>JAPZDV010000012.1:16227314-16237630 GCA_029814665.1 Acanthurus lineatus | reverse complement strand
ATTCCAACTCTTAGTTTGTGTTCATCTGGTTTTGTTTTCATGTTAAGTCACTAACTCTCCTGTCATTTCAGATCACGCCTCCCTCTCAGCCCATGCAATCTGCCCATCACCTGCACCTGGTTTTCTCCGCCCATCTCCTCACCTGTGGCTTATTCTTCCATTAGTCCTTCAGTGTATATATACCAGTCCATTTGCCTCGGCCCTCTGCCAGATTGTCTTGTGTAGTCTGCCAAGCTATCCAGCCCTTTTTTCTTGTTCTGCCTGATCACCTGTTTTTGGACCTTATTTGCCTGGTTTTGGACTCTGTATCCCTGCCTGCCCCTTGTCGGATTTGTTTGCTGGTTTCTTAAATTCTTCTTAAATTTTTTTGTTGTCCATCAGTCGCAACCCAGACATATTTAACTAACCATGATGGAAAAGAAAGAAAACTGTCAATATTTACATATAAAAAGCTATTTTTTATCAGGGATGTATTGGCATTTTAGCTTAAAAAATCAGCTAAGTCATTTGTTTTGCAGAAATTTTGTGGCTTATCATCTTTAAAGGGATATGGAGACATTTAATTACTTTTGAAGGAACTTTGAACTAACAATGTGTAACATTTCTAAATAAATGTCTAAAAAGACAAAGACAAGAAATCTTTGTGATACATTTTGTTCAGTGGTGTACTTACATCATACCATTTGTTTATTGCAATGTTCAAACTCAGAAAAATCAGTAATTTATTAGATTATGGATAGTTTCATCTTGTTCTATTGCTTGCTTTCATTTTTTTTAAATAAAGAGACTTTTAGTGGCAGAAACTACATTTTGTTTGTTTGAATGACCCTGACAGACAGTAAAATGGGTTTGCGGCAACAGTAATTCTTCGGAGTTGAATTTCACATGTAGCTGAAACACTGCAAAAATACTTTGAAACACTTTTCAGCTGTTTTAAGGAGGTGAAAAATACCCTGACAGTCAGTATATTGTATATATTCTTTACACAGAGATATCTCGGTGTAGGGTGAGAGAAGAGTTTACGTTCAGAGGGGTTGTGCCTGGAGCTTGGCTGTCAGGCTGAGTGGCACTAAAGACTCAGAGCATGAATAAATCAACACAGTTTGACCCATTTAAATACCAAATGGAACCATACTCTCCACTGGGGAACAACAGGCATGCTTGAACACACTGCCTTATTTCCATGAGGGAAGCAGGGTGCTAGACGGTGTGACTGTGGGAGTCATAGTGTTATGCAGCTGTTTTAAAAGCACTTCTGGCACAACTTCATTGCCTTCGGCTCTGGGTCAAATGAACAGAGATGTCCCTGACTGTAAACTGAGGTAGGTGATAGCACAGAAATCTAATGACTCTGTAACCCTGATGTGAACTCAACATTTTGGAGTGTTGCAAAGAAAAATTCTGAGTCATGTTTTCCTTTTTTCATTCAGCTTTTTTTTTTTTTTACAACCAACAGCATCAACCTTTAGGTCTCTAATTGGTCAGGAGTCGTCATAAACTAGCTGGCTAATGGCAACATCTGCTAACTTAACTCCATAGTGCTTTTACAACCCCCTTAATGTAAACTTACTAGAGCACTTTAAATGTGGAAAAAAAATAAATTTTTCATTTGAATGTGTACGGTTGGCCTATATGCTCCCATTTTCTTCACTGAGAGATTTTCTATGTCCTCCTGAGATATAAAATTCAATACAATAACCTTTGGCACTTTTAGGCTTATTCATGCTATATGACTCTGATCACTCCACAGTGTAAATCCCTAATGAGATGGCTGTGGTTTGACCGCTGTAGGTGCACAGATGTACTTTCACAGACCTGGTTTCCAGCTGCTGCTACCACTACTGCTTTATGACTGTCCCACAGTGTATGTCATTTCTTGTCTAAAGAGCTGGTTAATATTTAAATTTCATGTTTGTCAAGATGTGATGAGTAACAGGAACCACAGCACTGGGAGGGAGGGAGGGGGGTGGGTAAAGCGCTGTGGTTGGTAGGGTGGGAAGAAGTCATGAGGTCATTTCTGATGGTTTTTCCACAAAATTAGCTCTTGTGATTCAATAAGCTCTTCCGTTCAGATTTCCTGGAACCTCGTTGCTGTCCAGCAAACCAGCTTTGCATTGTGTTCAGTGAAAACATGGATGCATCATCATTAGAGGGGGGTGCACAAAACACAACGTAATGTAAAATCTGACTTTCTCAAGGGAAATTTACTATTTTGTGGTTCTAGGTGAGAAACCAACTTTTCAGGTTCTGAACTTATTTCTTTTTGGTCAAAATTAGGTGTGTGAATCAGAACAGAACCAGTTCTATGTTGGTTGAAAAGTCCTAATAATAACCTGAGGCTATGGGATTCCACTTGTGCTATTGTACCTATTGTTTTCTCTGTCAGTAAAAGGAAGCAGATGACTAACTCTGTGTATTTGATAACAATGTCACACCTGATTTGTTGGATTGATCAGGATGTGCCCCTGAACAAGAACAGTGATGCCTGCTGACACCTATGTTTGCCCAGTGTTTCGTATTTATGGGAGTGTTTGCAATAGCACAAGAAATATCCCATCCAGTGAGTGATGATTTATTGCATTCACCCCATGGCTGGTGTGAGACGATATCTGACAACAAGTAAACTTCTTGTGACAGCTCTGACAGAGGGAATCAGTTTCACTGCAGCTGATGTCGGCTGCAAGATGCCACAAAAAAGACTGCAGCAGGGAATACCCCGAGAGTCTGCCCGATGGTAGTCTAGTCGAGTCAGACAGGAACAGAGAACACACACACATAGTGTCAAGAATGAGGCAAAAGCTACAGGTGTATGTGTGTGTGTTTGGGGTTGGTTGAAGGCAGAATATATAGTGTCTCAAATGACACCATGGACAGAAAAGCTGTCTGAGGGAGCTGAAATAGCAGCCTCACAATGATCGGTGTTGCCCAAGAAGTTGATATGTTCACCTACCAAGTGATTGCATGCAACTTCAGGTTTACAGAGAAAATAATACCCCTGCCACTGAGCCAGGGAGGGCAAGCAAGGAGACATGGGCACGGAGACATCCAAACAAAGGTTGTTGGGTTCATTTCTCAGGTGAAGGAGCCAAAAAGCAATAAATTGGAACAACTACAGCTGAGAACACGGGAGAGAAAACTGGAAAATATAGGAAACATCATCCACTCTAAGGCCATGGCTCCCTTGGAAGAATGGATGTGCTTAAACTTATTGTTGAAATCTGTATACATTTTTGCACATTACTGGAAAGATGACTGATTTGCTGTGGAACTATAAATCAGCTGCTGCAAAACTGAATGTCAAAGGTAGACAAGCAGGTCCATCTTGTTTGTTTTTCTGAAAATACTCATTATTTACACGTAATGAGGCTTGAAAAAGTTGTAAAACTGCTTCACTGTGTTCCTTTGAACAGCAGTCTCTATTGATTTAACCTAATGAAGCACCGCCTTTAAAAAATCCCAAATGCATTCCTATTACTACGCTGAATCCTGTCCGCAATTAGTCCCGAAGTTGATGGAGTGCTGTGGGGAAGTGCAGGGATCACCTGCAGGGGTAAATCAACATATTGCCTAACACGACATTAGAATTTTTCATTTTTGATCTTGTATTTCAGTCTGTTTTTTTAAAGAAAACTTTGTGAACTGTAAATAGTAACGAGGCATCTGTGTGTTTATAACGTGATGTCAGCTTGAGTCAAGGTTTCATAGCTCATCTCGTGTCTCAGGCTGTTTCCATTATAAGCCACTCTGTATGTGAGAAAGTTGGTCATCCTCTTAGAGTTAAAAATTCTTTCAGTTCAATTCTCTGGAGTTTTCCTGCCCTTGACACCATCCACTCCCACCCACTACCTTCTCTCTATCCCCAGCTCTCTCTCTCTCTAGAATCAGCGTGATTTATAAGAGCTAATAGCCGCCCACTCTCTTCACGCTCTTTAACTCTCCATCTATTGATAGTAGCCAGCCAGGAAATGGAGCTAAATTATCCCATTCACCAGGTGACCTTAACAGTCTATAGGATTTTGCCTCTAAGGTAGACTCTTATAGATCGTAACATTTATGCAATGCACATACACACACTGACAGATCTTTGCCCACTGAAACTGCTTATGCACATAACAATTTAATTATGCACACATTATCATCAGGTTATGGCAATAATTTATCATAGAGCTTCTGTTCTTACTGAACTATCGCACAGTGTACATAACAGGCAAAAAAAAAAACAGTACAAAAAGGCTATCAGTGCTTTCGAGATAGGCGAGAGAAAAAGAGAGAAAGCAGACAAAGAAGTATTTTGTAGGAGAAAAAAATAGTAAAGGAGGCCAATCAACCCCCTCTTCTTCTTTACTCGCCAAAATAATACCCTCAGAGAACAGACTGGTGAGCCTCTTCATCAGCCCCGAGCACATCACTGCTGCCATATATGGGCAAAAAAGGGCGGAGCAGAAGGGGTAGAAATTCCATCACAGTCTGCACTTCTACTCTTAATGCAAATCCCCTTCTCCCATGGTCCTATTACTCTAATATATCTTTATTCACCTTGCGTCTTCCCAAATGGGACAACCCAGTCTGCCATTTAACCCACAGTCTCATGCACATTGGGCATTTTTTTGTTTTAAAAAGTGATGGCAGGCTGCAGGGATGAAGCTTCTTGGTGAGATCAGGAGTAAAAACTGCTGTGTGTGGGTACTGTATATTTGACAGCATCTCATCCTCCTGACAGCAAAAGTGCAGCACTTCTTTTAAAAATGTGTGATATTTTTTTTCCAAGTTGAAGCACCTACAACAGCAGAACAAAAAGGTGGAGTGTTTTAGACGAGAAAAGGTGCTGGGTAAAGCGTTTTTATAGAGACAGCTGCTTCAGCTCCACACACCCTCTGTTTATTGAAAACATGCTGAAAAAGGCACTGATGCTCCAAACAGTAAACCTGGTGGGCACATGGCCTAACATTATCTTCAGGATTATTTCCTCCCCCCATCCCTGCTGCTCATACACACACACACACAGATACATTTGCAGCAGTGCCACTATCTCTGCCACCAGCATCAGTGAAGAGACGAATTCTGACTCCAAGTCTCAGACAGAGCATGAAGCTAACAAAGAGCAGTTGTCTTTGTTCAGGCGCAGGAGAGGGAGGGGTGAACAAGGAGGGATGAGGATGGAGGATGGGGAGAGACGCCGACTTCCTTCTTCTGTTTGAGCACAAAAAGAGCAGACAGCAAAATTTGCCCCACTAGTCAGAGCCATTCACAATTCTACTTGTTAAGAGCAACAGTCCTGAGCTGCATGTTCTTAAACACCACTGTGCTTACTCAAGTATATGTAATGACTATCAAATATGTTTTTATACTCACAGTTTAGTGCATAATATAAAGCAATATAAATATTATTACTTTTAAGCATGCAGTGTCTGCTCTTGAACAATGAAAACAAAAGGCTGGTAAATTGTGAACAAGACAAGAAAGTAGCGGCCAAATATTGATCCAGAATTAAATCACATCACTTCCTATGATAAGTTATCAACGTTCTGGCAAAAAATATCTATATTTTCATCAGAACACTGAGGAACTCTGAATGGCTCTCCCTGACAGTTTGACATGGTGATACCATCCTTATCCTGGGCAACTTACCATTATTTGTAGTATTGTATTGTCAGTTACTCTGTGTTTCCTTCCCTTGTTTACAGCCATGCTAGCAGCTCTGTGATGCTGTGCTTAGGCACAGCAGTGCTTTGAGCTGAAAACTAAAGCCTCATACTGACAATATCAGGTGTTACGGCAATAACACAAGTTCTCCCATTGATTTTACCGTGGGTAGTCTGTTTAGGCTGCGGTGGTGGGAACTGCAGCAGGTTCCGAAAAAAAACAAAACACAGAGGTCCTGCGGTGAAAAGTGGAAGCAAAGGTGACTTTTGGAGAAATGCCACCCACTTTCACTCTGTGGTGGGCAGTAAGCTGATTTGCAAATGGGACAACACTGCTGCACACTTGCTTATCCTTGCAACACCTGATTTGGTCCACACAGGCCCTGACACTAGCATGCTAACATGCTCACAGTGACTTGCTAACATGCTGATGGTAGGAATGTGTGATATTAAGTCATATTAGTTTGGTGTGGTAGCATGCTAATAGTTTTTAAAATAACAATAGCATTTAACATGAAAAAATGTCTGCGAGTTTTTCACAATAAACTAAAGTGTTGAACAAATTTCAATTTTGACCTGATAATGTTACTGCAGGGAAGGTCAGAAAAAATAAAGATGATTCATATTGACTGAGGAGAGCATGAATGTTTATCAAACTGCATGACTGTCCATATCACTAAAAACTACAAGGTCCATTAAAGCCATTTGGTTAATTGTCTGGGAGGCATGTAAATCTGTACAAAATTTCACGGCAATCTCTTTAAAAGTTATTGGCCCATTTCAATCTGGACCAAAGCGGTGAACCAACCAACTGAAAAACAGACCGGCTTTGTCTCCCACAGACTGAAGCCACCAGCTCAGTTAAAACCCGAGAGAATCAAATTTGTAACCATCAAACATTACAACAGCTGAAAATGTCAGACATCACCACATGTGCAGTTACCCAGCAGGCAGTATGGAGGCATGCTATGTCGCTGTGACCTACAGAAAACTAAAGTAAACTTATTTCATTATTAACTGGGAACCTCTTTGTCCTTCCCTGCCTCGGTCTCTGGGGAAAACAAAGCAGCCTGTATGGTTCCATGATCTCAACATACTGCTGATAATTATTTAATGATGAGACACAGATGGTAAAGGCGTCTTTAACTCTGTGATGTCTTACTTTGCGTTGGATTGCATTGATGCATAGTTTTAATTGATTTAAGTATAACTTGACGTGATGGCATTTTCCTCTTGTGTGCTTCCAGCTGTGTTTGAAATGTGAAGTTGGGGAAAAAAAATAGCCGACTTGAGGCTGTACATGCAGTTCTATTCTGCTCCTTTGCAATACATCAGTGATGTAAAAGCTGCTGATGCCACATGTCAATTAAATATTAATGCCCTGCCTTTTTGTTTTTTTTTTCATGAAATGAGCTAAAAGGAAGAAAAAATCTCGCTTGTCGAAGAGGGAACATAAGAAGAATGTAAAACTAAAATTGATTAACGAGAAGCTATTATTCTGCTATTCTATTCTATCACCGAGTGACACACCCAAGAACAATTACTGTTATTAATTTATTTCTCCATAAGGAAAATGAGTACAAACAGCTACCTCACAAAGTTTTATACACACACATCTCAATTTTTGATTGGGCCAAAGTAAATCAAGCAAGTCCTGTGTTTGACAAACCCAAATGAAAGTCAATCCCCAAGAGCCTCTGCTAAATTGCTTTGCTCAGGAGCAATTATAAAGGGATCTGTTGATTTTGTTGTTAAGTGGCTTTGATTGGTTGCGGAGTGGCAGGCTCTAATGTGGACACTAATGCAAAGTGACATGTGTAACAGGAATCAGGACCTCATCACCTCTGTGCCTATTAAGACCAATTCAGAGGAGACATTTCACATTCACGCTCACCTTGAGCTTTGCTAGTACAACTGGACGTAAACAGGCAGTGCCAGCATCAAAGCAGGATTAGTGCCCTACATTTCCATACAGGACTTTTAATGACTGACACAGCTGATACGTAGCACAGAAAAAACTACACACCGTTCTAAAAAAAGGTCATCAATCAGAATTTCACATATACGGACGGCTCATACTGCTTCAAGAATTTCTCAATCACTTTACTCTAAAACTAACTAAAACTGGCTTCTAGCTCACTCTGTCTTGGCAGCTCTCTAATTTGACTTCACCTAAGAATAAATCAAGTCTGCATCTGTATTCAAATGTACTGTTCTGAGTAAATCTAATTAGATTAATCCTGAGACATATTTTCACATTACTTTATTAATTTCACCCCACAGGGGAGCGCAAGAAGTTTATGAGAGAGATGGGTATGAAAATAATTAAAGCAATAGTTAAACATTTCAGGAAGTACACTTAATGTGCTCTCTTAGTGGGAGTTAGATGAGAAGATTGATATCACTCTCATGAAATATGAAACTGAAGCCAGTTTAGCTCATCTAAGCTGAAAGCAGGGGAAAACAGGAAGTCTGGCTACAACCAAAGATGATAAAATTCATCAACCAGCAGCTCTGAAACTCACTTTCTGACAAATTATATCTTTTTCGCTTACTTAATTAATAAAGAGAAGTGTGAGAATGAAAGGTTTTTTAAGGGCTTGGTATGACATGCTAGGACCTAGTTTTTGTGGTGTGTGCTGCACTGTTGGTTCCAGTCACCCTTTGTCAGTGTCAGTGGACAAAACAAAGGTGACATGAGCTGACCCTACAGTTCGTTTTCATCTGTACTAGTTCTGTGCTTTTAGTTAGTGCATCTGAGGCTTTAGGGTGATTTGTGCAAAAAATATTACCATAAAATATTATATTAAACTTGGCTCAGGCAAAGTTACTTCTTGGAGACTCTCCTGATTTGCCTGGCAACTTCACAGTCACGACGTGTCCAGCACATAACCCGCAGAAAACCACAACTCGTCATTAAATAAATGAGATATAAAATAACATACAGCAATGTAGTGCTTTATGGAGGAAGGTGGATATTTTTCACCTTTGTACAGAGCTAAGTTAGCTGTTTCTCCTCTCTTTCCAGTCTTAATGCCAAGATAAGATAATGATCTCCTGGTTTCCACTTCATATTTACTATACAGAGACAATCTGAGACAATACAGAGACAATACAGACAGTTTTGACAATCTTGTAACTAACTCTCTGTCAGCAACAGAATAAGCCTATCTCCCAACTTGTCACACTTTTCCTTTAAAGGTGTGAATTATAAGGATCTGATCATATAATATGGTATGAAATAGATCTGCCATATAAGGCTAAGTGAAACAATGTAAGTACCACCTATACAGTCTGTTGCAATCCAATATAACAGCCCTGCAATATTTCAACCTCAGTGTGGCTCATAATGTTCAATTTGTGTTGAGACTGCAAGGTGCTGATTCAACACAGAGGGGATTTTCTGCGGCTGTAGTTTGGGTTATTGTCGTGTTGTTCTGAATTATATTGTAAGGTGTTTTTGTTTCTATGTCCACCCCCGAACAGATGCCTTATTTGTTCTGCCTACAGTATCATCCTGCACTTCTAGTGGAAGAGACAGATACAGAGTCGGACCAAACACACCAAACACGGTATCGCATTAGGGAAAAGCAAATTGAAATAAAAGTGGAATTGTCACTTTGCTCTGGAGAGTGACAGTGTTTGTCATTTTTGTGTACAAGACAGCATGTGAGTGTATGTGTGAGTGAAACAACATGTTCAGTTCATCAGCAGTGTTGCTGTAGCCTGATAAAAGCTGGCAATGGTAGCAGGAATAGTGTGATCATGGCAGAATATCACAACAAATGTGCTAAATGTGCTAAATGTTCAGAGGCAGGCATCTGCTCCCGAACAACACCAAGCTGTTCATATTAATGCCAAAAACGACCACATTTAATCAGGAAAATCTTATTTAAAAAGTACTATTTTGGTCTTCTTATGTTCTTATAAACATTACATAACATATTCCTGAACTCAGTGCAGTGAAGTCATAGGTGTCTGTATGTGTGTGTGTGTTTGACTACCTCTCAGCATCCACTTTATTTTCATCCAACGTTCATCTCATCACCCCTCAACACTTTTTATATATTTAATATTCTACCCATCTATGACGAAAAACAAGCTCTGACAAGAGAAATGACACCTTGTCTTTTCTTCAGCGCAGTGTAATGCGGCAAAATGATGAGAGGACTTTGCGTAAGGTAAAACGGAGGGCATGCGTTTCTGTGTGACTGGTTTTCCCAGATGGCTATGTGGAGGGAGCTGTGTGATCAGCGATCTAATAAACCGGTGGATATGCTGCATCGCCTATCCTGGGAGGGAGTTGTTGCCATAGCAACCACACCACAAGCACTGCAGGTTAATGGTGGGAAATTATGATTTGCCGGGTACTAACTAACACACAGCATGACTACTGAATCAACTTTGGGGCTTTTTTTGTGGAGGTAAAATGATGAGAGCTGCTCCCACAGAGCAGCTTTCAGACACCACAAAGGCCTTTGAACAATTCTACTTGGTCCCTAGCATCGTGAATTAGATTTCTCCAATGCTTTTGTATTCAGAAAGGTTTTACTCAATATATGTGACAGGTTTGAGTAAATGTCACATATACTGTGGATGACTAAAACTTGAGAAACTCTGTGTGTTGTGTGTGTGTAAAAATGTTTTTGTACCACAGTGTACAGACGGCTTGCA
>JAPZDV010000012.1:16172628-16214183 GCA_029814665.1 Acanthurus lineatus | reverse complement strand
CTTAGTTTATTATTTTCACCTGCGATCTGTATACCGATGAAGTTAAAATAAATCATTTTTGTTTTTTTGCAAACATTTGGTCTTTTTTAAATTCCAGCTCTAGTCAAACAGTTATTTTATCCCCACAGTTTTGACAGGCGCACTCACTCCCTGGTGTTACATGCTGTTGGTTTCATGTGGATTCTTAATCACATGTCTTAGAGAAACTTAAGCCCACCAAAACTGACAGATTCAGCCTGACAGGATCACAGCACTCACTGCTCTGAACCATCCTTAGAGACAGATTTAACACTGTGTCAGCTTAATTTCTCAATATGGGTATGTACAAACTTGTTTGTGCACTCTTAAAGACAGATAGACAGAAATTTGGGCATGTGCTGCCCTCTAGAGGAGGCTACAACTATCTATTACACATGTAAAGAATAATTGTGATGGAAGTCGAAAATTACATATTAGAGTGATAGCAAGGTAGCCCCCTGAGTTTTATCATCAATTATCCCCAGTGCTTCAGTGTCACATTTTGAGTCTTAATAAGACAAAGTAAGTGCTCCATTTGTTTTTGTTTTTTATTATGGCTAATTAAGAAAATAAAAAATACAAAACAAGTGGGATTGTTCAGAAACCCATTTGTCACAGATGTATCAGTTTGCAAAAAATGTATTGTCATATTAAACAAGATTTTTTTCAGCAATAACTGTATCTCAGCTGGCCATTTGCTGATAATAACAACCTATGTGCAAAGATTTTTTTAGAGATTCACATGACCACACTGTTGTTTGCTGCTGAAAAGGCCTCTTCAAACCAGGGGCTGCTCAGCAGAAACAGTTAAGAGTTATTCAGTACTTCCAGCATCTGTCTTTTCTATTCATTCTTATAAAATTTTTTTTGAAAAAAATAGAAAGTTATAAAACTATACCATTTTTGAAAGTCTTTAAACTCCGAACTGTTCGAGGCCCACTACATTTTTTTCCCTCAACATCACCTTCAGATGTACATTACTGAGATGGCACATCAGAGAGCCTCTATTACATTCCTTTCATTGGTTTACTTTACAACCAACACTGGAGTTAGAGGGCTGCAGGGTGAAGGGACCATGTGTTTAAGACCAGCAGGTCAGGTCACCGTTGCTCCTTCGAGACACAGCGAAAACCCAGATTAGACGCAGAGCTGTCCGGAGTGTTCTGGCTCCGGGCTGCACATCTGTATCTGTAACAGTAAGACTGGAGCAGGGGGAGAGAAGAAGGAGAAATTTACTGCTAACATTTTTTTCTTTTGGCAATGGAAACTGATTTGTTGCAGTATATTAAAAAAACAAAAAAACATGCTCATCCTGTACCGAGCCTGTTTGTGCTCATTCGTCTAGCATGTCGGCCTGTTGTCCTCTCCTGCCTCACATGGTTTATTCACGTAAAACAAACAGACCTCTGTGCTTAGAACTTATTTTGCATGCAATTAGTCACATTCCCATAGCAACCGATGCTGCTGGCAAGCAAGCAGGGATGGTCACAAGTGGGCGGCTCAAATGATAAAGTAAACGCACCATATGCATCAGTGTGAGTTCTCTTGTTGTCTCCATGAACGCTGTGAGAAATTAACGCTTCTAAAGTTCCTTAAATCCAGAACAGAAGGAGCTACTGAACAAATGTCGTGGCGACGTTGCATGGACCAGCACAGAAACTACTTCAGCCTCGCACACCAGGAAGAACAGAAAGAAAAGGAGACAGACTGTATTTTTCCTTTGTAAACAAACATGCTCAGAGTGATATAGAGCTCCTCTATCCCTTCAGAAATGCTGATGTTGCCCAGACTAAATACTCGCTATATAACAGGTTTGCACTGCAGGCAAAAACAGTTGTGCATTCACTGATGCACTCAGTTCACAAAAGACCTCATTGCAGACAGAATGTTGCTATGTTAACTGTTCAAACATGTCAGTGAACTGTCAGAATGATTTTTTTCTTAATTTATTTCATCTTTGATACTAATAATGCTAAACTTGACCTTTTCATTGCATGTTTGCAGCCTAACAAGCCTTGACGTGTTGAGGTGGTTTTGCTTTTACCTTGTGGCACATGTATGACCCTCCCTTCTTCACCTTGTCTGTGCCTGACGGAGGGCCTGTCTAAGAGAGAGAGAGAGAGAGAAATGATCAGATATCAAAGCAAAAGTTCAACCAAGAAACTATGAAGTTTCAGAGGTTATCTGTTCTTACTGGGTTGCGTTGCTGGTCTGTGGTGTGATGCACAGTCCACCAGTCTGAGGTCCATTCCCATACATTCCCCACCATGTCATACAGACCAAATCCATTGGCAGGAAAAGACATTACCTGCAGGGTGTGGAAAGAATGATGCTACAGTAAAGCAGGTTATGAATGAGAATTTTCAGGAAAAACAACAAGAAAGACTTGTTACAAGATATGAATGGCCTACGGCTGTTTAGCAATACTGTGATTGCCTTTATGAAGGAAAAACAGCAAAGACAACTTAGACTGAGAATCGATGGACTTTAAGTGCTACCAGTCATGCTGATGCAAAATCAGCTGTTTTATGACATTTTGCAGACAGCAATCATTCTTTTTTAGATTTATTATTTTGTACTTGTAGGTCCCACCCCTGGAGCACAGGCTTACGTTTGTATAAGATGTGTTAATGTTACGGAGTAGCACCGTTCCTGTGTAGTCCATGGTGACTTGGCCTTTGTAGAGTGCACTCTTGCACTTTATTTCTCAGTGTCTGCACAGCCCTGTCACAGACTAAATTTAAAACCCAGACTGCTGTTTGTTCCCTGTGTGTGAGTCCTCCCTTGCTCAACCATATTTGTAAGTTTGCAACAATGAGCATGTGACTCTGAAGGAACTTTTCCAAAGACTGACTCATAGATACAGATCACCAAGTGTTCAATCTGGATTTACAGGTAGTGTCATTTGTGTTTCTCCATAGTTTTTTTGGTCTTTTGCCAAACATAACAAGCTGTTTCAATGACATTTGTGTGATTATGATCAGTGAAGCATAAACATCCGTGTATTTTCAGCTCATGGGATCACCAAGATGTACTTTCCCTCCGCAGCTAATACCTTTAAAGAATGAGAGTACATTTATGACTGATATTTATAACTTGGGCTTTAAAGCTTCCCCTGTTGAGAAAGAGATTGGATTAATATTATCTTATAGTTATTCATTAGATCTCTGGAAGTTGCTAGCTGCTGGTGCGACTTTATTAACTCCAGAAATGAACTTTAATTTCCAGCACACTCTTATTTCCTGTAGACTCTGTGGGCAGTGAAATATAAATCTATTTCTTGTTTTATGCGCACAGCCTCCCCTACTTTAAATATAACGCTTCTTCCACACACCCACAACTATGGCATTTCTCCATCTTTTCTTCTCTTTCTTACCGGTGAAGTTTTGATGTATCCATCCTCTCCAGAGTTATGGTTGGGGAAATCTCCCTGCCAGAGGTTGGCGTAGTGTTGTCCTTTTGGATTCAACTTGTTTCCCCAGGGGTAAAGTCTGCATGCGGGGGGAATAAATCAAGATATAAACTTGGGATGTTCTGTTTAAAGGCCACAGCACACTGTCATACTTTTATAGTCAAATGATGAGTAAATATTTGCACCTGTCTTTAAGGCCGCCCCTGCAGGCGTACTCCCATTCAGCCTCTGTAGGAAGTCTCTTGTGCAACCAAGAGCAGTAGGCGACCGCATCCGCCCAAGAGACATGAAGCACAGGATGGTCCAATCTACAAGAAACAAGGTAAAGGTAATTATTCAGCTTGTGTTTGATCAACCATGTAACCATAAGTAAAAAATGAACGGAAATATGGCTTTTGAGTCAACATTTGAGTATAAACTCACACATTGGACAGTATGGAGAGAAAGAACAATCACAAGGACCAAAAACGACTTTCATGTACATGTAAGCAAGCAAGTATAGTCCTAAGACAGAGTTAAGAAAATGTTTAACTTTCCTATAATATTAAGAGACGGGTCAAAAACATTTTGGCAGTTTCAAGTATATGCAGAGGGTATTTCTACCTGTCTGTGATGTTAGAGTCTGGACCACAAGGCTGCCTCCAGTTGGCTCCTTTGACTGGGAGCCACCAGGGGGCAGCAGCAACCTGATGACAAAGTGATAGTAACAATGGTTACTGACTGATGATATGCATCCCACATTCCCCTTATTGAATTTTCTCTCACATACACATGTAAGAGTTCATTTGAAATGATCTAATGTACAGAACTGCAGTGTTGCTAATGGTTTCCGGTACTGTCATTCTAATGAGAACACAGCAACGTCTCAGCCACGCGACAAATGAGATGAAGCAGTAAATTCCCTGCTGTCTGGCTTTTGTCTGTGACAGGCCTGCTGTGCTCAGGGCTTTTACAACCAGTCTGTGAACATTGTCAAGGCTGTTAAATAACAGTGGTATATGTTTTTGGGTCTTTGTGAGGCCAAAGATATGAACGACACGAGGCTGGTACTTGCAAGGTTTTCCAGATGAAGGCCTAGTGCACAAATATTAATGTACTGTTTTTAATTATTCCTGATCATTTCCCAGTCAAACCTTAAAATGAAAGCTCCTTTTCTGTTTGGACCCCTCTGTTGAAGAATGACCTGCAGAGGAGATCAGGAAAGCTGACATGATGTCTATTTTAAACACTATTTTCAACTTGCTTTTTAGTAATTAGACTGTTTGTTTTAGTGATTTTATTGCTTAACTCATGTCTTATAGTTTTTGTTGTATTTTTACCACATTATTATTATTATTATTATTATTATAATTATTATATCAAGATGGAGATTTTCTTTTGCTTTATATTCTCAATGAATAGAAACCTCAGCTTAAGTGCTATCAAGGTGTTATGGTCCACCTAGACATTTAAAAATCTTTAGGACATCATTTTAATTCTTCAGTGCTTAAAAAAGCATACAATGAATGCTATTTGTGAGCAGTGGGGATAACACTATAGGACTTGTTACAGAGAAAAACTCGCTGCCTCTGTTAAGGTGTATTTTGGATTTAGTTTTGATAATAATTGGTTGCAAAGAGTTAAAGTGGTTTCATAACTCTTTGACAAATTGTTCAGAGTGTTAAACAGGGCTATGTCATGTTCCGCCCAGTCTTCATTATGAAGGGTGTTCCACAAGGATCGTTAGTGGGACTCCATTTTTTATATAGTTTATATTAAGAGTATCGGATAGCCTTAAGTTCTGCAACCACCACCTGTGTGCAGATGGTGCAGAACAGTGTATTCCTGCACTCAGTCGCCTGAGATCAATGCCAAGTATATGTTGACTGGTGTAATGTAAGGTTGATTTATCATAAACTTTGTTGTTATTATTGCTACTAATGTTATTTGTTGCTGCTAACATGTGTCGATGTTGGCATCATGTGGTATGCTGATGATGTTGATTAACCTTGTTTTGGTATGGTCTCAAAGCAACTTTCTTGTTGAATAAAGGAGTCTGAAATGAGTCTGATTTCTTTCTATATGATTAAAAAAGGCTAATCATGTCATTAACAATGCTTTATACTTGTGTAGCATAAGAAAAATTGATCTATACTGGTACACCGACTATGGAGAAATCATACTTACTGCTTGGGTGATTTGGTCTTTGACATTCTCACTCAAAATTCCCTCGAATACAAATGAATCACCAAATTTCTCCGCCTAGAAGCATGTGGATAAAAATATTATTAGCAAAAGAAATGCCCACGAACAAAATAACATTACAAAACCACTGAAGATCTGCTTATACTCGGTTTTGATTTGTTTGATTGAGTACACCATATGGTTTTTTAATAGATACAGTATCAATGTATGTATTGATCCATACCTCAGTTATGTATCCTGTGGCATTGACAAAGCTCTGAAACTGTTGGTTACTGACTTCCTGGACGTCCATGTAGAAGGAGTCAACATGCACCAGCCTCTGAGGACCTTCACCATCTGCAGGGATGCCTGGATCATCTGTTCCCATTAGGAACTGTCCTCCAGAAATCAGCACCATCTGTATGCAGGACATAAACCCTTTAATAAGCAGGCAGGTAGTGTGTAGGTTACAGAATTCAGGCAACTAAGTGTCTATTAAAAAGCTGGAAAAATCTATTTTGTGTGCAAGGAATAAATTTGGTGGTTACTGTTTTACATGACAGGCTCCCTAAACACCAGGAGCACAGTCAAAGGCCTACTACATAATTATATGATCATGTGAACAGCCATAAATTGGTACAACACATGTACAAGGAGGACATATCTAAATATGTGTGCTATTTAAATGCAGAGTTAATGCAAAGATAAGCACTAATGTACACAGCTGAATTGATATTTCTTTTTTCCTTTCAAAATGACCTAATGGTGGCATCAGATGTATCTGCATTAAATTAACTTTTTATTATGCAGAGACTATCACCTATAATTGTTTGGTATTTTCCAGGAAGCAGGAATCTCCTTTAATCCTGTGGCAGTCATACTGCTTCACTGAGATTGGCAAACCCTGACTACAACTATAATTGTCTCTCATCAGAGCCAAAATGAGGTATTTGTCCTTCCCAGAACCAGCTGAGTGTAATATAAACTATTGCAAACAAGGAAACAGAGCTACGATGCTGTGATCAACAGTAATCCCACAAACATGCAGTTTTTCTCTGAAACAACTGCTGAACGTAAGCTCATCAATCCAATAAGTGAACTACTTGATACCTGTTGTGAAGAGCTGAACAGCGGATTTATAGTGTAAAACTGCTGTTTGCTGAGAGGGCTTCAATCACTTTGTGTGAGAGCACTTTGGCAGGGTAAGTGGATATTATATTGAACAGACTGGATTTAAAATAAGAGCTTTAATGCACTGAGAGCCCTTATGTCGAAGATATTTGATTGTTATTGCTTTTCCTTGTTATCTTGTCTGAATGGGTGTCACTCTCAACCTCTGACCTTATCTTTTAACTAGACAATAAAACGCAGTGAACAACGTCAAAGAATTTCCTGTTGTTCCGCGATCAAAAGTTCTGGTAGACAGCTTTGTACATTTTTCTTCCTCGTGTTTCATATTTTCGCAGCTGTGAGCTGTTCAATAAAAACAAAACTAAAAAAAAAGTCAGAAGCGACAGATTACCTTACTTTGCATTTCCTTCTCATCTCCGTGAGCGTCATGTTGCCGCACATTGACGTCTCTTGAGTATTTGTCCGCTGGCTGCGCATCAGCCGCCCCGTCCTCTGCAGGCTTCGCAGGCTCCACAGCTGCGGATCTCTGCAGGTTCCCGCAGCCGCATCCCGCAGCTCCCTGCGGGGCGGCGGGTTCTGGCTGAGCCCCGCATGAACCCTGATCACACAGCACTTTGCACGCACAAGCAAAGAGGTAAAACAAGGTAAAATTCCTCACCATCCTTGCAGAGCACAGCTCAAGAACCGTTCATGTTGTTGCTCTGCATTCACTTCCGCAAAGTCACGTGGTCAGTCAGCCGGCTGTAACGTCACAAAATGTAACCCTTTCCTGTCCGCAGTAAATATTAGCAGTTTATTTCCGGTACAAAATGATAAAATATCGAATTCTAAATAAGAATTGTGTATGCAGTATTTTCCAATTGTTTTAATATAAATATTTATACCTCCTTGAAAATACAGTACAAGTAATTATTCAAACAAAACCATAAACATGGCTCTTAAAGTCAATGAGTGACTTTTTTTCACCCGCATCATAAAATTAAGGTTTCACGCTGGGAGTTATTAAACGACTTTGATCCCCTTTGGTAATGGGATGGGACCACATGGACATCATTTCCCAGCTATCAACACTACGGCCGCTTGAGGAGAAGAAGAAGTGGCAGTGCGCCAGGCAGCTCAGCCAGCCAGTGTGCTGCCTGCCTCAGTGAACGCAGCCCCGGAGCACCGACAGGCGCGGAAAGGTGATAGAGCTGTCAGAAAAAAACGGGATTACTACACCCGCTGACGGCTGGATCTCACCCTCGGCCCCAGTGGAGAAGAGGAGAGCCACAATCATGTTGTCTTAGCCGGTCCGGAAAAAGCTGAACACCCGAGCTTTCACCACAAACCGAGGTAAAGTTGCGCGCACAACTTGTACAGTTCACCATCCTCTCTCTTCCTATCTCCAGCAGCGGAGGAAAAGATTTAGTTCGCGTCTCCTTAAATGGTTAACTAAATGCTCACAGCTCGTGATTGTTGCTCGTTTATATAATAGTGGCCAAGAAAACAACCAAAACAGCGAGTCTCATTCCGGACCGCTGTGAAACTGTGATTTCAGATTGATATGATAGCCCGTTTACTCGCTCACTCAAGTTTGGTGTGTGTGTTTTTTTGCGGTCAGATCACCAGGCCTGTGAGGTGTATGGAGGACGAGCACTTTAATAGCTGCCCATATCATCACTTAAGCCATTAATTCAAGCCTATAACAGCATGCGGTCAGTCAACGACACCGTTAAAGGGTTGTTGTTTGTGATTAATCGACTTCAGTGAGAGGCAGTGCTTCATAATCAGGCAGATAACCGGAGTGAAGTGGACCTGCAGTGTCCACAGATATGAGCTCCAGCAGCGATGACCTGTTGCAGGTGCATAAACCTTCCTGGTAGCTGCGGCTCCTAATCATTAACCGTCCTGCTCTGAGCCACAAACGCAACACCGACAGGTTGTTGTAACGGGAGGCAAAGAATTTACCTGCAGCCTCTATGCAAATTCCTTCAGCCAGAGAATGTTATCAGTGTAGTCTCGACCTCTCAGGAAACCCACTCCTTTAAAAAAAAAAACTGCACTGCCACCTAACTGGGAGCTCTGTAGCTACATGGATACTTGTGTGTGCAGTGAGTGAGTTTCCTGACACATATCTGATCTTATCTGCAAATGCAAACCGAGAGTCAAAGATGGCATCTCAGTAATCATGGAAGTAACTCGCACTGGAGCTGAATAGGTGCAAAACATTGCAAATGTTATCAGGATGTAATTCAAAATAATGATTACTAAGATGCTTTTTAGATTTCTCTGATAATAGAAATCTAAGATGAATATCAGGTCCATAATTTCACTCTCTATATTATTTCTTGTATTTTTGTGTTCATTTTCTTTCCTCTGCTGCAGGTGTTTCCCCTTGTCTGTCAAACATGTCGGATAAGATGTCCAGCTTCCTTCACATTGGGGACATCTGCTCCTTGTATGCAGAGGGATCCACCAATGGCTTCATCAGCACCCTTGGGTATGTCCGTCTCATTGGTTGAACATTATGCATGTGTGGGCCCACACTTCACACTCTGTTCCTCTGCAAGCTGAGCAGTGTTTGGAAGGAAGAAAGTCACACTAGGAGTGGCGGCTGTTAGCCATTTTTAGAAAGTTTGATTTGATGAGAAACAACTTTTGTTGCCATCAGAAAGAGCATTTCCTTCAGATTTGGTGCTTGTCTGCATGAGTCACAGACATCACTTCAAGGACAGAGTGGGATTAATTAGTTACAGTAAAGAGAGATAAATGGATGTAATTTCTGTAGTTTGCCCCCCCCCATAGAACAAAGCTGTGGGAACAGTAGGAGGCCTTTTGAAGTGGTGCTGTGGCCCTGACTGACCTCACCGCCATTGATAGTCCTGGGAGAAGAGGAAATATAGGGGCGGCAAACACACTGTTAATGATAAAGTGTGTATGTGTTTGTGAGAGTGTGGCACGAGTGGGTGTGGAGGGCAGGGTTAGAGGAAAAAAAACAATGAGGTAGTGCTGTGCACAAAACTCCAAGCTAATGGTAAAACTCTGTTTACAAGCCACTCATTCACCCACACAGTCGCAGCAATATTGTGCTGTTTTTCTCCCTCTAAATATGAGCAGATCTGATTTTCTAGAAGTAAAATGCATATTGATCATTCGCTGCGGGGATTGCAGTGATATGTTGTTCTTATCACTATCACTAAAATATCACTGATGCATCAGTGAGTCACACCTGTTGCACTTTAACATTTAAGGAGTAAGTAAGAGAAAGCTTGCATCAGTGTTTTGCTGCATAAACAACAAGATCATCATAGGAAAGTTGCAGCATATTGTGTTTAGCGTCAGCAGGGCTGTCAGTACTATCAGCTCAGTGTCCAGGACCTCCCATCCATCCCTGCTCATGAAAAATGGAATGACCTCCAGCAAAGACTGAGTCACTAACGAGACACTGTAGCCTTTCTCGAGTTCCAGCGCTTCCCACATACAAACACACACACACACACAGATACAAGCGCACGTATTTGCTAAACTGTCATGACAGTTTTGGCTGGGAGCCATCTTCTCCACGCACAACCACCAACTCAGCAGCCCTCTTCGGATCATCTGCCCTCTGAGGAAGAAACAGTTCTGAGAAAAGAGAGAACTTCTCCAGCTGAGCAGCATTCCCTCGCTCCTGTTTGGTAACAGGAGAGAGGGGGTCTGTAAGCAGATGAAAGGTTAAATATGTTAAAAATGCTGCTTCATACAGTTCAGCAGGACCTTTTCTGTTTCTTCAAAGGTGTAAATATTAAACTCGTGCTAATGACTGACCGCCCCCGACAGGGATTATTATGTGCATCGTCCACGCGTGCGGATGACCACGCACACCCACTGCATCACGTCTTCCTGGATGTTTTCTGACTTTTCATCGAGGTCTGCTGTGGGGCAGACAGGTCTGTTTGGACAACTGTAGACATTCTTCGGGAAAAGGCATGAAATGGATGTGGGATTTGGCTTGTGTCCAGACAAGTGTTATTCAAAGCTAGTAAAAGCTAAATTTGTCACTAGAAATTCCAGCCTTGCCGCAGGTCATCTCATCCACTTTTCATTGTTGTGCGAAGTAAGGAAACATTAGAGTTTCGAACATGCACAGCCTTTTGTTTGGAATGCTTTGGTTTGGCCGCTTCTACATTAAAATCCACTAAAACCAGTTTACATAAAAACCCACGGGGATCATAGAGATGTGGTGATGAGGTGGCAGCAGCTCAGATACATGAGTAAAATACCAATCTCAAAATATTCACTTAAGAGTTTGAGGCAGCTCTCTGAGTTTTTTTTAGTAATACTGCTGAAAATTTTAGCCAAATAGTTGAATAAATGAATATATATATATATAATATGTTAACCAGCGCCAGTTTTGAATTAAGTAAAGCAGATAAGTAAATGCTTGCTACTTACATTTTTTTTTTAAATATTAGGATTACCACTCTCTTTACTTACGTTTTTGTGAATGGAACTATTGTATTTAAGTTTTAATCAACAAATTAATAAAGCAGGGCTACAACTAGCATTGTTTCTATAATTGAAAAGCCTGCTGATAATTTTCTTGTTTTTTTCTGCAAAATGACCAAAAGTTGTAAAAATTAATCCCTCAGTTATTCACAGTTTTTATCAACCTAAAGTCATTAAAGTCTTCCAGCGTGTTGTTTTATCCACCCAACAGTCACAGCCCACAGATGATCAGTTTACTATCATAAGAGACTAAGAAAACCACCCAGTATTCACATTTGAGAAGCTGAAACCACCCAACTGAACCATTGAAAATAAACATAGAACATCATAACCTGCAGCTTTACTTTATAATGAAAACCTGCCAGCTGACTGAGCCATCGATAATTGGTTTCATAAACTCAGAAGCATCCCCACGTGGAATGTTTGCCTGCAGATTTTAAAACAAATAGAGATGCTGCTTCTAAAATAAACTTTTGAGTATCATTTTTTTCGTCTCTGCCTCAGGTTCTTCTAAGAAATTTGGTGAGGCGGGGGTCAAGCACCCTCCCGCTTATTTATTCATGTATTTGTTTATTTGTGTTGTGAAGTGGGAATTGGTTGGAAAATGAACGGTTAATGGTTTCACGCATAAATGTTTGTTCTTTTTGCTCCACATTGAACATTGCTGTTTTGTGGCCACGTGTCATAAATTCTGTGCTGGTTGACTTTCCCAACAAGTGATCATACTTTTTTCTCATATTCAAAGCTTCTAATAAAATCTATTTATTATTTCTTGCTGCTTGCTTGATGTAATTTAAGTTTACTTGTTATCCCAAAAGCAAACTGCCCATCACATGACGAGCCAAAAAAACATTTTACTCCAGATTTAATCACAGCTAAAAAGTAAAAAAAAATATCTGCAGTTTTTATGTGAACTTGCTACCAAAACAGTATGTATGTTACATACCTGAAAAAACTGTCACAACACGCTTAAAAAAAATGCACAGAATTCTGATTAACAATCTTGTTTTGTGTCTGTGTGTCCACAGCTTGGTGGATGACCGCTGTGTTGTCCAGCCGGACACGGGGGACCTCAACAACCCTCCGAAGAAGTTCAGAGGTAAGACACACACGGCGTCGACTCCCCCCGTCCTCCTGAGGCCTGACATCACCACGCTAACTGCTGTCTGTTTATACTGTGAGCTCTGCCTCAGAGACGCTGCTGAATGTGTTATGCTGTGTTTCTTTGGTGACAGCCACAATATCTCTGCCCACTGGACTTCAAACAGAGCTGCCTTTGACAGTGTAAATGGTCTGTGTGTACG
Organism: Acanthurus lineatus; assembly: GCA_029814665.1. NCBI lineage: Eukaryota > Metazoa > Chordata > Actinopteri > Acanthuriformes > Acanthuridae > Acanthurus > Acanthurus lineatus. The sequence continues at coordinate 16,201,688 of JAPZDV010000012.1, read as the reverse complement.
CTTATGCATCTATGCATGGGCATCAGAGCTGTGTGTGCTTGCTCACACACCTCATCTGTGAAAGTAGAAGCAGCTGGAGAGAATCTGCTCTGGTGTGTATTTGTTTGGAAACAACGCACTTGAAATGCTGGTTTTCTGAGCGAAAGGCCTTGAGATGCCTCTTTGGGTGAACGCTGCTATTATTAGCTCTCATACAGGAAGTGGAACGCAGGACCCTCGGTTCTCAGGCTGGAGGTTTATGTCTCTGGGGAGAAGTCTGGCCCGACACTGTGCAGAGAGCATGAGCGTATTTGAAGGCTGGCGTAGTAAAGACCACAGTTTTTTGTACAACAAAGAGGTGCTTTAAAGAAATATTTGATCATAAAAAAACAGCATCATTGGACTGTTGGTAGCTAAATTATGTCTAATAAATTAAGAATTTATAACCAAAATCTTGTTTTTTTCCCCTTAACATTTGTTGCTTTTATGCCCATAGACCACTAAAATCTTTTGACCTTTGCAAAGTCAAACAACTCGGTATTAAAGAGTGAGCACTCCACATTATGCATGCTCACACTTGGCATTTAGGATGATATCTGTTGTCTCAAGAGTGTAAAGAAGATTGCGGTGTATTTAGAAAGGGGAAAGCTTTGATGTGAGCTCATCTTGTCAGAGGCTCTCCGGTGTCCCAGCACAGGTTATCTCCCCAAGTAGAGACAATTGCTGTCACCACTGTAAACATGGAGTGCAGACTGATAACCTTCGGCCCTGCAGCTACAGAAAAGACCAGGCTCTTGCCCTCCATCTTTGCAGCTGTGCGTTTCAATAACTATTAATAAACTCTATAGTATTGGGCAGCTTAGTTCATGGTGTAGTCATTGTGTTTGTATAATAGTGTCCTTAGTAATTCAGCTGGACTCTGGCTGTATGTTTGATGTGAATCTAAGCTGTTTACAGGTTTGATTCTTATCTTTTGTGTGACTATCTTTGGCAACAAACATGTGATAGTATTGATGGAGCTGCCTATTGGCTCACCTATACAGGAAGGCTTTCACTAATCACCTCATTTAATCCGCCATCCTCACACACTCAGTTTTCCCTTTGACTCACTTACAAAAGTCATCACAGGACACAAAATGCACTCCAAGGAAAACAAGTTCAGTTCAGAATCTGACCGACTGCAGGACACCAAGCCCCTTTGTTAGGGTTGGAAATTGTTGCATGATATAGTGGATATATGGTAGATTTTTTTTACCTGTCTTCTTAAATTTAAATTTATATTTTTTAACTTCTGTGCAAGAAAAAAACTCATCCGCTCAGAATGAGCAGAATGAGCTGCGAATACAGCTGAAAGTTCAAAAGATTTTTCTAAAGTACAGAGGAGCGATTGATAAGTTTTTGACCTAAGGTGGAATAAAACGAGTTACACAGCTCTCTCAGCATGCACAAGCTCCACCCCTCAAGTGATAATACGAAAAGCTGAATTTAATAACTTTGGTGGTATCTCCATTTCAAGTAGTTAAAACAACTAGTCATCACTCTCTAAGAATAAAAATCAGCTTTTGTGCAGTCATCTGTGTCTGCCATGTTTGAACTTGGCATCACACTTCCTCACTATGCTGCAAGAAGGTGCACCATCTCCTGGTGTTGCCCACATGTCCTCTCTGACCTCTCTGTGTGAGCTCCTGAGTTGGAGGCAGAAAATGCACAAAGGTCAATATTGTTGATATTTTTTAGACATTGCTGATTTGCATTTTTTAATTATTCCAAAACATAAAAATTACAAAAGCTTTTAACTTAAAACTTTCCGCATAATCACTCAAAGAGTTGAACTGCTCATGCATGTAACAAGAGCTGCAGGCCACCAACTTATCAGTCGCTCCTCGTGTTTCTCTCTGCAACACGCTCGCACATAAGCTTTGAGTGCTGTTAGAGTGGCGTTGTTAACTCCTTCACCATGTCAGCTGGTCTTGAGCAGAAGAGGCTTCATGTCACTGTGAGAGGCCTCTGAATACCTACCAGAAGGCAGAAAGAGCTGAAGACAGTGACTGTGGGATCATATGGAAAAGGACAGTAGAAGAGGTTACAGTGAGGCTAAACATGGTCTGTAATGTAACAGAGAGTGACATTTTTCAGAGACAGGAACCATATTGCCAGATAATAGTTTGGCATTAAAGGAAAATTCCTTGATTTTACATATAAAGGTCAGTCTCTAAATGCTACTCAGTCAAGGTCTGCGGGCCTCAAGGAGATTTTTTAAATTTGACTAAATAATCCTCGATGATTTATCAGGACTCAGTCTGGATTTAGGGACTAAAAAATTTAACAGAAAGCTTGTGACACAAAGAGAACACACACATACACACACACACACACACACACACACACACACACACACACACACATCTGCATCTTGGGAAATGTAGGATTCAGTAAAAGTCAGGATATCTGTGGAACTCTGCTGCTTCCTGTCTGTCTTTTCTTTATTTAATCTGTCTCTCTGTAATCCCCCAACTTCATAAGTGCAATACTAATGGCGATGCTTATTTTTGACTCTACCCTTTTTGGCTTGTGACTGCCTACATGCTTTTGTAAGAATGTTTTGTTTATGAAACTTAACTGTGCTCAGTGTGTCTACAAAGCAGAAATGGTGTGTTGGCACAAAGCATTTTGTTTTAACTCAATATTTGCCTGGAAACCTGCACTCAGACCTCACAGGTCAGTGGACCTTTTTAAAGCAGACATTATAAATGTACAACACTGGTGTAATTTATATCATAACGATGGCTGCATTCCATTTAGCTTTGTCAAACATTTAGCCCTTCTGCATGCTGGCTCACTGGTACAGTTAAGTGGAACAAAGCCATTTTTCATGTTATTAGTTCCATTAGATACCAATCAAACTGTGACGTTAGAGCGCCACAAGGGCGCCATTTAAGCATAACGGGTGTCGGGCTGGTGTGATTCGATGGCAAGATGGTCTCTGGTTATGATTTAGCTGCGAGCAGCGTCTCTGATTCCTTTGTGCATTGTGTTGAAGGACAATTGTGTATATCAGAAAACACTGTAAGCTTGCAAAGTTCCCCTCTGTAAGTGAACTCATTTTTGTTACTGTCCAATATAACACATTTGCTCTTAAAACCTGCTTAGAGTTGGTTTGTAGCATAAAAGAGTTTAGATAATGTCTTGAAAAAATTTCTCCTGTTGTGTTGATGCCTTCTACTAATAAAGAACTGCTTACACCATCAAAACAATGATCAAATGAATTAAATTATGAGTGAGTATGTTTAAAAATATTTACTGCTAAATTGATGTCGATTTGAATATTTGATAAACAAATTTTCAAATGTTTATTTATTATATATGCATCAGGATTTCACATAGCACGAAACCAGGGCAAGTGAGACAGGGCTGCAGTGGGGTCATGAGAAAATTTATGCTTTACATCTGAGGATATTTCGCATAGTTTTTCATGATGCACCTTAAACAAATTCTAAAATTTCAAATTCTACAAAGTTTTGTTTATTATTATTATTTTGGTATTTCATCGCCTCGTCTCAACAAAAACTGTCTCAGCTGGTTTGTAAATAAAACAGTGAAGCTGTACAAGGAAGCATTTCTCTCATAAACTTGAACCTTGCATAGATAACTCTCAAGAATTCTGAAAGATTATTAAAACTAAACAAGGTTTTTCCTTGTTTAAACGTCCACAAACACAGCCTGGCTGTGTTTTCTGCTCTGGGAACTTAATTTGAGTCCTGCGGGTTTGGTCCGGCAGAGCAAACACTCTTCAGTTTCTCCTCGTTTTGGGAGCCTCCTCAGCTGTTTGAGAGGGACACAGTTGTGCGGAGATAATCCTTCCTCAGCGGAGGCTATGAGGGCACGAGGCCAAACTAGCCATCTCCTCATGCAGGGGCTTATACTGTCATAGCTGAGGTATGCTTAACATTTCCTCCTAATGTAAACACAAGCACCATCCACACAATCTCACTCTCACTCCTGTAGCCTGCATGCATTCGCTGAGACATCAGGACGCAATAACCTTGCTCTGTGTTTCAGCTGGACATTGTTTGAAATATCATCTCACACACACACACACTCACACACCTACACACACTCAGATAGTGCTCTGAGTTCAGCAGAGTGCACTGAGTAACAGTCAGCACATCCAAGGCAGAGAAAAACACTGGAACTGTGCTTTATGTCAGTCGTTTTGAATAATCCATCTTTGTGTTATTTGTGATTGATATGTCATCACTTAGTTGATTAAATGTTGGACCAACTGTCTGCTCTGAAGTAGCTGTGGTGAAGTTTTTTTTTTTTTTTGGAATACAGCATTGTTTAAACATCATCCACTTTTAATTTCCCCACACTGATTCAGCAATCAGCAGCTCTGATTCTTTTAGTGGTCAGCAGGCTGTTCACTTGTTGATAAAAAGGCTTTGAGCGGTTTGTTGTTGTTGTGAAATGTTGACAGCAGTTGTTATCCAAAAGCTGAAATCTGACAAAGCCAATCTAAGCTTTGTGCAACCTACGAATGTTCACAGGGAGCGATTCTATGTTTCTGTCTTTCTGAGGTCCTGTGTTCTCCAGTTTAATATTCTGTTTGCACACAGTTATCCTAACCCTAACCCTGGGAACAAAGAACCCTGGGAAAGAACATATGTAGTACTGGGACCACTGGAGCACATGCAGCTCAGAGGAACACACATCCAGGCAGAAACATGGGAGCACAGAACCCTTTGTCATGTTCCCTTTTTCACCATATAAATCTATGCAACAAAGGAATGTCTCTGTGTTTACATATAATAGCTTAGGTGACTTTGGCCAGAGTCAGTCTGCAGTTTTATCTGATCTGCATGAGCGACTTTCCCAGAAACGATACATTGGAGGGTGACACTGAGGCCGTATTTCTACACAAAATCTGTAATCCTTATTGGTTGATTTTATAAAGGTAAAACAGATGACATGAGACCAAGAAAATCTGAAATATGTGGAGACCAACTTTTCGTTGTCTTCTTCAATGTCTCATCTCCTATTTTAAGATCCTCTATCCTTTGCACAGAACATTTAAACCTAAACAAACTTTGGAGCATTAACTACTAATGTGTGATGTTGTTATTAGTCCAAACCACTGTTGCTTTCAGTGATACACTGCAGATTAGTTGGGTGGTTTGTCGCAGATAAACACCACAAGCAGTTCTGTCTTTACTCCCCTCTCCTAATAGCTTAATGACCATGCATATTGTTTTCATGTCTAATGAGAGAAGAGAGTCCTTGCAGGAAACAGCCAGCGGAAGCTGTGGACGGTGGACTCATTTATCTTAGATGCAGGATAAGTGATTGACTGCTTCCTCGACAATATATCCAACTGGATAAGAACCTTGGAGCAATTAGTATTTTAAAAAAGTCCAATCATTGAGGATATCACTGAGTAGAATTGAAGAAGCATGTATTTTGTGTGTCTGGGTCCTTTGTCAGACTGATGTTGTCTTATGACTGCAGTGATAAACGGCTCAGTGCTCATACAGAGGTGCAAGCAGACTCTGGGCTTGTGTTTGAACACTGATGATTTCCTTGTAAAGTGGGCATGTCAGCATTTTGTCTCACATCACATGCTTTTGCTGTTTTTAGGACAGCAGAGCAGAAATTATGAAAGAGGAAAAGAGGAAACTCGTTTTTGAGGGTTCAAAAACTATTATCGTATAATAGTCTACCATTGTGAATTTAGCAGTCATGTGTTGCATGTCAGACAGTTGAAAACTGTTTAGTGTGTGTGTGTTGTTGTGTTGTTGTGTTGTTGTGTTGTTGCCCCTCTTACAGTATCAAAGTATTGTCAAAGTTTTTCTGCTCTCTGATAAAACTTTATCAGAGGTAAAGCATCTCTGTTGGCCCGACATCCTCTCAGTAGTTTTACCTGTTGCCATGGCTACAAGCATCTTAAATCTTAAAAAAATCTTAAAATCTTAAATCTAGTAAAGTCCGTCAGGGAGTGCAGGAATTTTTACTAGCTTGTGGTTGAACTGTGCGTGTCAAAAGAGCCTGTGTCAGTGAAAGTTATTTGTCATCTGTGGGCCACTAAAAGCACCGATTCACCAACACATCAACAAAGTCTCATAAAGCATTAAGATTACTCCTTTATCCTAATTAAAAAATCCAAAACCTATGAGCTTTCAAATGTTTTCTATTAAAAAATTTCACTTTAGATCTACTTTAAAGTCTATTCTAAGTGTTTGTGCATAACATTTGTGCAAGTTGCATTTTGGACCATGATTGCTTTTGAAATTAGCTGTAATGTCACATATTAATGCCTTTTGTATACTTGAACACATTTTAAGCTCAGATTTGATGTGAGCAGAGAGGAACTTTCCTGCTCAGCAGATAAATGTGTAAAGGACCTTTTGTCAAACTCTTCACACATCTTTCTGCTCAGTGAAGCTCAAACACTCAGGTAATGTGTAAATAAACAAACACCTTTTTCAAGAAGAGGAAGAATTTTAAGTTGCGTTCCTTCAAGATCCTATCACTCAAAAATGTTTTTTTTCCCCATGTGTTTGTCCTCTGAAATGCCAGACCTGGACTGTGCTGACTTGTTCCTTTGCAGCGTTTTGATTAGAGATGTTTTCACATTCCTCTACTGAAGGGGGAGATGTTTGTGCACTTCCCTAAAATTTTGTGATTCAGATGTAACCCTGGCAAGCTGGAATTGGTAGATCACAAGTCTAAAAGCCAATCACAGACAGAGAAACCTGAAACCTCCAGCTCAGAGCAGACTTGTCAGTTTAGAGAGTGAGAGTTTGCACCAGCACAACCACTTACACTGTCTGCAACAGCCAGTTACTTTTCCTGTTCTGTGTGTGTATGCGTGTGTGTGAGTGAGTGTGTGGATAGAACAAATGAGGTTTAACCTTTTGATCAGTGAGCTTTGACAGTGCTGGAATGGGGATTTTGTTACTTTCAGACAGAGCCGAGCTAGCTGTTTCCTCTGTTTCTAATCTTTGTACTAAGCTAAATATAAATATAAGGCTTGTAGGCCCATATTTAACAGACGTGCATGACAGCGATAATCAGCTAAATCTCAGTTAGAAGAGAAAAGATTTCACTTAACGATAAATAGAATTCTCCTGAAATTTGGTGCAGCATTTCATAATTTGGACGCTGTAAGTGACACAGATAGAAGAAAAGAATGTCAAACTGGACAAGATAACCTAACTTTTTCATCCTTTGGGTGGATCAGAAAATGCTCGAGGTTAGTCTCCCCACAAAGTCACTCTATAACTCTGGTGAAGACATTTCTCAGGCTTCAGAAAACTCCTTCCAGAGACAGAAGACATTATACAGCTGTTTTTACGAGCTGTGTAGCACTCTCCTGTAGTACATGTGTCTTTGTGTGTGAAATCTTAAATTTAAGGCCTGTGCTTTGTAAGGACTTTGTCTCAGCTCTGTAAAAAATGACTGTAAACACAGCTTTGAAGAGAAATGCTGTAATGCAGCATCATTTCAGAAGTTGGCATTTAGAGACCTAAAAGGCTTCCAGTTGACTTGCAATTAGCTTAAAAGGCTTGTGACTCAACATCAAGGACTTGATTGACTTGAGAGCTCATTTTTGCCTGCAAAAGAAACAGCGTTGTTGATGTTTGTAAGTTGTACTGTGTATAACTCCGGACTCTGTGATTTTAGGTTAGTGTTTGAAGTGCACACAAGGCAGGTTGCATTAAAGACAGCCTTGTTTATAAAGTCAAATAGATACTTTGAGTGCTAAATCTTTTTTAATGTAGGGGTTCTGGGAGTAAAGGGTTATTTTAAGTCAGAAGAATGTTAATGAATCATTGAGTTTTTGCCCTCTGGACCAGTCCCACCACCACCACCGCTGCTGCCTGGTGACCCCGGCTGGAATTCTCACCTCTGATTTCTGGATAAGTAAGCTTTCATGTTTTCTGTCCCAGCTGACTGTGAATAAAGGCAAACCCTCTGTGACACACACTGCACTCAGATTGTAGCTGTAATTGTTTGTTTCAAGTATGATGAACTGCTGGAGTTAAATTATAGCTCACATGTTGTCAGACAGGAGTTTCCAGTGTGTGGGCTCATTTACATTCGGCCTCGACATGTGTTGATCCATTTCCGGTTTCTGTATCATCTACTTAGTGAACATAATTATGTGAAGCACACACTTACATACACACACACACACACATATGAATGCACATTTCTTCGCTCAAAAGCACTAAGTAGGGCCAGTTCTTCTTCTTCTTCTTACACTCTCTATTCTCTTTCTCTCTCCCTCTGTTTCACATTCTTCTACTCTTTTCTTGTCTTCCTCATTTCTCTTTCACTTCCTTTTCTTTGTTGTTCCAACTGTATTTTAGGTCAAACTAAAGTAAACCATATCGGAAGAGGGGGCAGAGGAGGGAGGGGGGGCATGAGGAAGATTTGCGACGAGATACAGACCATTTACTTGGAAGGAAAGAGAGGAGAGAGTGATGTGTGTAATGGTTAGAGGAATTTAAAAGGGAGAAGGAGGGATGATAGAAAAATTGAGGGGGGGAAGATAGGGAGTCCCCACCCTCCTCTCTCTCTCCTTCTATCGTCCCACTCCCCTTCTCTTGGCTGACCTTATTTGGTCATGTTACAGCGGCTATAGCAGGAGGCGAGAGAGGGAGAGGATGGGGGATGGATGGACAGATTGTTCTATTTTCTCCTCTTTTCGTCCTTTCAGAATAGAGAGCATTGGTCTGATGGGAGGTGAAGTCAGAGGAAAGCCAGGACTCAGAGGGAGGAGCTGCTGATTGGCAGGAGTTAAAGTCTGCCGGGAAAATTTTCATAGTACTTAAAGGGATAGGTCAGGGATTTTAATCAGCGTATTACCTGCAGTAACTGACACACCCCCAGATTGAGAACCAGAGGACGAACAGCTGAGGATGGAGACAACAGCCAAACACACACACACAAAATATCAATATCAGCTTAAGTGTTTGCTTAATTTTGCTTTTACTTTTTTACTTTTTTTTACTTTCCTGTCAGACAGCCCTTTTTCGACAGGGACCTGCAGCTTTCTAACACTCTCCAAAGGCACCAGACTCCTTTGACAAAAACAGTAATTTTACCCCATAGAACAAGAGGGTTGCTGGTTTACTGCTGCCTCAATCTATTAGTTTGTTTGTGTTACTGTGTGACCTTGTTTATTTCAGATTCACAGCAGTCACAAAACAACACAAGCAAACTAACTGACCCAGGCAACAGAAGACCAGCAACTCCCATTTTCTGCAAGGTAAAATTACTGTTTTTGTCAAAGGAGTCTGGTGCTTATGGAAAGAGTAATATACAAGCTTTAGTTACATGAATTAAAAGGCTGTCTGACAACAATATAAATCAGTAAGATTAAATATTTGGGGGCCTTTGTTCAGGTGGCTGTAAAATGTGTTGCAGCTGCCATCATCCACAGCAGATCATGGCTTAACTTTACACACTGGAACTCCTTCTGCTTCTCCAACCAAGGGGCATGCTACTACCATCTACTGTAGGCATTTCACTGATGGATAAGGTCATAACCCAACTTTGGAAAACCCAGTCTAACCTGTCATGGTGTTAAAGTTATATTCTGCTGTGCTTAACTGTCAACTAGTGTAAAATACCCCTTGTGGCTTCAGTTGTGAACATTGTGCAGCTTGATACAGAAGAGGAACTCTTGTGGGGCAGAAGAGGAACTCTGTCATTCTAAAACTGCATCCTCATGCAAAGCAAGGGACCGTCTGCTAGTTTCTACAGTATCTATGAAAATGAGCAGCACAATCTGCTGACAACAGCATCATCTCATTAGCAATGTGGTTGAAGACTCTCACTGACCAACACCTACTGTTGTGTTACACCATAATACACACAAACACACATAGGGGTTCTTGTGTGCTGTCACTTACCCTACCCAAACCACAGGATGTAAATATATTTGTATAATGTGGACACACACGTGCGCACACACACACACACCCACACACCCACACACACACAAATGCATGCTCTCTTCTCTTTCATTTCTCCTCTCTGTAGCAGACAAAGCCCTTTGATCTCCATGCAGACAGAACAGTGAATATGAGAGGGCTATTGTGTTATATTGTTTGGTTATCAAGTACGTCACCTGATATGTCAGAGCGGGGTTATTTATTAAAGGTGCTAAATGTAACATTTTTGCACCAATTACACTGCAAATCCAATGCAAACATTAAATTAGTACAATGTCTTTAGAGTTGGTGTCTAGTTTAAATAGTGCTATACGTCAGTGTAATGAATTATGACTGAATTTAAATTCAATACATTTGTGGTTTCAACTCCTGTCTTTTCTAACAGAGTTGAAACCAGGCTACCTGGGTAAAAAACAGGAATCCTAACAGCAGTTCCTATATCACCACCTTGGCTCTCCACACACTGCACTTCATATTGTGACCCATCATGATTTAAAGCTGATATGACCACATTTTTAGCTACAATGAAAGAAAGTCATTTAAGTTAAAGTGAGATATTGTATCATAATTTGTATAAATATAAAATTTGCTAAGTTATTGCATAAGGCACCTCAGTCAAGCCTAATGAATGATTTTTTATTTTCTGTGATAGATTCTGTGTTTATCGAGTATCTTGCGTCGTCTGCCGCAGTAACTCAGAGCATCTGTTGGTTTATGCTTAGCTGTTGCTGTGACTTGTCTCCTACACCTTATAGTTGTGCTGACCTTTCCAGTCATCTCTCGGAGTACATCAACACTTTTGTCTTTTTCTGTGTTCTCTTCTTTTGATATATACCCTTGTACTACTCTCAGCTATAAACACTGTGGTTAGCCTCCACTCTGTAATCCTGTCTGTGTTTGTTTGAATATATTCTCTCTGTGCTTATCTCTATCAATCTTAGTCTCAGTATTTATTTCTGTCTCTGTCTCTCGTTCCAGACTGTCTCTTCAGACTGTGTCCCATGAACCGCTACTCGGCACAGAAGCAGTTCTGGAAAGCAGCGAAACCTGGAGGGAACACGGACACAGTGCTCCTCAACAAGCTCCATGTAAGCAAAGTGACGACACGTTCTGCTCCCTTCGGTCACTGCAGACCAACACACCACACACAGACCTGTCCACACACGGGCTCGCAGGATGACGAGGGGGGAAGGACACACTAACATGAGGCTTAACTGCCTTATTATTTTAAGCTTAGATGGTAGATTTGGTTAAGACTGAATGCAAAGCTACACAGTGATTATATAGAAATGTTGCACTCAAAGACATTTGCAGAGGTTGAATTGTAAAGTCCTTTTATAGACATTTCCTGAGCCTTTCACTCCTACTGTCCTACCTTTCTGCCTTCTACACTCTCCTTTTGCTCTTTCTGCTGCGTTACAATACCATTTAAAGCAATCTGCTATCCGACCACACAGTCATAAAGTGGGAGATTGCAATCTCTCTGTGTTTCCCTGGAGATGTGAGCCAGAGTTTTCGGTTAAAGCCCCTCTGGTAAAGCTCACATTTTTGACTAAGAGCTTGTTACTACTATGCTCTGTTTAATCACCGTCCAATCAGATCACGTCTTACTACATAAAACTGGTAGCAGTGAACAGTGTTGCAGTGTTAGATTTACTGCCCTAATTTTTGACTACATGTCACTTTTTATCTCATTTTTGCTTTCCAGCATGCAGCTGACTTGGAGAAGAAGCAAAATGAATCTGAAAACAAAAAGCTGCTCGGAACAGTGATTCAGTACGGGAATGTGATTCAGGTTTGTGCCTCTGATGCTCCGGAGCTCTGTGCAGCAAGACAAGCACAAACAAGAGCACTGTGATTCCATAAGCTATCAGTTCGAGTAACATATGTGTTTAGTGTTGCACCAAACATGCACCTAACTGCACATTTAAAGATGAAAAGCATGTACCTGCATCATACTGCTCATAACCTCCCACTTCATGTATGTTAAGTTTATATTTCTAATTTATTTTTTATGCCTTTGCACTACTACAGGATTACTTGACTTGTAAATATGCATCATATATTTTTCCTTTTCTTATATTTACAGATATTAAATATTTTTACTTTTTAGTTTTTCAGCCTTGTAATCCCTGTTTTTAACTGTGTGTTGATTTATTTTCTCCATAGTATTATTCTAGCAACTGTGTGTGACATTAAGAGCAACTAAAACTGGAATAGTTCTCCTCCATTCTACATAAACTTTGCATGTTAAATCAGAGTTTAATGAAAATTCTGAAGAAGTCGTCATCTGCTCAGTATCTGGTCAGATAACTCTGTTGATAACTTTGACTTCCAGAAAGCTTTGATTTTTACTCAAGATAACTGTCATGCTATTAATGAAGGTTATTTAATCTTACACATTTTTCAGCAGCTCTTATATTAAGTATGGGCTATACCTAAGCTTGAGCAAATATTGGCCCTTTCACAAGCATTAAACACCGACACTGTTTATTAGGTTTCTTACATGTTACTAAGTTAGTTTATTAAAAAACCTAAATATCATTAATGTCCTTACCATTCATTTTTTGCAAGTTTCCTGGTCACTGTAGGTTCTTCATCTTGCTTAAGGGAGGAGAGAGGTATTTAGTTGGTTGCAATCTGCAACCTCACTACCAGAGGTCTACATACCTTTTACTGCAGGCTTCTCTCCTGTGGTCCAGCACTTATTCCTCACTTTATATTTCAGCATGTCCATTTGTCTGTATTGTATGACGCTGTGTCCTGTTTCTACTCAGCTCCTCCACCTGAAGAGCAACAAATACCTGACAGTAAACAAGCGTCTGCCTGCTCTGTTGGAGAAAAACGCCATGAGGGTGATGTTGGACACAGCTGGAAATGAGGGCTCCTGGTTCTACATCCAGCCCTTCTACAAACTACGCTCCATTGGGGACAGTGTGAGTCATCATATGCACATATCTGTAGGCAGGTGCATTGTGGGAATGCTATACTGTATGTAAGTGATGTCAGAAAAAAGCAAAGGACAGCTCAGGCCAAGAAGTATGTGTCTTAGATTTTTCAAATATCTAATTTAAAAAATACAACAGTAAATTAGTATTATGAGGTTAAGACTGCTGAGGTCCTGAGTGTGAAAGCCTTAATGTGAGTCATCCATCTAACTACTATCCCTGAATGGACCTGCGCCAGCACCCAATTGGTTTTTACCTGATCACAAAGCTCTTGTTGGCACCAGCTCGTCTTTCCTTGCAGCGGGAGGTAGCGGGCTGGTGCCCAAGGACAAAATGAACGGCGGGATAGACTGTGCCTGTGCTAAGCTCCTCTCAAAGTAGGTATGGCACACAGCCTAAGCAGCAGAGGGCCTCGGACAAAAAGAGAATTGGAGTCACTCCATTCCTGCTGAGAGTAGACATAAGACATGCTGCTTGACCCAAAGCTACTGTATGTGCATGTAAGGTTGAGAACGTTTCTGCAGTTGAGTTGCATTCAGGGTATTGTGCACTTGTTTTGTCTCTTTATCTGGATTATAAATTATACTCAGATACAAGTGTATGTAGGTGGACAAAGCATCTATAACCATAACCATGCAAAGTCTAAAAACTCCCATTAAAATAAATGAATTCTTATATTTTAGGGTGAGTGGCAACCAGCCTAACAAAGAAAAGCTAGAATAGACAGAAATAGAAGTCATATGTTCTTATATGTTGAGGTTTCAGTCCTTTGGGCCTCCTGATGGAGGGAAGCGTTTCACGCAGTTAGTGTTTGCAGTGATGGTTGCTGACTGCAGCCCTTCCTGCCCCTCTCAGAGACCTGGGGGTCTACAGGTCCTGGAGGGATGGCAGATTGCAGAAGATCACTTTAGCGGTAGAGTGAATAATACGCTGCAGTCGGCCATTGTCCTTGGCATTAGAGACAGTGTACCAGATGGTAATGGTGGAGTCAAGGATGGACTCAGTGATGGCAATGTAGAGGTTCACCATCATAGTCTTTTGTGAGTTGAACATCTTCAGCTGCAGCAGATCTTCAGTTCCCACTCAAGGTCCTGTGTGATGATGGTGCCGCTGGATGGTGCACAGAGGATGTTGATCTTGGGTGGTGCTTGGTGTCTTCAAGCTCTGAGTTGTTCTGTCATCATGGTCCTGAGATCTTTCCACTTTCTTCATTTACTCAAATCCTGACCTGCATTTAGTTCCACCTGTTGGTCTTTAGGAGGACAGATGATTTTATGAGTTGAAACTGTATGTTTTATTTTAAGGCTTTGAATGTTTTGTGTGAGTTGTCTGAATTATAATACTCATGTTTTATTTCATATTTGTACGTATGGTTTTTAAAACATTGTATAGTTGCTGTCTTGGCCAGGGCACCCATGAAAAGGGATTGTTTGATCTCAGCGACACTTAAATTTGGGGCTTATATTATTATAACCTTAGTGATATATTTTCTTTTTGTGTCTTTCTTCATCATTTTTTAATTTGCAATCTGTGTGTCAGTGAGTCACTTTTGTTCCTTCTGCCTCTGACCCTTTTACTACTGTAACATTTTCATTTTTCCAGTAAGAGCTCCATAAAGTCTTATCTTACCTGGTTAAATAAAGGTTTAATAATTGATAATAATGATATTAATGATGATATTATTAAGCAGTTCCTCTTTAGCAGTTCTGCTTGTGCTTGGATTATAGCGGTTAACCTTTGTTCCTTAATGCGTCACATTTTTGTGCTTCATTGCGTCTGCTGTGTGTGTGATTTCAGGTGGTGATCGGGGACAAAGTGGTCCTTAACCCGGTGAACGCTGGTCAGCCGCTGCACGCCAGCACGCACCAGCTCGTGGATAATCCAGGATGCAATGAGGTCTGACTGAGCTGCTGCAACTCGTCTTCACTCTTAAAAATGTTTCTGTGGGCACCATCAGCAGTGGAGAATCTAATTATAGAGTTTTTTAACTCAGAGCTGCTGCTTGGTTATTAGCTGATGTGAAGCACTGTAGGATTGTTTTACTGTCCTCCATATTTAGCACAGTTTGGACCAGACCCAGCTAGCAATGATCATGAAGAATGTGTCTCTCACATAACACCTGACTGCTCTTTGTTATCCGACAATACATTCCTGTTATTTTATCAAAATGCATGTCATTTAAACTGTACATTTTTCTTGCTAGTGAGAAAAACAAAATTATTCTTTATTCATGACTCTGCAAGCAGTAAAACATTAAGAATGTAATCAGAACTCACTGATGTGTATGACATCTAGTGGCAACTCTCATCAAAAGAGCAAGGTGCACATTTTCAGTGCTGGATTTGACACTTATTATTCTTCTTTCATTACAAATACATGCAGAAAGCAAACATTACGGCTAATAAACCATTGCTTCTGCATCCTCAAAAGGTGCACAGGTTGATTTTCATAATTTCAATAGTGGCTCTAGTAACTTTTTGTCTGTCTGGACCTATTGATTTTTAGAAAAACTTTAAGACTTTCTTTTACACTATTTTGAAAAAAGTCAACTGATATTTTTTTTCTCCCTCTGTGGAGAAAAAGTGAAAGTGAAGAATAATCTGCTCTGTTAACCTTTGCGATGTTGTTGCAGTGCTCCCTCTGTTCAGGCCTGCTGCAAGTTCATACTTACAGTCACGACAAACTCTGATTGTTTGCTTTTCAGGTGAACTCGGTCAACTGTAACACCAGCTGGAAGATCGTCTTGTTTATGAAATGGAGTGACAATCAGGAGGTCATCCTGAAAGGGGTTCGTAGCTACGGGAAGAAAAAAAGATACACACCCTTGATTATGTTTTTACAAACTGTTGTCAAATGAGTGTGGGTACAAACATATTTTATATTTCATGCAAAAGATAGAAAGATAAACACTTACATATCATACTAGCAGCAATCTTCTCCTGTATAAACAGCACACAATTTTCCATCAAGTATAAATTGTTCTCCCATTCTCTTACATGAGGTGTTGTATAATGTCCCTCTGCAGAGCTGAGTGGGCTGGTGCCTTTGTTTCCAGTTTATCATAATCAGTCAACAATATGTGTTTATAAATGAGATTACGTTTGATTGGCCATTGAGCAGCTGTAGATTTGGCTTGAACATCAAAATGGCTATAATTACTGTAGCTGCAGCCAAAGAGCCTCTCCAAAATAATCATATCTGACAAAACAACAGATTAATAACATTTAAAATCAAATTTTGGTCGATTTCAGGACATATGAATTTCTCGAAACTGGTTGTCAGTCAATGTTGATTAAAGGTTTGATCCACAGATGTCTTGTGTTTTGAAAATATTATTTATATATACATATATATTTATATATATGTATATATAAATATATATATATTTTTAATCATCTTTTAAAATCTGAACTAATTAGCTTGGTTTAAAGTAAAGCAGAGTATTTTTAATTGTATTATTTATTCTCCCTCTGTCCAGGGTGACGTGGTACGATTATTTCACGCAGAGCAGGAGAAGTTCCTCACGTGTGATGATCACAGGAAAAAACAGTACGTTTTCCTCCGCACTACTGGACGGCAGTCAGCTACCTCGGCAACCAGCAGCAAAGCCCTGTGGGAGATAGAGGTCAGGACGAGTATTTTAAGAGTTTTTACTCTGCTGTTGTGGTGGTACGTTCCGTATGTTGTTAAGATGTAGCAAAGTGTGGCTATTCTCTGTTCGCCTGCGGTAGAAACAAAAGAAATATTTATTACACAGCAATATTGTGTAATTCAACTGTCAGCACCTCTTGATTAAATTTTGTCCACTGGTTCAACTGATTGTAACTTTTGTAACTGATGTGTGTTCTGGTATCAGGTGGTGCAGCATGATCCATGTCGTGGGGGGGCAGGTTACTGGAACAGCCTGTTCAGGTTCAAACACCTGGCCACCGGACACTACCTGGCTGCAGAGGTCTGTGGGTTACACACACATGCAGTTTTTCATAAAAATTACCTCTGTAGCAAAACACTGTGCGGTGCTCCGCTGTTACAACAACACCTACTTCAAAAAAGTTGCAAAAAAGATGCAGTGAATTTAACCCATTATGCTTTTTGAATGACTGAGGATGTGAAAACATGTTGCCAGCATCAAACTCAGAACAGGAATATATCTAGAAAAATCTATGCAGTTGAAGAGGTCAAAAAAGAAATATATTGTCTTTACACTATGAAGGTTTTTGAAAACACATATATATTTTTTTTAAATCATGTTTTACACAACTTTTTTTTAAGTATAACTATAGAGCTGTTGGAGGGGTGTTTCTGTTATTCAGAACTGCACAGCAGCCATTATGGCCATGAAGTCATATCTACGGTTGTAGAATTTTAATGAACTGATGAAGCTCTTTGCGTTTTTCCAGGTGAATCCGGAGTATGAAGAGGAGTGTCTGGAGTCCCGCTCCTCAGTGAGGAAGCTACACACACAAAGACTGGAGTGTTTAGAGATGATAACATTAATATATCAGCTATCACTAATATATTGTTGTTATTAAAAACGGGCCGATCATTGTTTAATGGTTATGCAGCTTAACTTGATGAAATATTGTGGCACAGGAAAGTACTTGTTTCTGATTGGCTTGCTGAAGTTTAAATTGTACAGTATATAAGAATACCTCAAGGCCAGTTATGGACGATGTTTAGCTTGCATTAAACAGCCAGTTTACTCACCGCTGAAACTCATCCGGCCCAAATGAAACTGCCTACAATCAAACTCACAGATAAACAAAAACAACAACACAACAGCTTTAATGTCTCTTGAAGAGACTATAATGTTTTTTGCACAGTGAGATTGTATTACACTACAGACACCAGCAGGTGGCGTCCTTTCACTGTGAATGAATCTTTCTACATGTGTTGGCGCTTCAGTTCCCTGTAACTGACTGATCACATCTGTTTACCAGAGAGTGAATGAGCTCACAGCAAGTCTGCTCAAGATTCATTTATTTAATGACTGTACAACAGGGTTGTATAACGAGATGAAATCTGTGAAAGCCCCTCCATGCTAAATACAAAAACAAAAAGTTAATCAATTGAGCAAAAAGATGAATAAGTCATTTTTAAAAATTAACTATTAACTATAAATAAACTATTTAAAATAAAATTATAAACATTAACTGAGTTGAATTCTGTGCCTCCACAGTTTAAAAAAAACTTATACCCAGGAAAGCTGAACTTTCACTGATGTCTGGGCCAAATAAAAGAGTCTCCAATTTAACGAGAGCTACTTTTTATCACAGTTGAGTCCTGTTGAACCTGGATCAAACTAAATTGACCAAAATATTTACTTAATTGTACCAGATCTCAAAATCTAGTTAAAGTTCTGACTGATTTGATAAAGTTGTTAAGTCATAAGGCTTTTCTAGCCACCATCATTAGCTTATTGAATAAAGACTGACATTTTATTGAAAAAAAAATTCAACTTATATTGAACAAAAAATAGTTGTTCTTTTTAGGAAGGAGGACTTTGATCGATTTGCTTCATTTCATTTCCTCTGTCATAAAAAACCCTAAAAATCTTCCCACAGCAATAACTTTCCACTTAAACTCCTGGCAGTTATTCAACACAGTCATGGCTGATAATGTCAGTGCCAATCTGTCTGTGCTTTTTAAGATTTTTTTTGTTTTCCCTCTGGCAATTTCTCACTCTTTGTTTGGGCTTTTCCCTCCAGCTGGACTCAGAGCAGGAAGCTTTACGAGCCCGTTTGAGAAACGTCCAGGACAAAGTCATGTACACCCTCGTGTCTGTGCCCGATGGGAATGACATCTCCTCCATATTTGAGCTCGACCCAACCACATTGAGGGGGGGAGACTCCCTGGTACCCAGGTAGGCTGCAAAGCTAAGAGGGTGAAATGTTACCGACCTGCTCAGGCCTGTGATCCATTTCCTGGTCTGTCACTCTTTCCACTGAAAAACCAAAAAACCACAGTAGAAACATTACAAATAGGGGACTTCCATTGTATATTAAGTCAACTTTATGCTTCTAAAACCATAAACCATGGAAAGAGTGCATGTGTGCTGTTGTAAGAAAGTGTGTGACTTGCAGTTACTCACAGTTGTTACTTCGAAAAAAAATTTACACACTGAAGAATTTATCATGTTCCTGGTTGGACCGTGAATTGTGTGTGAGCAGATGTGTTTGTGCTTGTTTGCAGCAAAGATTGATTTCTTTTTAAATCTGTGACTAATTTAACAGTGTGCGTGTTTGACGCACATTACTTCTCAAGAAACGCTGTGCCTTCACTCGCAATAGTTTAAAGGAGCGGAAAAAAAGCTACTGTGACGTATTTATGTGAACACCTCCGTCTTGCTGGAGCTTGATGTAAAATTTGTGCATCTTGTGTATCTGAAAACAGTTTCTGTAAGGTGATCTCCGCTGACGCAGCATGTGACTGTCTAAGAATTTCACAGCCATGTTGGGTTTTTTTCAAGGTTAAGGTCCTGGGGGTTTGCATAAAAAAACTTAAGTGTCATATTGGAATTTTAGTTTGTTTTCCATCTTCATGCGCACATATTGAACAAAAATAAATACAAGTCTTGACAGTTTCGCACCTTGGCAGCATATCTGGCCTTTGACACAGTATCAACTCTGAGACACACATCTAAAGAGAGCAAATCACGAATGAAATTGAGACTTCAATTAAAGCCAAAGAAATTTCATCTTTAGTCAGAAGATAATCCAAATTCAAGCATGTCTGGACACAGGAAAACATATTTAGATTTAAGGCACACCATTAAAAGGCCCAGCAACAGGGTTAGGGAACTGTTTCTAATGTTTTCTCCATTGTAAGGGCACTTACATTTCACCACTGAAAGTGTATCCCGCATTGCACTTTATCATGTTGTCTCTCTAAAAAGTGAAATAATCACATTTTCTTCTTCATTGTTTCTATGTGTTTTGCATTACCTTCTGAAATTCCCATAAATTTGCATATTTATATATACATTTCTGTAACACCTAAGAAAATGAATACTGCTTTGTGTTTGATGTATTTGCAGGATTGGTAGTCTTTGATTTAGGAGGCTTTGTCATTTAAAATATTTCCTGTTCAAGTGCCAGTATAAATAAAATATTTGTGCACCAAAAATGTTATGCAATCATAAATGAAAGTGTGCCACTCTGTTTTTCAGGAACTCATACGTGCGCCTCCGACACCTGTGCACAAACACGTGGGTTCACAGCACCAACCAACCGATTGACAAGGAGGAGGAAAAACCTGTCATGCTGAGTGTGAGTGACAGTTCATGTGCACTTTGTCACAGTATGTCACCACTAAACTGTCGGAGCTTTTTTTTTCTTGACTAGACTCTGCGCACGATGCTGAGGTGAAATTCTGTCTGGTTTTATAAGTCTTTATGAGTCACCAAAGGTTTACTAGAAATAAAAACTGAACCATCTTTCGTCAACTGAAATAGCTCCTGTGCAACCCTCTCGTTCCCTGCTGTGAGGTTATAGAATTCTTTCAAAACAGAATATTAAGTGGCTTTTGCATGTTTTTTTTCCACAATAAATGTATTATTGCATTTTTCATTATTGGTTTGCCTCAATCTTTGGTGTAAAGGTTTAAACAAGTGAACACAGAGACCAACTCTATATCATATTGCTCTTGTTTTTCTCATTAAGATTGGCACCTCAGCACTGAAAGAGGACAAAGAGGCTTTTGCCATCGTGCCCGTCTCACCGGCTGAAGTCAGAGATCTTGACTTTGCTAACGATGCCAGTAAAGTGCTGGCCTCTATTGCTGGAAAGCTGGAAAAAGGCACCATCACACAGAATGAGAGGAGGTACAGTGTGATGCGCATAGTGGTGCCAGATTGTGAATCCTTCTGATGAGACCAGGCGGCCATGTGTTGTTGCTTATTGTGTCTCTTTTTGCCTGTACAATCAGAGCGGTCACTAAGCTTCTGGAGGATCTGGTGTTCTTTGTGGTGGATATTCCCAACAACGGACAGGATGTTCTAGAGATCATGGTCAACAAACCTAACAGGGAACGACAGAAACTCATGAGAGAACAGAATATTCTTAAGCAGGTAATGCCTCAGTAGAATGAAGGTGTCTATACACTCCTTAAATGTCTTAAAAATTGACTTCTTTTACCTCACTGAACTCTCTTTGACTTCTCTTTCTTCTCCTCTTTTATGACTCAAAGCAACATGTCCGCCATTTGTTTTTTAAATTCAGTTTTGTAACAGTTGTCACAACCTTGTTCATGCACCCAGATCTTCAAGCTGCTGCAGGCTCCGTTCACAGACAGTGGGGATGGACCCATGCTGCGTCTGGAGGAGCTGGCCGACCAGCGTCACGCCCCCTTCAGACACATCTGCCGCCTGTGCTATCGGGTCTTGCGTCACTCTCAGCAGGACTACCGTAAGAACCAGGTACACTTCACTTTCTCAGAAGCACCGGAACCACATCATATTAGCGTTTGTACCACAGGAGTTTGTGATCGAGGTGCACTTCAAATTTCCACAATTAAATCTAATAACAAGTGAAAGGACCTTTGCTCCACAGCAACTCTGATGTGATTACCAAAACAAAAAAAGGGGCCTGAATCTAAGCTGTGTAGTTGAATGTCATGTGCATTTTGCAAGGGTCACCTACAGAGCCCCTTTATCCAATTTCCTGCAAATACAAATACCCTGTGACCTATAGAGTGATACAAGCCATGCTATAAGAAAAGATTGTAAATGTGAAATACAACAATCCTGTTTTCTAAGAGCAGTTGATTTCTCTTAAACGCATTAGCTCGCAAGTGGCAGTGGTCTATTTAATTAGGATGAATAAGTAGGCATTCTGGACTGTATCAGTCATTATAGCTAATGGATATGGACATAACAAGGTTAAAGAAACAGATAAAGGGGGCTGAGTTAATAAGGACAGTTTTCCCACTGTGAGTCTGTGCTTGCTTGTTTTGGTTTGTGTGTGCTCAGACTGTTTATCTGTGTGTCCCACAGGAGTACATAGCCAAACAGTTCCGCTTCATGCAGAAACAGATTGGCTATGATGTCCTGGCCGAGGACACAATCACAGCTCTGCTGCATAACAACCGCAAGCTGCTGGAGAAACACATCACTGCTGCAGAGATCGACACGTTTGTTAGTCTGGTCCGGAAGAACCGAGAGCCCAGGTGTGTGTGTGTGAGTGTGCGTGGGTGTGTGTGTGTGAGTGCATGCATGCGTGTCTGTACGAGCATCATGAGCATGTTGATCTGGGCAAGATGACTGAAAGTGATCTATTACACCCTGATTATAATCTCATATCCTGATCACACAGTATCCTGTGTGTGTGTGTGTGTGTGTGTGCGTGTATGTGTGTGCACAGGTTCCTGGACTACCTGTCAGACTTGTGTGTGTCAATGAATAAGTCCATCCCAGTGACACAGGAGCTGATCTGTAATGCAGTGCTGGATCCAGCTAATGCAGACATCCTCATAGAAACTAAGTGAGTTGTGCCCGAATTTGCCTCTTTTATGTTTCCGATGTGCACAGCGTAACATCTGCTTTGACATAAAATGAAAATGACATCACTTGCAAACATAATTAGACATCAACTGCTGCTGACCATGACCCCTTATTTCAAAACCACTGTGTGTTAAGTGTTAAGGGATGTAGTTTTGCAATGATTATTAAACAGTAAGCTGATTTACAAAATGACTTATCACCTGTTTACTGAAATAATAAGTTAATTCATCTTTGCTACTCTTACCTTGTGAGTTTTTTCATCAGACAACATAAGTAATTTGAAGACATCATTTTGAGCTTTAGAGGAACAGTGATCCGTAATTAGATGATATTTTATAATGCCGCAGTGTGGATGTGTTGACTAGTGTTGTTCCATTTCTAAATTTCTAATGTGATAGTGACAGTAATCACATTGGTTGGAATTGTATCTAAATGGTTTTGTTTTAGTTTTTTTTACAAATGCCTGTCTGGGTTTTCTCATAAGACTCTGACAAAAAAATTACTTTCTCCTGCAGACTGGTGCTTTCACGATTCGAGATTGAGGGAGCGCCGCTCGGGGAGAACTCTGTGGAGTCAGAGGAGGATGAGGAGGAGGTATGGTTGTTCTGGAAAGACAGTAATAAAGAGATTCGCAGTAAGAGCATCAGGGAGCTGGCCCAGGACGCCAAGGAGGGCCAGAAGGAGGACCAGGAGGTGATCAGTTATTACAGGTTGGTACTGGACTTCAATTTCCATGTTATTGTATCTAATGGAGGATAAAAAGCTAGTTCTGTATCTTACTTGAGATTGAGCTGGAGTAGAGTCAGTATATGTTTCTAATAACTGTAAAAGTCTCATAAATGGTTATAAATGTAAACTTGTGTGTTTTCACCTCCACAGGTACCAGCTGAACCTGTTTGCCAGGATGTGTTTGGACCGTCAGTACCTTGCAATCAATAAGATCTCGGGGCAGCTGGACGTGGACCTGATCTTGAGATGCATGTCCGATGAAGACCTGCCCTACGATCTGCGAGCCTCCTTCTGCCGCATGATGCTGCACATGCATGTGGATCGGGATCCTCAGGAGCAGGTTACACCTGTCAAATACGCTCGACTGTGGTCTGAGATCCCCTCCGAGATAGCTATTGATGAGTGAGTAAACAGTTAAATGTAATGGGTGATTCATGATAGGATAGGATTATTGGAAGATTTTTGTCGTAGATTCATTTAAGATTCTTTTGTTGTCTTATTCTTGTAGTTATGACAATGATGGAACATCTAAAGATGAAATTAAGGAGCGGTTCTCTCAGACTATGGAGTTTGTGGAGAACTACCTGAGAGATGTTGTGTGTCAGAGCTTCCCTTTTGCAGACAAGGAGAAGAACAAGCTCACCTTTGAGGTCAGTCTGGCACATTCGCTCTCGCATGCCATATTGATCATGTTTTTGACAATAAATTAACTCAAACCTATTTTATTGATCTATCTTCCTTGTTTAGGTGGTGAATCTGGCCAGGAACCTCATCTACTTTGGCTTCTACAACTTCAGCGACCTTCTCAGACTAACCAAGATCCTGCTGGCTATTCTAGACTGCGTCCATGTGAGCACCATTTTCCCTTTCAACAAGCTGAACAAAGAGGATGAGAGTAAAGGTATGAACGCTGCAGATGCTCAGTGGAGGACCACATATCTCACAGACATGAAGATGATGTCTTGTGATTTGTGTGTGTGTGTGTGGGCTCGTTTTCAGGCAGTAACGTGATGAGGTCCATTCATGGTGTAGGAGAGCTGATGTCCCAAGTAGTCCTGAGAGGAGGGGGCTTCCTTCCCACATCATGCAACAACAGCACCAATGGAGACGCAGTCAAGACCCAAACTGAACCTGAGAAACAGGACATTCTGGTCATGGACACCAAGCTCAAGATCATTGAGATCCTGCAAGTAAGGAACACACACATTTATCCTTCAGTACATGTGCAAGCATGCAGCACATACAGACACAATGTCTCCAGTGTTAACATTAAAAACTCATGTTATTTCCTGTCCTGCCCTGTAGTTCATCTTGAATGTGCGCCTGGACTACAGGATCTCCTGTCTGCTGTCGATATTCAAGAGGGAGTTTGATGAGAGTAACTCTCAGACTGAAATTTCTGTGCCCGGAGCAGTGGAAGGACCAAACAACATGCCAGGTCTGGTTAACTTACAGCTGCCTTTTACACAGATGTGGGGCCAATGAAATTGACATGGTTTGGTTGCAAACATCTTATTTTTGTTTTCTAGGAGCCTTGGATTTTGAGCACATAGAAGAGCAGGCAGAGGGGATATTTGGTGGAAGGTAATCACAGTTTCAATAAAGAAAGAATTGCAGAATATAAGAAGGAAGATGTGTTTCATGAGAGCGTGTTCTGTGTGTCTCCAGTGAGGAGAACACCCCTCTTGACTTGGATGATCACGGAGGTCGTACCTTCTTGAGGGTCCTTCTCCACCTAACAATGCATGACTATCCTCCTCTGGTGTCCAGAGCCCTTCACCTGCTCTTCAGACACTTCAGCCAGAGACAGGAAGTCCTACAGGCGTTTAAGCAGGTAGCCTAACAACTCATAGACATCTGAGGACTGCAGCAACGAAAATCACCTCTTTAAAGATCTAACGTGTAGGATTTAGTGGCATCTAGGAGTAAGGTTGCAGACTGCAACCATCTGAATATCCCTTTGTTCACCCTCCCCAAACTTGCACAAAAACTCAAAGCCTGCTGTAGAGTCAATCTTTAGCTTGCCCAGGTGGCTTTCAGGTGATTACAAACTAATGAAAACATACTTATTAATGTTTTTTTTCCATTTCTGTCATATTCTGCTAATAGATCCCCTTAAATCCTTCACCTTTAAGAAAATCTAATCAGCACTTTATTCTTTGTACTGTTGACACATGCATGTGTAAATATGCTAATGTTTTCACAGTAACTTGAATAGGGAAGCAGCATCTGTTTGTTCTGCTCTGTACTTTATACTCTAACATATATTTACAGGTTCAGCTGCTGGTCACCAGCCAAGATGTTGAAAATTACAAGCAGATCAAGTCAGACCTGGACCAGCTACGCTCAATCGTTGAAAAGTCTGAGCTCTGGGTGTATAAGAGGCAGGGGCCAGATGAGGGCATGGATGCAGGAGAGGGGCTCTCCGCCGAGCCGGAGCACAAAAAGGTGCAGTTCATTGTACATCAGACAACAGTAAGAGGCCCACTTCCTAAAGCAAGGCCCTGTCCTCTGACTTATGACTTCTTTTTTGTGAACTCTGTAGGGGGATTCAGGTGGCACAGACAAACCAAAGAAAGCAGAAAGTACAAGCAGCTACAACTACAGGGTGGTAAAGGAGGTAATAAGCTTTTTGCAAGTGTAGTTGCCAAGCTTTTATGTGAGCTGGGAGAATTCTTTCCAATAACTTCACACTTTCACCTTTTTTTTTTTAATCTTCTCTCACTGATTTCTATCAGATCCTGCTGCGGCTCAGCAGGCTGTGTGTCCAGGAAGGTCTGTCAGGCAGGAAGAGCAAGAAACAGCAGCAGAGGCTGCTGAGGAACATGGGCGCTCACGCCGTCGTCCTCGAGCTCCTGCAGATCCCCTACGAGAAGGTGTGAAGAGCAGTGAAATGATGTGCAGTGACTTGCTTTTTTTGTGTGTAAAAGTTGACAAGTCTCCACATCTGCCTTCTTCCTCTCCAGGGAGAAGATTTGCGTATGCAGGACATCATGAAGCTGGCCCATCAGTTTCTGCAGAATTTCTGTGCAGGAAACCAGCAGAACCAAGCCCTGCTGCACAAGCACATCAATCTTTTCCTCAACCCAGGGGTGAGCAGCCATGCCAGTTAATGCACCGCCTCATACTCATGTTATCACTATTGAAAATGGCAGTCAATAACTTTAAACACCATAATTCCCTGTCTTTTTCTCTCAGATTTTAGAAGCCATCACTATGCAGCATATCTTCATGAACAACTTCCAGCTGTGCAGTGAGATCAACGAGCGTGTGGTTCAGCATTTTGTCCACTGCATCGAAACACACGGCCGTAACGTGCAGTACCTCAAGTTCCTTCAGACTATTGTCAAAGCGGAGAATAAATTCATCAAAAAGTGTCAGGACATCGTCATGGCAGAGGTTAAACCTCATTAACACTGTTTAAATGTTTGAACTCGGTCTCAGTCTCCTTCTGTCCTGATATAAATATGTATTTTTGTTCCTTCCTTCAGCTGGTGAATGCTGGCGAGGACGTGTTGGTATTCTACAATGACCGCGCCTCGTTCCAGACGCTCGTGCAGATGATGCGATCGGAGCGCGACCGCATGGACGAGAACAGCCCCCTGATGTACCACATACACCTGGTGGAGCTCTTGGCTGTCTGCACAGAGGGCAAGAACGTCTACACAGAGATCAAGTGTAACTCCCTATTACCGCTGGATGACATTGTGCGAGTGGTGACCCATGAAGACTGCATCCCTGAGGTAAGAGAAGCATCACACAGAGCTGAGAACCTGAAAGCTACGAGGAAACAATAAGTGAGTTAAGGAGCGGACTTTAAATGCAGTGCAAACGAAGGCTTACAAAACAATTCTCAATGCATCTAAACTGCATGCTTCTTACTATGTGACTACTGAGCCATCCAATGCTGACACTCCATCTTTATAATAACCTTCATCCCAACCTTTCAGGTGAAGATCGCTTATATCAACTTCCTGAACCACTGCTATGTGGACACAGAGGTGGAGATGAAGGAGATCTACACCTCCAACCACATGTGGAAACTCTTTGAGAACTTCCTGGTTGACATTTGCAGAGTAAGGAGCAACTCTGGACTTTTTTTCTTCACTCAGGAAATAAAGATTGTTAAAATACAAGCATTTTTTTTAAATGTTTGGCTTATTACAGGTGTGCAACAATACAAGTGACCGCAAGCATGCAGACACGGTTCTGGAGCGCTATGTGACGGAGACGGTCATGAGCATCGTGACAACTTTTTTCAGCTCACCTTTCTCTGATCAGAGCACCAGCCTGCAGGTAAGTGACCACCAAGTTAGGTTTAAACACACGTACAGGAGCTTCAGAGTGTTACATGAATGTGAAAATTGAGCTCTTAATGAATTAAAAAGAAATATTCCTGAACAAAACAAGGAAAAGTTACTTACTTATATTTAACATGAACATGAACATGAGTCACATGTGGAAAGTTACACTGAATTCGTTCCTATGAGCTTCTCTTACAGTCATGTCATGAACACTGACTTGCACAGAAGGCCTTTGTGTAAAATGTCCAATCTTTTGTGATTAGATCATCTTTCTCAGAATAAACTTTTCCATGCTAATCCCATTAAACTGTTGCATAATCTGAAAGACAGTCATTTCTAAGAAAGAGAGAAAACATGATGAAAGATAATTGATGGTTGGGATTCAGCATGCCTTCCCTCCTAAAATCTACATGTAAATTCATGCTAACCTCCTGCTTGTTAACGCACAGTGTGTGTTGTGCTCTAGGTGGCCGTCAGAAAGAATGTAAGTACAGATTAGATATCCCCTGTGTTAACTGTTCCATGTAATTCTAACCAAGTAGCATCAATCTCCAGAGAAATTCCTCATTTAAAAACCTGACTTTAAGGTGAAAATCAAACCCTCCTGTCTGTCACATGAAGTGCCTCTTCAAGTAGTAAAACTGGTGCTTCCAAGGAATTCTCCTCTCCTTATTACCATCATTATGAGTGGTTAAGGAGAATGAATACCACTGCTGTCTGCCCCTTTTTATGGTTTTTAGAATTATGTTAGTCATGGTTGTGTAGAGCTAATCAGACATAACAACATTAAGATGAGTTTGCTGTGATTGTTGGAATCCAGTTGTGCTTATTAATCATTTCCTTGTATATACACTACAAGTGATTTGAACTTAAAGTGTCCTAAAAGCTTCTACACATGAAGAGTAAACCGGATTAAACAAGTCAAACACTTTAACACATTAGCACTCACACATACATCATACATACATACATACATACATACATACATACATACATACATACATACATACATACATACATACATACATACAGTCTTTTTTTGCAAAATGCATATATTTTAAGTGCTCTATTGATAACTTTGTGATCATATATTTGTTCGAATATCAATCCTTTTGGTCAGTTCTGCTGCAGTCATCTTGTAATTTTTGCAAACATGTTCACATGGTTTGACAAAGTATGGGTTTGAATTGTAAAGCAGGAGTAACTGTTGCCTGTGAAATGTAAATGAATGTATTGAAAGCACTCGTGTGTGATGCATCTTGGTTATTTTTTGTGCTTGTTTTATTTCTTCACTGCTTGTATCCTCTGCTGCAGGCCTCTCTGTTGGGAAAAATATTTCAGGTATTTGTTGTAATTCAATTCAGAGGGGAAAAACACAGAATTGGGTGTCACAGGTTCTTGTTGGGTTGAAGAGAAAATTCTTTGTCTTGTTTTCTGTGTGTGTGTGTGAGTGTGTGAGTGTTCAGACATGAAGCTCTTCTTTTTTTTTTTTACTGGGCTAGATCAGACCAAATATCTGCTCAGGGATGGAGGGGTCTCCCTGGAAAGTATAACAGACCACAACTGACTCAGCATGTGTGTGTGTGTGTGTGTGTGTGTGTGTGTGTGTGTGTGTGTGTTGGTGATTATAACCAGATATCGG
>JAPZDV010000012.1:16102399-16172528 GCA_029814665.1 Acanthurus lineatus | reverse complement strand
ATTAGAAAAAACAATAACAATAATGTTGAAAAAAAGATGAAACTTCCCTAATTTCATAAGACAGTGGGTTCATGCATTGATAAGTGACTGAAATATGTGGTACTATGTCTGAGAAAGTAACATATCTTAATTTTGGTCATAGTTGGTGTGATTTAGGCATCAAAAGGGTGGTATGGACATGGGGATTTACTGTCTAAAATTGGGATTTCAAGACAAAACTGTGAAAATTTGTGCACTTCATCTACACAGCATAGATACAAAGATTCATTCTTCCATAAGTGAGAAGCTTGATGTAAAACGACTTCCATTGTGTACAAAGAATAGAATTCAAAACTCTGCAAAACACACTACATCAACTGTAACATCAACAATTTGTCTTTTTTTTCATTTGAATATAGAGAGTTGAGATTTATTTTGCAAGATTTTGCAGTGTAAGGAGAGTGTACAGTAAAACATTCTGATGCTGTTTTTGATCACTTAAAAACCTGACTGCATCATTTGTGTGAGCAAAAAGAGTGTATATTTCACATTATTTTTTTCATTTTATGTGATAAAGAGAGATGGGCTGTCATTCCTGTCAGCTCAAAGCTTCTGAATATTTCTGCAAGAAGGACCTACTTTTTGGTGATTGTTGCAAAGAAAGAAGCACATATGGCTGATTTGTTGGGAATGATCAGTTTTAAACTTAAGATCAACTTACTGATCAATAAAGCCAGTTCAGGAAGTTGGAGAAGAAGGAAAACAACAAGAACGATAACAAGAGAAAGATCCACAAAAACAAGAAGAAGAATACTGGCAAATAGAAGATGGTCCAGGCACAGAGCTGCCAGGTACCTAATTATATTTCCATCTCTGCCAGTATCTCCCTATACATCCTACACACTGGACTTTTAAGGGCGTGCATTTTCAAATGATGAATTCTTGTTGTTGCAAGGTAAAAAGGAAATATTAACTCACTCTAGTCCTTCTTCTTCCCTCATCTGTTTGGTGCTAACATTTGTGTGGCAACCAGCACCGTTCCAGTTTCCCTCCATTGGTTTTGGGTCAAGTGATGCAATAACCCCAAAATCTTCACACACACGATGCAGCAGGAAGCGTGCCACCCACAGATGGTCGCCCATCTCAATGCCCTCACAGGGACCCACCTGAAACTCCCACTGAAGTCAGAAGAAGCAGAGGCAGAGAAACATGGGAAAAAGGACACTGTAGTAAGAATGTGTGGAACAAAAATGGAAAAAGAACAGCAATTAAAAATGCATGCATAGTCGTGCCAACATGAAAGCATATTCTATCCACTTAGCATTAAAATAACAGTGAAACTTACCTGAGATGGCATAACTTCAGCATTGGTGCCACAGATTTTGACGCCTGCATAGAGGCAGGCCTTGTAGTGGCACTCCACAATGTCCCGTCCATAAGCATTTTGTGCCCCCACCCCACAGTAATAAGGTCCTTAAATGACAGAAGAGGAAACTTGTTAGTACAAAATAACAACTCACAGCAATATGTATTATATCTGTGATGAATGATAAAATATTGTGTTTTGTAGATCATAAGAAGGGTTTATGAGTTGTGATAAGTGGCTTTATCAATAGTTAATAACATATCAGTGTTTACAATATAAATGCTTTCAGAAAAATCAAAATTAAGACATTATATAATGTGTTTGTAAAAACTTTTTTAATGGCTTTTTCTCACTCGGAAAGATCTGATTAGTAATAATGCATTTGTTAGGAAAAAATAATTAAGAATTGTTCTAGATGTTCTGCAGCTCTTGATCATAGATCAGGGTTTCTCATAACTTCAAGCCAGCTTATTACTTCTCTCATAGTTAAAAGCATATTAATTATCCAAGAAGCCATTTTTTAAAAATATTTCTTCCACATGAGCAAAGTTATTACAGAAAAAAACTGACAGTTGATTCACCTTGGGGTCCTGGGTATCCATTTGGGGGCCAACTAAAAGGATGTCCATCCATTCCAAGAAGCGTGTACTCCTGCTCCATACCGAACCACATGCAGTGCTCTTTGACCTCCTCCATGACCTTGTTGCAGCTTGCTCTTAGGTTAGTTTCTGGTCAGTAAACACAAAAACCAGTACAACTCATATGACCTGACCTTACTGAGTAAAATAATGGCCACAAAACATGAACAAAATGTGAAAAATGTTACCTGCAGGTAGGCGGTTGTATGTCATGACCTCACAGAGGACCAGTTTGTTGGGGTCAAGAGTGAATGGATCCCTGAACATGCGGACCGGGATGAGGTACATGTCACTGTTGGAGCCCTTGGACTGGTCTGTGCTCGAGCCATCAAAGTTCCACTCAGGAATATCTGACCAGACAAATTTACCAAAGACTATCATTAAAACAATTTTTCCAAATGTGTTTCAGAATAAGTTCATAGACTATTGTAGTCTTTATCATGTCACTGAGACAAATTAGTCCACTTTGTCAGTGTTTGGTGACCAGAAGAAATATAAAGAATGAAAGAGAGACAGAGGGAGGAAAAGTTACCTTGCGAGACAGTTTATTGAGTTCTTATGCTGAATGTAAACTCTCAAATTGCAAAACTGAAATTGGAGAGAGGCCACTATAGTGTACTGAACAATAGTAAATATTTGCTCTCCCATGTCATTCAGGTTGTGCCAGGATGCTCTTACGTCTATGTGCAACCCTCCCTTATTCCATTAGCTGAGCTGTACAATAACACTAAACTAACAAAACCTCTTGAATGTCCTGTGTCACACCTTGGACATGCTGCCAAAGGTATGCAAGTGCGTGCCGGCATCTCCTCCATAAGCTTTAAAATTGTCACCCACTTTCATCAGAGTTTCTGCTGACAGATCTACTGCATCTCCAGTGGTTTTGGCAGAGCCCAATAACTTCCTTTTTAAGCAGCTCAAGAGAGGTCTTTGACTGCTTAAAAAGGCAGACTTGTCCAAAACTCTCATCCCCTAGAGTAGCCTTGATGTTGGTGTGACAATAAATCTGCTCTAGCTCACTTGAATTGGTCATTATTTTTCACTGAAGGATTGAATTCAACTGTTTCACTCTTACTAACAAACAAACAAATAAATAAATAAATGAAATTAAATCCATGCATGTTTTACCCGCATCTTGTTACAAAAAGGGTAAGAAGTATAGAATTAAAATCTACAATGTACAATGATAAGGTAAAATTTTCAGATTAAAGTCAACTGCTACTCAATCCCCAACAGTCATACAGGATAAAAGAAGAGGCTATGTACCATCTATGCTTTGTGGCTCGCTGTCCAGGGTTCGCGTCTTGTTGCGAAGTCCCACTCCACTGCCATCAATCCAGATGTAAGTTACCTGGCACTTGCCTCTCTGAGGCAGGTTCATGTAGTGCTGGCGCAAAGCCTTGTTGAGGCAGGAGCTGGAGGACACTGATGCCATGCTCACCTTTATTCAGAGAGGCAGAACACAATGAGAAGCTGATGTTTTTATATTATTAAATGTCAGTTCTATTGTTGAGGTCCTAGATTTGAATTTATCCATGTTTTATACCTGATTAGTCCTACTTGTAGGGTAACTGAGTAAAATTTGTACTCTCTTCTTTTTCTTTATTTTAACACTTTTCTTTTCCTCTGTCATCCACTTATTTGTCTTTCTTTATTTTCATTATTTACTCACCGAACCTACATTACACAAATGGTTTAGGTATGATAGCTTAAATCTACACAGTGTAACATTATTATTAATATAAATGTATTATTTTATGGAGTTACTCAGCTTGCGGCTTGCTTTGTTTGGATAACCTGCAGGACTCATTAAACACACTTACATAGACCTGACCTTGTCAGTCACAAACACTCACAAAGTAAATAATTAAAAATACAAACACAAAACTTTTTTTCAGTCTTGACTTAAAGCTTACAACATATGCAAAGAAATATTATTTTTATGTTAACCATAATTTTAAAATTTCTTACCTCGCCAACTGAAATATTTTTAACTTCATATCTTTTAAAATGATTTATACACTACAAACTCAAAACTGTAAATTTCAAAATAAAATAACACTGTTACACAAAAGCTGTCACTCTTTAAAAATCCAGGCAGCTACAGGTTTTTTAACAGTTAAAAAAATGATCGAAGTTGCCAAATATTTACAAATATACTCTGCACCTTTTTTTGATCATGTAAGAGATTTGATGCGCACATAAGTTATGAGATCTGTTAAAAAAATTCAAATACAATACAAAGATAACATTTTTTAAATCAATATAAAAATTGTCAGATACTTGCTGTGTTACCGTTGGCTTCAAGTGTAGTGAAACGTCTGAGAGACAACTCAGTGTGTGATCTGCCTGAACCAGTTTGTTGTATTTAACCGGAATGTAAATTAGCATGCTGATGACACGCTCACTAACTTCAATGTAATATCACATTTCAGAAGTGTAGGTGTGTTCTGTTGTTTGTTTATTGCGTGCTTAATGTCTCTTTCCATTCCATGGAACACAAATGGAATCACCTTAAGACAAAGTCAAATTCTTCATGTTCATGACTTTGACTTCATGACACTGTCCATGTCCTTCACAGCCAAAGGCAGGGCCATAGCCATCCCTGTAGACCTGGACAACCAGGTGAACAACCTGTTTGTGAAATCCAACAACATCGTCCAGAAGACGGCCATGAGCTGGAGACTTTCAGCTCGCAATGCTGCCCGCAGAGACTCTGTGGTGACCGCTTCACGGGACTACAGGAACATCATCGAGAGGCTGCAGGTACGTTTTTTTAGGGGGGGGATATGCATGTTTTTACTGTTTTATGTGTGCTGAAGCATTTAGACAGTGAGGATGTTTCTTTGTCTGGACTGCAGGACATTGTGTCAGCTCTGGAGGACCGTCTGCGCCCGCTGGTCCAGGCTGAGCTGTCGGTTCTGGTGGACGTGCTGCACCGACCTGAGCTGCTCTTCCCTGAAAACACAGACTCGCGCAAGAAGTGTGAGAGCGGAGGTTTTATATGCAAGTAAGCCCTGAAAAACCATTTTCAGCTGATCTTTTATTGACATTTGAGTGGATGTGTTTATTACAAACGAGACTTGTGAACTAATGTTTGTGTGCAGGCTTATTAAACACACCAAACAGCTGCTGGAGGAAAATGAAGAGAGACTTTGCATCAAAGTTCTGCAAACACTGCGAGAGATGATGACAAAAGACCGGGGGTATGGAGAGAAGGTAGGAGAAACTGCTAGGATCAGAAATGGTGGGGTGACAAACTTCATAAACACTGTTTAACTGAACGTTGGATCATTTTTAAAAGAACTTCTGTAACTGTATATTAGACTTTATGTGATGCATGAAAACAATTACAGAAATTCTCTTAGAAACAATCACATAATTTTGTGTTTCTTCAAACGTATTTTGACTCAGATGCAGTTTATGTGTAGGATTTTCATTCAGAAATAAAACAAATTCTTAGGAGCTATAAATAAAAGAGCCCAGGTTTAATTCAGACTTGCATCTTTGACACATTTTATTTGGAAATGGTTTTAGAGATGCTTTCACACCTCATTCAAAACCAGTCTTTAGAATTTCAATAGAAATGGAAACACAAACATGATCAAAAACTTAGTTCCACAATCATCACACAATCAGCAGTATCTGATATGTACAAGGGTGTTTTGATATCTTTATTTTATCTGCGTCGCATGCACGCACTCTTTACACACTAACTGGAGGGAATTAGCTTGTTCCTTTTGTCACACACACACGCCTCTGCAGTCTATAAAGCAGCACTGGTCACTTCTCAGAAATGTTTTTAGTCACACTCTTTACAAATTGAGACTACACTAATTCTGCTCACTAGGTGTTATTATCATGTATAAATGCCGTTTCCTCTTTGCTGCTGAAGTTGATAAGTATCCCGACAGTCTTAACACACACACAACTAACGTGTCATGCTGTATCATTGACCTCTGCTTTAACTTCCTCCTTCCTGTGTTGTTATCTAACCACCTTAAACCCTCTGTTCTCTTTCAGCTCAGGGCCTTTGATGATGAGATGGATATGCCTAAGGTTGTTTCTCTTTTTCTTCTACTCGTGCCCTTGTTTTTTCCCGAGCCGTTGTCCGTCTTGTCTGTGTAACACTAGTAGCTGTTCTGTAACTGTACTGTGGCAGCTGCTGTGGCTGTGTGCTGTTGTTAAGCGGAGGCACTAGGCACAGCTGGGAACAAATAGCGGGAGGTCGATTATGTCTTATGCACCTGCTGCACTTTCTGCCATAAACAGGTGTGTAGATCAACTGAAAACAGAGAGACAAAAGACAGATAGAGAAACTGTAAGGAGATGAGTGGTGTGGCATGACTGCTTGTGACTCAACAGAGTTATTTAAGCACAAGTTTCAAGGTGAGACACTTACTCACTGGGCAAACTGCCCATATCGGACTTTACATGCCCTACTTTCTGCAGTGTAATCACCTTGTCAAGTAAAAGTCATTTTGCTACATATTTACCAAATATTTTAACATTTATTCTACTTCATTACTGATTGATGACATTTTTTGACATAAACAGCATAAAACCAATAGCAGTTGTGAAGCTATAGGCTTATACAAATTAGAAATAAAAAAATGACATGTAATAATTACGTAAGGCAATGTCACATTTTACTGACGAAAAGAGATTTGGACACAGAAAATTAAGGAATGCAGACATAACTTACATCGAAAATTAAAAGTAATAAGAATCTTTTTTAAAAGCCTTAAAAGTTAACTCCCACTAATATATAGGTTGACATTCCATTTACGTAACCAACGGTGTGTGTGTTTTACAAGAAACAAAGGTGAAGATAATAAAGCAATAAAAGTCAGATCACTTCCTTCCCTCTCTCTCACTTTTTTTTTCTCATCAAGGCAGCCTTTTGTCTCTGTGTTCAGCTTTTTGTAGGGTGTTTCCCCTGTTTCTCCTCCAGGCACCAATAGGGGGCACTGTGACTGTGTGCGTGTCCTTGCTCTGTATGTGTGTGTGTGTGTGTGTGCGTATTAATGAATGTGAGGGGCTGTGGCAGTCATTGAGGCTGTGTCCTAGTTTTCCTTGCCTGAGAGCTGCACGATTACTGGGCCCCTGCCAGCTCCGGGCTGAGGTTACATAAGAACCAGGCTTTTTTTTCCTGGAACTCAGCCGCTCCGCCGATGTGTGACCTTCAGCAGTAATTGCCAATAAAAGTGTGGAGAAGCTGTTTACCCACATCACTGTTGTGTGTGCGTGTGCGTGTGTGTGCGTGTGTGTGTGTACACCTGTGTGTCTCTTGGGGGGTTGGGGGGGGGGGCTATGAAGGGCTGTTTGCGATGAGTGCGTGCGAGAGATGATCCCTACACACACCTGTTAAATGCTGTTTCTCCCCCCCCTGTCTACACATGGAAAGCAGCTCTGATCTAAGAAGGTCAGAAGCTCATCCTCATATTTCTTTTTCCCCTCGTTTTCCCTTTTGCACCCATTAAATCATTGTGACACAATACTTCAACCGCTCTCCCGCTTCCAGTCGCACCTTTTTTTCACAGGGAAGGCAAACACACGCCCACTCTGTGTAGACTAAGCGAAGTTGGCTGCGAGTGTTTGTGTGGGTTCAATATGAAAGTGCGTAGCTGGCGCTTGTCTCCTCTGTTGCCCTTTTAAGTAAATCAGGATAGCACAGCGAACAGAGACGGGGTTGCTGAACAGGAAATGTGGCCTAAATGGGTCACGTTATGTATCTTCGTACAGTAGTAATCTGATGTGATTATCATTTCAGGTATATTTTGTAATTGAGTTAGCAAAAGATTTATATCTGACCTCCGTTGGTGCGTGTGTATAGCACGGTGTTGCTAAATGTCAGGGAGGCGATTATCAGCTGAATGCATTGCTCTGTGGCTGTCAGTGTTATGTAAGGGCCAGAGGAGTTCAGGATACACAGCGCTGGGCTTCTATTCAGGCTCACCTCTTACCTGGCCTCATGTGTATGTGTGTGTATGTGTGTGTATGGGTGTGTGTGCGTGTGTCTGCTTCTGTGTTCGTGTGTGTTTGCATGTGTGTGTGTGTGTGTGTGTGTGTGTGTGTGCGTGTCTATGTGTGTGTGTGGTCTGCTCAGAGCAGTTATGCAAGCATTGCATGCTGGAAGTAAGTCATGTTTCATCCCCTTCACCTCCCCGTTTCTTCTCTTGGCAAGCTCGGGAGAAAAAATCTTCTTTTCGACCTTTTTCCATTTTAAGAAAGCATCCGGCTCGCCTTTTTTAATCTACTCAACACATTTTCTCAGCGTTCTGTCCACTCTGGCCAAGAGTGTAAAAATTCATTTTGCAGTGCTTGTATAGAAGTAGGTCAGCTGCAATGAAAATCACCAAACATTTTCTATTAATTTGGTCGTCTTTTCTGTCTGTGCATGAGACATGAGGTCATGTGTTAAACCTCAGATTTAATGTCCGTCACCACTGGTTTAAACATGACTCATTATTAGCCTGCAAATACATGTTTATTTACACTCTTTCAGAGAATAAAAGACACGTAAACATGAAGTAGTATTCACTCCGTGTACATTTATTTTCTATATTGTAGAAGTGAGAGCTGTGAGACTGATCAGGGGTTTGCCCCGGGGAGTTTCCAGTTTGGTGGAATGCAGCATAGTTGGGGCGGATGTGGCAGGTGTGAGGGGTTGCACTGTGGTGTCTATGGTCAGACCGGGGATGATTAGCTGCACTTATCTACTCTGATTAGAATGTCGAGCTAAGTTTTGATGTGGTGACAGTGAGACATCTTCTGCAGATGTTTAAAAGATACTGCAGCTACAGCGTGTGGGCACCGAGCTGGTTGCCCCCTGAACTGCCTCTGAACTTTGCCCCCACTATGAGATCAACTGCATGTAACAAGAGGTCTTGACACTGACAAAGTCAAGACTGTGTGAAAAGCCAAATATAGGTACCAAATATTGAGTTGTGCTTGTCAACAGAAGTTCTGAGAAATATTTGAAACCACAACACTAATAATGAAAACAGCAACGCAAAGGTTGTAGCACAAGATCCTTGGACTTCTTCATAATATGTGCTGAAATGTCATCATTTGCATTTTGTGTATTCCAGAGCATTTATGTGAGTGTTGTGTGTGTTTTCCCTTTCTTCTTTCACATTGCATCTGCGTCTGTCACTTTCACTTTCTCGCTCTGTCTCACTATTCTTTCACCCTCCCCACCCACACACCGACAGACTCCGTGTCTCGCTTTCTTACCTGTTCCCTTTTTTAAAAGGCCGCTCATCACTGGCCTAGTATCAATATTTCTATGGGCTCTTGTACGTTAAGTTCATGTTTTAGAAATATATGCAGGATTTTACATTTGGTTAAGGTCTGTCAGGGTGAAAATGTTCTTTGTAGACTTATTTTTGAACATTCCATTATG
Organism: Acanthurus lineatus; assembly: GCA_029814665.1. Lineage (NCBI taxonomy): Eukaryota > Metazoa > Chordata > Actinopteri > Acanthuriformes > Acanthuridae > Acanthurus > Acanthurus lineatus. The sequence goes on along the minus strand of JAPZDV010000012.1, from coordinate 16,163,137 downwards.
CACTCATGTCTTATGTCAGTATAATTATTAGAGCAGGGTTACATGCTTGCTACAGAAGTAAAGTAGAGAGTGTATTCTAGCTTTAACTATGGTATTAAGGGGACCTAAAGTAAACTTATTTATAATTTTCTCCAGTAAATTTATTTTTTTCTTCATCTCTGATCCACCTGCACATTGGCAAGTGCTTTGTGTATTCTTTTTAGGATATTCATAGATCATATAATGAAATACAAATTAGTAACAATAGAGGGAAAAGCCTGAATAGTCGAATGGAGAAACAGAATCATTGATGATGCTTTCACACAGGACACAGGAAATGTATAAGGTTGAACAGTTGTATGAGTATGAAAAGGATGTGAATCATATGTAGCCTTCGTGATCAACAGATCTCAACCCAACTGAATACCTGTGGGTTTTTTCTTTCTTTTTTTTTCTTTTACGAGATATTAGAAAGCACTCTTCACCACCAAAAAAACAAATTTGGAACAGCTTTTGGAAATAAAAAAAATAGTTCAGAAACTTCTAGAAAGTATGCAGAGCAGCAGTGAAGCTGATGAAGGAGTCTCATTTAGGCCAAATACCTGGGATACACACCGTGCATCATCATGCTCTTGACCTTCGCTGATAGAGAGGGAGACAAGTTCAGCTGTCAGCCTTTGGAAACGCTCGTGTGTTTGTTATCCTCTCTCTCACCCTCCCTGTCTTTCACTTGCTCTGTCTCTTGCCCTCTGTGTTTTGGGTGACAGATGGCCTCTGTGAGCAGCTCTGTGTCACTGGTTTAGTGGCCTGGTTCCTTTTGGAGTGATTATGTAACTCTAACCCCAGCGCCCCCCCGTCTCTCCTCTCCCCCCCTTGCCTGCCCCTCCTAGTGTGTCTTTTTACATAACTATTTATGTGGAGCATTGCTTTTTTACCAGTTTCCTTTTTCCCCTGGTGAACACAGACTGTACATGGAAAGACTGAATTTTGATACGGCAAAATGGTGTCTAGCTGGAATTCCTGACGTTTGAGTGAACGAATGAAGGAGACATTATTGGATTATGGTGTTTTTGATCCTTTTCAGAACCTGGCCCACATCATGAAAGCCTCTCATCTTGTGCGTTCTCATCTTTGACTTTAAATGACTGCATGATTTAAAGTCTTGAGATATGAAAAGATTTGACATTTTGGGAAACGGGCCTATAAACAGACCAAACTGGATAAAAAATGTTAATAAAAAAAAATGTTGGATGTTTTTATTTTTTATTTTCATTTATTTATCTATTTATCCTTTTGTTAGCTCGTCCAAGAGAGCTTTTTCCCGTCTTTATAACAGGCTAAGCTAACTGGCTGCTACTGCTGCAGGTCCAGCCTCAGTTACAGGCATGAGAGTGGTGTTGATCTTCTCATTTAACCCTCAAGAAGATAATTAATAAGTACAGGGGGTGATTGATAAGTTGGTGGTGTAAGGTGGAGGAAGATGAGATGAGGTATGAAGCTCTCTTTATATACAAGTTCAGTTCAGTTCTGAGTGATTAAGGAGAAAGTCTAAAGTTATGAGCTAGTTTGCTGTTTCTGTTTCGGTTAACATTAAACTGCAAGTCATTGCTGTCTGAGAAAATGGACAGCATGGCTGCCATCCAGGAATGCATATTTGACCTTTTCAGCACACTCTGGATTTTTTACTGGAGGTCCAAGATGCCGACTTCTTCTGGGGGAGGATCTGTGTGCTCCTCAAATAAATGTGCCAGCTTTTCTTAAACTGGCTCCTTCTACCTCTGCCCATGATCTTATCAATCACCCCTCTTTTTCCTTTAGAAAATCCACCTGAAATCTGATCAAATCATAAAGAAAAACATAAATATAAAGCACATATTTAAAAAAATTAACACCTTAGAGTGCTGTTGAGGGAATTTTAAACAGTTGAACCTTTTATTAATATTCAACACTGTACACATCTCCTGTCTCAGCTCTCCTAACCATCCACAGCTGTACTGCTTGCTAACATAGCGGTAACTGCATGGCACTTCACCGCGAGCAGCTCTTTGCATGGCCACCCAAAACAGCTGAATAGGTGCAGTTGTACATGATGTGATTATTAACCTGACAATCATCCTTTTCTGGGCTGCATGAAAACTAACCCTGTGTTTGTGCTCACACTCCTCACTGCACCCAGCAGCTGGATCAGAACCAGCCTGAGAAGCTGTTGGAGGACCAGAAGAGGGTAGGTACTCACAGCAGCATGGCAGCTTAACTCTTATACCTCACAGATTTATGGTGACACATCAAGTTTCACACACAACAGTCGTTTGCATGAATGAGAAATAACCTTTCTGTGACTTTTTTTCCTCCCAAATTTTGTTTTTCTGATCACTCTGCCTTGAGTAACAGCCAATCAAACAATCACAGCTAACTAACATTTAACTGAAAGAAGAAAACACATTTCCCTCTGCCTCCTTTCTCTGGTGGTATTTATGGCAATGCAGAGACTTTCCATTCAAGAGGCAGGCTCTAATTCTGATACTGCGGTACCCAAATATTGATCAGACTTCATCAATATATAATTATCGTCTCCAAGAGAAGAACATTATTTAGCAAGCAGGTTTGCTCAACGGCTGTTTAGCAGTTGATTAAATGTCCATAATAAGCTGTTTTCATCATATTAATCACAGCCCTGCATCCATTTCAGAAGGTTAGTTATTTCAGTTGATCTAAATCGTATTTTTTATCACCCAGCAACATTTTGAGGCAAATTATAGTTCAGCAAGTTCATTTTGTTAAAAAAATCATCAGTATACTGTTGGTGAAAGCATAACATTGGCTGATTATTTTAGTTAGTAATCTCCTCCCTTTTTGCTGTCTGTATATTACCTCTTAAAGCGTTTGTCACTAGGTGAAACAACAACTTTAACCACCTCTGAGCTGGCAACCCTCAAGCTGAAAACTGTACATTTTGACAGATATTTGGATCTACAGGCCTGCTCGCTTTATTTGCAGGGTTTTAGTCATTTTAATGTCAAGACTCATCTTCCACATTCAAATATTCCACCCAAACAAGTCCCTTTCCACTCCAACTGACTCTGTTTTGCATGGGCAACTTTGCCACATCCTGAGCAAAGCACCACCTAAGACAATTTTTGCGTGGGTTTAAGAAATTGAAACGAGCCAGACCTTTTTTTTCCCCGTCACAGAATGATAATGAGTTCAGCCTGACATCTCTTCAGTGCTGTCCATAACACTAAAACCAACTGTGGAGAAGAGTTTGACTATGCAAGACTAAGTATCAAGTGTCAGCATGGTGCTGTCTTAGTTTCCGTTAATTGCTATTCATTTAGATGACGTTCGGACAGGACACCGCCAGGGTTTGGCTCAAGACTACAGAAAATGGGCAGTATTCCCCAGTGAGAACAGGAAATCATCTTGTGACTACACCTCATCACACAATGCATACACTTGATTAACCTCCTGCCAATGAAAGATGAGTATAGTGTTCTTCACACCTCCTACATAAACTAATCTTGACCTCCAGAGCATAACTATGGCAGCGGAGCTTACATAATGCCTCTGTCGTCTGTCAAGGACCACCCACAGTTGACAATGATTTGCACATAATCACGCACAAACACTCAAAAATCTCTCTCATTTCCTTCACTTCATCCCATGGGAGGTCTGTCAGGTAGCTATGTGCTGCGGTTGCCATAACAACGGCAAAGTCGTGCTGACTGCTCGACGGCGGATGAGTCACAGTGTGGGAGGGCTGGCCCCAGGTCTGTCTAAAATCAGGACCTCACATTGTCACTACTCAGGGTCACTGCTGCTGATGAAAACCATAACAATGCTGCCCATGTGGGTGGTAAACGACATAAACTTAAGGTCCTTCACACATGTGTAAATGCTGTTAAAATCAATATTTGAAGTGAAAGGTTGATTTGTAGTCACTCCATGACTGTGGATTAGAGAACATGGTTGTAATGGCGGGTTTCGGTGTCTCCATGTGCATATAAAAGGCGCAGTTCATCACTGATGATGCATGCTGCCCCTGTTATACAACATCTCTGACATCATGTCATTACATCTTCTCCTTCCTTTTCTCTCGTAGGGCGAGGCACTGAGACAGATTCTGGTGAACCGTTACTATGGCAACTTTCATCGAGGCAGTGGGCGGAGAGACAGCCTGACGTCATTTAGCAATGGCCCCCTCAGTCCGGTAGGACCTGGCAAAAACCAATCAGGTGGGGCACCATGACTGTTGCTGCTCTTTTTTCGACACCGAACACAGAAGTTTGCTTTCAATTCTCAACAGCAGGAAGCGTAGGGTGTAGTTTTGTTCAAACTCCCAAGGCCATGAAAACACGTCTCTAACTGAGCTGATGTTTCTGTGAAGCATTAACTAAAAGGCTTCTGCCAATGAGAAGCATGCCTCTACAGCCTGTAATGACTACAACTATTGTGAGGGGGCAAAGAACAGATCAAAATCTTTTCCCCTTTTTGTTTGCCAAAATGTTTTCTTTCCCTAGTGTGGTAGTAAAGCAAGGTTCTCTCAGATGTTACATAAGGTTGGGCCTCTATCTGTCTGGCCCTGAGCTGTTTATCAGCTCCAGAGCTGTGCTCCGAGCTGCCCTTTGAGCACGTCGAGCATAACACTCTTATCAGTGCCTGATAACATGGTTATTGTGTTCAATCTGCAGTCAAAATACTAAAGCAATGCACCTCTGTGCAGTGTTTCTACTTCTGTTTAAGATACTGGTTCTCATATTTAACATCTGTGGTGTCACATTTTATGTGCATGTTTGATTTTGAGTGACATTTTGGTGTCAGTGGTATGTGCCGTTAGGCTGTTTTTCATCCAAAAGTCAGTGTTACCATATTGACCCAGTAACCAGAATGGCTGCCTGTGTGCTGTGGCACAAACAGCAGCGTTTGTCAGTGTGACATGGGTGTGATGCCATAACAAATGGTGATTACGGGTATTAACTGTTGTGGTGAATTGCTCAGGTGTTGAAGTTGTTTTTTTCAACTGAAACTCAAAAACAAAGAGAGAAATACCCTGTTTCCTGGTTCACCATCCCTACCGTGTGCACCAAGATGTTGGCAAACTTCCACACTACAGGAAGTATGCCCCCTCCCCTGTGTGATCCACTTTTCACTGTTGCTAGGTGACAAGCTGCTACTTCCTGCGAAAAACAGCCTTTGCACCTGTTGCAGAAACAAGAGCCAGGCTAAGAATTCCATATGTGCCCTAAAGCTGAGGCCTCGAGGGGGGGAGTGCAGGCAGTGCACAATGAATTACATAAATGTACAGTTACAGCAGCTTGTGCAGGGATAGTGTTACAGTGCTGAGCCTGTTGTGGCCTGTTTAGGTAAGTTATGTTGGACTTTGCACTGTACAGTATGTGCAAAACAATCAGCCCTAAATGTTTACCTGGATCAATAAATGTCTGGTCCTGTATGATTATCCTGTTTGTCTTCAGTTGGGTTTTTGCAAAATTGTAACATCAAGCTTTGCAAAAGAAAATACACTTGAGCAAAAAAAAAAATTTTTGGAAAAAAATATAATATAATGTATTTGGATTCCATACGTGTACACTGTTGTGTTCATATTTATTAAAATAAACAAACTCTTTACAAAAAAGTCTCATTTTTAAAATAAAACTATAATAAAATATTTTAATAAAACAGGTGAAGGGGCAGGTTAATGAAAGAAATTATCGGATATTTTGGATAAATACAAATTTCATCAAACTTTGCTAATTGCAGATTGCAGATGTGCAGATGCTAGAAAGTACTCCAAGTCTAAAAGGAATTTCCTTTTATTGATCCTTTTCTTGTGTATTTACGTGTGTGTGTGTGCATGTGTGTGCATGCTGCTAACTCAATAAACATCCTGTTTGTCTCTCATGACTGTCATGAGGGCAAGCTTTTTTTTTTGGTCATATACCTGTGAAGTACTTAATGTGCTGTTAAGTATCCAGCCTAAAATTACATATATTGCTTTTGTCCTAAAGAAGTTGTATTTTATACGATCTGATATGTTATTTGAATGGATATTGAAAAGTATTAATCTCATTTTTCTTTTTCATGCATAACCTGAAACATGTGATAGTGATCTGGCCTGTGCCTCTGTATTCTCTGTCTTGCAGCTTTAGGGGGTCCTGGGGCCCTTAGTCGTGGGGAAATGAGCCTTGCAGAGGTGCAGTGTCACCTGGACAAAGAGGGAGCCTCTGACCTGGTCATTGACCTCATCATGAACACCACCAGTGACAGAGTCTTCCAAGAAAGCATCCTCCTGGCTATTGCACTGCTGGAAGGAGGAAACACCACCATCCAGGTCAGTTAACCCCCCAATCTCTTATCATGGAAATGTGAAAACTTTCTGTTGAGCACCAAAAAAATCTCATGATAAACATTATACACCTATGTGTTTGCCTATCTCACTGCCTAATGAAACCTATCTGCAGTCTTTTTTTAATTTTGTGGCTTGTTATCTAAGTAGCGACTCAACATATCTCACAGTGCATCTGTAAGCAATCAGCTACAATTTCATTAGTGAAAAGAACAGACAGTGTAGATGGGGGTTTTCATTACTGGAGGATCTGCATTATGTGGGTCAGTGTGCCACTATAGCTGCACATGTACATGACAGAGGCGGCTCTCCTTCGCTTCATATCTACCATTAAATCATTTGGCTCGAAGGCCCGACCAGCTGCTGATGATCTCAACTGTAGATCAGAGAGAGGTATATTCGTTTTTTAAAGAAAAAATATTATTTTTGACTTTGGACTGTCTTATGTGTGAATTAGTCAATGTAAATAATTGTTCTTTCCCCAGTTGCTTCACCCTGAGCCTCTCTAATCCCTTCACCTCATTCTGTGTCTCTCTGCTCATATATTTCGCATTTCCTTGTCTGTTGCTCTGTCTGTTGATCTCCCTGTCTCTCCATCTCTCTGTTCGTCTGAGTGTTGTTGTGTAAGCGCAGCACTTGCATAATCAGGTTAGAGCCAGTGTGGCGGAGATAATGCTTTGGCTTCCCACGGCTGCTGCAGAGCTACGTCACGTGATCCGTCTGCGTTACATAAGGCCTGTGTGAATGAACAATGAGGAATGTCTCAGCCTTCAAAACATTCCAGCCTCTCTCGCCCGCTCCCTTGTGCTCGGCCCAAACTGGGTCATGCTGGGCCTCCGGAACTGGGGCAGTGGGGAGAAAGGGCGGAGGGACGGGGGGAACACAGAGGGGATTGAAGAGAAATTGGAGCTCGTCTTACCCAAGTTTGCACTGAAAAGGGAGGCTTCTTTTGGGGGGAAACCTCTCTGTATGAAGCCCTAGAAATTGTACTGCATAGCACAAATATTTGAGTTCTTTGAGTCGCTGCATAATTTCCTGAAAATTGTCGGCAGTTTGAGCACAAGTGAACTCTGGCTTTTATCTCAGACATCTGCCCTCTGTGCTCCCTTTGTTTAAAAAAAAAAAGAAAAAAAAGTGTGAAGTGCTTTGTACTGACAGCTTGAAAGTTTTGAATTCACAAATGAAGCGGAACTTTTCCATCAACTCAAAGTGTCACAGTTAGAGAAAAAGTGACTGTTTTCTGCTCTCTGCTCTTTTAAAGAAAGCACACGGAGGATAACACCAGCTAGCTTTTGTCGGCGTCTTCATTTGACATGCCAGGCTGAGCAGCTGTTGGGCCGCGGATATCTTGTTCTCACGTAACACAGTTAACTATTTACTCATGACCCACATAGAGCACAGAAATAAACCACACAGAATAACTCCAGAGTGCATGCATAGTGGCTCACACGCCCTCTTTCTGCTTTCATGCAAAACTAATGCACAAACTATCCCGGGATATTTTACACTCGTTGCATTTTAATGCTTTCTAGTTCTGCTGGCTCCTCTGTATTTCTGTCGCAGTCCAGCCCTTCTGTGTCAGCTATGAGAGCTCGCCCTTGGACAGCTGTAAATTATGTTGTGACATGGTGACTTGTGACATTTCACTCGTCAGCCATCTGGGGTGTGACATGCACGCTGATCTGTTTGCTTGCAAAACTCCTCCGTTGCAGGTGCATTTAGTCAGTATCGCAAAGAGTGAAGCAACTTAGTGCACAGACTCCTTTTCCAGATAGAAAAGTAAGAAGAGACGAGAGGAAGGTTTAAAGAAAGCAGGAAAAAAGGAGTTGGAGGAGAGCAGATCTGCAGTTCCATTTGGTTTGCATGCGGTGCTGCCTGACATGAGAGGGAGGGTGTGAGGGAGAGGGAGCGCAAGTATAAATAGCTGTTACATAACATCCCTTTGTTGATGCCAAGTGGCGCAACGGAAGGAGAGAAGGGAAAGCGCTATGACCTTGTTTTTCAGTGTTGTCCGCCCCCAGCTCGCCCCACTCCTCCCTGTCTCATTCCTCCCAGGGTTTGTCTCCATGGATACAGACGGGCTCTGTGTTTACCCAACACTACAGGGGGCCTCTGAGATGTTCGGCCCTCCATCTCTCTCTCTCTCTCTCTCTCTCTCCTCCATCCTCCCTCATTACTATCACTTCATTCTCTCCTTGACCACCATGTGTTACTTCGTTCAGAACGTCACTTCCTCCATCATGCCACTCTTGTCTTAGTGCCATCAAAACACAGATGGTGTCTTGATATGGCAGAGTTGAAACAAATACATCCGCGTACCAAGGAGCTCCGCTTAGGAGGATTTTTAATGCTGTGACGTGACAGAGGGAGCTACTTTGTGTGGGGATCTATTTATTAAAATGCTAGTAGATATTTTTTTTGTTCCAGCTCAGGAACTGGAATGTGCATGTCTTTTTTTTTTTAAATCATGTCTTATTCCTCTGGATACTGCAGCACAGATTTTGTAACTGGCTGCATAAGGTCCAACATCAAAACACTACAGATGCAACAAACGTGGTTAGACATTAAAGTTCAGGTTTTTTTGGTTTTCCAGTCATTGTAAGACACAACCTCACATTTCTAAAGAAACCATGAAATGAGTTGGCTGTGGCGTTCGTCTTTACTGTGGTGTTCCATCTTTGTACACAATCTTCGCCTTTGTTTTCTTTTTGCCTTTGTGACTCACTGCATCCACTAAAGTCTGCGCAGTTCTGAGAAACTGGCTGTTTACAAAAAAACACAAGGCTTTCATATCGCTGCTGCAAGTAAAAAAAAAAACTTTCTCTGCAGGACAATATGATTAATAACCATGACCAATACATTCACCTCCCAGCCACCATCAATCAAACAAATGTACCTCTGCCACAGTGAAATATAATAGCTGAGCTAACCCTGATCCATAAGATGAAATAGCCCTGCTGGTCCCGGCAGCCCTGCACAGAGAGCCCCTCTGCAGGCTGAGAGAAGGAACCCTAACTTGGGATATCCTGGAGATGAGCGCCACCACATTAATAAGATGACAGACAGTGGAAAATGAGTGTGATTGCATAAGAATAAAGTTGGCACTTGTAGAGTTTTAGAGAGAATACTGTATGTGGGTGTGTCCGCAAAAAAAAAAAAAATTGGCATGTGCCTATGCCGGAGACGGCTGACCTAGTTTTGCGAGTGTAAAAGTCAGTGGGCGTGTTAGCGTATGCGCGCTCCAGCTTGTGTGTGTTTGTACTGTACAAGTGTGTGTGTGTGTGTGTTTTAAGCGTGCGTGTGGGTGGGGGTGTGTGTTTGTCTGTGCGAGTTATGTAATGGTAAATGGGTGGAGGAGGGGGGAGGAAAGGGGTTTGGTGACGGTGAGTGCACTTCTCTCTTGTTTGCTCGGCTCCAATCGATATGTGTTAACCCGGCCCTGGGCCTCCTGCCTCACCCCCTGCACCTCACCCCCTCTCTCACCCCCACCTGCAGGCCCACAGTATGACGGTCACTGCCCCCCTCCTCATAAAACACACATACACACTCGTTCACACGCACACACGCACACACACGCACGCGCCTCTCCCTCCTCAGGCATGCTGTGAGTTGTGAGCTGTTATGGTTGCCTCTGCTGCAGCTAATCCCCCCCCTCCCACCCCCCCGCACTCTCCTCTCTGTCATCAAGTTGTTTATTGCGTGATGGCCTTGCTCGGCAGCCCCACTCCCTCCCTCCCCCTCCCTCCCTCCCCTCCACTGCTATCTCCTTGTTAACCGAGTGTGTTGGCAGAGTGTGTACGTGCAGGAGTGCTGCTGCTCAGTGGTGGAGGACCGGGGTGGGGCACGAAAAAAAAGGCTCAGGAATCCGCCGTAGGGCACAAGCGCACAGTTATGTCATTGTTTCTTTGGAAAACACTCGGCCGCAAAAACTTCTTCACCTTTGCTTTGTGCTCTGTGAATAATTTGCACACACAAACTTAATTTGTTGATGGCTGTTTGTAATTGTGAATGGAAAGATTTAGCAGCGTTAAACATCAAATTCTCTGTAGTCCAAACATGCTCAGACTGTGTCCTTGGAGTTGGGGAGACAGTGCTTGTTTTTGCTGAACATTATCCTTGTGACTATCATTTATTTGTTTCCTCCAGTAGCCCAGTTTTACATCTAACCTGGAGAGACAGATGGTTATGTAACAACTTTGACAACTGGCCTAGATACCGCCTGATAACATTCTCTCTCTCCCTATCTCCTGCTCTCGTTTCCCCTCTCTCAATCATCTGCTTTTTTTTTTTTTTTCCTCTGTTTGACTCTCTTATTCCTTCTCTGGTGTCTGTCTTGTGCCTCCAGCTCATTTTTCTCTCCCCCACCACCACCACCACCACTACCACTCCCCCATCATTCCAGTTCCTCTATCTGTGTAAGTAGGCCACGCTTCTCCCTCTCGTGTCATTTTTCACCCCGTTAGTGTGGCGAGGCTGCTTCTCCTGGTTGAAGCCTTTCCATAGGCTGCAGCAGATAACAGTTCTTACATAATCATAACAACAGCCCTGTGGGTTGGGACACGGTGTGCTGGCAGGCTTGAAAGTGTTCTAATTCTGCATGACCCCATTCCACAGCAATAACCACGGCGTTTAAACCCTCACATCACGCTAAATCCTGGCTGGCCTCTCTATATTTGTATAATGTTTTTGTGAAAGTCCAGTCAAGCTCCTATTGAGGAATGTTTCATGTGTAATCTCACAGAGTACCTGCTCAAAGACAGACAGAGATTTTTAAAACAAAGGCAGGCCTTTAAAGCTGGTCATTTCAGGTCAAATCCATGTCCACTGCTCCAACGCCATGTCCACTTTCACCCTTAGTTCACTGCACTCTGGAAAACTTATCAGTTGCATAATAAGGTGCAAACTTGTAGAGGAGAGTGACTGTGTATTGACAGCAAGTTACAAGCAAAAACAACAAGTGTTCATTTATATTGTGGCTGAAACTAATTACTCTTTTTTTCATTATTGTTTAGTCTGTTTTTGCAGGTTTTGGCCATAAAATGCCAGAAAACTCTTCACATAACTCGTTTAGTCCAACCAACAGGCTAAAAACCAAAAAATATTAAACTTTAAAGGATACAGTAGGGAATCTAACACCAGAAGAATGTTGATTACTTTACTTGATGAGCTTGTTCTACTTGATGAGTAGAACAATTAATCAGCAGGAAATAAGATCCATGATGTCTCTTTGTTTTTGTCCTTGTCTTCTTGTGCCCAGCGTTCATTCTTTTGCCGTCTGACTGAAGATAAGAAATCAGAAAAGTTTTTCCGGGTCTTTTATGACCGCATGAAGCTGGCCCAGCTGGAGATCAAAGCCACAGTGACAGTAAATACCAGCGACCTGGGAAACAGGAAAAGAGATGATGACAGCCAGGACAAAGACGTTCCTGTTCGCAAGAAAGGTCAGAGGTCACTTACTGTGAACTCATCAGTGAATTTGTGTTAGATGCTACAGAAAACTAAAATTTACAACCCAGATCATTAGAATTTATTTTCAAATCCCGAGCAGGGGGAGGATTTGTGTGGGTTTTTGACTGTGTCCTTATTCTCTCTGTGGTGCCTGTCTGTGTTTAGCCAGAGACGCAGCGGTGGTCATGACGGAGGATGTGAGGGAGCAACTGTTAGAGGCCTCGTCTGCCACCAAGAAGGCCTTTAACTCCTACAGGCGTGAGGCGGACCCCGAGGAGCACTTCAACTCAGCCGACGGCCAGCCCAGCACCGGGGACAAGAACCAGGACGAGGGAGAAATGAGTTTCGTCATCGTCATCATGCAGCCCATCCTTCGTTTCCTCCAACTGCTCTGTGAGAATCACAACCGCGACCTTCAGGTGGGACTGAATGAACCTCAGACTTGTTTTTTAAAAGATGTCCAGCAGAGAGGCTCAAACTTGGCTGCCTCACTAACTCTGACGTCCATGTTTGCTCTTGATTCATCACCGCAGGATTTAGACACAGTATTGTGGTTTTATTGCATGTGCCAGAACCCTTAACCAGAGGCCTCACTTCTCTAGAATATGAAGGCGACTTCTCAAGAATAGAGTTTATTGCAGACATGAAAGCAAAAATGCCTACTCTGTTTCTTTTTTCACTGAGCCTCGAAAGGCTTGCTTTCACTTCTCAGTCAAACAGTCAATTCCAGCAGGAGAACTTGATTGTGTTCGAAGCATTATTTAATCTTCGACTGATGCCTGCAGATGTTTTACCAGATAATTAGAATAATTGGGCAATTTTGTTTTGTAAGACTTCTAAAAATATCTGTCTAGTGTTATGCATGAAGCACCGACTGAGCTGGTTATTGTTCGTCTCGACCTCTTGGGCTCCTTTCAAAAAAATAAGATTTATATCCTAGTGGCAAAGCAAATTTTCAATCGCTAAAAATGATGAAATTACACTTTTCTCAATTATTTCCATTCAGTTTTATCAGAAAAGGGAATTTTTACTTGCTCTATAAGCAACTATTTAACTTTTAATAAGCAAAATACACCTTTAATTAAATGATTTCTTTTCTACTTTTTTTCAAAGTAGCTTTTTTGTCGCAGTGTATTTAATGTTACTAGGATCTAAAGTTCAACACTTTTTTGTATTGTGCAGAACTTGTTTTACTGTAGATATAAAGGTAGCGTGTTACTGTCTCCTACATTTTCAGCACCAACATTGCTTCATTTTGGATTTATAAAAGTTCTGTTGGTTTAAAAACTCTACTGCAGTGTGTTACAAAATAAAGAGATTGGCAGCACATCAGCTTGCAGAGGATAAGTTTGGGGCTTTTCAGTAGATGATCAGGTTCAGTGGTTGTGACGTGGGCGAGAACAGAGAGATGGTTGCTAACTCACTCTGTCTTTGGCCTCCTGATTGAATGATCAGAACTTTCGTTGGTATTTGAAGTATTCCTCCACGGTTGTTTTCCTTGGTGATTTTGATTGCCTCTTTGTCAGTTTGTATCCAGTTTGTAACAGATTCATATTTCTCCTTTTTCCTGCCAAACTCAATCAACTCTCTTTCTTCTCAGAACTTTCTTCGCTGTCAAAACAACAAGAACAACTACAACCTCGTGTGTGAGACCCTGCAGTTTTTAGACTGCATCTGTGGCAGCACCACAGGGGGTCTTGGCCTTTTGGGGCTGTACATCAACGAGAAGAACGTGGCTCTCATCAACCAGACCCTGGAGAGTCTCACTGAGTACTGCCAAGGCCCCTGCCATGAAAACCAGGTACATGAGGAGGCCAAAGCAAAGGAAAAGACAGGGACCACTCATTAACTTTAATCTGTCTTTTTCATGCATCTTTCATTTGTTTTCTCTAGAACTGCATCGCCACTCATGAGTCCAACGGAATTGATATTATTATCGCCTTAATCCTTAATGACATTAACCCACTTGGGAAAAAGCGGATGGACTTGGTGCTGGAGCTCAAGGTGAGTTGGCTGGGCTGGAGGAAATGAAGTAGAGGAAGAATCTACATATCTAAAACTGGGGAATAGGTGAACTTTGGCTTTAGGTTTGTGCCAAAAATAAAAGGAAAAAACTGTTCAGTAGTTTCCTTTTGCAGCAGGACAGAATATCACTAACAGGCTACAAGAGCTGGACATTGATTCATCTGAGCTGAACTAACTTTTGTGCTCGTCTGCCAAGAAAAATAGCTGCAGAGTGAGTTTTCTTAGAGCACCAGGGTTCCGGTCTGTTTTCTTTGGATGAGGAAACTGAATGGGCTCAAGTTCTTAGTGCACTCTCTCTCTTTTTTTTTCTCTCTCAGAACAATGCCTCCAAGCTGCTGCTGGCCATCATGGAGAGCAGACATGACAGTGAGAATGCAGAGAGGATCCTGTACAATATGAGACCGAAAGAGCTGGTGAGCTACTGAGCCATTGCCCCAAATGTTTGGTATCAATGAGAAATAAGAAATAATAGCACAAAGTATATTATCCTGCAAAAATGACAAAGTTGTGTATATTTTTGTAGGTGGAGGTGATAAAGAAGGCTTACCTGCAGGGAGAGGTGGAGTTTGAGGACACAAAGGAGGATGAAGACAATGGAGAAGAGGAAGAACATGATGCTGCTTCACCCCGAAATGTTGGACACAACATCTATATTTTAGCTCACCAGGTCTGCCGCATGTTTTGTAGAATCCGTACTGATAGCCCAGCTGCATTGCTCAAGGAAACTTAATCCCTGGTTGTGTGTCCTCTGTACAGTTGGCGCGTCATAACAAAGAGTTGTGCATGATGTTGAAGCCAGGAGGTGCCAGCGGAGAGGGAGATGAGGCCTTGGAGTTCTACGCCAAACACACTGCTCAGATAGAGGTCAAAGCACACAACACCTGTCACATGAAATTTCACAAAACATGACAATTATTTAGAAATCTTAGTGTTTGCAAAGAAACAGTCACAGAGCAGACGGCATGCAGAAGCACAGGGGCCAAGGTGTTTGCTCCGTGGAGGTGACTGTGTGTCTCTCTGTTCAGATTGTGCGTCAGGATCGCACCATGGAGGAGATTGTGTTCCCTGTGCCCAACATCTGCGAGTTCCTGACCTCAGAGTCAAAGCTGCGAGTCTACTACACCACAGAAAGAGACGAGCAGGGCAGCAAGATCAACGACTTCTTCCTGAGAGCAGAGGACCTCTTCAACGAGATGAACTGGCAGAAGAAGCTCAGAGGTGAGATCAGGACACAGCACATGGAGTGCATTTAGTGGTCAAACACACATGACTATTACGGCTATCGGTTGTGTCAGAGGATACAGGACCTTCCTTTGTGTAAATAAATGACTGAAATCATTTAAATTTGGCTAACAAATTTCTCTTGGTTGACGAGTACAGTAATATTTCTAGCTGCATTTGAGACACATGACATTAAATGAGTAAGAATAAATGAGTGAGATAAGTATTGTTAGTAATCCGTGTTAAGTGTCAAACTGCCCAGATTGATGTCATCGCACTGCTTGCTCAATACAAAACCCTAAAACTAAATACAGCCCTGACTCCAAAAAAAATTGGCAAGTGAAAAGTTACAAAAACTGATGAAATTGACAAGGTAAAAAAATAAAAACATTGTATTTGCACCATTTTTATTAAAATTATGTCATAAAGGATTAGAAATTTGGTTTTATTTATGTCTAACATAGCAATCCAATGCTTTTTGGAATCTGGGTTGAAGGTGGAAGCATTTTTGCTCGATAAATGTTTAAACAATTTGTCCATTATCGGAACTGTTGCTGATTCATTCCCTTTTAATCAGCTAATGGACCTGTCCACTCTTTGTTTCAACACCATGCATAACACTTCAGATGAGATAGAGCAGGACAATGGGACAATAGGAGGTGAAGGGAGTGGTGGGAGAAGTCTGTTTTTCAGCTGATGCAGCACCATTGTAACAAGCAGGAGCAAAGCATAAGCAGGAGCTTATGATTCACTGAGCTCTCGGACTTATCCAGACCAGTTCATTGTTCTCATACATGTGGCCATTATGTTCAGAGTTGGCTGATGCCGTTCAGCTGATGATGTGCAGGACTCCACTGACTCTTCTCCAGAAGTAACTTGAGATTTCGCTGATTTGCCTCGCCGTCGTCTCACAGCTCTGAAAGTGTCAGTCTGCTGGGGCCTTTCTTTGTGGAGTTTGCATGTTCTGCTTGTGTTTGCCTAGTCTGGTTTCCTCCCACAGTCCAAAGACATGCAGCTTACGTGAACTGGAAACTCCAATTTAAGTGTAGGTGTGAATGTGGTTGGGTGACTGCGACTCTTGATGACATGACTGGCGACATGCCTTTGGCCCTGATACAAGCCGGGATCGACCTCAATCTCTGCGAGTCTGAACAGGATAAGCGGGCATAAAAAAAAAAAAAAAAAATAGATGGAGGGATGCATCCCCATGTTGACAGCAGAGCTAACAATGTCATCCTTTGTGTGTGTGTCTGTGCACATGCGCTTGTGTTGTGTATGTGCATGTTTCCACTGTCTAAAAGCAGACGGGGGCTTTCCACATTCTTTGAGCCGTGAAACACTTGTACAGTAACCTTATGAATCACAACTGAGAGCACACAAACATACACACACACACACACACACAGACCCGCACCCACACTCAGTCACATTTCTAATCCACGTACAAGACTTCATACCCACACACAGCCATATTTTGTCTCTCACTTAGAGGAGGGGGGGTGGACAGAGAAAAGTCCCTGCATCTGTTTCTGTTTTCCACCAACAGCACAGGACAGAAAATAATCTATTAAGAGTCATATTGTGTGTCTGAAAGCCAAAGAGGAGCCCTTCTCTGCATTTTGATCTTTTAAAACTTTATTTCTAGCATCAGTGTGTACATACATCATTAGCAGTGGTAGCTGTTTGAAGTTCTGTTTATGGTTTCCTGTCCTCATATTACTTTATGCAAATCTATTTTCTTCACAGCAAGGGAGAATTAAGCCAATTATGCTCAATGTTTCTGAGTTCTTGTTCTTAAATGACCTTCACAGCTTTTTTTTTTTACATGTGAAGATTGAGGATAAAATTTGTGCTAAAAAATTAGCAGCTATATTACAAAAAAAATGGTTGAAAGCATTTCTGTTGATTTATACTTAAAATCATGACTTTTTTTATCATTCTTTCTCAAAAAAAGCTGAGAATTTACTTGTCCTAGCTTCCCATAAATGAGGATTTGCTGCTTTTTCTGTGTATTTTTGGTCATTTTAATCAAGTGTATTTGGAGCTTGGACTGTTGGTATTTTGTAAGCTTAGAGTTTGCAAACATTTGTCAATTTTTCTAACACTTTTTAAGATAAACTCTCCCTAAATCATATTGCATTTAATGTCTGACGTCTTGCCGTGTCTTTCGTCTTTTAGCCCAGCCGGTGCTGTACTGGTGCTCCAGAAACATATCAGTGTGGAGTAACGTTTCCTTCAACCTGGCTGTGCTCATGAACCTGCTGGTCTGCTTCTTCTACCCGCTGGAGGGGGTGCATGGAGGTCAGTCACACATGAGTAGACACTTCAGGGTGAGAAGAGACTATTTAAAAGTGAACATCCAGCCTACTTACATCCTGTTGCTAACAATTCTGTCAGATCTCACTTCACTTTTCCGCCTGCTCAATCAATCTGAAATGAAAATCATCTTATGCCTTTTTACTGCGTAGATGGTATCAGCTTGGTCTCGCTGAAGCTGCCCGACACTTGGTCATGCAAATGAAACATCTGTCTGCATGTTTATGATGTGACGGTTGAGCATCACAGATACAGATTTGTAAGTTCTGCATTGCTCTAGAAACACAGGTCAAGTAAAGGTTATGTGCTAAATGATGCAAAACAGGAAGGTAAAGCCTGCTGACATGTATTATTTTTCTGCATCAGCCTTTACTGACATAGCATATTGAAAAGATATGAGGAGAAAAGATGGAGGGGATCTTCCACAGTGATGTTACAGTGATAGGCCTTGTTGAATTTCATAGCACTAATTGCTGCAGACAGCAATTTAGGCTCATTATGCAACCAGAGATCTAGGAGAAGTGGAAAAAGCCCCAACTCAGTGCCATCAATATATCACGCTTCCCACTTTAGCTCGTGTCCTATTCATATTTTGTTTTCTTTTGCATTGACATTCCCACTCTACTCTGATGTAAGAAACTTTCTGGGGGGGGCGGGTCACATGGTGCAGCCACCAGCAGTGATGGACTGTGAAGAAGACGTGGCTCTCGATCCTCCCCCCTGCTGTCGGCACTGACCCACTGATCTCCTTTTACTGCAAAATTCTGATCTGCTGAGTCCCAATCAGCTGACCGGGATTAAGAGCAGGACCTGAGAAATCCTCTGCCTTTGTTTAAGACACACACACACACACACACACCCACACACATACAGGCACCCACACACACACATGCACAAAGACTAACCACAACCCATGTACTGAAAGCTTAAGCTCATATTTGACTTTCAGTACCATGGAGACCACATTAAACACAGCAGCGCCCTGTGCCATTTAGCGTCCCATATACAAAGCCTGCTGTGGCTCAGGCAGGATAAAGACATACACGACACATCAGGTGATCCAAAAACAACAAAAGAAGTCATAGATAATGTTTTACACTTCAAACAAAGCAATCTACTGAGGTGCCACATCCTGCTCATTAATGTTTGCCTATTTGCTTTTATTCGCTGGGTTCAATTTCCCATCTGAATCTCCTCTTAGTCGCTGCTTGGATTCATACAAAGAGTGTGTTGAGTTCAAAGTGGCAAAGTCTGCAAGCTTTAATGGGCATTTTGATTTACATGTATTCCAAATTAAACACAGAGTATAAGGATATAAATGCAAATAAAAGAATATCAACAGAATAATAACATCTTTACAACCATTGTCTCTATGAATTTGATCTCAGTGCTTCAACGCCTTCGTTTGCATTCATCCTTTTTTTTTTTTTTTTTTTTTTTAAGCTGTGCTCCCAAATTATCTGGTGGAAATGTGAATCATGCTGGTTACAAAACTTTGATTTTCTGCTGTCCAAGCAGAACAATTAACACCCAATACAGCTGCTCGATAATCCCTACAATCATGGTTTTAACTTTGCTACTAAACTAACATTTTCTCCTTCATTACTTGCAATAAAACACATGAGTAAGGTCTGACTGTGTGTCTCTGCAGACTTGGTCTGTGTGTTAGACATCGTCACGTGAGACTCCAGTGTATCTTTGGCCTTCTTGAACTGGCACTTTTATGGCTATGGGCCTCTTCCTTCTGTCTCTTACTCACACTCAGTACACACTGTGCTTGCTCTCCTCTCTCCTCTCTCCTCTCTCCTCTCTCCTCTCTCCTCTCTCCTTTGCTCTGGGCTTTAGAATGAGGGTTATAAGAGCAAGAGATGTGGGTCAGTGTGTTCTGCCTTTGTACATGACTGACTGCCTTGTGACGAATAGCTGTGGTTAACGCCGCATGCTCGCAACACATGTTCGCATACAGACTGCATCCGCTTGTAGCCCCCTCAACAGTTGATTTAGTGGATGGGTTTTTTTTTTTTTAATTTTTTGAGCACAATCATCAAGCGGAAGGTAGGTAGGAAGTCAGTGAGCGAGCACGTAAGCGGCCCTTTTCTCTCAGTCTGCCACATCACTGGAGCTGCGTGTTGCTCCCTGCTCGCTCCTCATAAATCTTTCAGCTGAGGTATTTTTAGAGATGGCTGTTATGTAAGTGGCACCTGTCATGTGATCCACAGGGATTGGGAGGGAGAGAATTCTAGAGGAAGGGAAGGAGGGAAGGAGACAGAGGGAGGAAAGGAGCGCCGCGTTACCCGCAATGCTCCCCTCCTGCTTTCTCATCCATTTAACTCTGTCTGCCTTTTTAATCCCTGCAGTTGTGCCCCATTTCAGTTTTTTTCTGTCTTTCTTCTGAGGTTTTTTTTTTTTACTTTGAAAACATGAAAGCATTCATTTCTGTTTCCTTGTCTTCGATCTCTGAGGTTGGTCTATGACCTGTGCTTACAGAGCACTTCAAAACAAACACAGTGTGTAGTTTGTTGTTTTGAGAAAGGGGGAGGGGTTTGCTAACAGAGGCAGTGGGTTTGCTTGGTCCAGGGTTTTTTAGCCTGAATGACATGTTGCCACATGAAGCCCCTGACTAGGACACTAATCCTGGATTTACCCCAGGATCAAGGGAAGCATCAGGTAGACTCACACTAAAGCTGAGTACACACACACGCACACACAGGCACACACAGAAAAAAGTATGTCATACACTTTTGGGTGTTATGTAACTGGCTCTCTTTGAGTTCAAAGTCTCGCTAATGAAAGCCCGAGGCCTGCCTGAGAGGCACAACTCGGTGGAAGCCAGTTAAAAATCTGCTGATCCGTACAAGGCCTCGTTAGCGCCTGGCTGCAAACTGCACTGTCATCCTCTGCACCTCATGTTTCAACCGTCCTCATATGACAAATTCACTGCGTTACAGAGTTCTTAAATTCATCCGTTTTGGCATGTAGACTTTAAGGCTGACATGTTGTTGTTGTTTTTTGTGTGGGTGTGGATGTGTGTGTGTGTGTGTTTGTGTGGATGTGTGTGTGTGTGGATGCACTCACATACTGTGTATTGTACTCTGCAGTCATGCTGGACCCCCACCTGTCTGCGCTGCTGTGGATGGGAGTCTTGGTAACACTGGTCATCGTCATCATCATGCCTCAACCTTTGGGCATCCGAGCCCTCGTCATCATCACTATCCTGCGTCTCATCTTCTCTGTCGGCCTGGAGCCCACCCTCTTCCTCCTGGGTGCCTTCAATGTGAGTATTCTGCCTGAAAGAGTCAGTTCACCAAAATAACCATTGGTGGTATCCAGTTGGTTTTACATTTCAATCACCCTGCGTCACAGATATTTGTCCTTGGTATTTTTTGTTGTAATAGAGGGAAATTACTTTTCCTTCCATTGTGTTGTAGCTGCAGCTCCAATTTAAGACCAGTCTCTAGTTCTTGTTAGATTTAGTGATTTAGTGCTTTGCCTTTTTTACATTTTTGTCAACTAGAATATGTCACCCTGGGCTTTGAGAAATTCTAATAGGTCTTTTCTCTCTAATTTATGACATTCCATCGACTAAATTTGGCAGCATAATTGACAAAAAACTAGCTCATAATGGCTGCTCAAAAATTTTAGTTTGTGGTGTTCAAAGCATTTTGAAAATATACAAAAAATTCGAGACAGGAGTGTTTGTGAAAAAATGGTAATATCCCTGTTTCCTGGAAAATCCAAAGACACAGTTATGGATATTGTTACTGAAACAGTTTTTCTACAGAGGAACAAGTCCCTTAGAATATGTGAGCAACTTGAATTTAATAAATTTATCTCCAAATATCTGAGAGCTCAATATCTAAAACACCTGAATGAACTAAATCAAAGCTATCTGCATGGCTAGATTCCACCAAATGCAGGCAAATGTTTTTTTAGAAATTTGTGGTTAACTTGTCCTTTTAACTTTTTGTGTCTCCCCTCCTGTGCAAAAACAGAAAGAAAGTGTGTGTACGTGTGTTTGTGTTCGCTAGAAACTCCCCCCAGAGAAAAGCAAAAAATGCCCCATTTCTATTTTGCCACACTGTTTGTACTTTCAAGTAGTGGGAAACCTCCACCGTGTTAGTTCCAGTTCTTCTTTCAGCTCTCGCTCACACTGCCCACTGCCTACTGCCCCCCCAGGCGGGTGCCCCGTCTGCCTATGGTGCTGCCCCCTGGCCCTGCAGTTCTGCTTGGCTGTGTTATGGGGTGTGAAGTGCGTCACCAGACCCAAGGGATTGTGACACCACCTCTGCACTAACTAGAGGGTTTCTAGTTGTTGCACTGATACACACACGCACGCACGCACACACACACACTCTCCCCTCTCTCCCCTCGATCGCTGTGTTTGCATACATTTAACTGGACTCACTGAGAGAGATCAGGTTAACGCAGGGACTCGTTACCATGAACTGCAGTAACCTGGTTACTCTTAAATCTACTTCACATGCAGCTGGTCAGTTTTTAAGTGTTTTTCTAACTTTCTCTGACTGGATTTTTGCTTTGTGGATGTGTGATTTTTCAATTAGCCAGAATTTCAGTGTATTTTGGTATCAGTTTCACTTGTAGTGAGACTACATTTCATTATTCTAAATGAAAAGGATGCACTGCTGATGACCTATTTCCTTTCTCCCCACCCCATTTCTGTCACTGTGATACACTGTGATATAAGTCTTCGTCATGCACACGCACCCTTTTACAAACCCAGTTAAAAAGATAGGTAAGTGTATACGTCACTGAGAAGTCAGGTTCCCCCTGCAGGCACCTGAGTTAACCGGGTTTCCATTAATCCCTTTTCTTTGTCTCTCGTTCACATGATGTTTAAGAGATCAAGTCAGTGCATGTAAAACATTCAGTGTGTCCTCATTTAGCTTATAAATCATCTTCCCCATGCTGCTGTCAGTGTTTAGTTTTTGACCCAGAGCCCTCAGCCAGGGCCATGTTGAGTTTTACACTATCTTTATCTTTAATCCTAATTATTAAAGAGACATTGACTTTATCTTTCAGGTGTGTAACAAAATCATCTTCCTGATAAGTTTCGTGGGGAACCGAGGAACCTTCACACGTGGCTACAAAGCCATGGTGTTGGACTTTGAGTTCCTCTACCACCTCATTTACCTCATCATCTGCTGTCTGGGGGTGTTTGTCCACGTCTTTTTCTACAGTCTGCTGGTGAGAGAAGCACACAAACCCCATAAATACACAAAAACTGATAGCGCCTGCTTTAACGCACACAAACTTACCTAGAAAGAGTGAAGAAAAGCAGGTGAAGACATAAAGAAACATGAAAGTAACAGGTCTAAAGTGTAAAACCATGAGTAAAATTTTTCTTCCCTTTCTGAAAGCAGCCTCTGCTTTCCATTAAGATGCACTCAAAGACATAACCTGCATGGCAGCCAGATTTTGCTTTATTTTGTCCTGTGATGTTGTTGTTGTTGTTGCTATTCGTGTTGGAGAGTGAAGTGCTCAGGTCTGCTCTGTAACATTTCAAACTGAATATGCCAGTATTTAGAGATGTTTTCCATTCACAGAGGCCAGAGCAGCCTTTCTACAGATGCAGAATTACATCTTTCCATATTTCTAAGTCTGAATAACAAGGTGCTGAAAACTTATGTAATTCAGACAGAGTAAATTGAGGTTTCTGTGCATGGGGATAAAGCAGAAAAGCCACTAACCAAACACATATTTGTTTTTTTTATTTGCAACTTCTGTATTCTTGTGTTTCTTTGCATTCACCCTGCAACAAATACTGGTCACACTAAATGTAGGGGTTTGTAGTATGTTGCTTAAGTTAAATTCTTATTTCTGATTTTGTCCTCTGAGAGGAGCAAATTAAGGAGCTTTGCAGTGAATTCATGGCTCCATATTTCTCCTTCTGTGTCCTAACGTGTGTTTTGCCTTTGTAGTTGTTTGACCTTGTATACAGAGAGGAGACCTTATTGAATGTGATCAAGAGCGTGACGCGTAATGGACGCTCCATCGTGCTCACCGCTGTGCTGGCTCTCATCCTGGTCTACCTGTTCTCCATCGTTGGCTACATTTTCTTCAAGGACGACTTCATCCTGGAGGTTGATCGTATCCCCAACACAACTCTGAGTGAGCCACGTGTTACCTTTTCCAAACAGCCTTAAAAGTTAAGATCATATGCTTCTCTTTTGACAAAAGAGTAGGGAAATTATGTATTTTTCTTCCCACTTTCTAGAAAATGGAGTCAGTCTGGCCAGCGAGTTTCTATCATCAGAAATGTGTCAGGGGGGGATTGATGAGAACTGCACCACAGGAGCCTTGCAGGAAGGTAATGTGTCCTGTAACACTGGGTTTAACACGCAATTAGCTTGAAATATGTGACTAAAGCTAAATATTTTACTTATTAAAACAGTCAAACAACAAATAACATTCAAATGTTCAGTGTTCATGAGTAGATTACTTATTATGAATAAAAATGATCAAAAAAGTTGTAACAAATAGCTGAAATTATAAAGTGATCTATAATAGTTGTGAGGTGAGACAGACACTTTAGTGGACATTGGCTGGCAGAACACACCTCCTGGGATCAGACACTGACAGAGCTGATTGTGGTGTAAAGACTGTATCTTGTATGGTAAATGCATTTGCATGTATTTTTAATGTGGTTGTATTTACTTCATACTAAACGGGGGCAGTGGCTACTAAAGTGAAAATGAGGCCTTCCTTGTTCTTTAAAAGAATTCTGGAGACATGAAATAAATTCTGGCTAATTATGTTGGATTGGTATAACTGGATGGTTGTGTTAAATTTTGCAGCACCAAAATAGCACATTGCTGGAGGGCCGGACTGTAAGCCTGAAGGATGAGCAGAGCAGAGATTCAATTACGTTTCTAGACAAGGCGCCATGTTTAAAACTTCAGGAATTACGAATGAGAACCGATGATGTTTAAGAGAAGTGAACTATGAAACAAAAGCAGTCACTTTCTCTTGCGCCTCCTTGATGTATTTAAAATTCTCTCCCTTGGCCTTGTCAGACCACAATGAGTGAAAGGAAATTTATGGGATTTTTCTGCAGAAATTGTCGCTTCTCTTACATGCCGAAGTTTCACATAATTCATATGACACCTTGTACTGTCACGTGGAAACCATTTGAATTTACCAATGTGACCTTATGACCCTCATGTGATGCATGTGACATCCCAAAAAGGGTCAAATGCCAGGATGTGAGGCGTCTTCGAGGCTAGAGTGGAAAACACAGTTACCTTGGACTCAGTAATATTTCTGCTCTGTTTGTTCTTTTAGATTCAGGGTCCAAAATATTATGATGAGATACGTTCCATAAACTGTCCCGGTTTATTTAGTCAAAACAGAGCAGCACCAGCTCTGTTCTGTCAGCCATCAGCAAAGACAGAAGAACCATAAAGTCATTTCAGCAGTAATAAACACAGCTAGCAAGAGGATCATATGATGTGTCCTGTTCTTTATGTGGCTACATCAGCTGTCCATAAATTCCTATTTCACAGATGTGTCTTCCTCTTATATGTTCTACAGTGACCTAGAAACTTTATCAAAGTGGAGAAATTGTTCAGAAATGTTTTTGTTCGGCTCAGATGTTCAACCAAAGCTGTTGTCACATTCCAGCTAAATGAAAAACACTTTTGCTTTGACTAAGTTCAATCTCACCATGAACCAAAACATGTAAACAAGGTTTCAACAGATATCAAGCTCTGTAAAAATGTGGTTTGTTACAAAAAGCAGATGATCCACCACAGTTACACTTTGACCACAAAGCTGCCAGATCCTACTAAAACAAAGGTTACTTATAGTTATTTACAATCAGAGAAAATATTTAAAACAAGCAAATAACCAACTTGAACTGTTTATTATTTGAGTTAATATCATATATGCGCATTATTATCACGTCTTAAATGTATATTATCCTTTAAATATGAACTAATGCAACCACAGTGTGCTTACATAATCTCTTTGGGTCACATGAGTAATTTTACTTCTTTATATTTGTTGTTACATAAACCCATATAAAAAGAGGCCATCATGATCCTGATCGCCTAGTTATTCCAGTTTTAAATGACTGTAGTTTGAGTGATGTTTACTGGTGCTGCACTTAAAATAATACCAAGCTTGTGAGTATGTTAGTGAAGCTCTGTACACAAATACAAAGCTGCTAATAAACAAGTAGTACTTTTTTTAGCCTCCTAAATGGTTCTACTGTAGTTTTCCTCTGTGTTTCATCAGACCTGGTTGATGAAAGTGACGAGGAAAGCGAAATGGAGCGGACGTGTGACTCTCTGCTCATGTGCATCGTCACTGTTCTGAGTCATGGCTTGAGGAGCGGAGGGGGTGTAGGGGATGTTCTCCGCAAGCCTTCCAAGGAGGTACATGCAACTCTGATTAGGCCCTGACTGTACTGTTTGCGTGTGTGTGTGTTTTTATGTCTGTGTCTGTGTGTGTGTGTGTGCATGTCTATGAGCAGGGAGTTTGTAACACCCACAGCTTTAGCACAAGTCATGTGAGCTGGCTGGGAGCCCATCGTACACTGAACTTGTTTTTCTTTCAAAAGCATGGAGGTTTCACAATGTTTCCATACAGCTGAACTGCCTCCGCCTTGTGTTAGTGTTTACCCTGAAAATAGATTTCCAACGAATTCAAGCTCAACTGCTAATGATGTCAAAAGAGGATGTGAATGCCTCACGTATTCACAACACAATGCAACCTGAGCCAAAAAGCCTCGATGGCTGCTGAGGTCAACTACTGAAGTGTTACGGCAGTCAGCCATTTAATCACATGGGTGGAAGAGCAGCTCAGGACATTACTGCTTGTCCTAAATAAGTGTGAGCATGATTGCGTGACTACATCAGGGTGGTGACCACTGCAGGGTATTTCCCTTCTGTTGTATGCATACAGGGACAAGCTCACTCCATCATTTAAAGAGGATTAACTACAGATGGGAAATTGGCGAATGAAGCTGCTGTTACTGTATGTAAGCACTGAAATTCATTGTAGCTCTATTTGTCAGTGCAATTAAATGAGCGATTATGATGCAAAGGGTGGTGCCTTTGCCTGCAGTAACAGGTTGTATCAGGTTGACCTGATGACTCTCTGTCCTCTCATATGGCAGATGTCACCGGTGGTCCTGTGTTTGCGTTAGCATCCATGATTATGAAGCTAAACCTCGTTATAATCTCATAATATCAAAGCACATGTTTGCATGAACACTTGCCCTTTGGGTCATACATTTATAGGGGACAGTCTTTCTATATTAGTTCTTCATGAGACAAATTCCTTTTAAATTTATTCTTAATCACATTTTCTTTGTCAAAAAACCCTAATTTTCCTGAATATAATTTTCTTGTCACTGCTTTTAAACAGGCAGTGGCAGCACTGCACAGAAGTCACTGTTATATAACTTTTGGTTGACGCTGTTCCTTTCCCAGGAACCGCTGTTTGCAGCCAGAGTGATATATGACTTGCTGTTCTTCTTCATGGTCATCATCATTGTCCTCAACCTCATCTTTGGTGTCATCATCGACACGTTCGCCGACCTGAGGAGTGAGAAGCAGAAGAAGGAGGAAGTCCTGAAGACAACCTGCTTCATCTGTGGTGAGTCTCCACAGCTGAGCTCTTAAAACAACAAATGTAGACTCATTATTTTGGTCTCAGATGCTGCATGGTGCACTTTGAAAAGTCATCCGGGACGCAAACTATTAGATGTCAAATCAATCCGTCAATCAACAGAAACTTACTTTTCACTATCTCCTTGTACTGTAATTGGTTCTAACATTTTAAAACCAGTACATTTTCTCACTTCAGCTCTCATGACTTTGGTCAATGTGGCTAGAAAATGTGGTCAAATCCACTTCAAATCATTTGACCTAACTTTAATTGATGGGTCATGATATAAAATGCACAGTTTGATGTACCATTACACTCTGGGCCCATATGGTCATGTGGTTAGGATTCCTGGTTTTAACCAACACGACCCGCCTTCAACTTGCGGTATGGAAACAGTTTCATGTCTCTTAGTCAACATTCGTTTTCCTGCCATGCACTCTTGTACTTCCATAACAAACCATACGTACAGAACTTTTAATATTTGATGAACAGTTTTATGGAAATAAATGTTCAACATGGGGGTTGTAGCTTCTTCAGTGTTTGTCTCTGGCAGTTTTTGTGGTTTTTTAAATGTCGTTGAGATGAAATAAGAAACTGAAAAACTAGAACTTAAGCTTGAGGGAACTGCCACTGAATATTTGTCTGTTTTCTGACCTTATGTAAGCTAATCAGTTAAACAAGAATTCATAATCAAGTGGAAAAATGTACAATTATAAAAGCTTTAAACGTGACTGCTTTGCATGTTACATCACATACATCTGCAGCTTTTATCCCTCATCTTACGTGGTAGAACCGTCTCTGCCAAGAATTTCATAGTTTGTGACCGAATATTTTCCCCCAAGGGAATCATGGGAATCAAACCTCTAACTTTCCAGTGACAGGATTACTTCCTTCACCATCAGAGCATCCTGCCAGCCTGGTAGGACTGTGCTCTGTTGTTAAAAGGGCTCTGAGCCTCAAACGCCGTGCGTCATCCATGCTCTTCCACCGTCCATCACAGGCCGCTTGGTCAATTCCCAAATTCCCCCTCTCAGAATGTTTAATTTCTCGCTGTGTTTGTGGTTTCTGGTAAGCATGTCTTGAAAGGTGTTTGCAGTTTGTTAGATCCCCCCCTCCACCCCTCCTCCTCCTCCTCTCTCTCTCTCTTCCTCCCCCTTTTCACTTCGCTGTCGTTCCAAAGAAGGCTGAGTCATGAGAGCTTCCTGCCACTGCTCTGCTCGCCTCCATAATTCATAACTGTCTCACACGCACACACATTTTCTCCCACTCGCAAACTTAATTTTCATACCATATGTTTTGTGCAGCTTCACTGATTACCCACACTCTCTCTGTGTCGGCTCATCTGCATTCCCTTATACGTTCATAACATGTGTGAGTGGCTAAATAAGTACATGCTGCTGAGTGTACAGTGCATGCAAGTGTGTGTGTGTGTGTATGTGTGTGTGTGTGTGAACCCAGCAGTACATGCCGTATGTGAGCATGTGTCTGTGCCTGCTGTGCCTGCGTACGTTGGATCAGGCAGTTCGGACAAGTGGTAAGCATATGTAAGGAGAACAGTATTATGTCACCCAGCCAGCCATCAGCTCTGACTCACTCATGTTAAAGAAGGCCAGGCCACAGGGGGAGCTGCTGTCTCTATGGTTTCCAGAAGGACCACAAGGAAACAGGAGATGCAGAGATTACGAGTCGACCTCCACAGGCTTAAGTCCTCAAACTCGGTTTTATAAGCTATCGATCTTGCTCTCAATTCTTCTATTGGCCTTTTTAAATCATCCGAGTCGTTACTGATGTTTGTGAACTTCCTGTGGAGGTTGACGGATTTTTTTTTTTTTCTAATTTCGCTTGTTACAGAGAGGCAACTGGCTCGAATATATGGAATATGTCACATTTCCTCATAAAAATGTTTAAAAATGGCTTTTGCTTTGTCAAATCTTTTGTAAAGTTGTGTGCTTTCATCATCCCAGATGTTTCCAACCCAAAGAAATTTGTGATTTTATTCTGGGAAACGGTTTAGGTTCATTTCATTTTTGTTTCGCCTACCACAACTTCCAGGGTAATACCAGCGAGTGTTTTTCCATCGAATTAGGTTTAGTCTTTAAAGCATATCAGTACAGGATTCTTGGAACCTTGGTGCTTTCCAGAGAAACAGACATTTTTTTTACTAGTTCATGTTTGAAACAGCTTTTGTTTGTTTTTTGTTTTTGTTTTTCTTTTTGTTTTTGTTTTTGTATAGACAAATCCCCTGGTGCAAAAAGAAAATCAGCAAACCTGACTGAACCAAATATAAATGAAACTTTATCACATTAACTGGAGGGGGGAACATTTCTGCCTGGTCAGATAGATTTTCATCTGCAGTGGTGGCTTTTTACAAAGAAATTTACAAATTACATGATCCCACACTAATACACAACATCATTAAGCAACGTTCTTTGTTTTCATTGTTTTAAATGGGAGACCTCTGATGGCAGAAAAAACAAGTTGTGCCTTTGACCTCTCAAACACACTCTCAATATGGATTTCAAAAAAAGGGAAAGAAAACTTGCTGACAGTCAGTGATGGACTGAATAAGCCAAAGGTCCTGTGAAGGACACTGTTTGGATTTGTATTCATGTTAACTCAACACGTCATCCTGTATTTAACAGTGAGAACCGCTCCCAACGCCATTTTTATTCTTAAGGTTTCCTATAAAATGGATCTAAATAAAGATACATTTCTTGTTTAAAACCAACACCCCACTCCCAAGCCCTCCCCCCAATAAGTTTTATTAATCCTTGTAGTCTGTCAGTAACATCACTGCACAGCCAGATGCTCCCTTTGCCGCTTACATACAACTATGCTTGTTTAAGGACATTTCAGGGAAAATTGCAACTGTTTTTCTTTTCTTCTGTTAATAGCAAATAAATTCAAGAGTCAGAATATTTATCCTGAAGGGGCAAAGTCAGTCCACTAAAATCAATATTGTAATAGAGAGAAATTGTTTATTCAAAGGCAGAAATGCACCAAAGCTACAAAGCTGCACTGATACGTTGCAAGACTCCAGAGTTGCTCAAATCCACATGACAAGAATGTGAATCAGAAAAACTGAAGACTGTCTACAGACCTGCAAGTAATACGACTTTAATAAGTTTACGTAATTATTTCCTTTAATATTTTAGTATAATTACATATTTGTATCGAGTTTACTCTAAAGTTGTGACGCTAACAGGCAGACCACATTCAGTAGATATTTTGCTCGTCATCTGTGGTGTTCTCCTCTCTTTTCATTCCTGCCTGCTAGGTTCTGCACAACAAAGAAATGTGCTGTTTCATCTCTTTCATGGACACAACACTTGCACCACTCATCTGACAGCCTGTCAAGAGGAATGCTTAATTTTCTAGAGCTATAACCTGCAATTTAGTGCGGAAGGATTTGTTTTCATGTGAACTTTGCTTTATAGTTGCATCGAAACCTCTGCACGCTGCTTGTTGTTGCCAAACTGTCTTATCTGCTCATCTGTTTTCTTATTCCATGTTGTGCATATCACAGTTGCAGTGGTTTATGTCACAAATAAGCTGTATTTCAGAGTCATTATTATCGATCTTGAAGGTTACTTGCATCACTTTCTTTGTTCCTTTATATATATATTTGGCCTCGTTAAGCAAGATAATGTGAGTTTCGGCTGAGATCACAGGGAGCGTTAGTTTTGAAAGTCTTGCAGTGTCCAACTCAAGACCGGAGTGTGGTTTACTGTACCATGTGCTTCTCTGCTGCCTTACAGACATAAGCTACAGACACTGACTCATCTGAGTTTGATTGACTCATTTTAATATGATTGGGACTTTTATGTAAGTCATTTGCTCTCAGGTGTCTTTTGCAAAAGAGACTTTTAAATGGAGAGACTTACTGAATTCATACGTTTAACTAACTTTCTATTTCTCGTCACCTTCTTTCTTTTTTCACAAGAACTGGTAGAACAAAAAAGCTGGCCCCTTTTTTTTTTTTGTAGACATACTCAAACTTCCCACCATAAATCAGGTGTTTTATTGCTCTTCTCCAGGCCTGGAGCGGGACAAGTTTGACAACAAGACGGTGACTTTTGAGGAGCACATCAAAGAGGAGCACAACATGTGGCACTACCTGTTCTTTATTGTGCTAGTAAAAGTGAAGGATTCCACTGAATACACAGGCCCCGAGAGCTACGTGGCTGAAATGATCAAGGTAAACAAAAAGCACAGACACACCCTTAAAACAGACATCCACCTCCTTAGAAAACAGCTGATAGTTGAAAATGTGTCATATTTAGCCTTAGACCACTTCTGCTGCAGGGTAACAAGCCAACACATCACAAGAAATCAGGAGCAGAGGGATTGTTTTAGCTCTTCGGGGAATAAATGGAGGAAAAGACATGTTTTTATTGCAGGGAAATGTTTGTCTTCCTCACTGAGTCACCTTTACTGCTTGATGACTTAAATATTTCACCTTGCGCCCTCATCATTTCAGAACCTTGGCTGCTTTCGTAGATTATAGTCTGGTGCAGCAATCCTGAATGAGACCACGTAAAGGGCGTTTCACTTTGTGTCACAATTTTGGTACAGTAACTATGATTGAGTAGAGTTCATCAGGTTTTGCTGTTGAGTCAGACTTGTAAACATGTACTGGCCCGCCACACACGCCTTGATGCAGGGATGTGTTCCTCTTTTTTCTAATCTCAACTGACAGACCTGCCGGTCATGCACGTTTAATGAAAAAAACAGACTTGAGCATACAAACAGGAAGTCAGTGAAACAAGACAGTACACGAGTTGCAGTCTAGTACTAAAACTGATCAAAGGGTGATAAGGAATTGTCGGTCAGTTTACAAGGATTTCCGCAAGAGTTGAGTTCATTTACCCTCCATTGTTTCTCCTGCAGCAATAAGACCTTCCAAGTCTGTTCATTTGAAAACAGAAGTTAAAATTTATGCTTTCGACTGTCAAACAGTAGAAGTTTTTCCAGATTTATGAACTCATAGAAAATGTATATAAACATTTGTGAATCAAAAGTCAGCGGTCGATGTGCTTGGTCAACCACAGGAGCACAACCTCGACTGGTTCCCACGGATGCGTGCAATGTCACTGGTGAGCAGCGATTCAGAGGGGGAGCAAAATGAAATCAGGAACCTGCAGGAGAAGCTGGAGTCGACCATGAGGCTGGTGGCCAACCTGTCTGGACAGCTCACTGAGCTTAAGGAGCAGGTATGTCATGTGAAAGTAAATCATGCACTTCCCCATTTTTTTGATTTCTTCTTTTTTTGGCCTCCATTTTAACCAGATAATGTAGATATTCTGAAAACATTTTTACCATTCAGCAGTTATGACGTTATTAAAAACCTGCACCCAAGGAATTACTCATAACTGTTGCATCCTAATAAAAATTTGCTTGTGGAAAAGTTGCTGGGGAGGTTTCTAATAGCTCCACAATCATCATTATGGAACTTGTGACTCAGAAAACGTAGTACCTATTATCCTAGTACCTCATTTAGTGTACTTTTGCTATTCCCTATCTTTGATGTATTGGTTTATTAAAGCACAGGTTCATACTTCATTTTACAGGCATACATGCAGGAATATATGTGTAATGTGTCATACTTAAGAGAAAAGTCTTGAAGGAATTCTTCTACACTTATGTGCTATCTTGCTGAGATATGAATGAGATGATTGACTCCACTTTCTTTTCTGTACTCTAAATATGAAACTACAACCAAGGGCAGATTAGCTTTGTTTAGCTTAGCATAAATACCAGAAGAAGGGAGAAGCATCTCGCCTGACTCTGTGCAACAGGCTGACCAGCACCTCTGAAGCTTCCTAATTCACAAGTTTTATCTTGTTTGTTTAATACCTACAAAAGCTGAAGTGTGAAAATGAAGTTGTGGTTCTGTATAGGGGTGCTGTAAGTGTTATACTCTTGGCTGGAGGCAGTTAACTTCCTGGAGTCCAGAATAACATAATAACCTCTTTAAAACCACAACCTGTCATTTTCACACTTAAGTTTTTGTGTATTTTAAATTGTGCACTGACTTCCACGCTTGCTAGCGTGCAGTTTTCTTTGCTCTCTGATGCAACCAGAGCTACTTTACAGGGCGCCTTAAAGATGCAGTGGGGTTAAACAGACTCATGTCAGAAAACTGGGGTGACAGCTGCTGAAACTCTGTCTGTTTGTTTCCTTTTGCAGATGACAGAGCAGAGAAAACAGAAGCAGCGAATTGGTCTTCTTGGTCACCCCCCACACATGAATATCAATCCCCAGCAGCCTGCCTGAGGGCCCTTGGCGGGGGCCTTTCTCAATAGTGCCTGAGCACTCCTGACTGTGGCCACATGTTGGACAGGAGAATGCCCAAATGTGTCCGTCTCCAGTATGTATGTAGGTTCATGTCTGACTGTACGCTTCACCAGACGCTCCCAAAATAACTGTCTCTACAGCGTGTGCTTCTGAGTGTCTGAGTGAAGTCAAAGTTATCTGAGTACGTTACTCATGGTCTGTAGTGTGGATGTGTTCGTGTGGGTGGAGTGTGCACCAAGTGCCTCGGGACCTCAGAAGCCAGTCCTGTAGGTTTAGGAGATGAAAAGACTGACTTCAGCTTTACAACCTTGAATGCCTTCTGCATGGTACCACACTAACAGCATGCCAAAGTTCAGCCATTGTTCCTGGGGGAGTTTTCCTCACAAGTGGCCTTGTATTGAGGTTTTAACCCTCAGTGTTGCACCAGCAAACTCAGGTCACATGTGGATTTGAAGGTTTGTTTTTGAACTCTACAACACATTATTTAATATTTTCAGCAATAGGAGGACCCTAATGATATGCAATCTAGTCTAAATAAGAATGAGCTATTTTCAAGAACTGCTATTTGCTTTTTTATTTGAGGTTATACAATCTTATATTTAAAATATGGAGAAAAAACATCACCTGTGAACAATCCTAAAGAGGTCACAACACTTTGACAAAATTTCCTAAGGCTGTTATAAAACCTGTTTTGTGTTTTTTTTTAATTCATTATTTCTTAATTCTTTTCAACTGCAAATGAAGGTTCTACTCATTCATTACATTTAAATAAAAAGGCCTTTTGAGGGAATGTTGCAAAGTGTTGTCAAGATGATAATATTGACCTTTTATATAATTTTTGATAACAGTTACTATGAATGAAGAAACCACATAAAACCTTCTGGGGAGAAAGAGCAAATCATGTGACCACTTCACTTTGAATCCAGTTCCATGTTGTGCTTAATAACAGTAGTGATATGGAGTCACATTGTAGATTTAAACGTATAGGATTCTGGGAGAAACGTTAAATTAGAATTATTATCTTTCTTTGCACTGAGTTATTTAATCTTTCTTTCATTCATTTAGTCCTAAAGCACTGATATATTTTCTGTAGCACACAATTGATTGTTATGTTTGGTTGGTCACTTTGTAAAACATCCACAAGAGAATGAATGCTTGAGTGTTTGCGTGTATGCGAGAAAAAAAAAGAGGACTAAAAGATGTCTTTTGGAGTGCTGCTTGACCAAACTGAACTTTTATACTAATAGATGGTCTGTGTCTGAATTGTACATTCCATTCTTGGAGTCTATTTAAATAAACAAGTGTGTAAAAAGATCTGTTTGTGAGTGTTAAACAGTGTCTTCGTCAGTATGAAAGTGGAGGCAAAGCGCAGAGTGCATGTGAGGCTAAAGGTAATAAGGATGTTGTCCTTTTTCCTGAAGTGCATCTTATTACTTGTGTAAATGCTCATGTGTTGACAACTAGAGGGTGTGCCATTCCTCTAAAGCCCTGCAGTCAAATGAATGAAGCCTCACAGAGAAGTGAACCTGTGAATTTGCTGACCGATGAACTCTGACATCTTATCTTTGGTTGTGATCAAATGTGGAAGTGTGTATATTTTACAACCACGTTGTAGGAGGAAATGTAGAAACTTTTGAACTTTATAATACACCTTCTATTTTAATTTTCTGAAGACTGACAAAATATTATAAACATAGACAACAGTATAGACTACAAACATTTTATAGCAAACACAAGAACATTTTGCCGCCTAAAATTGGAGCTTGTGTCTAATAAAAAACTATAAACATGCTTTTAATTACGATGCTTAAAAACACAGTGATGAGCACACAGTGTTTTTCTACTGTTTAAGGGTCTACAAGTAGATCAAGACAAAAGTACTATTGTCGGTATTTTCTTTAAAAAAGAAGAAGAAATACTCTGTGTTAAATTGTATTACATTTGCTTAAATTATCTTCAAGGGGCTTTCCATCATTGTTATTTAATTATGGCTGAATAAGAGACCTGTGTTATTGACATTTTCTCATTACTGAGTCCTGTCCATCCTGTTTCAGTTTAATTCACTGAACAATTTTGTAAAAGACCTTAAGTTAAACCGGTTCATGTGGTCACAGGATGTGAGTCTCTTAAAGATTTTAATAACAGTAAAGGCCCTCACTTGTTGCTGTTATTTGAGGCTACTGAAAAATCTGTTAAATTAGAGATGTCTTGAAGTCAATAAGCTTGATAGTGCAAATAAATTAGCTCCTATACCCATTGGAAAAATATAAAATTCAGCATGTAAATTCAATATTTAATTAAGGTAATTTGCAGCAAATTGTCAAAAATCCATGAAGAGTATGTCAAGTTAATTCTGATTAAAATTAAAAAAATATAAATTTACTTCTTTATAAATAATACTCATCCAAGATTGCTGTCAAGCCTTGTTTTTAGCAGCCCTTTAAACTGTGTGTTTGGAGAGCTGCTGCCTTACTGAAGAGTGTG
The DNA here is from genome assembly GCA_029814665.1 of Acanthurus lineatus. Classification (NCBI taxonomy): domain Eukaryota; kingdom Metazoa; phylum Chordata; class Actinopteri; order Acanthuriformes; family Acanthuridae; genus Acanthurus; species Acanthurus lineatus. The sequence continues at coordinate 16,127,391 of JAPZDV010000012.1, read as the reverse complement.
TGTAGCTTCATGAGTGTCAACAGGCTGAAGAGGCTGGTTTCTTTGTTTCTCTCTTTAAGAGGAGTTTTTGAAAGCAATGAATTTTCTCAAAAAGAACATTAAATCCAACTTAATCCATGCTGACTAAAAAAAAAATTATGGAATTTAAAGACTTAAAAAAATTGTGAAATGAAGACACATTTTTGGTGTAGGTGTGGCATCTTGGTGTATCAGGTGATTATAGCTCATTAAGATGTAACAGACCTGTAACAGTCAGGAGTGCCAGCTATTGTGTACTGAATTTGTTTGGACACAATCAAAATCGATTTTTGTAAAGATAACTAAGTACCTGATGCTCTGTGGAGGGTTTCAAGGTTTGAATGTGTTTTTGCTTGTTTTTTGGCTTCGATATTACTGAAGGGCTATTATGCAGTGTTTTCTGGTAGACTAGGAGGAAACAGCTTGCTGGAGGAATCATGATGCCTTGGGTGGCCACTAAATGTAATTTAGACAATCAGCATTTAATTGCAAACCCCTCCTTATACCCTTTTTAATTTGCTACCAGAAAAGCATGTCATGAAATCCTGCAATGCCAACGCGTGCACTGGTGAGATCTGTGCTTCTAGCCTGCAGCAGACAGGTGCAGCTGCCGTGTGCTGGATGTGCCCTGCGCGCTCAGCAGGCTCCCGGGGCCATGAGGAGATCAACGTGACAGCCGGCACCGCCTCATGACAACAAACACCGAGTCCGCGCTCTCATCCATGCACAGGTGCACGTGGTTCTCCCGCCTTGACCGCACTGTCTATACAAGAGCTCACCTGCCCTCCGCAAATAAACCGATAGATAATACGGTGCATTGAACGTTGTGTGTTGTTGTTGTTGTTGTTGTTGTTGTTGTTAATATTATTATTATTATTATTATTATTATTATATTGTTATTTTTATTGCATTGTTATTATCGTATTATCGTATTATTATTATTATTATTATTATTATTATTATTATTATTATTATTATTATTATTATAGCAAAATAAAAAGGCTTAATTAAAATTGCAATTGTTCTTACATAATTAAAGAAGTGACAAATGTAAAACTATAAACAGGCTCTAGCAACAGTTGATTAATGTTGTCCTTTGAGTGCGGAGCTCATTATTTTTCTGAAACCTCAATGCATGACAAAACACTCAGAAAGAACTCAAATTATTGAGATTTAATTGCACTTGATGAAACTCCGTGGCTGTTAATATAGCATAATAGTCCTGCAGGATTTTATTCGTGCCGATGGCTCTATAGTATTTTAATTGCGTTGATTGTTTATTTCACTGGCAGTAGGTGCCGTACCCACTCGCCTCTCATGCCCCAGGGTTGTTGAACTGCTGCTCTGGTTCTCTGCCAGCACGTTCCCCGAGCCGTGGCGAGCGCTGTCTTGTTTCCATACACTTCAGCATGGTGGTACACGGGATCGGACACACTCCGCCCCCCGTTCTGACGTCCGCCGCCGTCCGCCCACTGAGGCTGCTTATCGGTAGAAAGTGGGCCGTCCCTCAGCTGAGGATACAGCGCCGTTTAACACGTGAGCCTCATGTGACAGAGGTAGGTCAGGCTGAGCGGAGAGTCAGAGGGTTTATTTAACTCGTCGCTCTGTCCTCCCCCACTTTCCTAACGCGCCACCAAGAGGGTTGCCTTCCTTGAGCGGCGGGACCACGGCGTGGAAATCGCAGGGACTTACTTCTAACCAGAATAAAAAGCCCAAAATAACCTTCATATTAGCAAGACTCGTATTGAGGAGTAGTTTTTAAAGCATTTTTAGTGCATTTCACTAATTGCTTTACAAGTATTTTTCATCACGCACAAATAAATGCGTATTTATTTGTGACTACGTTGGAAAAGTGACTCGACTTTGACTGCGTAATTGGAGTAAAAAGAATGGAGCGAATTCCAAGCGCGCAACCACCTCCTCTGTCCAAACACCAGGCTGATCTGTCAGACGTGCAGGGGTAAGTTAGACTTTTAAAAAAAAATCTTTTATTAGATTGTTTAGCTTTTTCCTGTGTTATTTATTTATTTTTATTTATTCTGTATATTATACGTAACTAAATCATGACCTCATATCTCACGGGTCCCCTTTTCTCGTTATTTCTGTAGAATGGATTTCCCGATGTATGTTTATAAACCCAGACGAGGAATGAAGAGAGGAGAAGAAAGCAAGGTGCGTATTTATTTGTTTCCTGGCAACTTGTTTAATTAGGACCGTAAAGCTTTTAATAAGGAATGTAAAGTACAAGGGAGGAATAATGCTGGCAGTAGTTCTGTAGTCCCATAAATGGTTGACCTAATTTGCAATGACATAACTCCTGGAGTCCTCCCTATCGGTGTGACCGCCTCCGTTCATACATACAGAGCTTTGCTATGTGCCCTCTGATCGGCCGAAATAACCTAACAATGATGTTTATTCTGGCAGGAAACCTACAAACTGCCTCACAGACTCATCGAGAAGAAAAGGCGCGACCGGATAAACGAGTGCATCGCTCAGTTGAAAGATTTATTACCGGAGCACCTGAAACTCACGGTAAGTTCATGCTTGCTGGAGCTGGGAGGGATAATAGGATTCACTGTTTTAAAGTAGCATGCACCACCAAGTGGCTGTTTAGTGGTATTGCATCATATGCATTAAGTGCGTCAGCAGTCAGGGAATAACAGCTCCTACTGAAGAGGATGTGTCTTCTGTAATGTGACTTTCGTCAAACTGAGAATTTAAAACAAATACATAAAAAAATGTTAAAAAATAAAAGATAAAAAATGTTTCTGAAATATATTTAACACTCTAGAAAAATATTATCTAAGGGATTTATATCATCCCATATTATTAAATTATTCTTATATATTAGTCTCTCATTTATCTTATAGTTGCTGCTGTAGTGTTTTCGATCAGGAACAGTCAAAATCATGTGTACAGCGGCAGTTAAGCTTGTTCTCTGTGTGTTATATAAGAAGTGAGGATGTGCTGACTGTGTGTGTTACCAACAGACTCTGGGCCATCTGGAGAAGGCTGTGGTTTTAGAGCTAACGCTCAAGCACGTGAAAGCCCTCACCTCTCTCATTGAGCAACAGCAGCAGAAGATCCTCGCTCTACAGAACGGCATGCAAATTGGTGAGCTGCAGATCTCTCACGCACACATTCATGCATGCACACACACAAGTATGCATGTGGAACAGGAAAGTTTTGTTGAACAGAATACAAACTACAGAGATGAAAATACAATGACAGATTTATGCAGCACTGAAGGCAAATAAGTGAAAATAGCTATTTCTTGTTTGGAAAGAGGCTAAAAGTCAGCATAGCTACTTCCTTTCCAAATTGCAGAGTGTCTGACTGTGTGGTTTCTTGTTGTGTTTACAGAGCAGCCACCTGTCAGCCAGGAAAAGTCAGAGGAGATGTTCCGCTCTGGTTTCCACATGTGTGCCAAAGAGATTCTTCAGTATCTAGCTAATCATGAGACTGATGAAGACTTCACGCCATCCCACGTGATCAATCACCTTCACAAGTTGGCTGCAGAGGTGCTGCAAAGTCCAAGCCGACCCCGCACACCTCTCAGCCCTCGGCCCGAGGAGATTCCTGCCTACCACCAGCACCCTCCTCACAAGGAGATGCCCACCAGCCTACCCCCTAAACCCAGCGAGGGCTATGGGAGGAACTGTGTGCCTGTCATCCAGCGGGCGTACGCTCCACCAAGCAGCGAGCAGAGTGGCAGTGATACGGATACAGACAGCGGCTATGGGGGAGAGCTAGAGAAGGTTGAACCCGGGGCACCGCAGGGACGCCCAGATTACTACAGTCAGGAGAGCCAACAGAAGCGAGCGCTGAGCGAGAGGCAGAGCTCCAGCTTCAAGCAAGAGGATGACATGCCGCGCCACAAACGACCCCGGGTGGAGTCGTCTGAAGATGAGCCTCTGTCAGGTGGAGAGTCATCATCATCCTCCTCCAGCGGCTATGGTAGCTACATGAGCGTATCCCCCACCCACCCACCCCCTCCACATCCCCTCTGCATGCCTTTCTACCTCATTCCACCTTCTGCAGCAGCCTACCTGCCAATGCTCGAGAAATGCTGGTACCCAGGGTCCGTGCCCATGCTCTACCCTGGCATGGGGGGCTCCTCACCTGCCATACCCAGCGAAAGACCGCCTCCACCTCAGCTCGTGTTGTCTCCCAGGGGAGGCTCTCCTGCCCCAGTCATATCTCAGACCCCCATGGACTCCCCAGCCCTTCTTCAGGCACTAAAGCAGGTACCCCCCCTCAACCTGGAAACCAAAGACTGAAAGATTAGAGCTCAGGGGTGAAGAGATGATCCTAAACTAGTACCCAGGAGCAGAGACAGTAATCGGAATGAGAACATGACTGAGACTTTCCATAATTCATCCTCATTCCTGTCCTCTGTTGCTCCGCCTGGAGGTCAAACAGCAAATGAGAGAACTTGTAAAAAAATGATTGAGGAGAGACGGAGGAGAGAGCAACATCCACCCACACTCGGAGGATGCAAAGCTCTGGTTGAATGTTTAATGCTCAGTGGTATTACTCAATGCAAATGTATGATATAAACCGGACCTGCCCTGTATACACACACACACACATCCACACACACACAGACACACACACACACACTCTTGGTTGAATGTAAAGAAAGATATGTTTCAGATGCTGCTGTTTAAAGTATAAACGCCGATGACACTGATGCATCTTACTTGTAGCTGTTGCAATAGAGACACGCCATCTTTAGAAAGTGTTGCCTCAAATGTTAGCGATAATATTTCACCATCCACAGTTCGTTGCCTATGTCCTGTAGGTTGTCATAATCATTATCATCATCATCACAGGAAAATGCCCATCAAAACCATACACTATGCTGAGTGGCATTATAAAACACGAGGGTTTCCTCCAGTGTGTACAGACGAGAGAGAGGACACACCTGATGCATGGATGAAGGAATGGGCCACCACATGACCACACTGAATGAGAAGTCTTGTTTTTCATTAACAAACAGACAGTTTAGATGGATTTTCTGTAATTATTGTTCATAAACTTCTTGTATATTTCTATTTTTGATACCTGTTCTCGCACACTGTCCGTCCGGAGAGATAGAAAGTGGGCAGAGTGTGGACAACTGTACGTTGTGTACTCAGAAACTGTGTACATACTGTAGCACTGTGCTGGACCTGGTCTGCATACTCAGCATCTGTTTCTGCTCAAGTCAAACCTGGTGTTTGTTCTTGCTGTTGCCTTTTATTTGTGAAAAGCTGATCAATCTCAGATGTTTATGCTCTCTGTACTACGTATGAATACTGGAGTCAAAGGAGCGAGGAGGAGAGAAGTGAATGTAAAAGTTTTACCAGAAGACTAGTTTTCTATAGAAAGAGGTACTTGAGATTTTATATTTTGGGACCTACATGAGAGATGTTTGATGTACATATTTTGTCTATAAATGTTGATATACATTATATAAGTGTATTAATAAAGTATTTTTTTCCCGTGGAAAATGGCTTCGACTGAGTGTTTTGAAAGAGAGGGAGTGTGTGTGTGTGTGAAAACATCTAGCCATGAATGGCAAGCTGTTCAGTTTTAGTTCTCTTACAGCGCCACGACACTCATGTCACAGGGAACACTTATGTAATGGCAGATCTGTAGCCAGGCTCTCCTGCTGGTTAACCGTCTGTGCCCACTAATACAACAACAAGTGGATACAGCAGAGTGTAAACAGTTTCAGTTAATCCCATGAGGCAATAATCAGGATCCATCTGCATCTTGTCATCAGCCTCGACAGGAAGACGTGTTTCTTTTTTGGTTGTGTGATTTAATAAGAAATGCTATTTACCCAGAATTGCGACATTGCTTTCAACGCTTACGTTCCCAGCACTATCCTGAGCAAACTAAGGAATGATATCAAAACATTAGAACAGATGAAACACAACCAATACTTTTTATCTCTATAATCTACAGTGTTGTGCAATCGCATTTGTTAGTTTGAGTGATTGCACTTTGGATAATCAAGGTTTCCCTAATGCTGCAGATATCAGTATTTCAAGTATTCCTACAGGCCAAGGGTAGCGATTTTAAGAGTTGATGCTTAACATCACAAGCTTTTGGCTGCATATTTCTTCTACTGTCATTTCAGACCAGCAGTAGTGTTGTTTAATTCCATATCTGGTTTGTTTGTAAAAACTGAACTCTTTAAGTCTGTGACCTGCACCCTAAATGTCATTAGTTCCTCCTAAACGGATTACCTTTAAGTTCATTTCCGTTCATTTGTTTTTAAGAGTTTTATTGCTCTCATGAGATTCCATTTGTAAGCTTTTTTTAGAGCTGTAGCTTGTCTGTTGTTTCAGCTGGTTTAATAGTTTTCTATACTAAAATAGTTTGTTCTACACACGCTGGTTTATCACTGGCAGTAGAGACCAAAACACACACTACTAAACCACCCTCTCCAGTCTGACCTTTGTTGCACCTCATCCTCATCTCTCTCTCTTCCTCATTGTTTCCTGTCTGTTTCAATTTCTGTTTATCTGTCCAATTAAGAAAAAAAAAATGCTGCCAAAATTAATATGTCACTTTGGCAATTTCATTTTTCATATTTTAGACATGTAGTGTTGGGGAATGTTTAAACATAATTAGGTTTTTGAAACATTTCCATTAATTTGTTAAAATATGTGTGATTAGATGCATGGTGTCTGAATCATTTAGAAGAGGTCTGTTCATCAGGCAGAGGTCAACCGTTTCATAAGCACTGATGTTGTTAAAGCTGTCTCTGCGTGCCATAAACGGTTTTAGACTTTTCAAGCTGTTCTCTAAAAACTGTCTCTATGTTTTTAAAGAGCTTGATCAACCAGATGAGCCAGGTGTATCTGAAGATGTGCCAGCATCTGGGTAAGGACAGACAGGTTTTTTTTATTTAATTCCAATTATTAGCATGGCTTCGGCCTTAAGATAGAAGAAGATTATCAAGCATTTGTCGCCACCTGCTGGGGATTTAAAACACTGACATCCATTTGGTAACATTATTACGATACTGATCATTTTTCTCTCTAAAACAAAGGACCAGTGATCATTTTATTCACCATTTATTTAAATTAAAAAATTTTTTGGTTTAGGTACAAATTAACATCACAATATTAATTGTTGTTACATTCATAAACATATGTTTAGATTTTACTCAGCCAAAATAAGACAACGTAAAAGAACCTCTATGTGAATTATTTAAAAATTGCCTCACTTCCTTTGATTAATCATCACAAGTTTCCACAAAAAATTTGATGCCATAAGAATAATTTGATAATATGATTACATCACATAAAAAATAATTAGTTATTTGTTAGGCTCCAGAAACTTCTTACTGTTTGCTCTCTATCTTCTCAACCCTTGACACCACTAGAGTTTATGTTCCCCTGAAGACTCTCCTTTACATTTGGCCATGCTTTGCCTTCGACAGGAGAAGAACAACTGATGCTTGTGGATGCTGGGATAGGAGGGCGTGTTCCGATTGCGACACCCATTTGTTCCAGCCACAATGTTTGGTCGCAACCTAAAGATCTCCAGGGCAGGAAGGGGACCCTGAAGGGAAGGAAAGATCTGTGTAATGATCCTGTGTTGGGGCTCAAAAGCTGTTAGGGGAAGGTAAGATCTAGAGATGTGTGATCCAGGGATGGGCTGAGATGCACCATCAGGCATGCTGTGAGGGGGGCTGAGGGAAAAGGAGAAGTTCCATGGGACCAGAGTTGCCCCGTTAGCACCAAGGCTCAAACTCAAATGTTTTGCCTTCCTGTGAGGTTCAGTTTGTGCCACCAAAGGCTGATCAAGAGGTACACTGCAACTGGACCTGCAAACACTTGATACGTTCTGAACTTCTCTTTTCCCCTTGCGTTCCCTCTTGGAAGATGTTGACAATAGCTGCCTCTTTTTCTCTCCAACAGCTTGGTTCTCCTTGCCTGAACAACGTAAAGCAGAGACTGTGGAGGACTTCTGCCCTGATGGTTTTCGATGTGCCGTTTTAAGCTCTTCTGATGACGGCTGGTTTAAGGGGAACTGCGTGGTGAGAGGCAGGTTAGAAGTAACAGTAGGTCTATGATGCAGAGGTCTAGATGGCCTTATAGGAGCTCCTTCCACCAGCAGGTTCACTCCCACATAGTGAGGAACTTCAACTGCAGCCTGTGAAGGAGATAAGTACAATAATATGTAACAATATATGCATTTGGGTAAGCACCTACAAAGGCTGGTTGATAAGTTCATGGCCAGAGGTAGGAGTCAAGTTTTAAAAACTTCTGCAATTTTTCAGCTTACCCCCCTATAACATTTTTGCACTTGGTCCAAACAAGATAAATGGGGTGTCTTTATGACAAGTTCAAATCTTTCCCTGACAATAAAAGTTATCAACTTTGCTGGTTGAACCACACATGCAAGCAAACAGATCTGTATGACTCATCTCCTTTTGAAAAAAAAAACTTATCAATCACCTCTTTGTTTATCTTTCTGCCTCTCTAATATTCAGTGGAATTTCCCTGGAGAGGAACACCAATTAGAGATATTCCAACCTGTTTATAGATAAGCTGGAAGCCTCCTGTGTAAGCACCAGGATCAGTCAGTCTGTCGAGCACAACCCTCAGTGTGTCCAGCTGCACAGCAGGGCAGAGGCGAGCGGTCACAGGGGTGGAACGGGCCATGGTTGGACTGGCATTGATCTCCAAAAGCCAAGGCCTCAGATCTCTGCCCAGCATAAAGTCGGCTCCATAGAGCTCAAAGCTTGCCTTGCGGGGCTCAACCAGGTCCTGGGCTGTCTGCAGGGCACGAACCACCGCTTGCTGCATGCCAGGGACCACCACCGACTCCCACTCTGCCCCGTGGCCCTGCCTCTGCAAAAAAGCTCTAAACTGAGCGCAGGACCACATACTGTCTTCAGGCAGTTCTGGATGGCGATCATGGGATGGCTGGAAGTGTTTCTGGATGGAGTTGTTGCACAAGTGGACCGAGCTGAAGAAAACAGCAAAGGAGTCAAGACCATGAAGGTAACTGTAAAATACACAGAGCATTCAGAATACAAGATACAAGATTCAAGATACAAGATACAAGATATAGAGGAGTTCAACTACATTTAACTTTGTTGTAAATAACGTGTTTTTCTGTGACCAACTGGCTGACCTGTCCAGAGTTTTTGTCGAGTAGGGCTGAGTTGAGAACCGTAGGTAGCATTCTCTATAGAACCAGACAGTCAGAGGGTTCCAGTCTGTAACAAGGAACCACTGACGGAGGTCGAACTTGGTGCCGTGGACCAACAGTGGGCGTTCAAGGTACTTCTGAACCACCCACTTACTCTCCTTAGTCAGAGCTCTGTCACTGTCCACTAGTGCCAAAATCTCATCCAAGCGATCCATACACATTATGCCTGGGTTGTTAGCAGGACATAGAAAAGAAAAAAGGAAGCAAAACTGGCTTAAACAAATCAAAACTGTATTATTGACTGCAGCAATTTCAGTGAGAGGATATTGTGTTTCTGATGGCTTTCTAAACAAAGCAGTGTAGAATGCTTTCAATATATATATGTATATTATCATTTTATTGTCACAATAAAATGTAGAGGAAGCAGTAGTAACATTAATATTTAACACCCCATGTTGCAGTTAGTGTTGTCTAAACACTGTGAGATTATTATTATTGTTGTTGTTGTTGTTGTTGTTATTGTTTAAAATATAAGCCTTACCTCTTCCTCTCGACTTGGCACCTGGTTTGATGATCCAGATGTTATTTACTCCGTCTGTATCCAGCTGGGGGCAAACCTCCTTCAGTCTGATTAACATGGCCTGACATCGCTCCACAAACACACTGCTGCCCCTGATTGATGCCCTCTCACTACACACAAACATTAAACCCCCAGACTGAGTTTATTAATGTAAAGAATCACTAAATCCTACTGTTTAACTTGGCTCCAGACAGCAAGTGTGTTGATAAACTGCTGTCTCAAAGACCTCTTACCAGACTATGTTAATATTATTGAAGAAACAAAAGTGTGTAAAAAAATACACTTGTTACACCTTTTCTGCATATCCATGTCCTGTTGATCTACTGTACAGTCTAATTATAAAAGGTATACTGTATTTTCAATGTAGGGAAAAACTGACAAAACTGAACAGAAACAATAACATGCAACTTATTTGTTTATGTTGTTTGTTAGCTTGGAAGTGGCAGTGTTAGCGATTATGCTAATGCAAACTCTTACTCAGCGTATCGTAAAGTCTACTTTGCACTGAAGGATTCAGATTTTCTTGCCTTGAGTAGAGAAGATCTTTAAAATAGGCAGTTGTACTAAGGGCTCCATTTCATGCACAGCGCGGTTATATCAATTTCCTGTGTACAGTACCAATTGCTAAAATAGCCAACTGTAAATATAAGGATGCAGTACCATGTCTGTTTACTATTTAGTATTTGCTTATGCATTACCGTGGCAGAGTACTGGAACATCCTGTATCATTCTAATGACGCCTACTTTAACGTAAACCCCTAATATATCTGACTCTATTTTAAGCCCCAACCTGAGACCCAGGATGAACTCTAGATAGTGTTAATGCTTCTAATACTGTCCTGGACTAAATGGATCTAAGAGAAATTTAGGGTTATTTTTAAATGACAGATATTGATTTGATAAGCTCACTCAACTGGCAGATAAACTGACCTAAGAAAGTTTGTTCTGGAAAATCCCAGAAAACATACTCACTGCACAACCATGTAGTAGTCTTGCAGAAACTCTCCCCACTGCTGCTCCACCACTGAGGGATGTGTTTCTACCCGAGCATCAATATCATCATGCTCTAAAACACTGAGAAACTCTTGACACACGAGCAAAGCCATCTCGATCATTCCTGGTCCAACAAATCGATGTTCCACATTGTTCAACTCTGTAAAGAGAAACAAACATGAGTGATGTTATACAATTTGTTACATGCTTCTTGTTCTTCACTTAAGAGTCATAAATGTCAAGCGCTCATTTTTTATTAATTTTACATCTATTACCATCAGTGACACAGTTTTTGGCTTTTTGATGCTTGCCCTTTGTTTCGTCTCTTTTCCATTTACTTGTCTCTACCACATGCTGCAACAGGCTGGTGCATGCTGTCCTCCTGAAGTCCTCTTCATTGTCAGGAGATGGCAAAAGCACAAGGAAGAGAAAGGGGATGTTGTTTTGTTTTAGACTGTAATAGATATTATTAATAAAACTAAGACAGAAGGTGTGACAGTCCACTTATAACCTCCATAAACACTACATCCCTCTCTTATCCAGATATGATTTTCCCATGTTCTGTTTACTCCTAGACACATTTATTGTGTCTGTGATAGATCTCAGGTTACGCAGTGTGTTAATATAGCCAGCCATAAAACAGACCTATGAATGCATGCTTTTCATCTGCTGCCCCAAGCCTGTAGCATCTTGGGAAGAAAGTGTCAGGATCTGCTGTATCAAACCACTGAAGGTTACGCAGATTCACACACAGCCCCACCTGAAAAAGCAAAACAAAAAAAGAGAAAGAAATACATACTTAGGAAAAAGCATCAGTTAACCTATGAGCTAAGTTGAGCAACTGGTATTTTCATTAGGAACCCTTTAGAGATGAGACCTTGGTTGTAAATGTTCCAGCATTTGCATAGTGATTGGTGACTTGGTCGTGCCGTAAGGAGCGACAGTCTATGTCATCCCGACGTGTTGTCCAGTAGAAATGTGTTGTTTCATTTCTGACCAGGCGAGACTAAAAATGACAAGAATGAATCAAGTTAGCAAGCTAATTGAGCTAAAACACAAGTCATTATGAAAGAAAGACACATAAAAATGATTAAAGCTAACATAACAATAATGGCACATTGGGATGCTTTCAGACTGGCTGAGATGTCAGAGTCACATTGGTTCACTTTATCTTACCATGAGGTCGTACATGTCATCAAGGCTCTCCTCTTTCTCCCCTTCATACACTCTCTCTGTAAAGAGACAAGTAAAGAACATACATCAACTTTGATGTGTAAAGCATGTGTAAAGAGGGTAGGGGTCTGTAATGTGGTACACCATATCATCTATCATTGTGGGGGTAGCCATCTATCCATCTACACTAGTGCTCCAATTACATCTACATTAACCTTCCCTGCACTTTTAGCTTGACAGGTTTGACAGAGAGAATTTCACTGACTGGACGAACTAACAGACCACATAGTATCAATCTAAAACATTTTCCATGAACTGTATTTGTGATGCTTAAAGTAAAACAATACTTTGTAAATAATACTGTGTACAAAGTCTTATACCTCATACTGATTCTTTTCTCGGCATCTCAATCACTTAAAATACATGCAGTTTTATGCAGTGGTTTTTCTTCCCACAAGCTTTGAGACCAGTGAGATTTCAGTGATTTTTGCATTAACACTGCATCCTTGTCAAAATGAATGTCTCATTTGGCAGCTCTTGGGATTGTATCCTCTTGAGATACATTGTCTCACCACCACTGACATCACCATCATCGCCATCCTCCTCCTCATCACCATGGCAATGAGGTGCTCTCTGGGCAGCATGGGCCAATCGACGTTCCACCCACCCTCTGGCCCACAAGGCAGCTCGGATCACTGGATAGGGTCCCTGCACTGAAAACACTTTCCTCAACTAAGAATGAGCAGAGGAGAGTCAAACAGGACATTCAGGACGTGAGAGGATTATGGGAAAATATGCAGAGATGTTACAGTGAAGTCTGCCTTGTACATGTAATAATCACCTTCACTGCCTTCTCCACCAGTGTTTTCGCCGTTTTTAGTCTGTCTGGCCTGATGGCTGGCAAGCTTGGCGCAGCCTGACGCAGCCTCCCCTCCACTGGAGCCACTGTGGACTGTAACACTGAGACAAATTGCTTGATCGAATTTCAAATTTAGAGTAACTGTGTGCATACCACATGGGTGTGTATTTGTAGGTCTATTCACTTACCTGGCATTTGTTGCATTGTGTCTTTATATATTTATCTCCCCAGCTTATTAACATACAGCATTCCCTTCCCTGGAGCAGAAATATGCCAACATCATTTACAGACAGACAGACAGACAGACAGATAGACAGATAGATAGATAGATAGATAGATAGATAGATAGATAGATAGATAGAAATACTTTGTCTTTAGTTACTTAAGAATATAAACTGGGTCGTTAAGCAGACATCTAAATCTGGACAGAGCTGACATAGCTTCTCATTGGCACACTCATGCGAAAAAGGCGCGTGCGCGCTCACGTGCAGACATGAAGTAGAAGCAAATGCCATAAAAAAAAAATCCATGCCACTGAAATGCATTTATATAGACTATACCCTCTCACGATGAACAAGTGTGAATTTACAGACAAATCCCCTCTGTGTCGTCTATGACAGCGGGTGCACTAGCATAAACACTGTTACTAACACACATATCAGACAAAATCAGCAGGGATTAAAAGGTGAACATTCGTATACACACCTAAAGTTGTCACCTCCCCGGTGACAGGACCATCTCTGCCCGGAGACTCGCGCACTCCTGCATGCTCCCACAGAGTGTTTAGAGTTGCCATAACAACCGTACTCAGGAGAAACAGGAAGCCATACAGGTCGATCAAAGAAAAAAAATCTGCCACCTTGAGCCATGCACTGAAGAGTGGATCACTTATCTGACCCTATCAGTTGCAGTGTGGCTTACACGTTTAGGGCGACACGCACAAGATCATTTAAAACCAGCAACGATACACCCTTTGTGTGCACGCGGGCCTATCTTATTGCAGTCTGAACCCAGTTTAAGGGCTGATAAGGTTCAACATGCAGAGCTAGATCCAATCAGTGTCAAAGGTGGACATCCTCATACTGGTTTTGATCTGAAGAGCTGAACATTGGGATAATATTTTCCCCCCTCATTAGTTTAGGTGATAATCTACAGCGCCCGAAGAATGACAGCGTGTTCTGCATCAATTCATTAACAAGCTCTGCAGACATGCACACGAACCTAATGACATGCACAAGGATTATAATAAACATAAGGCTATTCCTCTTTAGGCAATGCACTACCTTACCACAAGATGGCATCCAATGCTTTCTAGTGTGCGCTAACAGTCGTTAGATGGTTTTGATCTTCGTTTTCTCTTTTCATCTTATGTGCTCAATGCTGCAATCATAATGTATCACTGAAGTCTGCGTCACCACCTTAAAGTAAAGAGGGAATATCATTTATATTATATCAAGTGGGCAATTTAATGGAAAATTTCTGCAATGAAAAAAAACTACTTTAGTTATTAAAAAAAGTTTCGGTTATTGTTTAATATAAATTCTCCACTTTTTAAGTAAACGTTTAAATGCAAGAGGATTGTTACTTGAGATGGAGTTTTTGCGACTCATTAATGAAAAGGATCACAGCGCCTCTTCTCATTTTCATCTGTATTCTTAGCAGAAAAGTTAAAAATTAGATCAAAATTACTTTGAATTTGTGAGATTTTTCAACCTATTTATAATAACCCCCGACTAGTTGCAGAGTGCAATAGGATTTAAGTACCCAAAGAAATTTAAAGAAAGCAACAACTAAGCCATCCGCTGTGCACAGTGATCACAGTTCAGCACATCTTAGCAGCTGAAACGTGGAGGGGTGCCAAACTGAGCACTGTATAGAGTGACGTCGCTCTATAAGCTTATAATAGTCTTGGCTTTATTGTGTTGGGTAGCAGCAGTGCGTCGCAGCCCGTTGTGTGCCTCTGCGCTCTGATTGGCTGCGGCTGCAGTGATGCTCTCTGCATCCAGCTCCCACAGTCAGGGCAGAGGGAGGGGAGCTGGAAGCGCGGCCGGGAAATCAACATTACACGGGGAGGGCAAAAAATTAACATTTTCACCGCTCTCCTCATCTGGGAGAGATGCTTACACTCAACATGTCTGCAGAAACAGAGGTGGCCGCTGCTACCAGCTCGTGACTGCGTCCTGACACGTCCTAAGACAGCGCTTAGAGGCTAATCAGCCCCCGAGAAAGTCTCACCTTTACACTCCGTCAACTTTGAGCAGCGTAACCCAAAGGCCACAAGCATGCCCGTCCACGACCCCGAGAGCATACTGAGCTACCAGGTAAAGTGGCATTTAAATGTCTGCATGGCGCGTTGTTTGGACACTATTGTGGGGCACAGATCAGTCGCTGTACACTGAATGTACCGGAGTCAGTGTGAAATCTTCTGCTGTAAAAGAAATTCGTGATATCCTGCTTGAATGATGGACTTGTTGGGATATTTAAGGAACTATTTGATGACAAATGATCACACCTGTCCGTTGTTCGCCCCATGCATGCGCTGCAATGTTTAACATGCATCGTTCTTTCTGTACATTTAGGGTTTAAGGATAAATATCATCCCAGGAAGTTGAGTTGGGTTGTTCATCCTGCAGAATGATGCCGTATGCGCAGGATGTTGTTGATATTGTCATTCCGAGGCGCAAACACGTGCAGTAAATCCGGAGAGCGTGCACTGAGAAATGTTAGTTATTTTGACTCTTTTTCTCACGCACACTCACGCATGCATTTATGTGCGGCTGCAGCAGATTATTGATTAGATGCCGATACATTTTAATCACAGCGCTTCTTTAAATGCCCACATCTTGAAGCCGCGCGTGTAAAAGATATACCATGAACGGGACTATTTGCGGGATTTTTAGATGGCTCTCGCACAGACGGCATCTTATTTTCTCAGTTACCCTCAAATGACCTTGACGCCATCCTTACACCGTGCACCGCACACTGCTGAGGGTTTCCTTTCATACATGAGCGTTTTATGCCCGTCCTGGCGGCAGGGGAAGGACAGCCTGTGGTCAAGTGAGGTTTAAAGGGTAAAATGGCATGATCCATAATATCCTGTTGATGTGTGATCCATTATTAGGTCCTTAGTAAGCTGAGAAGATAGAGGTTAAGGTGGAACCAGTGATTAATGGACCATTGAACACAGCAGTGCTCATGTTTATTCAAGCTGCCATGCAGAAGTGTTTGTACGACTTGATTTGAGCGACCACGGCATTCAGGATTATAAAATAAATGTAGCCTGCCTAATAGAGTCATGTGATTTATAATGATAACATTCAGTCTGAAGAGAGGAGACAGATGGAAAAGGACCGGAGGTGAGCTGGGAAGTCTCTGATATGATTAGACAGCTTTCACACCAGGAGGGGGAAATTGCCTGAGAGCCTCTCTGTGCAAAGTTTAGGGTTATGCCAGTTAAATGTGGAAGTTTGTCTCTCAGCCATTTCCGTGGTGGTCTGGTCAGTCAGCATGTCTGGAGTATTTGCCATAGTCCCTACCTGAAACCTGTTGAAATGTTTACAGTTGAGGTGTCCCATGTGGTGGGAAAGCTATTCATATCATTCACTCCAACAAAAACAACATCATGAGGTTGTGGGAAGGTGCCATGCTGAAGGGCACCTACCCACAATGCTTAATTATTGATGGATTAATTTGTAAGCAGCACTTTGCAGCATTTACGCAGGTGATCCATAAAAACTAGGTAGTCTAAACAATGAAACCAATGTTTAATCTCATAATCCATTAATCTAAAGTTTTTCTCCTGTATTTATTACTTGCTGAATAAATGTCAGAAAATGCTAAAAAATGCCCATCACAGCATGTTAAGATCAAGTTTACATCTCCAAATTTCGACAGACCAAAACTCACCAGACAAAAAGTTTGCAATATGAAATAAAATGCAGATTAGATGAAAATCCTCATGACTGTGGAGCTGAAAATGTTTGTCATTTTTGATTATCTAATTAACTGAAGATTAAATTTCTGCCAATTGAATCATAACATGATCAGTGTGTCAGCTCTAGTACATTATATACTGATGGATGGTCTCGTGTATAAATAGATATTTTATTGTACATCATTTTTTAGAGACGCATGACATTTTTGGGTTCATCTGGTTTTCCTCTCTTTTTGCAGTTGTATTCTGATAAAATTGTAATATTTCAGTATTTGTTGTGTAAATCAAAATGTGTTTGTAAATAAATGATCATAAAACTGCACCAAAAAACTTCATAAGCTTAAGTACTGTAGAGTTGAATTTGTCCAATCACTGCTGAGCACAAGAAAGTGCTATAGTAGTGATATAACTTTTTCACTTTTTTTTAACTCATTTCCACTAAAAAGGAAAAATAAATAATTAGGTGTATTTGTATAATTAATGCAACATGAGTGTAATACATTTTCAGGAAAAGACAAAAAAAAAACATCACACAAAAAAATAATCGATGAATTTGACCTAAAGCATTCATTTTTTTGTATAAATATTGCATCAATATAAACTTTGTGAATGTTTTAAGCTTTTTTATTATGTTTTTTATTGTGATGACCTGATCACCCCAGCTGGGTCATCTGGGGGAGGGGGTATGATGTTGAAAGACCCGAAACCCCCAATGACCCCAGGGACATCACAGAAGATGCATCCCAGCGCATCATAGCGATGTATCTTTAAACCTGTAGTGGAAACCTGATATTATGACAGAAATCTAAAAATAATCATTAAATGTGGAGTTTATTTTGAAAATTCAGTTTTCTCTTGTTTATTATTTAAGGAGTTATTGTGAATTCCCACTAAAACCTCAATAGCCAGTCGTCATGATTACAAAGTAATGACTGACTTCATAATAATAACTTAGCAGGATGTGTCTCTTTACTTAAGGGGGCACTAAAAGAGTAAGCATTGATTAAGTAAGAAGTAATTATTGAGTAATAAGTTTAGTTTCACTTTTGTGGCTGATTCATAGCTAATCAGGAACCAATAAAAAATAGCTGACAATTTGTTGATTCACAGATATTTATGAAAGAATCATCAGATTATGATTTGTTAGTCTCAGTCTGCTCTCTACTAACTCATCATTACCAGCTATATTACCCTGGATTCAGAGTTTGGGAACTACTTATTAATAAAAAGCAAATGATGGGATCATTTTACACAGTAAGTGTTATCAAAGAGAAGTAAATTAAAGTATATAAAGTCAACCTCAAGAGATGTAATGGTAATACAAATGTATCGAGTACATTAATGCTGCTTCTTAACTGCCATGATGACAGTCAATATTTTGCTCTGGATGTAGTGATTCTATGCATATTTAATAGTGTTTACTCACCGTTTTCTGCTATTGGCTGTTTAACCCCTCGCAATTTGAATATCTGACTATCAAAATATTTTCTGCAGTGGAGCTACAGAGTTACATGCAGCCAGAGCAAACCTCAGCAGATACTAAATACCTTTCAGTGCCACTGATGCAACACACAGAAGAACTGTACTGATGAAAGACCTTTTCTCAAGCTACACTACTGAGTCTCTGCACATAAAGAGATGCTTGGTTCACATAGAATGCTACAGCATCCAGTTGTATTCAATCAAACTAGTGAAGCTTTTGATTATATCACTGTCGGCACTGAAACTGTAAGACTTTAAATCTTGTTTCAGTTTTGTAATAATATATGACACACAGGTTCTCATACATTTGTGCTGCTTTAAGTACCCCAACAAGATTTTTCAGTCCTTTTATGGTAATTACTCGGCATCCCTCCCAAACTTACATTTTAATCAGTTTGGGAGCTCAGAGTGATCTGTAGTCGCCTGAATAATGAATGTGAATCTTAAAAAGCAGAGTTGTAGTTCGACATAAGCAAACGTCTACAGGAAAAGTCCATTTATTTAATCAAGTTCTATATGTATTAAAACCCATTATATACCCAATACCCAAAGCCACAATTTATTATGTTTCAAAAACACATATCAAAGATACAGAAATTTAAAGTGCCCAGCGGAGTAGAAATAAAGTCCTCACTCATATGATCCGGTTCTTTTCACATTAGTGCTTCTAAAAGTCACATGTCCAGGTGAGTGAGCATCCTCCAGACAAACACATTTTAATGTCGCCTTCACTCAAGATTCAAAAGTAAGCAAGCTAGATTTGGCTCGTCCCAACTTCAAACCCCAATCACGGGCAAAAAAACAGAGTAAGAATTTGCATTGGCACAGCCACCAACGCTGTGCAACCAACGAGCTAGCAAGCTAAAAAACATAAATAAACAAAAAATAATAACTATGCTTTTAATGTTTCTGTATCCGATATGTTTGCTAGTCACTGATTTTGGTGCACATCAGACTCCTCACCTCAGTCTGGGTCTGACTGAGGCTTAAACATGTCTGAATCTCTACATGGTTCTGATAAGGTTACCTTATCTTGATAGCTGCTGCCCTTTCATTGGTCAATGTAGCACAAGCAGCAGTGGTGGGCTGGACAGGAGGTGATTGATATATCCAGAATTTTTAAATGAGGGAGAAAGAGAAGTGTGTTCATCCTCCTTTTTTTATTAAAAAACTCAGTTAAATATAATTTTTACTCATTGAAGACCATTTTTGCATCCTTAGAAGGTGTGTGAAGGAATTTTAAATATCTAGTTCTCTTTAGTCAATTCTGATATGAGAATGCCCATTTTATTGTTTTAATTGATAACATAGTCATCAGAGTGTAAATCTGTCGTTCTGATTGTGCTGTTCATTACCGTCTTTCCCCTGAAAAAACAGCAAGGCTGCAGTAATCTTTTTGCCAAAAACAATTACAGAGCAAGGGCTGTGGAGAGGCAGGATTGTATGTGCGGTGTTGAATAAGCTGTGTATGACTCATGCTACCCCTGGGCTGAAGCAGTCAAAACAGCCGCTCCTCTCATCCAATCTCCTCCAGCTCTCATCTTTCCTGTCTCGCTTCTTCACCATTACGTCTTCCTTTCATCCATTTATGTTAACAGTCCTGTCTGAGTGAAGCTCCGGCACATGTGCCTCTACAGCAGACTGGTGATAGCTTGGCGCAGCGTTGTGAAGGGGCAAATGGTAGCCTGCAGCTGTGGCATCCTGGCTCTCAGACACCAAGCCCCAGTCTGGAAGTGACAGGCCCAGTTGTCTGAGTCAGAATCTGTGTCCCTGCTGTCAGTTCAGGGTGCATCTGAGAGGAGGAGGAGGAGGATGAGGAGGAGGAGGAGAGAGGGGTGTCAGCCTGGAAAGAGGAGCGGAGATGGTGTTGAGGTGGACAGATAAAGATAGGAGATACAGAGAAACACAATCAGGAGGAGTGGAGGAACTTGTCTCAAGAGAGAATGTTGTGAAAATGTGTTTTGTTAAAGTGAGAGAGGCCAGTAAGGTCACAGTCGATTGAGTCAGAAGTGTCAGACGTTGGAAAGACTCAGAAGCCCACGCTTGGAATCCTGGATGCACTTTTATGAATCCAGGATTCATTGTCTTGCAGTCTTGTTCTCCTCACTGCTAATGAGATCATTATATTCTTACAGAGGGAAAACCCCCCTTGAAAAACATTACTCTTACAACAATGCGAAACGTCCACATGGCTTGAGAACCAGTGTCTGTGACGTGTCTTGTCAGTTCTCTCTCTGGATCTCAGTCTCCTCAGAGTAACCAGCATGCCTCATTCCTCTGAAGTTGGTTCCACTCAGAGCTTCTTCACAGTCCTGATGGAGTGAAACGCCATTTTGGCAGCACAGCACATTGATTGCCCCTCTCTGTTAGGAGAATCATTGCTGCTCTATTTGTTCAGAGCGATGACCGGTTCACTGTGTTTCACTGTAACACACTTTGACTATGCCTTCTGATTTTGCTTAAAGTTGCTGCCCCCCCCCCCAAAAAAAAAGTTTAATCTCCAAGAAATTTTGAGCTGCAAGAATTCCAAAACAGATCTGATGGCTCATTAACAGCACAGCCTGAGGCGACTTCCTGGGCAGCAAAGCCATGAACTCAGCATGAAAGAAGAAGAATTAAGCTTTAAAGTCTGACCATGCATAATGATTTCTCCTCACCACTGGAGATTGTTGTGTAATTCTTAACTGACAGGCTGGATTGTGCCAACAGGGATTATTTTTTTTAACCTTATCAAATCCGAGTTTAAATTTAAACTATGTCTAATCAAGCTATCTATCTTAAAATATGAAATATATGAATGCATGAAATCACCTCTGTTTAAACTTCAGCTTAGTTTGACCCCACAGCCTGGATTAAAACGAATCTGTTGCACCAAACTTTAAAATACAATTGAACATGTTATCTGCTCCTAGATTTTAGATTTGCACTTGAGGTTTGACATTTTAATTGGCTGCCTTGGAGGTGAAGTAGGCAAAATAATCAGCTACCTCGAGGAAAGTAACCCAAATACACTCAACCCAATAGAGTTTTGTTTTAATTGAGTTTTTGCTGTTTAATTTTTCTCAGGATAAAGGCTTATCGAGCAAAGTGTTATGGAGCTGAACAGGAAAATTGGACCAACTGTCAAACACAGCAGTAAAAGACATTATCATCAATTATAATTATAGCCAGTAAGCAGACAGAGAAGGCAAAAGTTAGGGGTCCAGCCCCCTCTTTAATTTCTTTAGGCCCTGTTATCAGGCACTTGTATTTTTTATTGATTTATTTACTGCTATTTGGATAAATGAGCATCTACATATCGATTAAACTCAGTTCAATTTGAGTTTACTTCAATAAACTTGGATTTACTTAACACAGATTTGTTTTGTGTAGCAGAGCTCTGCTTTCCTTAATTCCTGATTTACTCGTTTTTAAATTTAGTTTTGCTTAATTCTGACAAAGACTAATCTTAAATTAAATAAATAAATATTTGTTTAGCAATCCAGTCCCAGTTAGTTAAGAAACCAATGCATGAACCGTGTGTGTGTTGTGTTGATAGTTATTTTCTGCGTCAACGGGAGGTTTATTAGCATCAAAAGTAGGACAGTGAAAGCGACTGAACTTTTCTTTTCTGTTCTAACATCTTTTCTGGGACAATCTGCCCTGCTAGAAAACACATCTTTGTATTCATTTGGTTATCAAACGTGGGCGAGTGATAACATCTCTCTATTTTTGGCTTTTACATGCTGAGACACTTGATGAAGTTGCCTGAAGTCTTCGTCATGCGAGATGGGCCAAAAATACACAAATATATCCAACAGAAGGATCAAAAGAATGATTCAAATCAAGCTGATATCTTCCAGGGTAAAACCTTTCTAGAACAAAATCCCTTCACTAATTCAAAAGCAAAAGATTTGATAGATGTTCACCTGTTTCGCAGCCTCGTATTAGCTTTGAATTTGGTTTTCAATATATTCCTACACAAAAAAAGACTATGGATTTTCTTCCCAATTGTATACATTGAAAGCACATTAAACAGCTGTCTTTTAACGACCAGAACAAACACAAAGAAAAATGTCTAGCATTCAGAACACTTTTAATGCTCATGTTGTTTAAGGAGGCTGAACATACTCATACATAATCACTCATTATTTTTGAACCTTCTGGAGAGCAAAACTGAATTTTTTTGGGAGCTACAAATTCTTTTTTTAAGTTACTTAAGCAGAACTTTATTAAGGCAAAAGTCTAAGAGTTGTGTATTACATTTTATGATGCTCTTAAGCTCTGATGTCGGTTTTCCCCTTTTGAATTCACATGAGCGAATCATCAGGTCATCATGTGCTTCTTCTCTCATATTCATCCACATGGCACTGTGTGCTTCCTGTAGGTGGCTATTACTGTGCTCGTAAAGGACAGAAACTCAAGGACAGGCAGCCATTTTGGTTCCAGCTTTGGACTGCCTCTGTGGTGCAGTGGCAATAATCTGTGTGGAGAATTGTTTTTGAATCAGAAACCCTCCCAAGCACCGTGACTGCTACAGAGCTCGAGGACAAGAGGGAAGTAAAAAAGGGACGGTTGCCAGGAGATAGAAACAGGCGACACTACAACGCAAATTATTTGCCATGTCAGTGGAAAATCACACACACACACACACACACACACACACACACACACGCACGCACGCACACACATGCTTTGACGTTTTGAGGGTCACAGATGTGCTCACCCACAGAGTGAGAGAGGGAGAAAACTAATCTTTAAGTGCCATGTGAGCTTTTAATTAGCTGAAGTACTGAATGTGACACGAGGGAGGTGAGTTGTGAATGACAGGGAACCATTAACCTGTTAAAAAAAAACACATACCTGCATGAATTTACCATTAAGAAGGTGCTCTCGGTGAACCGTGACCGGGATGACTATGGCTGTGACTCAGAGTGTGTGTTATGGATTAGGCACATGGCATGAACACAGCCTGCAGAGTGTGATCTTCTCCTCAAAAAATATAAACTCAAAGAAGATTTCTTTCTTTCATGTTCTTCTCTGAAACACAATTTCAGCCACTCTGTAGTAATAGTTATTGAACAAGCCTCAGGAGAATGATTCCTCTTTTTCCCTGTGTGTGTGTGTGTGTGCATCAAATGGATCTAAACTAATTGATGATCTGATGGTCTACCGTCCTTTCTGGGACAAAGAGCTTTTAGAGTCTCTCTCCCTCTGTATCATCTCTCCTCTGCTATTGTGTGCGTGTGTGCATGTTTGCTAAAGCTCCAGTTCTAATGGAGCCGACTGCCTCCAGCCCAGCCACAACCCCCACACTGCACAGAGGCCCTAATTCACCAGCCACAGCTGCAAGGACCGATAACACTTTGCATGCGTGTGTATGTCTGTGGATGACTTGGGAGGCAAATTTTTGGGCATCCGTCTCACACTCAGGACCAGTTTAATTGGGAACAGCCTGTGTAACTAATGACAAAATCTGTGTTGCAAGTCGAAAAACAGCTGATTTTTGCTGATTTTTAGGGTTCAGTGTGTGAATCAGAGTGCCATGTACACAGGCAGCCAGTGGGTGTGTAAATACAAGGGATTGTTTTCTTTTAAATGTCTACAATTAACATTTGTACCATAACTGTCTCAAAAGAGAACATGAAAACAAAGTGACACCATAAAAGGTGTTGTTCGGTGTTAAACCTTCAGAGTTTTAGAGTCTGAATCTGTTTTACAGAGCTTTATAGTGAGTCTCAGCTCATTGCTTAGCATCCTGAACTGAAACTTTATTGTTTCGGTTCACTCTCAGTGCTCTTGTAGTGTCGTTTTTGGCTGCAGTTGGGGCTGTTTTCAGCCAGAAGGATTTAAAAAAATCGACTGTGCCCAACCTGCCCAGCACCAAACAGACAGACACAGTTAGCAACTACCAGGTGAACGCAGTGGAGCAATTAGCAGCCGAACAGCCGGATGTTTCCCTCAGGAGTTGGAAAAGACCAAACAGAGCTAAAAGAGTGAATACTTATTTACGGTTGTCAGGGGGCTGATGTTGAAACTGCTGCCAGATGTTTAAACAAGCAACGGTTGTTCACAACTTATTGTATCAAGTTTAAAGGTGATGATATGCCAATGTGTTGATCACAAATAGCAAAAAAAAACCAAAACAAAACAGTGAAATAAGGCTAATCTGCTGTAATGACTTGGATGCTGTGGTTCTACACTTCAGTCTGTGCAGTAATAATAACTTGTCACAACTGAGATCTTCTCTAAATGCTTTGCTGTCTGTAACAAATACATTAATGTGGCTATTTTTATACAGCAGTGTTAGAGCTATATGGTTATTGTTAAACACACAAACATTTTTACTGATATATATATATATATATTTATATATTTATACTGCATGAGTAAGTGATATCTGTCTGCCTGTGGTTGGGTCTCCTGCAGTAGAGGTTGCATGTAATTTCAGATGTTATAAATATTTAAAAATGTGTTTTTAAATCATATTTCTATTAAAAGAAAAAGGCTAAAAAAATTTCATAGAAGGACAGACAGTTGCAGTAATTTTTCAGGAGTGTTTAGCTGGAAATGTAATGCTTAAGTGAGTATTTGCATTAGCAGGATAAACTACAGTGCTTGTGTTCATCATAATGAAGAGAAATGTCTCCAAGTGCAAGAGTGTGACTCATTGATGTTTCTTTGATGGTTTTAGGAGCACAAGAGGAAAATATTATATCAGGGTTTGGCTGCACAGAAAATATTTTTAGTAAATTTATTATCAGTTTTAGTCCTTTCATAGGATTTTGTTGAGAGGAAGGAAAAATCTGGAA
>JAPZDV010000012.1:16066961-16102299 GCA_029814665.1 Acanthurus lineatus | reverse complement strand
TCTGGAATATCACCACATTTATCCTTAAATAATGATAAACAGAGACAAAGGAAGAAAAAAACCAAATGACTTTTTATTCTTATTTACATAGTTGAAGAGATATAAAACATCATTTATAACAAGCAGCATTGTATCTACTGTTAGTAAAAGATAATCTCCACTTAACCAAGTGCTGGCTTAGTTTCTTGCTTAGGGACATTTGGTTGCAGACAAGAGACTGACATTACGGATGTAAACACATGCGGCCTTAAGCCTCTATTTTGTCACCTCACTTTCATCCCTTGCATCAACACATTTATAAAAACCATTAGTGACATTCAGAGTTTGGCCCAAGCATGACCTCCTAATTAAGCCGCCTTACTCTCTAAAAGAACAGAATTGTCTTGGGACGGAGAACTGCTCAGTCATGGAAAGAGAAAGAAATCCCACAGGGCCGATATGGTGGAGAGGGTGTGAAAGGAGGCAGGGAGGCAGCGCCAGGCCACCCACACCTGCGAAATAAGTGAATGTCATGGGAGAACTGATTTGTACTGTTGAGCGAATTATAAGTTGCTGTCTGAGTGGTTGGTATTAAAACAGAACAGACTGCTTTTTCGATTTGGGATTTTTTTTTTTTTATTATCAGGTAAGGCATTTATCTGTTTGTATTACATGCAAATTTGCCTTTTCTTCTTACAATCTTGTGTTAATATGCAGAGTTGCTTATGTTTTAGCAGCACAGAGAGGCTTAAGGACAGAGACAGGAGATAGAAACTAGCTAAGGGACTCCAGTGTGCATGAAAATACTATCTGAAATTAAATGCACACACATACACACATACACACACTCAGTACCATCCCTATTTTTCACATTTTTTAACCACAGGCAGGAACCAGCATGATTCAAAAGTGTGTTTTGTCAATAAACTGTGTGTGGTGTTATGTCAGTTAAACCCCAGGAGAACTAAAAGAAATTACTGCTCACTCTTGCTGCATACACTCATTTTACAGACATATACAGTCATACACACACAGCGGGTACCTTAGTGCCAATGCCCCTGAAAGCTTTCATAGAGTGACCAATCAGTCTCATTAACTGGCCCTACTTTGAGTTTTATATTTCTTCATGAAAAAGTTTTTTAAGCAGAATTAATGAGGATCCGGCTCTTAAATGCTGCTCTGTTAGACCGAGGCTGCTTCACTCCCACTCCACTAATACAAACTCTCAGCTCTTTCCAACATTACTTGAGGAAGACAAATTGCAATTATTTTTGCCTCCGTGGCTGTAACAGTGGAGGGCTGCAGTGTGTGCTGCATTCACTCTACCGGCTGGATACTGGACGGACCAATTACAGCAGAGACTGCATGACGGAGCCTGTAGATCTTTAGTATTTCCTTCAGTTTGAGCCTGAAAGAGATGAGGCGTCATTCCCACCTATATCTTTTGATCTGCACACAGAAACAGACAGGAACACACAGATATACAATCACACACACACACGCACGCACACGCACACAGTTCACATATACGTCTGCAATGCCAACTAATTGCCAACATTATGTTTCTGCTCTAAGTTGAGATCGTCAGATTGTTTAATGCCGGTGATTGAAGGTCTGCAGTGTTGCTGCCGGATATGAGCATCATGCTGAATCAAATCAGTTTAACTAAGTTATCAGCTAACTGATTAACTAACTAAGTTAGCACTGCTCTGCTTCATTGTTGAACAATAATGTACCCCTCGTCTGTGTCATTTCTCCGTTTCTATTCATTCAGACATCATAAATACACTTCACTTCTGAAACACTGATTCATTTTTTTTAATTAGCTCAGCACTCCGCACTGTTAATCATTTTAAAAGAATGGGTGACTGTTTTGAAAAATGGCAGATATTTCAATCCTCCATACCAGCAAACTCTGCCCTCACCGCCCTCACACACTCATAGTGACACTTTCAAAGCATGCATCATGTGCTCCTATAGCGTGGAGAGAGGCATCCATTAAGTAGAGAGCTGTTTTTTATATCTCTGTGTGAATATTTGTGTGTGTTTGTGTCCCTACCTCAGACACTTGCACTTATTTTTAGGTCTAAGCTATTGATTTTACTGATAACTACTGTCAGTAGCTTTTAAGCTTAATCACATGTGGGTTCACAGGAGAAAATAAACAATTAGCATCTAACTGTTGTCATACATGTATGTTATATTTTCTATTAGAAACGGGGTGTAGGTTGAAGTGATTTGTCCTTTGGTGCAGTGGTACACACTTTCTGCATTTACTGCATGTAGGAGGTTCTCAGAGACAAAAAGTTTAACGTTTCTCTGCAGCTAATTTTAAGCTATGGAAAAAATCTCTTTCATCAAAGTTGTTTAAAAAAAAACTTGAAAAGAACAGGAAGCAGAACTTCTCTTTCTCCATGACTGTTTCTAGATCAATCAATCATAAGCCTTGCGTCCCGCCCCCCTCCTGCCACTGCCAAGATTCTGCTATATATGTTT
This sequence comes from Acanthurus lineatus, assembly GCA_029814665.1. Classification (NCBI taxonomy): domain Eukaryota; kingdom Metazoa; phylum Chordata; class Actinopteri; order Acanthuriformes; family Acanthuridae; genus Acanthurus; species Acanthurus lineatus. The sequence continues at coordinate 16,099,824 of JAPZDV010000012.1, read as the reverse complement.
GAGCCTCACACAGACTCAGAATGGGAGTCAGCCATTAGCCAAAATTAGCAACTAGATGCATCAGAATCATTAATGCAGTTAGCCTCTTTAATTTGCTTATGTTGTTTTACACCTTGTTAGCTTGTTACGAGCAGTGGCTGTCAGAGTGCTAGTGGTTGTGAAACATACATTAATATCTGCCAGGATGTTGCAGGGATTTTTTTTACTTAAAAAAGAGATTTTTTTGGCAGATAGTGAAGGAGGCTCCAGGGTCTGGTTTACATCAAAAACTGCACACTCTACTATGTTTGCTGTCAAAACTTTCACTATGCTGATGCGCACTCTCACTCTCTTAGCTGACAAATCCACTCTAAGCTCTGTGTTCCAGTTTTCTTTACCTGCTGTTTGCTTATGAAAAATGGTGACATACCAAATCTAGCTTGGGGTACGTTTGATTTTCAGATTTTATGAAAGTGCGCAGACATCTCCCACTCAGCAGAGGAACATGAAAACACCCAAAGTGACAAACTTTTCACAGGTACAAGTCAGTTTAGTCAAGGTCAGACATTTAAGGTGACATAAACAGGAAAAAATGCTTTTGATTTTTGGGGAGCTTTCAGATTTTCTGTTGCATGCTTTTGTGCAGAGTGACAAGGAGGAATCCTGAAAACAGTGATGCTGCAGCATTACAGAGCTCCAGAGCTTCTACTCTAGAGGTTCCTGCAGCACTCTGCCCTCATTATCATAGGACCTGTGCATGACCACGGGTAACACTCACCGCTGTACACAAGCAAACAGCAGTGTTTCTGAGAAAGCCTTGTTACTATGTAAAACACAGGGGCATCCTGCAGGTCTGCCAACAGCAGCACCCCTGATGGATGAGACTCTCTGCTAATTTGATTTGATTTGATTACCCCTGAATAGTAGAGCCTAGCACATTCTCCAGCTGAGTTATACTGTTTATCTCTGGCATGTGTGTGCACGTTTATATGGATGTGTGTGTGTGTGTGTGTGTGACTGCCTGTCCTTCTCTGTGTGTCCGTGCCAGACGATCCAAGAATAGACTGTCTGGAACTTGATGCCCATTGTTGAAAAGCTTTTGCCAGTTTAGCCAATTAGTGGCTCTGTTACAGTGTAAGTAGTCTGTGTTTAACAGGATCCTTCTGAACATACTGACCTTTCAGGTTTCCTTTCACAGACTGATATTTAAAGGCTGAAGGTGTTCTACAAAGTTGAACTTTTCCATAGGAACAGTACGGCTGCAGAGAGGGCAGCCTGTACAGAAGCGTATCGTCTGTACTGAATATCACTAAAAAGAACAGTAACATTACACTTACATGTCATTTGTGCTTCCAATTAGAGGCCGGATGAGGAGGTGGTGGTCGACCAAGGAGGAACCAGCTCAGTACTGAACATCCACTATGAGAAGGAGGAACTAGAAGGTGAGTAGGAACTATTGTTGTTGCTTATGATATTGTGTTTTTGTTGGAGTTTTAGCCATGAAATAGAACAAAGTTTTGCATATTTTTCTCTTCAATTTACACTGCCCAATGCTATTATTGCAGAGCTCTCTGTTAGACCAAACCTTCAGCCATGTTGCACACCTGCTCGCACTCCAAACAGAATTTCTGTTGTTATGTCACTGACTGAAGAGCATCTGGAGGAGCAACATGTTTCCTACAAATCGTGCAGCTGAAATTGATTTTATGCTGATTTATCCTTTAACTACATTCTGTGTATAAATTTGGCCCCAGTATTTGTTCTCTTTTAGAGCCAGCAAAATTATTCATGTTGAACAGTGGCTTGGCAGCCACATGTGCACAGCAAACCATGGTCTTCGTGCCCACTTACTAACAACCTTCCCAGCTGCAGTTTGCTCTCCAGCTGGAGAGAATAGGTATCTGCATGATGATGCTCCTAGCCAGTTCAAACTGAAACCGTGGATCATGTTCTATGAGATGAACAGATGTTTTGCATGCAAAACTTGCATTTTTAATGAAACTGAATCCAACAGATTGCCTTAAAAAAGTTTTTGAAAAGTGCAGCCTATATATTTCAAATTTCATAAATATGCATATTTGAGAAAAGTACTTGTACTGCAAAACTGCTCATGACTCAGCTGATTACCTTACATCACAGACAAGCTGACCTCACTCAGCCTGAAGCAGATCTCCTTAGACCACTTACTGTACGTCATATATATTTTATGAGACCAGACAGCATGATGGAACAGAGTTTTCTGCATGATTAAGTCATTTCTATTGTTTGCAGGCCTATTATTGGTTTCCTGAAAGGATAATAACATGTTTTGTGATGAAACAGTCAGCTGCATTTCATGAGCTCTTCATCACCAAAAATATATTTATCCAGCACAAATAAACCCACATCGAACTGACTTAGACTTTGTGATAAATATCTTGCTCCACTAACAATTTACCAAACTAGTTTAATTATGTCTGAAACTTTTCATTCTGTAATTTTCAAGGTCTCTGCTTTGATATCCAAATAAAAACTAGATTTTTGTCCGAGTCACATGCAGTCACAGTGTTGTTATCACAGCATGTTGCATTCAACACTGAATGCACTGATGATAATTACAGATGGCAGCAGGAAGCAAAGTGTTGTTCCCCGATTTTCTCCCCTGTGAAGCTTTGGGCCATCACACCTAACCTCAGTTTCATGGTTTTCACTCTCAGTCCCTTGAATCATTTTGAGTTGAGTGACCACAGTGTTGCTTTATCAACTCTTTTTTCAACCCCTGAGCAGTTCCCTCCTCTGCTTTGTTCTCTTTTTCTTCTTTTCTCTTTCACTTGGTCGATATGGAATACAGGAAGAGTTAGTTTCATCCTCAGCTAATTATGATTTCAAATGAACCCATCAGAAAGGCTAAAAGGAAATGAACTTGTGTGATTCATAGAGAGCAGATGAGATTATGCAAACACCACAAATTTCCAAGGAGTTCAACAATGTGTGCCAGCTAGAAAAGAGGTCTGATTATCTGACAAACATCTTTGAAAGCATATGGACAGTTGCTGTCACATGTTATTAAAACAGCCAGATGAACATGATAGATGTAGCAAAGAGCATAAACATGATACAATAAACTAAGCACAAAAAAATTTAAAGGAATCACAATATAAAGTTAAAACCAGGATTTGCTTCTTGGAAGTTGCATAAAAATCCTTTGCTCATAACAGCATTTGGTAAAAGTGCAAGTCTAAATTGATGATTTGATTAAAAGATCCTCGAAACGTTCTCCATTGTTAATAACATGCAGGCTTGGCATTTAAGTTGGAATTTTAATCAGTCAAATCACTGCAGAAACCTGGAACACAACACTGTTCATTTACCTCTTTGGTCTTACCGGATCTTCTTCATGTTTCAGCACATTTAAAAATGGACAGTTTAGGGAGAACTGAAGCTCATCTGAAGACAACAGACAGCTTCAGATTAGCATCAAATGTGAAGTTACTAAACTTTCATGAACCTTTACAGGTATTGATATGAATGTTTTGCAGTGCTCTTAAAATGTAGTACGAATTATATTATATATTAACAGTTTATGATTATTTTAAGCCTTTTAATGACATTTTATGAAAGAATTACTCTGTTATTAGAGTATCATTTCTTCTCTTGCCTCTTTCCCAGGCCACAGGACTCTGTTTGTGGGGGTTCGGATGCCCAGGCAGAGCCATCGTCACCACAAGCCTCATGGCTCCCGGCACCGCAAGAGAGACAGGCGGGCAGGAAGCATCGCAACACAACAAAGCGAAGATACCAGCACCACCACCTCCACTCATGGTAACACACACACAAAAATACACAGAAGCTCCTCTTAAGCCACAGTGGACTTTATTTTTTAACCAAAAGTTTCAAAGTCCCTTTCCAAACACATTTTATGAAGTAAAATACTTTGCTTTGATTAATACTTTCCTTAAGGTGTTTTTGTGCATAAAAAGAAAAAGGAAAACTTGCATAATTGGCCAAAAGAGAAATATAAGGTCTACCACTCACACTTCCTGTGCTCCTCCCCAACACTGCTTGCATGAAGCATCTGGGTCAGAGGACACATGGAGAGATGCAGCCATACATGTTTAGGCCTCAGACTCAGGCTTTTATCAGTCAGACATCAGAATCAAATAGATGCTGGTCATGGCTCAGTCATGCATGCACACTTGCACATCTGCCTCCCAGGAAGCAGGCAAAGGTTGTGGAACAAGGCCTATCAATACTGTCACCACTGTACACACTAACACACACACTCAGCACTCCAGGCTAAAATTGACAAGCACACTAATTAGCTACCAAAGAACGGGAACTGGTCAGCGTGTTGCATGTGCATGTGTTTGTGTGCATGTGCTTCTGTGATTTGAGTAAATGTGTGTTGATATGAACCCAATGGTCGTTCAAAAAGCATGTACTGACAAAATAATGGTGTTGTGAGTGTTTGTGAAAGTCTTTTGGGAACCACAGTTTACCACTCACTCCTCCTTCACATCCTCTCACTTCATCAGACACACCATCCCAGAGGGTCCAGTTCATCCTGGGCACAGAGGAGGATGCTGAACATGTGGCCCATGAGCTGTTCACAGAGCTGGATGAGATCTGTGTGAAGGATGGCAAGGATGCTGAGTGGAAGGAAACAGCCAGGTCAGGGTCTCCTCTGGGAGCTGCTGACAACAATGCAGACCCATAAAGCTTCTGACGGCCCAGCAGCTCTAAAGCTGCACTGTTGGGAAGAGGAACAAGTGTATAAGCGGTGGTTACATTTAAAGCTCAGAGGATCATTTTTTGGTTGGTTGGCTCAAAGCTCCAAAGAGAAGAGTGACAATAAAACACTGGGATCTTAGCTTCAGCTGCTAATGTCAAGCTGTTACCTCATATTGTGTGGTTAAGGTAGAAATGATCCTCTGTGGGAGAATATGGTGTAAACCACAGTGCAAAAGCTGTCAATGGGAAAAAATCTTTCATTTTAAGGTTTAATGCTCCCTTGTTCCCATCTGCACTGAATTGATATAAGTCTTTTATAAAACTCCTAAGAATTATGTAGTGCAGTGTGCAAGCCATGTACTCATCCAAATTCATGTTCTTTGCTCACTTTTGACTCAGCCCCTGCCGTTCTCTGGCTTAAATGTGCATGCACACCCTTTCTTAAAAAATATGGGTCCTAATGTCTTGTCTCTTTGGACCAGGTGGCTAAAGTTTGAGGAAGATGTGGAGGATGGCGGGGAGAGGTGGAGCAAGCCATATGTCGCTACTCTCTCCCTCCACAGCCTGTTTGAGCTCCGCAGTTGCATCATCAACGGCAGCGTGTTGCTTGATATGCATGCTGACTGCATTGAAGAGATTGCAGGTAAGGATTTCTGACATATTAAATATTTCAATACTAAACTACTGTCCTTCCTGAGAGAGAGAGAAAAAAAGACAGTCCCTGCCTGATGTTACAAGAAATCAGTTTAAATGATTGGTGTCACTTCCTCAAATGGATACATATCTCTCTGAGTCATTTCTTGTCCCTGTTCTTGATTAAATATGAAGATCATTGACATAAAACAGGCTCTATATGTTGGCCCAAATATCAGCTGAACGTGTGCTACCAATCAGTTTATCCTCCAAAGAGAGGAGAAACACATTCAGTGCAGACTCAAGCAGAGCATCATTATTGTCCGTCTGGATGCGGAAGCACACAGTCTTAAACTGTCAGTTATATAGGAATCTGAATCGACTTCAAATCACCATATTGGGATGTCAACATGAATAAGCTCAAAACTGTCCAGTGCCGTTTCTTCACCGCAGAACGTGAGGGTCTCTGAAGGCTCAGAATTAGTAAAATATTGCAGCTGAACTTCTGTAGAACCACATTTGCATCAATATCTACAATTAGATGAGTACTGCTACCACAGTTCAAGCTCATTAGCATGCAAATATGTTATTAACTCTGCAGCTTTTTAAAATTATTTTATTTTTGATGATAGCACACCATTGAATGAGCACTGTCCATTTGCATTTATGGCCACAGGGAATAAGCACAGTGTTAAATGGGACAGACATGTAAATGATTTATATGTGGATGCAAACATTCACACACAAATGAACACACAATGTCACCCCTCACTACAATGTCGCCTGCAGTTTAATCATTAAACAGATTCGAACAAATGCAAAACATAGTTTGTGAACAATGTGTCGCATTCCTGTCCATCAACCACACAAACATGGACGCCTGTGTGCAGAAGATCACATGGCTCAAGGCTCTTCATCAGTCAGTCTTCCTCATGGTCAGACTCTGACAGGTTTATAGCCATTAAAAAAGCCTTGTTGCCTGCAATCACTCCTCTTCTCCAGCTCTCCACGGCTCTTCTCCATGTGACTCCTGCCAGCAGCACCTGCACTTCAAACAGTATTCAAGATAGTAGAAGAGATGGAGACAAAGAAGTGCTTTATTTATTTACTGTTTATTTTTGGTGTGGCAAGCTGAGACCAGGAGTATGTAGTAGAAAATGCTTGAAGTTAGATAGAAGGCAAATCTAATCTTTATTATTCACAATATAAGAAACAAAACCTTTATTATATGGTATCTGTTGCCACAAGAGGCTACAGGGTGACATATCAGACTACTTTTTTTATTAGGTTTTTCCCTGAAAATGTTCAAATAATAGGACTTTCTATATGAAAACTAACATTCATTTTACAGTAAGTGTAGGTAAAGGTCACTCCCCCTACACTATACACAACACCAGTATTCCAATAATAAAATTAATGATTTTAGTAGAATTAAAGCAGGTTAAGTGAAAGGAAAGTAATGACACAGCTTGTTTTTTTGAAGCATCGGTCTCCTATCATATCGACATCTGGATTTAAAAAGTCTTACTTGATTAATTACTTTTAAATTTTATTATTACTTATTCAATAAAAAGTACCAATAACTGTTAATTAACATAATATAGTGTCTGAGCAAAAAAGGAAAGAAGGCTGCATGCACCAGATTTTTTAATGTTACAGACATATTGCATGTTTCTCACTGACTTATGAAGTGAAACACTGGAGGAGGCAGAGCTGTTACTGTAGTCTGAAAATTAAAAACGTGATTCTCCTCAAATTTATGGCTTGTGAGCACAGGCTGCGTAAGATGTACCATTTGTTAATTTTGATTCAATTTTAGACTGCTTTGCATGGCTCCCTTGTCACTGTCCTCATTAACATCAGCGCTTGGCCTTGAAGTGTGCTCAGAATGAAGGCAGGTGCTGCAGTGTGTGTGTGTGTGTGTGTACGTGCATGTGTATGCGTGTGTATGTAGTTTGATTGAGCATAGACAAGAGGTGGAAATAAGGAAGGAGAGATCCCATCCTGACTCAGCAAGTCAGTATGAAAAAGAGAAGGACTGAGAGAGGGAGGAGAACAGAGGCAGTGAGGGAGATGAAGAGATGCTGGTTTGTCTTTGCAGTCCCACGTGATTAGAAATGTTGGACACATACTGACTGTCCCCTCCAACACACACTTTCTGCCCAACTCTGTGCCTTTACATTTCTATAGATGTGTGAGAAGGTTATGACATTTTAACTACAGTGGTGCATTTTAAACTTTTTGTCCCAGAGATACACCAAAGTGTAAGTTAAAATATCTTGAGGCACACCTGTATTCATATAAGTACAAAATATATCTCTACAAGACATATTATCACTCTGAAAAGGTTTATTTTTATTCTGTAATGCCAGGTACAACTTCACAAATGGATATATAATTCAGGAACTCATTAAAAAAATAATTCCCTCAGAGCAGCAACACACCCTTTTAAATCAGACAGGTCACAGAACAAAAATAAGGCATTTGAACTGAAAAGACTTGGAGACAAGACGGCAACAGAATGAGAGAAAGAGAGACTCATCTCAGAGTTCAACTCAATTGGCAGGTAGTCTGCCCTGTTTTCCCAACATCCCCAAACAATTCAGCTCCAAATTAGTTCACAGACAAAAAGGAAGATATCTTATAAGTCCAACACAAGCAAACCTGGAAAGCTCTGACATGGCTGAAAAACACACAGCCTACAAATTATTCCTCCTCCTGACACAGTCAGATTCAAAGACAGTAGAATAAGTAAGATATTGCAATAATATTGTAGGGTTGTCTCAAAATCTCAGTATGGGAGCCCCTGAACTGAACTGAGGCAACTGAAGGAAACATTTCATAGATCAATGTAGGCACTTAAATAGATTGTCATGATTCTTCATTAACTAGGTTTTAATTTGTAGAGCTCTGTGATGACAAATAGATCAAAGTTATAATCTAAGTTGCACAAATTCAAACATTCTATAGAAATGAAAGCTTTCTTATGCCATTAATCTAACATCAGTAATATGAGGATGTGTCCGTGTCTATGTGCTGCAGACATGGTGCTGGACCACCAGGAGGCGTCCAACGAGCTGGACGACAGCGTGAGAGTGAAGGTGCGTGAAGCTCTGCTAAAGAGACACCACCACCAGAATGAGAAGAAGAAGAACCTGATCCCCATCGTACGCTCCATTGCTGAGGGGACCCGCAAACAGTCCGAGCCTCATCTGACAGGTGGGATTCATACGCACACCACAAGCACACATTTCACACAAATACACACTGGACAAACTTCTCCATTGTTGATTATGATGATTTTCTCGGTATAAATGCTGCATCATTGATTAAGGCTCTGATTACTTTTCCACATCTGGCTCTAGAGTCAATGTGAAGCAGGTCTGCCAAAAGTAGGTTCATGGGCTAAGGTTGGCCTGCTAGACGGTTCGAATTTCCCCACTAGATGTTTCTATCTCAAAAAAATTAAATTTCAGTAAAAAAAAATTTAGAATATTAATCTGTGTCTTACTATACTTCTTGTGGAGTAATGTGCTATTTAGATATGTAGAATCCATATTCATCATAATTAATCTGCTACAAGATTCAATTATGGGCAACCAGCTGTTTCTCAAAAAATATAAAAACCTTTTAAAAACTGCAACAGTAATTAATGTTTTGTTTTTATTTTCATTGAATCAAAATGCTAAAAATGTGAGATCCTTAATCATGAATTATTTTCCATTCATTAATTAAATATCTGAGAATGACAGGCAAAGGGACACTTTATGCAGGAAGTTCAACAATTAAAGAAACTTGGGCACTGAATCACCTCTTAAACCACCTTTAGGATCCAGTGTTCGTCCCTTTAAGGACAAACTCTGGGCAGCCCTTGTATAAAGTCTATATTAATATAACTTCGATTTATTCGAATTAACTTAGTTTGTTATGTTTGATAAAAGATTAATAAGATTTTTGTGAGAACAATGGATGAAGGAAAAGTAGAGGAGACTGGAAGCAGCAAAACTATTTGATTGACAGACACCCAGTAAAGTATGAGCTCTGTAAAGTGACACTAAATGCTTTCAGGAACAAACTGCCAAAAACCATTTCACTGTTCCTGAGCAACTGGCCGATACATTGGCAGCTTAGCATTACTGCCTTCATAGATTGTTTTTTTAGGCCAATAAACACATTTACTGACTGCAATTCTCTTTCTCAAACACACACACACACACACCTACAGCAGCCACATCCCCTCAGCCTCCTCCAGCTACAGAACCAGCTAAGAACGGTGGTGGACAGGACAGCACCCAAGTGGACCTCAGCAAGGTAAACAAGCAGTTCTTAATCATTAATTCATGCAGTTCCTCACATACTGTTTATGTATATGAATGGATACTGTGATGACCACAATATAACACTGATATAAATAAGAGTAAACAGAGTCAGTAAAAATTAGATCTGACAGCATCAATATCGGTCTGTTTTTTGTTTTGGTTGTTTTTGTAGGGGGATATCAGCTTCATGTGTGTAATGAAGCACACTGCTGAGATCTGTAATCAATTTTTGGTGAACTGTCAACCTCAGCAACTAGGTCACATAGTGCCCCCTAGGAAACAACCACGGAACAACATTTTATTAAAATGCATTACTGCAAGTCTGTTAAGAATAGCCACAAAAATATAATGAGAAAAGCTCCCATTTAGGCATCAGTTTACACCATGATTTACATAATTGCACAGTTAAATGTCCCTAGCACTTAAGTACAAGCCAGCTTTTCTGGCTGCACCTGGGGGGAAAGAGCTGCATGTACAACTCAAACTGAAGCCATTTCTGTTTGCCTGTTAGCACTGAGGTTATGTAGGGATTTTTCTTTTAAAAGACAACTTACCACTATAGGTATGAAATCATTTATTTTATATTCTGATATTACCTTTGACCTTGTCTCACCAGGTGGACATGCACTTCATGAAAAAGATTCCAGAGGGTGCAGAGGCCTCCAATGTACTAGTGGGAGAACTGGACTTCCTGGAGAGACCCATCGTGGCGTTTGTCCGCCTCTCCCCTGCTGTGCTGCTCACCGGACTCACTGAAGTCCCCATACCCACCAGGTAGCCACTGCTCTCTGCAGATACACAAGCAACAGGTTGATTTTAAATCAAATTATGTGAATTCAATAATCCAGGAACAAGTTTCATTTTCTAAATCATCTGCTGTCAAATATCAGGTTCCTCTTCATTCTCCTGGGCCCAGATGGAAAGGCTCAGCAGTACCACGAAATTGGACGCTCCATGGCAACCATCATGACGGATGAGGTACGATACATCAATTAAACTCCAGTTTCAGAAACCTTCACATAACAAATTAAATCTCAGCGCCTGCCTTGCAAAAGTAGGCTGTTAAGTTTCCTTTACCCTTTACATCTCTCTGGACCAGATCTTCCATGATGTAGCCTACAAGGCAAAAGACAGAAGTGACCTGCTGGCTGGGATAGATGAGTTCCTGGACCAGGTGACGGTCTTACCACCAGGAGAATGGGACCCCTCCATCCGCATTGAGCCCCCAAAGAATGTTCCTTCACAGGTAAGCAGTCACAATAACACTGAGGTTTTACTTTTCAGGTCCAGGTTTTGGCTACAACAAGCTACTGCATCTGTGTAAAGTGTGCAGCCATGTGTTGATTTATCGCTGTTCTCTGGATTTTTAATGGATGCCTGCAGGAAAAGAGGAAGATGCCTGGAGTCCCTAATGGCACAGCCTGCCAGGTGGAGGAAGAACTACATGCTGAGCACCATGGGCCAGAGCTGCAGAGAACTGGAAGGTGAGCTGTCTCACACAGGCTTGTTGCTCTAGGAATGAGCATGGTAAATATAGATGCTAAGGCAGAAGCTGTCAAAAAACAAGATTTTATACACTCACAAATGGTGAATATTAGGATAAGCTGTCATAAAAACAGCGTGCTCAAAATCTTGAGATGTGTGAAAGCCTGAGGCTGAGATTATCACTCTCAGCCATATTTGGATTTGTGGGGAGCTGAGGTGGGACATGCAAGTGACAGCCACGGTGTGACAGCCTGAAATACACACATGCATCAAATACTCTTCACTCAATTTCTTCTAAACATCCTATTTCCTACTGAAATCCAAATGTTTAATTTCTCGCCTTGCTGTAATAGTATACTCCATAATACTGTGACATCACTCAGGTGTGGTTGCAACTGCAAAAACATGGTTTTGGAAGTGGCATGAGAAGATAAAGTTTTGAAACCTTTAACCAGGCTGATGTTAAATTTCTCTCCGGTGACCCTGCAAATCCAAAGAGGTATTTTATGAAAACATCAGTGTGAGAAGAGCTTAGCTGTGCAGGGCCTTGAATTATCCACTTAGTGGCAGAGCAGTCTCTCAAATGTCACCATGACACATACATTGGAATGAGTAAAATTCAGTACATAGGTTCAAGAGGAAGTTGAAGGATCTCCCTTTGTCTTTTGTGTTTTTTGTCCTCTGCTTTTTTTCTCCATTAACAAAGCTAACATGAAATAACACTCATACTTCTTGCTGGTAGTCTTTAAAATGTTGGAGGCTGTTGAAAAGGATTAGTTGTTGAACAGTTTCCTTTTTCAAGAAATTGTTTGACTCTGTAAATGTGTTTAGTAGTTTCACAATGGAAGTGATTGGCTTTGTGTGCTGTGATCAGGTTGTTTGGTGGTCTGATACTGGACATCAAGAGGAAAGCTCCATTCTACGTGAGTGACTTCAAGGACGGCATGAGCCTCCAGTGTGTGGCCTCCTTCCTCTTCCTCTACTGTGCCTGCATGTCTCCCGTCATCACCTTTGGGGGACTGTTGGGCGAGGCGACAGAAGGACGTATCGTAAGAGCACAAACACACTCTGACACACTTTCAAACAGACCAAACGCTCTGTGCACATACATGTGGACATTGTACATGTTGCTGAATAATGTGCCACACAGAGGATTTACTCTTTGTATTTCCACATTGTTTTCTAGAGTGCCATAGAGTCCTTACTCGGCGCATCTATGACTGGAATAGCATACTCTTTATTTGCTGGTCAGCCTCTCACCATCCTGGGCAGCACCGGGCCTGTGCTGGTTTTTGAGAAGATCCTCTTCAAGTTCTGCAAGTGTGTGATACAACAAACTTCCTGTGACCTTTTTATTAACACCATTGTTAGATCTGCTCTCCTGGATTTATGTATCTGAGCTCCTCTCTTCTTCTCTCACGTCAGGGACTACGACTTGTCCTACCTGTCGCTGAGGACTTGCATCGGCCTGTGGACCGCCCTACTGTGCTTGGTGTTGGTCGCCACTGATGCTAGCTCTCTTGTGTGCTACATCACTCGCTTCACAGAGGAGGCCTTTGCAGCCCTCATATGCCTCATCTTCATCTACGAGGCCTTGGAGAAGCTCTTCCACCTGGGAGAGGTGTACCCCTTCAACACACACAGCGATCTGGATAAGCTCACGCTGGCTTTGTGAGTAATAAAATGCTCACTCTGTTGGTCTCTTCTAGCACTTACTTGCATGTAGGAACATTTACTTTTACTTCTTTAGCATCCCAGGCTTTTTCCTTGTTGTCTTTGCATTCCTTGTCTTTTCTTAAGGCCTTCAGATCACATCCTGGCATTCAGCTCCCTTTATGTTCAGCCTAATTTGACTGATTAAAACATGTGAGCCCATTTGTTTTAGTCAGCCTCTGAGTTAAGCTGTTTTTTTCTGTCTCTCTCTCTGTAGCTGTAGGTGTGCAGAGCCTGATAATCCCAGTAATAAAACTTTAGAGCTTTGGAGTGAGAGAAACATCACAGCCTCTGCTGTGCCATGGAGCAACCTCACTGTCAAGGTAACGAATCTATGTGTAAACACACACGCACACAGCCTAATCGCAGTGTAATTTTCATGATAGCACAGATTGCATTTACTTTAACGTGTCTGCTTTGTTAACATTTAACTCAAACCCTCAGCCTCCCCTGAGGACTTTTGCAAACACTGACAAGGACAGTCCATCGATTAACCTTCCACTGCTGTGTGTTTAACTGTGCACATCAAAGCCCTCCCTTGTTTATTCTGTATTGTGTTTTTTCTTTTTTTTTCACTTCCTCCACAATATAGACCCTTCTTGTTTGTCAGATAATTTAGATAAAACACTCTTTTGATCTGTTTTATTTTCCACTGAGGCCATTTTATTCCTACTGTAATAAATCCTCTGTGGATGTCTACAGGAGTGCATCAGTCTGCAGGGCCACTTTATCGGGACAGCATGTGGCCACCATGGCCCCTACACCCCAGACGTCCTCTTCTGGTCTACTATTTTGTTCTTCTCTACCTTCTTCATGTCTGCCTTCCTTAAACAATTCAAGACTAGTCGTTATTTCCCCACCAAGGTATTCAACGAATATGAATGCTCACTAATCCAGAAGTTAGCAATCCTGATATGTCACACAAGAAAATACAGATTAAACAAGTGTTGTCATCTTTTGTTCACAGGTGCGATCCATGATCAGCGACTTTGCAGTGTTTCTCACCATTGCCGTTATGGTTCTGCTCGACTATGCCATTGGAGTGCCCTCCCAGAAGTTAAAGGTGCCCAGCAAATTCCAGGTATAGAGAAAATTATATAAAATAATGCTGAATAAATGATAGAAACCTTCACATGATCATAATTTAATCATGGTCTCACTCCTCTTTAATTGGATCCTTCAGCCAACCCGAGACGACCGAGGCTGGTTAATCAATCCAATAGGGCGCAACCCGTGGTGGACAGTCCTGGCTGCATCTATTCCTGCCCTTCTCTGCACCATCCTCATCTTCATGGACCAACAGATAACTGCCGTCATTATTAACCGCAAAGAGCACAAACTGCTAGTAAGAAAAAAAATCACAGAAAATTAGGATCCCAAATGAACCTGCATCTCTGCACTGGTGCATCAGCTGCAGACTGTAGATCAGTCATGCATGCACTTCTCTGTCCTTTCTTATGCAGAAAGGCTGTGGGTACCACTTGGACCTGCTGATGGTTGGGGTGATGCTGGCCGTGTGCTCCATCATGGGCTTGCCCTGGTTCGTAGCGGCCACTGTCCTGTCCATCTCTCACGTCAACAGCCTGAAGCTGGAGTCCGAGAGCTCAGCTCCAGGAGAGCAGCCTCGCTTCCTGGGCATCAGAGAACAGAGATTGACTGGTCTGGTCATTTTCCTGCTCATGGGGTGCTCTGTATTCATGACAGGAGTCCTGCAGGTTAGTTGGACAAGCTATGCAACGCTGCCCCCGTCTGGCTGAGACATTTAGTCAGAGGAGTAAGAACATGAAATAATGAAAAGACTAAAAGCTCACTGAAGTATGTTTTCTTCTTTCTAGTTCATTCCTATGCCAGTGCTGTATGGTGTTTTCCTTTACATGGGAGTCTCTTCATTAAAAGGCATCCAGGTAACATGCAATCTCACACATATAAATGTGACTTAGGAGCCTTTTTTTGATAATGTGCAGTGCATGAAGACGATAAAAAATTTAGACCAGTTCAACACTTATTCTCATGTTTATGTGTGTGTATCAGTTGGTATGAGCAAATCATTAAGAATTACTTAATGAATTTCTTCAGAGAATAAAAGCTTAATGGATGTATAACTGATGTTCGCCACTTAGATTTATTTAACTAAGCAGACAACCAATTTAATTATTTGAGTAAATTTATTTAATTGTACCATGCTAGCTTGCCTCAGTGTTTGGTGCAATGAAGTCATCAGGTTGTGATGCCTCCCAGTTTCTTGTATTCCTTGTTAAACTCACTGCAGATGGAGAAAATTTAAGCAGACAGGTGCTCCCTGGGTAACAAGATTTATCTTGTGCCATTATGAATCACACAGACATTCTAATATTGAGGGATTAAAAAGGAATACTGACAAAGCACAAGAAAAAAATCACAATACACCAAAGAGTAAAATGCAGAGCAGGCAGTATGTGCAACAGCTCATGTAGCACTGCTAACAAAGTGAAGACAATTTATTGTAAAGCCACTATGTATACAACTTGAGCATTTCTGACTTTGGCACTCCCTTTGTGTTTTCTATAATCCAAAACTTCAAGATGCATATGATCACAATGGAATTTGAATGGAGACATTTTCAACTCTAACTATATTTGTATTTATTGAATCAGCTGTCAGTCATGCAAATATAAAATGTTAAACAGATCTTGCCCTCTCCATCCCAGCCTCTCATTAACTTGGCCGACCCTCTCCTGCCCTTTCCTGATCTCATTAATTCTGTCACATTTCAGTGAGGCTGACAGTTAATTGTCAGACCAATCTAAGTAAATTTGTTGTTCATAATCACTTCCTTTCTCTTGCTGTATTCACCATCTGTGTCTTGGCTCTTCTCTCATTAATTCATCTCTCTCGTTACCCTCTCTGTCTCTAACCTCCCTACCACCTGCGTTCGTCTTCATCATTTTCTCAGTTCTTTGACCGTCTCAAGTTGTTCGGCATGCCAGCGAAGCACCAGCCAGACTTCATCTACCTGCGCCATGTCCCCTTGAGGAAGGTGCACCTGTTCACTGTCACCCAGCTCACCTGTCTGGTGCTGCTCTGGGTCATCAAGACATCACCTGCTGCTATCATCTTCCCCATGATGGTGAGCTGACCACCGCCAACATCCCTTCTCTCCTCATTAGTCTCTATATGTTAATAACAGGCTGTTTTTTTCTGTGCCTGCAGGTGCTTGCTTTGGTTTTCGTCCGCAAGCTGCTGGACTTTTGTTTCTCTAAGCGAGAACTGAGTTACCTCGATGACTTAATGCCTGAATGGAAGAAGAAAAATCTTGATGATGCCTCCAAAAAGATAGAAGAGGTAGTTCAGATGGAATCTTTGAACACTGAGGTAAAAAAATAAGTACAGATTCATGTTCTGACTTAATATGTTTGTGGTGTTTGTCTTTTAGGAATCACAGGTTATGCTGAGTGAAAAAAAGGAAGAAGCTGTTCAGATTCCCATGGAGAGCAGAAAAACTGTTCAGACCTCAAGAGCACATGACCCCAGGTGAGTATACACACATATACATCTAAATGCACTTAGATGGACAGAATGTACATCAGATGATCAGAGCGGTAAGATATAAGAGAAACATTTTAACCTTCCTGCTGTTTATGAGTTTGTCTTGTTCGGGTCTGGTGGTCTGGTTTCAAGTGCACCCTGTACAACTAACAGTCTAAGACCTCCCCCTAATTCCCACATCACCATCAACCTTATCCCTTATCTGCTGTCTTGTTCTCCTCCTCCTTTTCCTCTCCTTGTTCCTCAGGTGTGACCCCTCTGATATTAACATATCTGATGAAATGTCTAAAACCACCATGTGGAAATCCCTCAACTCCAATCAAAAGGACACTCGTCCTGTGGCTGCTAAGAAGGCAAGGCCAAACCCCCCTTTTTTTTTGCACCTCTGTCATCCACTGTAAATTGTGATCACTTGCTTCTTTTGGGTTTCGTGATTGTTGTTCCAACCTGTGCTCACAGAGGTAGGGCAGCCAAATGGTGCTCTGTGCTGTCTTAATAACAGGTTTGTGTGATTTCATTCTGCAGGATTGAAGGGATCGCGTTCATAGACGAGTGAAGGATGACCACAGTCCTCGCAGACTCAGCTGTGTCACTTGACCATAGTTCTGTAACACAGAGCTCTGCAATCTGGCTGCTTTGACTGTCAGCTTCTTCAGCGCTTAGAGGAACAAGTCTCTGATTTCTACCAGCTACATACAGCTACAAACACACAGTACTGTCCACAGAACGCACAGAACGCACAGAGACATCAACATATGCATGGACTTCTATCTTTGTGAGCACTGGAAATATATTTAGGATCTTATTTTCCCTGATCTAAAGTTCTAAAATTAAAGCCAGTGCTAACCCAAATCTGAACTCTGATCCCTTGAACTAGAAACTACCGTAAACCTCAGCAATCTAAAACATCTTAACCATTTAACCAGTTGTCAAAACCATCATTATTAACTGCTTTCATCTTTCTAATAAATCAGACAAGGACTAAATGTTGCGTCTGGCAAGTGCACTGCCCTCAGCTTCCCATTCTAGCTCTAAGGTTAATTTGTGTCAGAGCAATGAGGCAGACTCTTAAAAATGTAATCTAGAGAAAAAACCTAAAGCTTCTCCCTTCACAGTCACAGTAAATAATAGAACAACAGGCCACTGAGACAGCTGCTGGCAGCCGTGGTGATTTGACTGAGATATGCTGGACATTTGCTGATTCACAGCCATGCATTTATTTAAAACTCTCCTGGATGTGACATCTCAAACAAGCCAGTTAGTCCATTAGCAAGAAATTTAGTGTCACAAGTCTATCTCCAAAAATGTCGACTAAAAAGTCAGGATGGTTTGATTTTGGCTAATGGTGACAAAGCTGTTTCTTTTCTATAAATATCAGCTTTACTGCCAAACATCAGTGTAACAGCTCATTGTAAATTCTCTTGTTTAATACTTGTATCTAACCTGCTATAGCTGTGAACTAAACAGTGGCATACATATGAATCAAAAATTCACCCATCTTTCAGTTTATTTGATACAACTAGTAAACACGATGCAGTCTAATAGGACAGTCCTGCAGTTAAGTGAAATATAAAGGTCAAAATGTTCAATTTTTGTTGAGAAAATATCAGAAAGTGTCAAATAAATGGTTATTTCAGCTAATCTGAATTCTATTCAGCTATTCTGTTCCCCCACCACCACCACCACTTCCCATATGAGGAAGAATCAAAAACATTACATAAAACTTTAAATAATACTTTAATATACAAAGATTTTTGAATCAGAAATTAAAATTTATATAGTTTGGAGAGTGAGTAGAATCTACTATAAAAATATAGACTTAACATGTTATATGTTGTAGTAAGGGACATGTCTCTGACCTAAATTGTTCATGTGCTTTTTTCCCCCTGGGCCCAAAGTGCATATAGCTTATATACACCACCATCCAACAGGTGGCAGAACAGTGCAAGTGGCTTGTTGTGGTATATCTGTTTAAAGATTTTGGCAAAGATAAGCCAATCTAGACCAATCCTAGAGGAAAATAATCTGATGACCAGATATTTGCATTCTCCGGTGCTGTGATAGTAGCATGCACTGAGTCTTTTGAGTAGATTTTGGATAACACAGGGCTGAGAGTGAAATATATACTGAAGTTGTAGACTAGAAAATCAAAACAGTGAATAAAAATAAGCTGTAAACCTGAAGGAAACTGTGGACTTGATGATAACTTATCGTCAGTTCATCATTACCATCATTTTCAAATACAAGTAGTCATCTTATTTATCGTTAACATTAAAGAATAAAAGACCTTTTCTGCCTTAAAGACAAGTGGTCCTCACAAAGATAGAAGGGTCACACACACACACACACACACACACACACACAACAACAACAACAGCAACCTCTTTATCCCTCTTTTGCGTCCTTTAATCAGAAACAACACCATGGTTTCCCACCTCCACTGTACACTTAGCTGGGCTATATGATGGAGTGAAAATGCTCCTTTGAATACAAACCAGGTTCTTTTTATCTCTCTGAATCATTTTGTCAAACATCATTCCTTAAATCTATTAGAGTCTCTTTTAATTTGATGTGCCATTACTGTGTTTTTTTTCAGTTATAGTGATGATATAGTTGATAATGCAGTAGATTTTAGAAATACATTGCAGGTTCAGTGATACACAGACAGGTCCCCTTTGGAGTCCTAAAACTTTGTGTGAGTTTTGTGTGATGATGTAAACTGAAAACTGTAAATGTAAGAAGATCCACTTCAGTTGAAACAGTGGCATCAGTGACGTGTTGGCGTAACCTGTTTCCTGTTATGGACGTTTGTCTTTAAACCAATGATTGTGTAGGATGGAGGCTGTTCACACAGAATCTTTGTCATGTGTCGGTACAGTGTCTTATTTATTTACCTCAGACGAGTTAATGAATGCTCCTGCAAGGCACTGTGGGTCGCTTCAGGTCAGGGGAAACCACAGCAGGATAACTGTGTGTGTGTTTGTGTGTGAGAGAGAGCAAGAGAGTGTATGTTTGTGTTTCCCGTTGAGTATCAGGAAAACAATAACTTTTTTGTCATTTTTTAGGCGGCTATTTAATTTTATTTTGAGCAATAATTCACCTAAAATCTAATCCAATTCGACCTTACTGCATCTCTTCATTTATCAGGGTCCTTTGGTGCCAGTGCAGTCTTTTTTTATCCATCCCTGAATGAAGTAGAGGCAGTTCAGGAAAATGTATCATTTAAGGCCTAAAACCACTGAATACCATGTGCCAAATTTTTGAAAAAATAGGCACAACAATTACATGATAAAATAAAAATACCTTGAAATTGTCACATTTGCATTCATTGTGTGGATTTAAGTTTGGACAAACAAGGTACTGCTGTAATGAGTCACATCTGACAGTTTTTAATTAATTTGAAATAGGAGTCTCAAAGCTTGGAGAGCCAAAGGAAGCAGAGAGATTTTGGTGTAAAAGAATGATCTTCACTTCATTTGTAGTTGCACTTTGTGTAGATAAAGAATTTTTCAATATATTTTATTTTCAAGAGATCTATGAAGCAATTCAACGATTTTACTGATCTTATTATTTATTACAATAATATTTTAGATATAAAATTCCAGTGTGTAATCTTTGCTTTGTGTATATAGATGTAATAAGCAAAATGAGCTAAAAGAAGGCTGAAGAATGCAGCACATGAATAATGTACTTATATGATTAAAGTTAAAAAAAACTCCTTTAATGGTTTTTACATCAAGAACTCTAATGGAAAACATCAGGAGTTTGTCTTATTAACTGTGATTGTCAGGACCTGAAGAGCCTTGAAAGTGCTTATAAATCAATTAGTTATTGATTTTTAATTGGACAGTGAAAAGAAAAATTTCTGAGTGACCTTTTACAGTACTTTTCAGGCATTTTTACCTTTATTTTTACAACTATGTAAGATTTGTTCAACAGCAGCCATTATGGCCACAGGTGATTACTTAAATTATCATAATAAATATTTTTTAAATGTTGTGTAGCTGTTACACAAGTAGAACAGGTAGAGAAGAGCTTTTGGGACAGGAGACAGCAATTTTAATGTCTGTTAGACAGCAGCAAAGATCTAAAGTTAGCTAACTTTTGGTAGCTAAATGTAGTTACCTAAAAGTTACTAGACATTCCAGACAAAATTATGCTAATTTATATCTAAGATAAATTTATGTCTTAAATCAATTGTAAATTTGGTTGTTTATAGAGTTTACTTTTAATTCGCAGGAGGAGGAATGTGTTTGTTTGTCCTCAGGAAAATGTAAAGGTTCATTTTAAATGCTAACATTGCAACAGGATGCTCCAAAGAGTCAGTTTACGATCAAACCCTTTTACTTAAAGAAGGACTTTTACATCAGGGAAGGTTGACTATAAAAGAATGACTAAATTAATCTAGTTCAAAATCGTATGGTTAAATAGCAATTTAGTGTTTTATAACCATTTTCAAGGCTACTTCCTCTACAGTCCCCATCTTTCTTTACAAGTGACTTTCAAGCGAAGTGCACAAGTACAGTAATCTATCACTGTAACATCACATGCAGTAATACCTCCTCCAAGACGCGTATGAAAGTTTTGTGTTTGCTGTGACTTCTACTGTCTGACTTTTGAATGTGAATAGTCTTTGTTTCTCTGAGGACCCATAGCTGAACTTATGAATGGCATGACTAAATATTATTCATTGTGTAAATATATATCCTAAATCACATATGTGAGTGCATACAAATGCTGTGTAAATTGAAAATAACATATAAAGAAATGGACCAGAACAAATTGTGAGAAAAACTTTAAAACACCCAGAGTTCAATGACTGTAAATGTGCTTTAACAAAAGAACTTCATTATTCAGCAACTGTTAAAGTAATTTTGATGAGCATCATGTGTCTTAAAATTAATTTTTAACTCATTAATGTATATGTGAATGTATGGTAATCATATGGTTTAATGAATTCAGCATACTGTAGGTTTACTGTATAGAATTGTGACCAAATGAGGTCACAAATTTCAATGGATGTGAGTATAAATATATGTGTTGTACGTATGTGCCTGTCATAGAGATCATAACCATGTCCTGTTGTGCCGTCATGTTTGAACTTTGACCACCTAACATCTGACCAAAACACAGACCTTTTAATTAAAGCCATGAATGAGGCGCAGGCTGTTGAAAAACATCATTTCTGTGTCCCATTTTATACAACTGTACAATTTCTATGTTGCATAAAAATACAGCTAGAGAGCCATGTTTGAAATAATGTGCTGCCTGAGTCCCTGCTTCATTTCTATGTGTAGATAAAAGTGAAAACTGTGCACTGTGTGAGACTATGTCCTTCAAATGAATATAAGACAAAACATGTGTCTGTTTTAAGGACAAGGTCAGTTTGACAGGAGGAATAGGATGAAAGATGAGGAGCGTTATGTAAGGAAGCAGGAGGCTTTCTTCGAAAAGAGCATCTGTACTGCAGTAACCTTAATCCTATAGTCATGGAGCCATAGGAAGAGCATTGCCTTGTCTCTTCAACCATTGAATAGTTTAGCAAAACGATTCTGTTTTATATGTATATGTAATTTAATTTTTAACAATGGAAAAATGGAAAATAAACTATTACAATTGAAATGAATTGAACTGTTTTTGGAGTTATTGCATCTTGTTTTATTAAATCTGATTGGAAAACCCTGGGATAACACCACTGCATGCCTTCATGTGATTGAGCTTTGATGTATTTAAAGAAATGTACCACTAGGAGGCAGCAGAATCGCAGTCATCTAAGTTAGATTCTGCTCATTATAACTTGCCTTCATAATATTGTATTTAAATTCAGACTGGGACATCATTCTAAGAAATAAAAACACACATGAGGTGATGTCCTACACATGAAGTGTCTCTCTCTTTTACCGTCCTCCCATCCTCTTTGAGCTGTTCCCCTTTTTTCATTGGACTGTCCCCTCCCTCCATGTGCTGCGCCCCTCCCCCGGTTTTGATCCTGAGGTGAGAACACAGTGTGCACATCTGGAGGTGATCCTGACTGCAAAGGAGTAGCCTGTGGGAAGGGCTATGAGGTTAAAGATGCACTACACTCTGTATGTATATATCTCTGTGTGCATGTGTGCCTTGGGGGTGTCATGTGATCCCAACTCCCAAATGCTCCTGATTACAAACAGCTGGCGGGCTGTGGTCTTAACCAATCGGACTAGCTTTTGGCTGTGACATCAGGTGGAAAGAGGAAGACGGACAGGACATTTTGGGAGGGGTTTTTTTTTTTTTTTTTTTTGGCCTCATGAATTGAATCAAGAATCAGCAACATAAGGCTGACCTGTTAAACAATGTTGAATCCCAGCATAGCATCTGGACATCAACCTGGTCAGAATATGCATCACATTTACCCACTATGTCATCTCAGCCTGTCTGTTTGTGTAGTGCATTAATTATTGTTATGCATTTCCAGTGTTATTGTGGCTCATGGCCAGGACAGGGTCAGTCAGCTGAGGAGGGACCCTGGCCTTAATGTCTCTGTTGTAAGCATTCAAAGAAGTCCTTTGTGCTCATGTGAAGGTCCTGTGGTTTTTGTGAAGGAAAGCTAAAGAGCCAACTGAAGCTGGAATGCTGGCGTGCATGTTAGTTTTTGGTTTTTATTCTGCAAGACAGTCACAAAATGCTCTATTATTAAAAGTACTTGGGAGGTATTAATAATTTTTCCAACAGATTGAAATTTACCATTGATCATCGAAGCTAATTTAAGAATGTGTTGGCCGGTGCAGTAAAGACGTATTCATAGCAGCTGTGTCATAGCTGAGAAAGCACAGATGTAAAACTAATAATATTTATGATAAGCTCTGTGCTCATGTAGGTTTACCACCAATCCATGAAAGTGAGCCTCATGCAAAATGCCTGAAAGGGACACATCTGAATGTAATGTGTCCATTATTATAGCTAGACCTGCAGCTATGTCTTACAGGAATAGGTGTATTTTAGAAAATATTCTTATTCACATCATCATCTGCTATAACTTTTAATCAGATTTTTAAATAAATAAAAAAATATAACATATTAACCAGTGCCCCTTGGAGGTGCTGACAGCAGGTTTTGTTACCTTGAGGTGAAACCATGCTTACTCTTTCCCCAATTTCCAGATCTAATCTTAAGCCAAGTTAACCAACTGCTAGCCCAACCTGTATACTTACAATACAAAGCTACACGTAGTATTGACCTTCTTATCATGATTTTTCCAAAAAAAATCTTATAAGAGCATTTGCAAAAAATGTGTTAAAGACTTTTCCTGTAGGAAGTGTATAATGCTAATGATTTTCATTTGTTTAAGATTTTAACCAACCAAATTCTGTTGTCAGGATTATCTTACAGGCTTTTTCACCAAAGATATTTTGAAGAGAGCACACGTAAATAATAAAATTAATGATGGCTTAATTCTATTTTTCTGCATCATTTCCAGGGTCCTGCTATCGTACATGCTAGCTCAGTGTTGCATTGCCATGGCTTACTAGGAGACTGCAGGATTCATTTCCATGTGTTTTGCCTTTCCTGCTAACGCAATGCAGTTTTAGGTCACTAAAAAACAGATCTTTTGGAAAACTCCAGTCAAGGTGAAGAGATCCAGGAACTCAACTGAAAGTGATGAAACCGTTTTCATTTTCATGTAGTTTTCATTTCAATGTAGCATTTTTGGCTCGTAACTACAAGTTGTGGGCTGTTATCTCCTTTGTTTACATTAGACAAGGCACATAAATGTGCAATCACTCTTTGAACAGTGGCATCGAAATGGAGGTCAACACGCTTTAGCACACCCAAAAAACACAGTCAGTACTGGCAAAGTTGCAGGTCTTGACTAAAATTAGTCAAACCTCTAGCTGCTGGTAGCCTACAAGTAATAGCTTATTATTTAGGCTTCTGATTGGCCAAAATGACTTTGGGGTCAGGGTTATATCACTGCCTGTTGGTTTGACATGCTGAAAACAGCACTTCAATTGTGTTTCT
The DNA here is from genome assembly GCA_029814665.1 of Acanthurus lineatus. NCBI lineage: Eukaryota > Metazoa > Chordata > Actinopteri > Acanthuriformes > Acanthuridae > Acanthurus > Acanthurus lineatus. The sequence goes on along the minus strand of JAPZDV010000012.1, from coordinate 16,075,465 downwards.
GTGGTTTCATTTAATGGAGATTTCTTTAAGACAGAGCTCATGTGAATGAGTTTTTTTTTCTCTTTTTTTAACAGAGGAGAGAAAAACCCCATTCAAAAAAAAAATCCCCCTTTACTTGTGGACTGGGCCTTAAATAGAGCAGAGCCATCGTTAATGTTATTAGTAACACCTGTGTTTCTCCCTCTGTGACTAGCCAAAATGTCTGCTGTAAAACAAGGCCCATCATGGTGCTCCTGAAAGAGTCATTTTAAGGTATGACTTTATAATTTAACTCTGACATTAATTATTATCACACATGTCCACATATAATTGCTCAAGTTATTGAATATGAGAGTAATACAATAATGTTTTTTGTAGATTGTGATTCTGGTTAGATGTCATTAAATATAATTCCTCCTACAAGCTCAAAGGCAAAATTGTTGGTCATGTTTCAGATCCAGCCAAAACAATCCTGTCGCTCTTTATTCCGTTCTCTGTTTCTGTCTGACTCACTGAGCTGTTGTTCTCTTTTCTCATCGAACACAGGCGGCTCTCGGCTCGTCCCTCCCCTCCATCAATCTCTGTCATAAATCTGTCAAGCAGAAAGAAAGGGAACTGCTGAATACAGATTTGTCAGCAATTAATCTAACCTCTATTACTAGACTTGGATATTGTGTTCTCTAAACCAGAGAACAATAAGACACTCCAGCATAGAGCGCTGCGCTGCATGTGTGTGCAGTCAAGTGTGTGTCTGTGTGCGCATGCATGCAGTGAGCTACCTTGGGTTGTGTTTCAGCTGTTTTGTTTAATAAAAATCTTCTTGTGTCTGCATTTTCCTGCTCAGTGTGACTGTGCTCAGCGTTTTTCTTTATACTTAATTTCCTTTCCGTACTTGAAAACATTAACAGTTGAAACTTCTGCCGCAGAGTGACTGCCTCTGCTCCTCTAATGCTGTAATTGGAAATCATTTTCAGACTTATCTATTGAATTCCAGCCCAGTACTGTGCTGACACTGACATTGCCTGTGGGAGACAATACACACATTTCCTGTTCTTTTTCCAAAGATTTCCTGTTCCTGTTATGCTCTCTGTCTCTCTCTCTCTCCCTCTCACTGTCTCTCTCTCTCCCTCTGTCCCGTAATTCACCCCTCACATCAATTTTCCGTACATGTGAACATGCTTGGCAATGCAGGAATGAAAGCTATTTAAAGTGGTCCGGCTCTTTGAATGTATGGACTTATTTTGATCATTAACCCCATTCCCTCTTCCTATACACGTGTATACACACACACACACACACACACACACACACACACACACAGCCACAGCCACAGCCACACACACACACAATTATCATTACTGGGACAGTTCAGTGGAGCAGCAGGCCAGAGCTCAGCTGCTTGAGACAGAATTAGATTGGCAAACAGCTGAGCTTCTCTGGGGTGCTATCATGTGACCTATCCCACCCACAGGGCCAAAGGGACCCAGGGTTAGAGTTACAACGTCCAATTTCCACCATAGCCCTCATGTGTATGTGTGTGTGTGTGTGTGTGTGTGTGTGTGTGTGTGGAAACATGCCTTCCTGTGTGCATTTGAGTTATATCTGTTCCAGTAGTTGAGCTTAAAGGGGGAATTTCTATCCTTTATCTCTGCCAGTAAACTTGTTCTCCAACCTGCTGTCAGCCGCACCTTTCTGGCCGGCTGTCATTAGCACACGCTCTGCCCTTTGTCCCTCAGCTTGTCCCAGTGACCTGCTTAGGGCCGCACGCCTACATGGAGAGGTGTTCCTGACGTAACAAGAGACCACATCTGGGGGCTTCGACCCTGCAGTGAGAATATATCAAACAGCCAACCTTATCTATGATGAAAAGAACAGCCCCTGCAGCACATTTGGGATTGTTCAGATGTATTGTTTCCATGCCGGCAAAATAACAGCGTGGCTTTTTTTTCAGTGTTTGTCAGCAAAGCAGGTAAGGGACAAAGAGCTGAGCGCTGCACTAGCAATTACTCTTCTGAGCCACCTGATGAAAGGTCTTGTAACAAGCCTCCACCTCCACTGCTTTGATTGGCAACAATTTCACTCATAGTACTCTCAAATAACATGGCTCACCAGGGCTTTTTGCCCATAAATCAGAATGGCAAGGGCTGATTTTCGTTAAAACTCTGCTTTGTAATCAAAGCCATGAGATTATGGTCTAATAGGATGAAATTACAAAGAAAAGTTACAGTTTGCAATGTGAACAATCTCCTCCTGTAACATGGCTCACACATGTCAAACATGTGTGTGCGTGTATGTGTGTGTGTGTGCAGGGCTGGGTGTTGAGAGCAGTGAAAGCAGAAGGAGTGTGTCCTGCAGGGCCTTGAGTGTTTACAGCAAAGTAACATGAGGAGTGGACCAGCTTGTCCCTCCTACTCCATAACTCTAAATGCAGAACCACAGCTGTGTTTCTATGTATGAGGGACTGGTCTTAAAGCAAAATAGGGTCCAGGAGGAAACAGTTCAATGGGCCCCTGAAAGAAAAATGATATAAAAGCAGAGTGTGTATCGCAGAGTATTGGGTATTGATAAACTTAAAGTGAAGAAATCAACCCACTTCTTAGTCAAAGGTTTGAGGCCAATGTGGAGGTCATTTGCTGCTGCCCATGCATGTGTGCGGGCTAGTGTGTGTGTGTACAGGGGGGATGGGGTAACACAGGAATTAGGTAATATTGACATGGTTGGATCAACCTTACCCTCACAACAATACTAAGATCAATGTACCAGATCAATAGAAGTCATTGACAATAACTGAACTTCTCATGTGATCAGTGAAGGAGAAAATTCACCAGTCTTCACTAGTGTGTGTCCTGCATGCTCATTCATCACTGTGAAGGTGTACAATAATAAAAAACAACAAACATGCATGCACACGTGCAAATAAGATCACACACAAATATACACATGCAGAAATTCATGCACACACACACACACACACACACACACACACACACACACACATATACACACAGCAGGGGGAAACAGGCTCTCCTCTGACACTGCATGATTGGTCACTTTTTCCCTCTTCCTTTCCTGCTGAAATAGTTTTAACAAAAGAGAGGGAGAAGGAGGGGGAGGGGCAGCGTGGTGAATGGGGGAGGGGATGTGTGTGCTGCTCTGTTGTCACTAGGCGAGGGAGAGCGAGAGGGGGGAGGGAGAAGGGAGCTGGAGGGCGAGCGAGGGAGTGTAGGAGAGAAGGATAGGGTCCCAGAAGAGAGTACAAGCCTCACACACGGGCTTACAGAGTCACACATTCACACTTACATCGGCTCTCCTGTTGTATTCTTTTTGGAGTAGTGGATTACTTTCCAAATTGAAGCACTGGATGAGAAAATTACAGGCATGATCAGGTCAGTAGAGCATTAACTCACTTGTTGAAAAATTGGTTGCCTCCTTTTGGCTGTAATGACAATGTTTCTGCTGCTTCTTGCACATTCCTGTCATTTCCAAAGCTCTCTGCTCCCTCTTCATGTGTGTTATGGCCTCTTTTATGTCTTCTCCTTCTACTTATTCTATTGAACATGCTATAGTTTCTTTTCCTCATACATATGCACAGAATTCTTCTTAGCTTGTCTGCTGTATGTCAACCCAGGTTGGCTGTTAAATGTCATACTCACAGTCATTCTCTCCTTTAAGGCAGCATATTTCATTTTTAGCAGGAAAGCTGCCTTGCTCTGTAAAGTACAAAGTTCCCTTTGCTGTTATGGACACTAATGTTTGTGTTGAAACATGGGTGGCTTCAAAGAATTAGAAACTTGTCTCCGCTGGCTGTGCGGTTTTGTGGTCAGAGTGTAAAAGCCCCCCTCACTGTCAGGGTATTTAGCATTTGAACTGTTTCTTGCTTGGTCGCTCGCACATGTGCATGTGTGTACATACTGACAGAAAAACTGATAAAATCAAAAGTAAGAGCAATGAGTAATGGTTATCAGGTTTTATCACAAGCCTTCTGCATATATTTTCTTAAGGTTATTTTTACAGTAGTCGTTTCAGAGTAACGTCAAATATGATACATAATAAATGCAAGCAAGTAAGGACATTTGAGATTATTTTTCAATTATACATCCACCTGTTTATTATCAGAAATTTCCTAAAACATGGCTAGAGTGATACATTCAATATTCAAGGTGTCTCTTTGGCTCTGACATTGGCATGTGTGCGCTCTTCAGGTGGCAGAGTGTCGGAGTTGGAGTGTTGAACTGTGAAATGAACCATGGAGGGGTGCAGGAGGCCAGTCACTAGCCGAGCCAGCCGCTGCAAAACCACCACCAGCAGGAGAAGCAGTAGCCCAGGGGGGACCCGCAGCATGCAGCTGGGCCCTCACTAGCACCAAGTGGACCCGGTCCTCTCCTCTTCCTCTGGGGCCAGGGCTGCAGAATGCTCAGTCCAGTCACCCCATACAGTAAGTCTTTATTTACATCACGTGAGCGCACTGCCTGGGTTTGGATCATTACACTGTAAGCTCCTGTCCAATGATGAGTTGGTTGTACAAGTTGTATGTAAACATTGTGACCTAGATTGATTTGAGTCTGTTTTTTCTGTGCAACCTCTTTGGTTTGGCTCCTCTTTTGTCCAGGACTCATCTCCTGTGGCTTAGCAGAGGAAAGCACAGGGGCTTGGGGGTCTCTGAGAAGTCATTTTGAGAAGGCAGATATGCTAATGGCTTTAACAGCTGAGTCTCCAGGCTTTGCATTGAGGAATTTCACAGAAAGTGTTCAGTCGCTGTTTTTTCAGCCCCTTCATGTGAATGTATAATGGCAGCAATTTTCTTAAAGAGAGAGCAGAAACAGAAACCCTGTCCGTCTTTTCTATGAGGCAGCTTAAACATGAAAAAGTCAAGTAGAGAAGTTTATGTGGACTGCTTTCAAAGCTTCACTTTAAGAATGAAAGATGTAAAAAATATTGACTTTGTAAACAATGACAACTCTGTTAGACATTAAAATTATGGAAATAATATACCTGTATCCTCTATTTAAGGCCAAAAATAGCTTATGTTTCAATGTAAAAGTGTGTATGTTGAACAGTTTTTTGCACAGTTCACAAAAACATGGTCCAGTTATCCAGTTTCTGTCAGAGTATCTATTTTCTGCCTTTGAACAATATATATATTTATATAAAAGCAAATTAAATCAGATAACAATGTGACACATCTCAAACTATATGCCTTGGCATGCACTGTGTATATGTGCTAATCATGAGAGGTTGCTATCCAGCCAGATGAATATGCTTATATTGATTGACTGGGCAATTGATTAGTCCAAGCTTTAACAGGATTACAACGCTAACCTGATTGGAATAATGCAACAGGGATTTACTTGGTTTTTTATATTCTTAAGCACAACACACCCATACAGAAAAAAAACTGTTAAAAATTTAAGCCAAAAAAGGACATTTTTTAAGTAGACTGAAGTTTTTGTAACATACAAATGTCACATTCCTTCCTGAAACACTCACAGTGCCATGTTATATTTCTTTTCAGGGAGACCCAAACACAGGATTTGATTTTTACAAGTATTTCAGAAACAAATTTCAGATTTCTTGTCAGTCCAGAAACACACAAAAACAAACAAGTAATCATCCACACTTCATTGTGGACTCTGTCCTCATGACATGATGAGAGCAATCAGCAGTTTTAGCCCTTTTTAGTTGCCAGTTATCACAGTGAAGCGATTCTGTGAATGAAAGGCAGATCATTAGTAACCCAGTGTCACCAGCTGCTCATTAGTCCTGTATGAGGGACAAATAAACATACACACACACATTAGTCTCCCAAAGCAATCATGGTAGCTTGTTAAGCAAATTGTAGCACACCTTAAATCCTCATTAGGTGTTAAAGTGAAGACCTGTGCTGCTGGTTGAATGACAGAGAGACAGAGAAAGAGCAAAGTGAAGGGCAGATGGAAAGGACGCCAGCAGGGACTGGTCAGCTGCAGCCTGATATATGAGTGGACACAATAAGCACAGAGGGGCCAGGCGAGCCTCTGCCACATGTGTGTGTGTGAGCTAAAGGAGTGGGGGATGGGGAAAAACTGACCACACAGGCTCGGACACACAGTCCTGACTTTACCACAGCACAGAGGGAAAGAGGAAGGCTCAAGGAAGTAAAATTTTAGGGCAAAATCTGAGCGAAGGGAAAGTGAAAAAATGAAATTTACCGTAAATAAGGATCAGAATTATTCAAACCAGCTTCTCAGTGAAGATGCGTGACTGGGTGTGTCTGTTTTGATGGAAAAAATTTATGCCACATTCTGACTTCAATTGTCTTAGTAAGAACACTTGTAGATTAAAGATGTGTAAACTCTAGTCAGATATAGTGCAGTACTGTAGATTGGCTGACAGTGATGTGGCCTGGTGGACTGTGCAGGCCTGGAGAAATAGGGGGGAAGGGGAGAGAGGAGGGAGTGGGTGGGTTTTCTCCACAGCAGTTCTTCCTTCACACTGGCTTCATGCTCAGCTCTTTAGACTGTGGTCAGTGCTTACATAACATTATAACCCCCATGTAATTTGTAAGCAATAGCTTGTTGATGTGTGTGTGTAGTTTATTGTACACTGCCAAAGGAATCCTGAGGTACTTAAAGTACATTATTATGCCACTTCTCCTCTGATGTGTCTGTATTGATCTTGCAAGCAGTGGTGTGAATTTACTCTAATACAAATCACACAATAATGTGCAAACAGCTGATAGGGTCATTTATCAGCACCTTAAGTAAGCATGTCCTCTCTCTGCCTGCTCCCTTCCTTCAGCCTGGGAGTGGACAGTGTGTGTTGTGCGTATGGAGAGGATATGTGCTTTGTAAATAGATCTCAGGTTGGATTCCTGGCATTCCAGCAGCCTGACTCATCCGATAGATGACCAGGAGCTTCTCTGCCTGTTGGCCAGCTGAAGCTATCGAAAACACAATATAGCACAAGTGCTCTAGTCTGTGTGTGTGTGCTTTTTGGTATGTACATTTCTGCCTGTCTGTCCATCCTCAGGAAACGTCTTTTGTTTATTGTGATTGGAGCAAAAGCACCAACAGAGGACCTTTCAGCTCCAGTGTTTCCACTCCCAATCCAGCCAACCAGCCGCCTCTGATGCTCAGCAACCCTCAAATCCCATTCCAGTCATCTCCCTTCCCCCACACGTACTTTCATCTAATTAACCCCTAATTACTCAAACTGGCCATGCAGTGGACCACAAGTCAAACCAGCTTTGACCGAAAAAAGGTCCATGACTTGCATGATTGCGCTTCCTTGTCAGAGGAAATGATTTGTGTTGTAAATGTAACATGTACATGACCTGCATTAAGGAGTAAGATGGGACAACTCTGAACCTGGTTTTAGTGGAGGGTGTTGATGGCTTGACAGAGAGCTGGGATGGTTACACTCCAATCTCCTTTTTGTATGGATCAGGCTGCTGTTTACAAGGCCCCTACTCCTTGCTTAGACACATGCATACTGCATATTTTGTGATGTGGTGAACTGTGAAGCCATGCAGTATCCACTGATGAGGAGAAAAGACCAATGGAGAAGAGTAATTTTACCTCAGAGAGATCAATTTGCTTGGGTTGGAACAACTAATTACACAAACATGCACACTCAAGGCAGATTCGTACTTTTGAGTCACAGTGGCTACACTTTTAAGTGACTGTAGCACCTTTTTAAATATCTAACTACATTTAGTGTGAGCAGTGTTGGTCAGCTTTTGATACATGTAGTTCCATTTAACCTTACTCTACTAGAGCCCCTCATGTCTCAGCATGTTAAGTGCTCTCACAGGCTGCTTCCTTTCTGACAGTTTTTCTCAATTTTATGCTGCACAAATTGGATATTTTTCATTTAACAAAGCCATTAAAAGCATAAGAATTATCTTTACCACCATTGATCTACTTAAAGAATGAATATGAAAATAAGTATACCTTACTATGTTTGGTTTTAGAGTAAGCATAAAATGCTGCTACAACACAGCACTGCCTTCTAAGTCAAACTACAAATCCTCAAATATCAGCTTAGCTACAGTGACACCTCAAACCTGTAATTTTAGCCTCACTCATAACATAACTTGCAAAATCTGAGCTGCTAAAGGTCATTGGCAGACAAGAGAGGTGACTGCTTAGATTATCATTCAGAGATACTGTTGTAGAGCAAAGTTCCCCTCTTTAGTTAGTAGCTATAAAGACTTGAGACTGATTTATACATTTGCATCAAAGTGTCACCGCACATCAGCAATAGGTCAGTAATCTGTATGCATATAAATCATAGATATAAATGATGAGACCACATTTAAACCAACATTGGAAGGTAAAGAAAAGAAAGATCCCTCTGCTGAGGGCAAGAAAATCCATGGTACACTGTGCGTGGCAGTCAGTAACTGATAGGTTACTGACCAACATTTTCCCCCACTGCGAACAAAGCCTGTAAACTTTTTACAGCTACCTACAGGGAGTGACTGTTCAAAACTCCAAAGAATATTTGAGTGGACAAGCTTTTTAAAGTATATGTGTATATATATA
>JAPZDV010000012.1:16030014-16066861 GCA_029814665.1 Acanthurus lineatus | reverse complement strand
TTATAAAACACACACACACACACACACACACACACACACACAGTCACACACGTGCCCGCTACAACTGAAGAAGACACGTACACCCCTCAAGTGATATGTAATATTTGTTTTATATAACATTTTTTTTATTTGCAGATTTTTTTTTCTTCCTGTGAATAAACACTAAAAGAAAAAAATACAAGTTTGCAAAATACTGCATTGATGGGAAGCTCCCAGCGGCTGCAGTTATGTAATTGTGGTCCTTAATTGAATAATTTGAGGAATTGGACTTCAAATTACTTCCATGCATTAAAGAGTTACCCAACTTGTGAAAATTTTTTAATTATCCACTCATCCCCATGCAAATGGAAAATTAGGTAAAGTTTTTTAGTTAGGAAAATAATGTGGCAGTCAGTAACTGATAGGTTACTGCATTATATTGCATTATATTACAATGACATTTGACTACAGTGGGTCTACAGTGGAAATGACAGCATGGCACATATAACACAGCCTATTTTTGTGAACAACAGCTGATATTAGAGCAGATAAAAAGGTCTGACCTTCTTTCATGTTCTTGTTTCTATGGCTACTCAGCCCTTGGAGCTTTCCATTCATTTGATGTGTCCAGTAGCCAAAGTGCCACAGGACAAAGAGGATGCTGGTCAACAATATGATAATCACAATGATTAACGAAAGCTGTCATCGCACCAAGCTGGCTTAGTGCTCATCTTTGTCTCTTGGTAAGCCAAGCATGGCCAAGAATGGAGGGGTGTTTCCCAGCCCCAAGCCAACATGAGGTGCTAGATTAGGGTTAGGGGCTCCCCACTCATCCCTTCTAATACGCCAGACCCTGCTCCCTTATATCCACACTGCAACATAGATGCTGCAGAACTCGTGAACAGTAAGAGGTTTTAATCCGTGGCAGGAATTCATTGTTCAGTTGTAGACAAAAGGCAAACTTTTCAGTTCTATTTCAAGCTTTATCTTAAAAAAATGTCTAATTTGAGAAGCAGTCGTAGTGCAATCTGAATTAAGACTGACTGATAATGTACAAAGTGGGAAATTTGAAAGAATTTCTATTTATAGGGGTAATTTGATTCAGTACATAGTTGATAAAAAGAGCAACAATATTTATATAGAGACAAAGTAACAAACTGTAGCTTTCCACTTTTGAAACATCACAGAAATTTCAATAGTTAGTGCTTTATTTATCAAAGTATACAGTTAGAGGTACTGTATGTAGTTGTATGCACAGTGCCATCTTTAAATATGTAAAATTAACAACTTTTAAAAAAATATAAAAAAAGGTGAAAATTTTGATACTTAAGTAATTACAACAATTCACAAAATAATATTTTTTTTAATACATGTAATTTACTTATCAAGACATTTATATTGTGGCTTTAAAACCCTCTTCAAAGTTACAAGCTTACTGCAAGGATGATGAATAATCTAAACAGTGGTGATGCTTCTTTAATGACTGTCAGATTGTCACCACGCACTGACACTCCCATAAGCCTCGTGTGCTCTAATCCTTCATTAGTCTGGTTTCCTTAGTCTGGTTTTTAACCCATCCAGGCCTTCCAGATCACTCGTCAATTGTCGGATCTCAGAGTTAACCCTCCATTCGCTCCGTTTTCACATTCCTCTGCTGAATCCTGATGAGGATTCCAGGAACAGTTGATTACTGCGGTCAAATATGTCTCGGATAGATTATAGACCATTGGGTGAAGACAAGGTGAGAGGAGTGGATTGATGGCAAAACAGCAAACGATTGGCTCATGCCTACAATCAGCATGACCAGTGAGTATTCTTCTGACAAACCTGTATGAGTATGTGTGTCTGTCTGTATGCAAGATACTGGCGTCTGAGTTTGTTTTCCTGATATATATAAATCTGATGCAGTTTTGGTCGAAGTACATTTGATTTAGCGTCAATGTGCTATTTTTCCAAGCTTTTTAAAAAGATTTTTTTTTTTTACATGACAAGACGTGGGTTTCTGTATGATGTAGCTTCTACATATAAAACCCCCCACTGAAGGAATGGAGGGTAACAGTACTTTATTGTTTTTTTTCTCACAACAGAGTGTGAATTTCAATTCAAATGAATGGAAAAGATCGTTTATGAAGTAGCCCTTTAAGCATTTCTAATACAATGACACCCTCTATCTTTAGCCCTTAAATTCTGGGAAGGATTAAAAAACTCTAACTTAAACAGCAAAGGAACACTGATTCCAAACTATTTTATTTAACAGGTTCTGCACACCAAAACTAAAATGTCATTAGATCCCAGAAAAATAATTTTATTTCAAAATAGGCTGCAGCCTGCAGAGAGATCAGTTTCTTTTTAAGTGAGGTGTTTTCACAATTACACATTTCAGAAAATTGCTTTTAACTGATAATAGCAAAGCGCTGATAATACTGTTCCTGTCAAGGTAACCAGGACAACCAGTCTACTCAAGATCTTTTCATGGCTGCATACACCCAACTATGGGTAATGCCCTCAAAACAATACATCTAACCGTATCTCAGTAACATATACGACATGGATTTAACATCCTAGTTTACAACACACAGTCATCATCATGGCTTTATACTTGTGAGCACTTGTGAGCAGTATTTCAAAAGGACTGTTTGAGGCTCTGATATTAACATGAGTGAATTTACCTTTGTGTCCATAAATCTAATAATAGTTAGATCCCAGTAAGCATTGTGGTTAGAGGTTAGTAGGTTTGGGGGTCTAACTCTTAAACCCTGGATTACCCAAGGCTTATGCTGCCAGGATTTGTAGGTTAACGATGAAATACAATAAATTAACCCCATCTAGCCAGAGTTGGGTCTTGATATACAGCATTTTTAACTTTAGCCTTAGTGTATAGGGGTATCTCTCTTTTTCCTGTCAATTATTTGTGAGGGGTGTCTGTAAATGTGATTACCCAAATATAATTGTGTGTTGGTGGGCCTACACATCTTTTCTGTACTAATAACATTTTTTTATGCTCAGAATGGGTACCATGACCAGTCAGAATTCCCAGAAGCAAAGGGATTTCTCTGATCCAGGCTTGGCTGGTTGAGAGCACTGCGATCCCTGGATCGGATGAGTGGGATTATTGGGCTGAAGGATCATTTAATTTAGGGATCAACATGTGGCCCGTTTGAGGCCCATCTGGTGGTCCAAGTGGACATGTGACACAACCTGTCATAATCCACATGTAGACCAATTCAGGGCAGACGTGTAAAGGGGTGTGGGTGAGATAATGAATTAAACCCAACACCTGCCATCAGTGCTATTATTTCCTGTTTGTTTTTCTTTCGCATTTTTCCCCAAAACAATCCTCAAAACTTGGTTCAAAATGTATGGCATCTAGATGAACCGGGGCTTAAATAAAGCTATAAGGATAATTTATTTTAACAGACAATTATTATGGTAATTATTTATTTGTGTAATATTTTACACAAATTTGCAGTTTATTAACTATTGTATTTATGAAACAGTTTCCAGTGGTATTGACTCTTGTTCGGACAAATCAAGAGAAGTATAAAGATATCACATTGGGCTGTCAGAATTTTTGTTGGACATTTTACAGTATTTTTTGTCATTTAACTGACAAAGTAACTAAAAAGACAAAAAAATGACTGAAAGAATTACTGGCAGATTAATTAATAATGAAAATAATCAATAGCTGCAATCCTTGTGTTGAGTCAACAAACCTTAACACATGAAACAATCGCAATACATTGCCCAGGACTGCAAAACAATCATCTATGGTGCACGATAAGCACAAAACTAAAGATAAATACATTACTTGTGCATTTTTAAAAAGAAGCTTTTTATTTATGTAATTTATATTATTTTCACATGGCCTGATGAGTCTAAGCTAGGGTACAAAAGGCCAGAAATGATAAAAGTTGGAAAGCAAAGACACAATCATGCTCAAATATTGTAAGTAACACATCAGGATATTGGTGTTAATTTATCCAATACAAACTGATTTTCACAATAAACTGACATATGAATTATTTGTTCACGCCTGGTAAAACCCAGGGAGTGACTTCTTCCTCTGTCTAGTACTGTTGCATGGAAGCCCCTCTGGCCCAGGCCTGGGGTCAGGACAGTTTAATAATACTCTGCAATGCCTGGAATGTCAGCCTAATGCCTGTTCAAAAAGACAAGGCCTGCAAAAGCCAAGCAAAAGCCCACAACCACTAAACCAGCAGATTACTCTATTTGTGTAAATGTGCATGTATAATCACACATGGCACGTACAAAATCTGACTTTTTTGACTGTTCACCCAATTGCTTGACTTACGACAGTGTTCATAGATGTACTGAGCCAGTCTCTCTGTGTAGTATGATGAAAAAACTTAACCCCCACCCCCAACACCACCACCACAACCACCACCCCTATTCCCAGCGTCAAGCAGACCCCTGAGGTTTGGGCCGAATTAGATCACACGCTCGGTGGGGGTGGCTTTGTGGACTAAGAGAGTCACAGAGAGACAACAATGGCCCCAATGTGAGAGAGGCAAAGGCAGAGGGCAGTGCGCAGGCTGATAGAGGCTTATCACCGTGGAGACCAGGCTGGGGGCTATGTTGCCGGCTTCACATAAAGATTAGAACAGTTGTCCCCTGCCTGGATGAGACTGTGTAGAGGAGCACAGGCTAAGGATTGACATGATTCTGGCAAAGGGTCAGCTCGCCAAGGCGGGTATGGGGCAGATATGAAGGAGACCAGAAATCTTAGTTTACATGTGAGTTTTTGATGATAGAAGGGGAAAAAATACATCAAATGTGGTGTAGAACCTTTGGTGGGTCTTGAAAACATGGTCTACATACAGACTTGTAACTTTGGACCTTTTCTGTCCGTTGACTGTCTGGTCTCATTCTGTTTTGATCTTGATGTTTCTGTCAGGTCTGTTGAAGATGCACTGGTCTCCGGAGCACGCTGCCCCTTTATCTCAGTGGCCTGAGCAGCACCTAGATGTCACCTCTACCACATCGCCACCATCTGCCCACAAACACGACCCCTACTCTACAGCTGCCCGCCGTGGCTTTGGCCCTGCAGGTTACCCTTGGGCTAGTGATGACATATCAGCTCTGACTGCTTCTTCTTTGCTCAAACGCTACGCTGAGAAGTACTCAGGCTTGGAGCTGTCCTATGACCGCCCTACAACAGGGGCCTACTCAGAACCTGGAACTTTCCTGAAAACTGAATCAGAGCCCTGGACTCTGGGCCAGGGCATGGAGTGTTACCCTGGACTAGAGGCACTGACTGGCACTAAGGTGGGTGCTGCATCTGTGGGCATCCCAGCTACAGGAAGTGTGACAGTAGTTAGTAGCAACTTGGCCTCTGAGCCAGGCTACAGTGGTGCTGGCCCCTGCAGTGCCTCGTCATCTCAGGAATACCCTCCTGCCTACAACAGCACCTATCTGTCCTCAGGATACTGCCCTCAGCCTAGCGCAGCACTTCCTCCTGGTCCTCTACACTCTTTGCAGGCTGCACCTACTCTAGTGCCCAGTTACAGTGCCAGCACTCCTGTCTACAACTACCCTCCAGGGTGCTACCCCCAAACCAGCCTGTCCTCTGGATACAGCCACCCCGGTGCCTCCTACCTGCCCTCTGGGATTAGTGCCCCCACTCCCCTGGCACCCAGGCCCACCATGGTGGGAAGCAGTTACAGCTACACACCTCACAGCCTTGGAGGGAGCTCTGAAGCAGGGGGGCCACTGAAACGTAAGGCCTTTGAGATGGCGGAGGAGGGGCAGGAGGGAGCAGAAGTGGAGGGAACCCGCTACAGAAAGTATGGCAACGGCCATGGAAACAGTCATAGCAAAGGTCACGGCAACGGGCACGGCAATGGCTATGACATGAGCAGCTCGGCCTCAGACCCACAGGCCTTCAAACCTGGAAAGCCACTGATGTCACCCCCTTATGGTGGGGCAAGGGACTACAGCCCACCATCAGGCCTAGCAGGAGAGAGTGTGTCAGGGGAGCACAACTTTTCTCAGCAACAAAGAATGTCTATGAAGATACCTGCATCTCACACACGATCTGAGGATCCCACTGGAGGGCGCTGAAAACGTTGATCAGCATTTGAGAGAATTCTCTCACTTTGAAACCAACTAGGGTTCTTAATTCAGGTATACTTGGGGGAATAAACTTGGATGGGGGCACAAGACTCGTATTTCTTGTGCATCTCTAACATTTTCATTATTCATGTTATTCCAAAGATTCACAGGGGCATTTTCTCCTGTTAAGGTGAGGTAAGTCTTAGGGGTGAGGTTAAGGCATGCTCTACATAGTCTAAATGTATGAGTGTCTGTTTCTCTCAGGATCCTATTTATTTCCTTTCTGCTACTAAAGCAGCAGTACTGCAACATTGCTGTTTGAGAAGTTGGTGTAATTTTTATTTGGCCATTATGTACAGAAAAGGCCTTTGACTGCAATTCGCTCTACCACACCACAAAAATCATTACTAGCCAAAATGTAAGTGAAGCAATAACTGAAATGGTTAGACTGTTGTACTACTTCAGCACAATCACTGCTACTTTACACAGCTGACTCCAAGGCTTGGTGTTTCACTTGGTCTTGAGGAATGAATGTTTCCCCACTCATCCCAAGCATTCCCCCAACCTTTACCCATTCTGGACTTTTTTTTCAGTTTTCCTTAACTTCTTCATTTCATGAACTTTATCTTTTTCTGTCCTGGAGTCCTGCTTCTTGCTCTCAACCTTTTCCATTGCTAAAGAAATTTTGTTTTTGTTCAGTTTACACATACCAAGCTGCTTATCAAATACTACGTAGTATACATGAAGCCGCCCTTTAAGTTGAGTTGATGTAAAGAAAGGGTGGGAAAGTAATCTAAGATTTTATGCTCATTTGAAATTTTATTTGACAGTACACAAGTATATGCAAATCACCTTCAAAGCATGTTGCTGATCTGAAAACTGGTATATTTTCTAAAGAATCTGCAGATAATGTAATACCTGATCCAGCTTATGCCTTCTGCTTTCTATTCATATTCTTGTAAGAAATAACAACTGTGTAAGTCTACTAAACAACCAAAAAAAAACCACCAACAATTTCTAAGTCTGCATATGGCTAAAATTCACTCAGAGTAAACAGTTTGTAAGCCTGTTTGTTATTTCTGTTGGATGCACAGCCCAAACTGAGAGGCATGCAGGCTGTAATGGAGGATGTATGCTTCTGAGTGCCTCAATATGTCATCCTTTATGAAGATCTACCTGTTTGTCTGCTAAAATTTACTCCTTTTTTTAAATATGCATTTTCTTTACTTACGCCTCTTGAAAGGATGATTTATAGTTGTGTTATTGAATACTCAGGAAGAATATTGTTACCTCAGAATGATAAAATAAGAATGTATGTTATTACCTTAGGGTGTTTGTAGGGAGCTTTATGGAGTAAGATGAAAACGGAGCCATGGCTTTTATTAAGAGCAAAGCATACTCTGAACACATCAGGGAAACTATATACAAGGCCTTTTTTACCTACAGATGAATACACACACAAACAATCACACACACACACACACACACACACACACACACAAACACACACACACACACAAACACACACTCACACACTCACACACAAACCTACATTGCTTCTAGCTGGGAAATTAAAGTTAAGGTTTTTGTACAAGGCCTGAAATGTTGAATGTAATTCACATATTTTTTTTAAGAGGACAATACATGCCATAATGTACATCGATGATGTTTTTAGATATATGAAACATATTTTCTTCATGTATAGATGTAATTCTCTTATAGGTTTTGGTGGAAAAA
Source organism: Acanthurus lineatus (assembly GCA_029814665.1). NCBI lineage: Eukaryota > Metazoa > Chordata > Actinopteri > Acanthuriformes > Acanthuridae > Acanthurus > Acanthurus lineatus. The sequence continues at coordinate 16,059,073 of JAPZDV010000012.1, read as the reverse complement.
AGAATGACATGTTAAGTGTTAGTGTAGTTAGCGGGGGAAACGGTTTTGTGGACAAACTGTCAAAACAAAGCACTCCTGATGAACAACTTTTTGACGTTTATTAAATGTCTTAATGTGTCCAAGTTCCAGTTCCCATATCAGTATTTTAAACTGCTTGACACGGTGTCACCAGTCAATCATCTTGACCCTAAAGTTTTAGCTCCAAGATAAACTGACATCATGAAGTAGGAAGAAGTCAAATATTAACCAAGTATGTGCACTGTTAGGAAATACATACAGATACAACTCTAAACCTTCTTTTAATAGAGTTGTAATTTGGTTGCTCTGCTAAGCCCACCCTTCATAAGTTGTGCCATACTTTTAATTTTTTTGTGCTAAATTAAGCCCTTTGGGGGCTGTAATTAAACTGAATTACTGCTCAAAAGCACACCCTTTAAAAAGTAAAATTTTGGCTTCAGAAAAATGCAGCTTCAGATTTAGTTTGAAATTTAGTGTGACGAATTAGTATTTTGAGTCTCTCTTGGAAATATAAGCACATTCGTAAAATTAAATGTACTCAGAATGTGGCTGGGTTTGGAGAAATACCCCTATCACACAAAGACTTGGCTTCAAAATATGATTAAGACAAAAATGCAAGTGTAAACCAAAATAACAATGTATTGACAGATGTATTCTGACCCTCAGATTTTAAAAGTATTTAAGCGCTTAGCTAAAACAATTGAATGCTCTTCCACACCACAGAAAAAGAATGTGCCCTAAGTTAACTAAAACATAGCAACAACCAACAGACTTTCCTGTTTCTTGGTGTTACTCTGATTCATTGAAGTAAGTGGAGCTGAATTTTTTACAGCAGGTGAAAAACAGCATTTCAGTGTTTTCTTTGTAATACAGTTGTACTTTTTGTTGTTACTTGTACATTCTCTGTAACCATTTCTACCTCATTCTGAAGACACTGTACATGGAAATATTTATTTCATGTCATTTCACATGCCAGTTTAAGGAGCAATGTTTCTAATTCTTGACCTGTTATAGTCTACCTCACTAAAGGCTTTTGTGTCATGGAAATGAAGATATCACACCAAACTTGACTTTGTCTTTTTCTCTGATAAATTAAACAAACAAAAAAAAGGTTTGAGTTACACAATTAATCACATGAATAACTAAATTTCTTCTCACACAGCATTTTAATACCTATATGACAAAAACAAAACTGTTTGCCACATCCTAAATTTCATTTCAACAGAGCCCTTATTGTAGTATCTTGGTGGAATCTGTCCTACTATTGCATTTACTTACTTTCATTCAATATCCTAAAAATCTCCTTGGAAGGTTTTTGGAAATACCATATTGGCATTCTATATATTCAGATTTTGCATTTACCTTTGATTAAACTATTTCATTTATCAGACAGCAAGTCAGCTGAACATGCAAAAGTGTGCAATTTGTCTATAGGCAATAATACAGTTAAGCATTTACAAGTAGTAAAGTTTCTCATAATAAACAAATGATTATAAATTGAACTTAGTCCTTAATCAGCAGTTCTTTCAATTAAATTCCTTTGGAAAAGGATAGCTGCTTTTAAACTCAACGTAACTAATTTAACTACTGGTCCCTTTTCCCTCTGTTTTGTACTAAATTAATACAAAATAATGGACCAGCAAAATTAAACATAACCCAAATTCCTATTTCTCTTGTTAGTAGACTGTTATTTTGTTGAGTCAATTTTTAATCCAACATTTTAAAACTGATAAATGACCATGGGAACCCAAGAAGAAGCTGAAGAGAGCATAGAATAAAAGGACAGGAAGAGTGGAGAAGACCCTGACCCTCTACCACTGGAAACCACCCCCTGTCCCCAGCTTTATTGTCTGGAGGGCGGAGGGCATGCGCTGGCGTGTGACAGATGTCAGATACTTTTGTCCTTTCATCCACAATGAAACCTCAAACCATACTCCTGGCACTGCCAGCAGGCATTTTTAACCAGCCATTCTAGTTGCAATTTTTACTAAGCCCTCTATTCCCATTTATTAACCTTACCAGAAAATGTATCAAAAAGTTAAGTTTTACTTTGCATAGTTTAGCTTACATATAATTAAATTAACCTGTGAAATGCATAAATGATCCCTCTGCCTAAATGCAGTGTCTCTTCCTGACAATCAAAACAATTTCTTCTCAAACTCACACAAACAATAGCATTGAAGGACAGCAAGTATAACAGTGACACCTATGGGTTCCATCTAAGTAGTACCTTATTGTATAAGAGGTATAAGAGCTGTGAAAATGATGAATCCACATCGTAACAGAGGCTTTTTTTTTTTTTTAGGAAAACACATTATATGCAAACAAATGAAACATCAATGTAAGGAATCTTGAGCTTTCTAGCTGCATGCTCAGTTTATGTCTTTTAAGTTCTGTCTTTTGTTCCTTTACTGGATTTTTTGGTCATTTTAGGTTAGGTCCACTTTTAAAAGGAGTATAATATAAGGAGTATAATGAGTATATTAGTATCCTTTAATTAAAAACTATGGTTTAAATACTACATTGCTAGTAACAACTTCAATTATATTTTTTACTCAAGACCAAACACTTGAAGCAAAGTCAAATTTATTGCTATTAGTCAGTATTTCATTCACCTTGAGTACTTTAAGAAGCGTTGTATCCAGTTTTGAAAATCATTTTGTGTCAAATCTGAATTTGTACAGTCTCTATTAGTAACATAGTTGATAGTGTAGTATTTAATGTGCCTTGTGCTAATACTTAAGTACAAACACTTAAGTTCGAGCACTTGAGAGGACTCATTTCCTACCTCTAGGGAATCATAAATAAGAAAAGGATTATCTCGTCCTGTAGCTTAATATTTTGCTGGCTTGGCCTTTCAGAAATACATTGCTTGAGGTTCGTCTAGGTATCTAGGCTTATCTCAACATTCATTCTGCTTTAACTTGTTTTTATCACAGTCTCAACAAGACTACACTTGAGTAACAGTGAAACAAGGCCTCTCTTCGACCAATAACGTACTTCCACTAACTGATCTCAGATGAGCCATAATATGCTAGTAAGCTAGGCTAACGTTACATTGCAGCCGTAAGCGCTCATTGCTTGCTAGCTAAGGGCAATGGCGATCCGAGGACTCCACGGTCCGAAGTGGAAGGAAATCTGGCAACAATCGGAGATTTGGTCACAAAATGACCGATAATAAATCATGGTGTCATCCCATAGTTTTACTATGTATCATTGTTGACGTTACCGGTTTACGCGGTCTTTTCAAACCACTCGAAGGCGGCGTTGGGCAACGCACGGCAGACGGCGGGGGTCTCAACCGACCAGCAGGTGAACTGTTGAGGTAGGGTAATGTTTTTCGACTAAAGTCCATTTAAATAAAGCCCTTTGTGTTATTAAATGATTGTTAATTAAATCTAACAAGTCCTGTCACTGAAACCCTGATGACTTACACTGATACGGTAAGTTTAATGTTTGTCGATAGAGCGGAGTCTCTAGGTTGGATTGTGTGCTGCTGAACCCTCAAATGGGTCTTACAGACCACGGTTTACTGGACTGCTTTGTACCTCCAAATACACCACAGATACAAAAAACCCATAAGAGATTGTAGGTGGAATTAACTAAACTCTCTTAAGTTTCTTCAAGATACTTAAATTGTCCATGTTGTCTACTGTTTTGTCTGTGTCCATGGCTAGGCTTAAAATTATATACTAAATGTTTATCATCATCATCAGAAATTATCATAATAATGCAGCTTTGCTGCTGTTCATTTAAACGGAACAAGTTGCTGGCTTACTGGCAAGGATTGAAAGATTAACAGAGTGGGAGTATAAATCAAAGCACCGTCACATTAATTAGTAACTCATGCTTCCATTTGTCTGTCTACAAAATTTGAACTGTCCCTTAAAATTCTAGAAGTGGCAGAGTTGTCTTGACTTGTTCCCTTCAAGTCCCACTAGAGGGTGTTAGATAGCTGTAGAAAAAAAAACACTTTTAAGACACTCAACTAATGCCTGTTTGAAGGGTTACAGTAATCAAGGCACAAGTTTAAGGCTGTGATCTCTGCATACACTTACAGGTGCAGAGATGAAAAACCTAAATCCCAAGGTGACATGGGTGGAAAGGACCGTGCTTTATAATAAATTGTGGCTGATGCAACCTAGAAAGCCAAACGGGTTTAAAAAGAGCACAAAAAGCATAAACATGTCACATCTTTTATTCCATTTTAAATAGAATGGCATTTAAATCATTCATTCCTCAGGTAGGTGATGGAAGTCATGTGAACATATGAAAACAGATTGCCTTCCAAAAAGTGTTGACCTCAAGACAACAATATCAGGCCTTTGTGGATTTCCTCTGAATACTCTGATTTCAAAGGGTAAAACTAGTTTAGGTAGATTTTATCTTTGTACCCTCTGCCTTTCTGCTTATCTTCTGCAAGGTGGAACAGACTTGACAAAGAAATACTGAAACTGTGTGTGAACAAAGTAAATCACCAGCTGGATCACAGCGATACAGCATATAACATGTTATTCATTCCATAAAGACACACAATCACCCCTCTCTGTATCCTTTACACACACCCACTCTTCCTTCCCCCAGTGTCCCTCTCTCCTTCCCACAAACCTCCTCCCACCCCCAACAGCCCGACAGATCACACCACTGTCCTACTTAATCCGCGTGCCACCTCTGCAACCAAGTCCTGCTATTCAGATGGAGGAAAGGTGGACAACAATCTGAAAGGGAAAAAAAACACTGCAGCACAAATAGGTTCTCACACTGTCTTTAGAGAGGATCCACATAGAAAGAAACAAAGAATGGAATTCAACAATTCCTACACATACAATTCATTAAAAGATATAAATTAAACAGTTAGAATGTGTCAGAATCTTTTGGTCATAAAAAATTGGCCTTATCAATATTTTAGAATCAGAAAATGCTGTTTTCCAGTAAGCCAGTCTAAGCTACAGCATCACACAGTACCAAAGAAGTGATGCACTCCAAACAAACACAGCACTGTAGGTAGGAGGTGAGGGATAAATCCATAGCAACAGACTCGCTTTATACTTTGTGTGCCTCTGTTCATTGTTCCCATTTACTTTTTATCTTCTTGCTGTAGCTTGCTCTCCCTCTTCTTGCTTGCTGTGGGTAAGGAGGTGCTGTACAGTGCACTGTACAGTCTGAGCCTATTGGGAACATGCTGCTGACTCAGCCCAGGCCACTGCATTCATCTATCTGCACTGCAGTGCTGTCTCTGCTTACCCCCTCCCTCCCTACTCCTTCCCTTATTCAGTGCGCCACCTCACACACACACACACAAACACATATAGAGGAGGAGAAAGAAAGGAAAGAAATACACACCCATGCACACACACATACCTGCTTTTAGAGTCATTTCAGTGCTGTTGCACCATGACACACCCAACCACATCTATTTAAGTATTATTAAAACATGAGCAAAGACGATGCAATTTAGTATAGTCTTGTGCTCTTGTTTTCAGTTGTCCTGCAAGGCTTTCAGACATTTTCTTTGCCATGTTTGCAACTTAGATCCAAGCAATTTTAGTATATATTAGTGCAAATAACAAACCAAATCCCCCGTGTGCCCCATATCTCTTGAAAATCATAAGTGTTTATAATCTCACAGACATACAAGTAAATGAGGTAAACAGCAACTAAAACATCCATTGCTAGACAAAGTGGAGTATACTCTGTATGATAAAGTGACAGTCATTTATGTTATTTCCAAAAACGACACCAGCCAGAGGTGTAACTGGAAGGCTGCTTTATTGTTAGGAAATTGATTCGTGCTCAAATGAAGATATTCTTTCACTGATTCTCATTAAATTGTCCCACGTGATTGTGCAACACATGTCCTCTCTCTGACTGTATTAGTGGCAAGAGATAATGACAGTCAAAAGTTGTTTTTTTTGTTTTTTTTGTCAGTTAGCCTATTTTCAGGAAAGAAAAGAAATTTTATCTAAGTCATGCTACAAAAGAATGGCCTCATATACCTATGTTGGTAAGCCAACATTTGGAAATGAACAGAAGTGTCAAACAGAAGGCAAGCTGTTCTCTTACTGGCCCAAGAGCCAGTAAACAGAACACACAGAGAGAGCACTTGTACTACATGACTCTACAAGATGTTAGTCCAGACAATCTAATCTAGGTGGTGAGTTTTCAGTTTACAAGTTAATTTTGAACTCAATACATTGTCTCTATCGTGCTCCGTTTTGATTGACTCCCATGGGTTTTGAGATCCTCATTGCTGATTTTATTGACAGACTAAATAGGAAGCTAAAAAGGCACGTGCCGTTAAGAGATATTGCACCATAAACAAACACACAGACAGTTAAGACAACTAACCCTTAAATCATTGGATGTATCACATTGAAAAAGTGACAGCGAAATTAAAGATCAACTCCAAACTGCAGCAGTGTGTTAAGGGGAAAATGTGGAGGAGGGTTAGAGCTGAGACGAGCAGAGATTTGTCACACAGTGTGAGCTGTGACACAAAAGGCTGTGATTGTGTGTTTAAGTGTGTGTGTGTGTGTGTAAGTGTGTCTGTCTGTGTCTGTACATCTTTGTGTGTACAACAGAGGAAACTAGGGACAAGACATCTTCACACATGTACAAAAAGGGTATGCTGGTAGTGCAATCCTCTCACCAGTGCAGGCTCCACAATTCTCAGCAAGCAGCCAGTACAACACCATGCATTGTACTGTACTGGTACATTTTACTGTACTGGTACCCAGTATGCAGAAGTCCTTGGAAGGCCAGAGTTTTGGTTATTCTCTGAACATACCACACACACACAAAAAAAAGCATGATCAGTTCAACTCTGTGGTTCTGGTATCACCTCAATGCAAGGAGTGGACAGGAGAGTATATATACTATATATATATGTATGACAGAATATATATATATAATATATATGTAATATAGCTTTGTATAAGTACGCATTGATTTATACTCTTTTAAATACAATGTCTGCTTTTTAATATAGATTCTTTTAGCTTACTCCCCTTTTTTTGTGAAAAGTGACTCAAAAAATCTACTTCATCTAACAAATGTGTCACAGCCTAACATGTGTGACAAGGGGTGTCAGCTGGAAGCCATTCTATTTACGGTTATTAATATTTAGTGTTAGATTAATAGCTGTAGTTTTTAAGTAATCCTGTATTTACAAAAAACTACACATGCCGTTAAAATAAAATATATTACATTATTTATAGTCTCTTAAAAAGTCCATTCTTAGCTTTTGCAGTTTGTGCCGTATAGAACATAGCCTGAACTGTGTTTATTTTATTTTTTTCCCCCCCACAATGGATGTTTGTGTGTCTCATTTTTTTTATGTTTCTTTCTGTAATACACATCTGTGTATTCATGGTGATCTTGGAGAAAATGGACGGCAGTAGCTTTTATGCTTATCATTCAGAGTTTTATTTGGTTCAAGTTAATACCCACACTGATTTTGGAGATCTCATGCAGCAACTGGACCATAGAACTTGAGAACGGATGAGGGAGTTATTCATAAACAGGAAGTGACATCACTGCACAACAGGAAGTGCAAAAGCTGTGGTGTGGCATTTAGGCTCAAAGTACCATAAGAATGCATCCAGTGCTCTGTTGGTTATTTGGTATTTGTTATGCAGTAGTAGCAGTATGGAAAAAATGGCAAATGAGAGGCTCAGAGCACTTGTTGTTAAATACTGAACTCTGGGGCCTTTCCACGGAGCATGCCACCACTGCTTTGGAAGTAATTAAGTGTGCTGCTCAAACCAACATATCCCAATTCACTCTCATGACATCTCCTCACAGTGTTTTACTGTTTCTGTGATTGCTATCGGGGTGAACATTATTATTATTTGTTTACTGAAACTGAGACCAGACTACAGTCTGTAATGATGTAACCACAAATGTAATCTGCTATCAATATAAATGCCGCCATTACAAGCGAGCGAAATGTTGCTGTTTCACTGAGATGCTTCTAGCCCTATAATTCTAAGCGTCATAAGCAGGAAGCGCCAAACTGGCCCCTGACCGGGCGGCTGCCAAAGTAAGGCAGCCGACCAAGGTCATTGTCCATCAAAATGGCATTTAACACAAAAGAGTAAAACATGATTTCATAAATACTCCCATCACATTCACTTGCATTTTGTTGCAGAGCTCATAATAGTACATCTATAATATCTCCTGAGAAAAAGGGATGAATTTTTCAAGCATTGCATACATTTCTAGGGTCTCTCTGTCTAATAATGACAGCGAAAAACTGAATGGGCAGGGCATACTTCACCCAATCCCACTCCATGGACAAAGGGCAACAAGGGATAACAAGGCAGATCTCTTTGGCTTCTCCACACATAATGTTCTCATCACCAAATCATATGTTTCTGATTCTTGTTAAAATAGAATATTACTATCAACCGACATATATTCCAGCACAATATCATTTCCCTCGACATCATCCTAGCTGTGGCTTATAAAAGTGTGTAAAAGAACACTCACTCAAAACATGAAAATTACATCAGGGAATAAAACAAAACAAAACAAACAAAAAAAACACCATCACACATGTAAATAAGCTACATGAAATTGAATGATATAAACTGAACAATAATCATAACTCTCCTCAGCCCTTTCAGGAAGGTCTAACCACCCATAGAGAAACATCAGATATAGAAAGGAGTTTGCCATACCTAAAATCCCCACAAACCATTTAGAACCAACAGTAGGACTCCCAGAATGCCTGCTTTCACAAACTATAGGCAGATGGTATGGGACATTACAGAGGTGCATAAAATGTATAAATATAAAGTTTTTAGTTTTAAAGTGTTGCGCCCTTGAAAACATTTCAGTCCATGATTTGCACACACACATCTGTTTCCACATCTTACACACTCAAAATCTCCAGAGCAGCAAATAATTGTTTGGATTTTACCCACTGATCCACTGTGGAGGCATTATTTACCAACAAATTCCATTCTTCTGTCTATAGAGGCAACAATTTAAACATAATTTGAAATGTGTTGACTAATGAGATACAAATTGGGATCTGCTTCAGACTATCAACCCCCATACTACTTATCTTTGTTAAACAAATTACTCTGAACTCTGAGCTTTCGAATTTCGACAATGTCTCGATCTTACAGTCGAGCCACTGTTGTGGTCTGAGTATTAGTGTCTTGTGGACTATGATAATTCATGCAAGATTTCTGATCAAAACATGCCATCATGCAAGTCATTTCTATGCATTGAACAAGCACAATTATTTATGTATTTGTTTGGAAATCTTTCTGAGTAAATGTAAGCCCTTGGCCCGAGTTGACCCCATAATAAACAGACCCTTAACCAATTGGTGTGAAAGCCCATGTAAAAAAAGCATTTTGATGTGGGTATAACAAAGATAAAATGAGTAGAAGAGTTAAGTGACATGGGCAAAATGTTGAGTATTGTTCCTTTTTTTTGTCTGTTTGCATTTTCGCTGCTCAAATGAACATCTTCTAGCTTTAATAAAACAGAAAAGTATTTCCAACGCTTTCTGTTTTTTGTGTCTTTCACTCACCAGTCATCGATCTGTTTGCTCTTATAGAGTGATTGTGTCATTTTGCTCCTCTATACAATTCACTACTAAATGACACAGGACCACACATTGGCTGACAATTCTTCAGCATCCAGCAGCATCCTTATTTCCCCTTCACAACATTGTCCTCCTTAGAAATCCATTACTTGCATCCAGGTGCTCATTTCCTCAAGTGTTTTTTCATTCTACCTCTTGGTGTAGAGTTACTTGTCTTATCAGTAGACCAGTGGTAAGTGAGCAGTCTGCCTTTCAGCAGAGACAGACAGTTCCGTGTCTGTTTTCGTTCCCTTTTGTTAAGATCAGTAGTCTAGATAGAACGATGTCACACAGTATGCTGATTATGTTTGGTTTGACTCAAGTTCAAGAGTCTTCAAGCTGTAACAGACCAAGCTCCTTCCTTCTGCATCAATATAAGAATGAAGTCTGTAAACAAAATTATTGAATTTTATTTTTTCTGACTTGCAAATGAAATAATCTGTACATCTGTGTGGGTGAGTTTCCTCTCGCTTTGCTTGAAGTTACATTATTCTTTTTTTATTGTTATTACTGTGATTATTATTCCAACACTCTAGCATTTAGATTCCCTGATGTCTTTTTGGTTTCTTCCTTTCTCTTTCCTCCTTCCCCTGCCCTCATTGTTGTCATCCTGTTTTTCCTTATCAGGTTTGGTTACACTGTCATATGAGGGCAGGGAGGCAGTTGAGGGAGTGCTCTCCTTCTTTTCTTGTTCGTGATTGTTCCCGCCATTCTCCACTTTGTTATTGGCTGGTTTGCGCTTACAGACAAACCCCCTCCTCGACAGGTAGGCACGGTAGGCCCTTTGAATGATTCTGGCTGACACATCCTCTTGCTTGCGCCTCAGAGTGGTAGTGATAGGCTCATAAGAGACCTTGGAGGGGTTGGCTGCCACAAAACGCTCCTCCATTTGTTGCCTCAACATGTCCAACTCGCCACTGTCACCCAGCACACGCTTAGTGAAGGCAAACAGGATGTCCAGGCAGTGGATGCGGTCGCCACTCACCATAGGCATGTCCATGGCGATTAGTTCAATGGTGTTGGGTTTCGGGACTCGGAGTGGGTGTTCAAGTGCATCAGCAAAGTCAGAAAGCTTGGCATAGGTGATGAACTGGGAGGCATCTGGGTCAAACTTCTCCCAAATCTCATAAAAGGTCTCAAAGTCATCCTCACTAAGTGGATCAGCACTCTCCTCTGTGGCCACACTGAAGTTCTCCAGAATGATGGCGATGTACATGTTAACCACAATGAGGAAAGAAATAATGATGTACATAACAAAGAAGAAGATGCCCACAGAAGGGTTGCCACAGTCCCCTGTGGCAGGAGTGCCAGCATTCTCCAGATGAGGGTCACAGTCTGGAGGGTAGTTGAGAATGGGCAGTAGCAAGCCGTCCCAACCAGCTGATGTGGTGATCATAAACAGGATGATCATGCTGTTGCCAAAGGTCTCGAAGTTGTACATGTCATCAATTCCAGCCCCATGTTTCACATAGCCAAAATTGGACATGCCAAAGATGGAGAAAATAAACATAACCAGGAAAAGAAGTAGCCCGATGTTGAACAAGGCAGGAAGTGACATCATTAGGGCAAACAGCAGAGTTCTGATTCCTTTGGCCCCCTTGATGAGACGCAGGATCCTTCCGATTCGAGCCAGGCGAATCACCCTGAAGAGTGTTGGTGACACAAAGTACTTCTCAATCAGGTCAGCCAGAAACATTCCTGAGGTTGAAGGGAGCGAAAAAAAAACAACACAGATACAGTTCAAGATAGGCAATTTGTTTTTTACAAAAACCACTGACTGCTTTTCTTGATCAACACTTCACCTACAGCTGAGAACAGCACATTTACAATTTTTGTGCCGATACTGGGAAAAAGCAGAAGATCCCATGCAGAGTTTTAATAGGGAATATTTTTTTCTGCCCCAAGTAATTACAATGTTCTCAATGGAGTCATAAGATTTTCTAGAGTAATATGTTATGTCTGGATAAACATGTTGCTGTTTATGGATTTCATCTGTCAAGGTAAAACATTAAAACATCAAAAGGAAAAAGTGTATACATCCATACATAAAGTTACTTGCATGGTGCCTGTTTAATAATAATAATGTGTAAAGAAATGCATTTTTTTCTGCATTTTTTCTTCATGTCACACCAAGAGCATACCTACTCTTTCTATTTGCTGCCTCTTTTGTTTGTTATTCATTTGTTGCTTAGTGTGTTTAGATTTGTGCTTGCTTCTATTTTTATCTTGTTTTTCACTTTATTATTGAGCACTTTTATAAACCCCTAACCTTTGTAAGAGAAAAAATTCTTTTAACTTAAATCAAAAAAAGTAATGTACATTTGACTTCTATTTTTCTTTCACTAGTTTGTTACTTTTTTGCCTTTTTAGTTTTGCTGTCTATTGCTATCATATTAATTTTTTTTTCCTTGATCCAATAAACTTCAATTGACTTTAAATACTTGCCCACAATTGAAAGGATGACCACAACCACATCAAAGATGTTCCAGCCATTGGTGAAGTAGTAGTGACGCAGCGCGAAGAGCTTCAATAAAAACTCCCCAGTAAAGACCACAATGAAGACGAAGTTGACCCAGTAAAGCACATTCTCTGTTTCCTCCGACTGATCATCTGTCTCCACCATCATGGTAACCATGTTGAGACAGATAAGGATCATGATGGAGATGTCAAACACTTGCTGCGTCACAAAGTCAAACACCATGCCCTGGATATTATTCTGAGAAAGGAAGAGAAAAAAAGCAGAGTTATTTTCCACATCTTTAAAATATAAAATCACAGAGCTGCTTGGTGGTAAAGATAAAGAGTGCAAACATTTACCTGAGGCCTGGGTATTGGTTTTTGTGGCTTCTTTGACCCAAGTTTCTTCATGGCATTGTAGTATTTCTTCTGCTCTTCCGTCATGAAGATATCTTGACCTCCAAAGTGATGGGGAAAAAAAACAATTTGGTTACAATCTGAAAAGAATCAGATCCCTAATTCCATACTAACCCAAATCATTTGAGCATAGGATTTAATTTGCCTGTTTTGACAAGCTCAATGCAAAAAATGCTTCTTATATTTGTTTACAATGTTTAGACACTGAGCTTGTGCAAATAATTTGACATATTGGGACAATCTGGGAAAATGAAAGTGAGGAAAATAAATCTTATCTTTTTCTTTTGTTGGTTGAAGTTATCAATGATGACACCAATGAAGAGGTTTAAGGTGAAGAAGGAGCCAAAGATGATAAAGATGACAAAGTAGATGTACATGTACAAGTTGTCCTCGTAGACAGGCTGGTCCTCCACCTGTGCAGCGGCAAAATTGAAAATGTGTACAAAACTGCGCCACTGTACCTTGAAATTTAAGTCAGACTTTAAAGAAGGTAAGCAAAAGCTTACCTTTCGAGAATCTATTGCTGCATACATTATGTCCATCCAACCTTTAAATGTTGCCTGTTAATTGTGCAGACACATTGCATGAGAGACCAGGTTCAACACTCGATATCAGAGGAAGAAAACAAATGAGAAGTGAAAGCAAAGTTTTCTCACCACTTGCAGGAGTGCCAGGTATCCTGCACCCACATTGTCAAAATTGATCTTGACATTTTTCCATCTGACTTCACTATAGTTTAAGCTAATGAGCGCAAGGCAGTCTGTTTTGTTGTTGACAACATCGGGGAGGAAGTACTCCTCAGCTGTTTCATTGAAACAGAAGTAATACTTTCCAGCAAACAGGTTGACACCCATGATGCTGAAGATTAGCCAGAAGATAAGACACACCAGCAGTACGTTCATGATGGAGGGAATAGCACCCACCAAGGCGTTCACTACAACCTGAGGAGAACAGCAGGGAAATGGAGTCACTGTAACTGCAATCACACACCAGCTGCATGGACAGGTTCACAAATAAGAACATTAACACACACATACATGGAAATGCACATTCTGCCACTCCACTGGAGGCTCTTGGCCTGTCACACTAAATTGTAAGGGGGTGTGACAATGCTGTCAGCTCATGGTTTGGCACTTCATATGACTGAGAATGCCCTCATTAAATCTTCTGACAAAGCCAGAGTGTAAACAAAATGTGACCGTCCGACTTTGATTCATTACATTTTTTTTCCTAACGAGTCATTCTCAGAACATTTTTTTATCAGTTTTGCTGCATATGTGAACAACAGATATACAGTCATTTTAATACACCATGATCTTTATGCAAAATGGAACAGAAATATAAATGTCTAAGTAACGATCATCTTTACATTAAATTGCTTGAGTGGGGCAATGGTGCTCTTTAAAACAACAGGCTTGTCAACATTTTCGTGCAGCAGTTGTTAATGAATGCCACTTATTCCCACCCTCTGGCATTCAGTAATAACTGATTTAACTGCAAAACAGTCTAAGCTCCACATCCATTTAATCCCATTTTTGTATCTCAATATGCCACAATGTTATATTGTTACACCCCTTTAAAATGCAATTTTTTTACTTAGATGGCCAAATATGATACTTGGGGTTTTTGGATGTATTAATTATACACAAGCATATATGTTCAGCTGCTAACCTCAAAAAAATTAACCAGACTGAAGTTAATTTTCATTTAGATAAGCAAAACCTGCAGCTGAGTATCTTTAAACAAAAACATTGTATAACTGCTTAAGTGATACAAATATTGCCCAAGGGGCAGTATGAGTGTGACTTACATAAACTATTCTGCGTTGAAGCAGTGTGGGCATGTTGGAGGAGCTAAATCTAGCTTAAGGAAAAGGCCATATGAATGTGCATTTCCAAACACAGAGGAGCCATGGTAACAGAAAGCGGAATAAACCAAAACTGTAGAGGCAAACATCAAATGTCAAAACTTGTTTGTTTTTCTTTTTAGCTCGGTGCTCTACCTAATACTATAGAGACAAAGCATCCAAATGATCAGTTAATATAACTACTGCAAAAAGGGTGATCACGTAAATCATGGTGATGACATTCACTGAGGAGTGGTGAGCAAGGATGGCGAGGGAAGGAGGGGGAGTATGCAACCAGAAGTTTGTTGATCTTCCAGTGTGACAATGCCAAAGCCAAACTGTGATAGATCAGATAACAGGACACTTGAGGCAGAGCGGCAGTCAGAGGATGCTGAGCTTAGACACTGACGGGGTTTGTTTTCTACCCAGTAACAACCAGAGGTTGATCCAACCCATCGTACACAAAAAAACTTCAGAAGGACTTCATTATTATTGCAGAAAGAAAATACCAAAAAAAAAAAAAATGCACACAGAGTGAAGGTTAGATTATTTTTTATGTGCATACTGTTAAACTGTAAAATAAATGTGCACAGAATTTAATTGAGCATATGCACAATTTTTTTTTACCAATTAATTTGTCTCATACTACGGATAGGGAGGCTTCATGAGCACAGAGGCGTTTTAACTGGCATCAGTTTACTTCCTTATATTTCATTACTTTAGTCTAAATTAGTCCTGTCCTTTGATTTAATATAAATGGGTTTTGTGTGATGTTTCATACCAACCTCTAGTTGTTCTCTCAGCTGGCACTTAATTCTTTAGAACTGAGTAATTATAATGAGGTGTTGCATCATTCAGGTCAAATCCCTGTTGAGGTCTAGTGTTTCATAAGGCAAGGGAAAGATTGTTAGGGAGTTTTGTTTAAATATCTAATGGATACATCACTGTGAGTTGTCTATACATAGCATTAATATATAATATATGAAATGATATATGATAATCAAATCAGATGTATTCTGACCATCTGAGATGATCTGCATCCATGCACAAAGCTTCTTACTGATAAAAGCTAAAAAAACAAAACAAAAAAATCCCCTCAGAGACATCTTAGGAATCTTCTATATCGCATTTCTAGCATGCGTTGATACTTTTATTTAATCGGCATGCAGAAGGACCAGCTGCCTGGTATCTTAGGTCTTACCCTCATGCCTTCAAAACGTGACAGGGCCCTGAGGGGTCTCAAGGCCCTTAGTGTCCTGAGTGATTTAATCGGGCCTAGATCGGAGAAGCCCAACGCATTAGCTATAAGGCTGACTATAGACACCTACACAGATAGGGACAGAAGGAGAGGGAAAGACAGAGGCAAAGGAAGAGAGGACCCACATAGTTAGAGGGGATGTAGAGAGAAACGTGGGCCCTATATATACTGTAAGGATGGCTGAATGGTTATATACAGATATACTGTATATAAGTACATAAAGACTTTCTACATTTGAAGGTATAAGATAACATAAGGTTAAACAGGGGTTATTGCAATAGACAAAGGTCAATAGAGAGTACATGACCCAAGTTTTCTTTTTCCTTCTTTTGTGTGTTTGCTTATGTTTGTGTTTGGTTTAGTTTGGCAAGCCAGTCTAGCGTGATAACCAGCTTAACAGCACAGTGAGCACACCTGGAAAGAAACTTGTGGTTGACACAGTGAGAGGGAGAGAAGATAAAGAGTCAAACAAAGGGAAAAAATCAGAGGAGAGATGTATTCACAAACACCAAATCAATGTGACACAATAATATACACACGATACACAGTACAAAACAGTACAGTTT
This sequence comes from Acanthurus lineatus, assembly GCA_029814665.1. Classification (NCBI taxonomy): domain Eukaryota; kingdom Metazoa; phylum Chordata; class Actinopteri; order Acanthuriformes; family Acanthuridae; genus Acanthurus; species Acanthurus lineatus. The sequence continues at coordinate 16,042,910 of JAPZDV010000012.1, read as the reverse complement.
CCACACCAGAGAGCATCTCACTTAAAAGAGGGGAGAGAAAATGCAGAAGGTTGAGGACAACTTTCAGGGTTAGAAGAGAGAGGATAACCTGTGAAAGTAGGAGCCCCAACACAGCACATAAACCTTACCCTGGACCCTCAAACACCGACCCCTCAGCTCCTCTCGGCTGCTGGACAATGGCTCTCTTAGCTTAAAGAGAGACACAGTTATAGGAACCTGCTGTAAGAGAGAGGACAGGTCAATATTAGAGTAGAGATTTGCATGGAAAGTCAGGAGAAGTTAGCTGCACAACACAAGGGCCAATATAGAATACAACACTGAGATGGGGGCATATATGAGTTTTTCTAAAGGCAAATCAGTGAGAGGGGTTGGACAAGCACTGGCTGTCCTCTATCACAAGCTACAGTGTACTCATAAATAAGGCTGCTGACAATGAATTGGTAAATACCCAGTGGTGAGAAAAGTACTCAGAGTTTAAAAATTATGTAAAAGTTCTAATACTACAGTTTATATATACTGTTATAGGTAAATAGTTTCAATTTCAAATTTTAGGTAAGTCAGTAAAAGGCCATGAGTATTAGCTTATTGTTACAACTTATTGCTACAAAAGTAAAGGTACTAATTATATAATATGGCAATGAAATTGTTGATGTAATGTCACATCAATATAAAGGCAATGCTAATAGTGATGTTGTCTTTAAAGGTGGAGGTAATTTAACCACTTTATATACTTTAGGGTAGCTTTATCTATGATAAAACAATCATTTTTGTTAACTAATTTGATTATTTATCTAACAGAATGAAAAGTATGTAGGAACTTGTAAAAAGTTCATTTTTCTTCCTAAAATGTAGACACCACAAGTATAAAGTAGCAGAAAAAGGAAATACTCGGGTAAAGTACAACTATCCTAAAACTGTACATTAGACAATATGCATACATCACACACACAAAGCTATACAAAATTTAAGGTTATGCATGTGAAAGGGTCTGAAGTTTGTGACATGCTGGACACTATAGCCCCATACTATTCATGTCCAAGTGCTGCACAATAAATGCAGCATTGATTGATATTGTGTTAATAAACACTCAATAGGCTTTTATGTTCTTTAATCAGTCTTTTTTAAAAATGTAAAAATGTTATTATCATTCATAATATGTTAAGCCTTAATGACCTCCTTACTCCCTAAGAGCTGGTTTAACTTCTTTATTAACTGTATTACTCTTTTTCGCTCTTAAATGTTCATATGTATACATTCTATTATATTATTTAATTGTATTGGTAAAATGGTTTGTTTGACCCTTTATTTATTCATTACAGGGACAAGAGATAAAACCAGTGAAGCATCTGAGTTCCTAGATGTCCTGATTAGTCAAGTGTGTCCCAGTGAGCTCCGATAACCTTCCACACATTCGTGGTCTAGAGAAGCACTGTAAACATACGGGGCACTTGACTATGCCCAAATTCAGCAGTAAGGACACTGGAACCCACAAACAAGTTAAAAAAACAGCAACAACACAACATACATCAGTGCGACCTTATCATGTGACACCATGTGACACTGACACATGACAAGGTCGTATAATACTAAAACACAGACCGACTGGCACCTCACATTCAAGAAAATTGGTGGTCAGTTGACAGGAGATGACTTACCAGCCACTGCATGACTTATCACGAAATAAGGCACATCATCAAACATATAGGAGGATTAGGGCAACAAGAAAAAAAAAAGAGATTTCAGATTGTTTTCAGTATTTTGAGAAAGAAATCAGTGGATAAAATAAAAGAGTCAGAGAGTGTATTTGAAATTTCACTTATTATTTAAACTGTCTTGAGGAATTGTATGGGGAAAAAAAAAGAAGACACTGAGGGGTCATGCAGATATGCCAGTTTAAGTAGTATCAATACTTCTTATGTTTTGCATGGTGGCATAATTTGAGTCCACTTTTGGGGCAAGTGGGGCAAAATTATTTTCACTTCATTTTTTGAGCATTTCAGACGGACAATGCTCAAAAAATGGCAGATAAGCAAAAAGGGGAACTGTGTTGTGTAATCCCAAATCAACAATTCAATAATCAACATTGAGACTCCTTCTTCAAATTCTGACTATTTTTTTGGATTTTATGAACATGAAAATTAGATGTCTTTGTACTTATAGAAATAATTTCTTTTCTCTTCTTAACTGACATATTCTTGGCTTGCAGTAAAAAATGATCATAGGCTCATTTATGTACAACCTCAACTTCCTGTTTCAACAGGAAGTACATCACATTAAGAGTACAGCCAGACTAAAGATTGCAAAGCTGACCACAACAAGCACTTCCCACAATCAGCTGCTTGTGGGAAGATCAATCACAGTGTCAGTCAAAATGCAGTTCAAGTTCTTTTTACTGTAGTTGATGCACTTTTGTTTCACAAATGATACATATCAGTACAGAAGCTATGTGAGCAGTCAGTTTTTGAACACACATGCTGTGTTTAATGAACGTCACATGTGATTGGTTATTGGATCAATGATTCTGCACCCCATCCAGGTTAAAGGTTTTTTTAATATTATTTAATAGAACTTAGTCAAGCATATAAATTGCCTATCCCTCCCTGTCTGTTACACCCTCCTGCCTAACAAATGCAACTACAAAAACAAAATGTGAGACTGCAGCTTTGTCGAGCTCGATGTGTTCAGTCTTGCTGTGTTTTAAGGAAGTCAGGACCCCATTTAACAAGGCCTTTAAGCAAACTTAAAGTAACTCATATTCTCCTTCAACAAAAACAGACATAAAAAGAAAATCAAGTGAGAAACTCATCAATCACAAATGACACTTATGCAACAGTAACTGTCTGGTTGACAAACAGTAAATGACTCAGCAGTCTCAAGCTGGATGGGAGATCATAGACAATGACTTATCTGATCCCTTTAGGCATTCAACACTGATACATTACACATAGTTATGCTGTGAATGATTGAACTGTTAGGTTTGCCACACTAATCTTTTATGTCCACAGAACTGATAAATCAGGCAAGATAAATGGTATGAAACCAATAAAGATCAGTATGAGGTGCAGAGTCTGTTTTTTTACTAAATATATATATATATACCTTTCTATTACTAGTTTAGGAGTCTAAAAATGTGTGCCAGTGATGAAGCCGGTTCTAAAATCAAAACCCTCAATTGATGTTACACTCTTTAAAATTATTATTATGAGAAATTAAAAGGAATAAAATACATTCTTTTACTACTGTGCCTTGATTTCACCGGGTATGGCTCCATTATTCTGCAAATACACTTTTGTTCAGTCCTCAGTACAACTTCATACATTAATGGGATCATTTCAGATGCATTTTTGCCTGCTGGGTTGCTCAGATTTTGTGTATCTAGTAATTTTTCCTAGATATTTGTGCTTCTACTATAGAGAAGGTAAATGGATACTTTTATTTGTCTCTTAAGTGATGACAAGTTAAGGCCTGCACATTTTTAAATTATTTTTAAAACTGAGAGATTCTTTTTGTCGTTTCTGTCTGACTTCCTGTCCTACTTGATCTGGCTCTGCACAGATTGATGCAGCTTCCTTCACAACTGCACAAGCTGCCTATTCTTTGCAGAGCAGAGCAGAGACTGTCTTCTGTGACGCCTCTGACATGTGACTGGTGGGATCACACGCATTGTCCTGAGTAGCCACGATCAGCTCAGAAGATGCTGAGCAGCCAGACGCGATGCAGCCGTGCCCAGTGGAAACAAGCTGTTAGTTAGTTATACAATAGAATGGGGATCAAATGTACTTACATCCACAATGAAGAAGTCCAACCAACACCAGGCATTCGTGAAGTACTTGACGAAGCCGTAGGCAACCCATTTCAGCAACATCTCCAGGATGAAGATGTAGGTAAAAACCCGATCAGCATACTCCAGAATGATGCGGACTGTCTTCCTCTGCTCAATGTAGACATCCTCAAAGGCCTGAGGAGCAGCAGAGCATCATCATATAGACAAAGGCTTGTCTGATTTCTTGCACTATTTACCACTGACACATTTCACATGTTTATGTTGTATATTATAAAACTGTGAGGTTAGTCCCACCATAGAGCATCTTGTCTAATATTTAATGTCTACACAGCTTATAAAAAAGGCTGGAAAAATGGCATTTAATCTTTTTAACCAATATTAATTCACTGCAGAATTGCTGACTTGGATTTCTACTGTTATAAAACATCTTGTGTTATTTTATGTTAAGCAGCACATGTGAATGAGTTGTTTACACAGTAAAGGGTAATAAGGGTACTACAATATGAGGAAGATTTTTCGCCCTGTCAAACTGGTCCGATCATTTCCCCTCAGCCCTCCCATTCTCCACTGTCTGTATCTGTTCTTCAGCACGTAAGTGTTTCGTCTTGGCCACAGGCCTCATCCCCTTCACAAAGCTGCAGACCTAAGCTGGATTCTGCTGGTTGAAAGGTTGGTGCATTACAGCACTTTGTTGTCCATTAGCAACAATCATATCAAGAGCAGTTGCAGTAGAAAAGAGGAGGACGATCTTGCTAGTACACATCGTTATGAGATTCAGTGTGTGTGTGTGTGTGTGTACATATGAGATTTTTCTCATCAGTTCATGTTATTTCCTAAATTTACTTTGTAAAACACTGGGTTACTCTGTTTTGATATGTGCTTCATAATAACAATTGAAAGAACCAGCAGTGGCATTAGTATTATGTTAATGAGTGCATAGAAAATGCCCCTATTTGTGTGTGTGCGTGTGTGTTGGTGCTCCTACCAGGGCTCCACTGCTGAGCAGGATCATAAAGATGATTAGAGTTTCAAACCAGTTGTGTTCTACAATCAGGTAGCAGGTTTTCCTCAGGAACCACCAGTGTTTCCCCCAGCCATGAGTGATGGGAACATCACAGCACTTGTATTTGGCCACACACTCTGTATGACAAATAAAAATACAACTGCTGATATAATCAGAGGAGACAGGCACATAAGACTGCCAAGGACATGATGTAATGAATCACAGTTCCTCTGAAAAATGTATAGTAAAAAATTTTACAGTGCTAACAACATTTCCTGTCCATTCAGTGTTTTTATATACAACAAAGTCAGATAATAAACACCCACTTACCATCTGTCCAACAGGGGTCTGGGTCAAGGTACTCCTCCACTACCTCCACCACTGCAACCTCCTCCACATCAGGCTTGATATCTATTGTGCTGCCCTCGGATGAACTGGTGTCATCCAGCTAGGACAAACAGAGGAGCAGAGGGATCAGTTCAGCCTCTGACTTTCTCCCTGAACATCACAGGATCAGCAGTGAGATGCTGAAAGCATATGGATACGGCACAGTGCCAGTACAGCCATTACATTAGTGCCCCTTTGGGTTTGTATGCATGACATGATTTATTGCTTGAGGTACACATGTTGGAGCCATGTAATGCAGCCGTTTATTCTGTAGAGTTATTAATAAATTCTGAAGGAAGCAATTTAACTTGATTGGTGACAGATCACACTGGTAATGATGGCCACTGTTATACAAGCATAAATACAGATTCTTCAGTGATAAAGAAGTGATTAATTTGTTTGTAATGAAAGAATTAAACATATGTTTGTACCAGCATTTTGAGTTTGAGTCAGCTCAATAAACAAAAAGGAAATCTGTTATGAGAGAAAAATATAATTTGTATGCAAAATTTCTATGTGTTTTTTTTTTTTTTTGCTTCATTGTATAGTTTTTCTGATGTGCAGCTTTGAATGTGAATTTCAGAGCTGTAAACTGTAGGAAAGAAAAATGTAATATCTCTCATTTTGTAAAAATGTCATATCCCAACAACAGGTCAAGGTGAGGCAGGGCAAACTAGTGAAACACCAACATAACGGCAGCACCATAACACCATAACAGCAGCCTTATTACAATAAAGTATACACACACTTGAATGCATACAGACACTCAGCCAATTCAATTCACTAGAGAATGATACTGCACTTTATAATCTTAAGTCATCAGCAAAGGACTGCATTTGCACTCTCTTCTGCTCCTCTCTTTTCTCTGTCTCTTCAGAAACAGGCAGATGGATCCCTGCTCTCCTGATTGGCTGTATGCAGCTCTGTCTGTGTCTGCTCCCTGCAGTGTAGCCTGTGGCTTGCTGTGGTGCAGGGAAGACTGTTGTGTGGTTGGTTGAGGGAGCCCAGTGGAATATAAACCTGGTGCAGGTACAGTAGTGACGCTGCTGCATTATCTCCTTTCTTCCTACTATAGACCAGGTCAAGGTGACCCACGCAACAGACTTCATGACAAGCTTCTGTCTGGCTCACCCTTTTACCATATTTACACAGTTCAGTAGACAGTATGTTTCTCTGCCAGTCGTCTCGTCAGGAACGCCTTTCTGTCTGTCTGCTGTCTGCCTGCAGGGTTACGACTCATTCTCCGATGTCTAAATGGATGTTCTAAAATGTCAGGTAACCTAAATGTCCTTAATGTGGCCGCTCAGGCCAGTTCTGCGTAATGGATCATAAGTTGCAACATGGTCACCAAAAACACACAGAGTTACAAATGCAAGGCTAAATTTCTACAATGTAAATGACTTATTTAAGACAAAAAAAGTCACAGCCTTCTTATATCTCTGAATTTGCCCACATCTGCAATACACACACAGTGTCCAAAGTAAAACCCCTATATAATCTCCCTTAATCAAGCAATAATTTGCCCAAACATCATCAAACCTAACAGATAAGGACATCATTGCTGCAAATGCTATATCATCTCTCCTCCACTCAAGTAACAAGTCCTTGCTACTTACATCTTTACTGTTCTCCACATCCGATTCACTGCTGAAGTCTTCAGTATTGAGGTTCTCAAAGTCAGACTCGCCAACAGCGATGGGAACACACACTGTGAGGTTGGGGTTGTGGATAAAGGACATGTAGTCCTCATCAATCATATACTTTCCCACACTGCTCCCAATGCCGCTGGTGGTGCCATTGCCATTTTTTGCATAGTCCAGATCACGGTTGATGTCCACTGTGTGATTTGCAATGCAGTTGAGCTTCTTCTCGTACATTTCATCCAGAGGCTTCTGTTCGTCCTCTATGGGCGGCTTGTCAAACACAGAGCAAAGAATAATAAGCAAAAAGGCTACTAAAGCAGTCTGATTGAAAGATACATTTGAATGACAACACTAATGGTGGTTCAGGTTGTTCAGCAACCTAGAGTTGCTCGTGCATATAGATTGTTATATGAATGGTACCTTCTTCAGCACCGTGGCTACCGTGGCCTTAAACCAGGCGATCCCTTTCTTGATGCGGTTGACTGCAAGCTGGAGATTATTGGGTTCACCGTCATCATCAGTGGCAGCCAGGTTGTCTGCACTGAATGAGCTCAGCAGCAAAGCCAGGAACAGGTTCAGCACCTCAGAGAATAAACAACAGCAAAAGTAAATGGATGGTTTACAACTAGAGAACCATTGAGAAAGTATCGCTCACTGGCATCAACTCTTTGTAATCTTTTGTCTTTTCTTACCACCAGGTTTCCGATGACCATGACCATCATGAAGACGATGAGGCACATGCTCTGTCCTGCCACCTCCATACAGTCCCACATGGTCTCAATCCACTCTCCACACAGCACTCTGAACACAATCAGGAAGGAGTGGAAGAAGTCGTTCATGTGCCAGCGGGGCAGTTCACAGTCCGGCGCAATCTTACACACACAGTCCTTGTAGTTTTTGCCAAACAGCTGCATGCCCACCACGGCAAAGATGAAGACGATGATGGCCAGCACCAGGGTCAGATTACCCAGAGCTCCCACGGAGTTACCAATGATTTTGATCAGCATGTTTAGGGTGGGCCACGATTTGGCTAGTTTGAACACTCTCAACTACATGAGACACAGAAATGAAGATTATTCCAGTTATTCATATTAGCACAGATGGGTTTAATTTGAGCTGACAGAAACATTTAATTTCATTTGAAAATCTGTGTTAAAGCAAGTTCTATCTTGCAACATTTGTTCTGCCACATACACAAAATCTAAATATTAAGATTGCAAAGTTTATAAAATAAACAATAAATGTGTGTGATGCAAAATACACTGATGATTTAGTAGTTACACAACCTCTTTCAAAAATTAAAATCTTTTCTGATTTAGAGTTTTAAACAACTGATTTAATAATAAAGAGAAATCAGATTTTGAAAAGATTAACAGCTACAAGGTGAATATTGTTAACCTGACAACCTGTACATGAGGGCCGGTAAAAGTAAACAAAATGCTGACATCTGTGTATCTACTCTCTTCCACTCACCAATCGGAAAGACCTGAGCACTGACAGACCTTCCACATCAGCCAGTCCCAGCTCAACTAAACTCAGAGTCACAATGAAGCCATCGAAGCAGTTCCAGCCTTCCTGGAAGTAGTAGTAGGGATCCATGGCAATCAGCTTGGCAAACATCTCTCCAGCGAAGATGCCTGTGAAGACCTGTAAACCGACATTACACATTTTGAATTGGAATGACACTTTCCCCATAAAATCAAATTTATGTCATCAAAGGTCTTATTACATTGTGTGATGTATTTCATGGTGATACAGGGATAGTAACAGAGGATGTAGACAGTGATTGCTGAAACTTATGTGTGAACCAATAGGATTTCAGTGCAGTTTGCAATTGCTTTACTGCCTGGTCTTTTGAGGTATGCCTACCAGTGCAGCATGAAGTTACTGTTGCTTTCTAGACAGAAATAGTAGTAAAAGATGATTATGGTTTATTTTCAGTAGACTGTGACTTAAATCTGACTAAAAAAATCTAAAATATCATACATTTTTCAAATTATTTAAAAAAAAAGCTCCAATAAAAATGTCATAATGAAACTACAAACATAAAAACAGCAAATTTACAATTCTTTCTTTGCTCTAAGTCTTATGGGAAAATTGAATGCACACTGAATAAACCTGCATGCTGATATTGCATTCTATTTGATGTAGTGCTGATTAAAAATGGATTAGGATTTGGGATTTGAGGACTCCTCTGACAGGGCAAGGTCATAGAGCAGACGCACCATATTCCAGTTGACCTTGTATGGAGCTGTAGTGCTCTGAGCCTTTCCCATATCATTCCCACCTAACAGCGAATCATGTGGCTTATCAGTGCTGCAGAGAACACCCAATGATTCATACTGCATCATCCATCACGCTGATTCCTCTGACTTAAGTTCCTGTGTCACTCCTGACAGCATGCCAATCGCTATGACCTCATTTCCTGTCTCAGTACAAACATGGTGCCAATACTGCTGCCCTCAGACAGCTTTGCTATAGTGGTACCTGACAGCAAGGGCAGAGAAAAACAAACCAAGATGTCTGCTGTACATTTGGTTAATATGAACTTTGAAAAACCAGTACTAGAAATATCTGTGTGTGAGCATGTGTGTGTGTGTGTGTGTGTGCGTGTGTGGTTAACTAAGAGAAAGAGTAAGAGAGTGTTAGGCAGAAATCCGCAGAGTTGAGGTAAGCAGGATGCAACGGAAGCAGCAGAGTGACCTGAGTGGGGGTGATGAGAGTTTGGGGAGCAGGCAGGCTGGCTACATTAAAATGGAAATAAATCTTTAATGAGACCCCATCAGAGTCCTAAATACACTAAGCGTGTGTGTCTTAAGTGCACATACCAAATGATGCTCTGATGTATTGGTTTGAGGTTATGGGGGGGGGGGCAAACTGAACCTATAATGCTTCTGTTACTCCTGAGAGAGATAATAAGGTTCATGCAGGCATTAAAGCTTAAAAAGAAAAATGGTGGTGGTAGAAGAAAGGACAAAAGAAGAACTGCAGTTTCTCACCAGATTGCCAGTATACAGAACGCCCTCAAAATGTGGAGTCATGGGGTAGTGCTCCATGGCCATGAAGAGGGTGTTGAGGACGATACAGATGGTGATGGCCAGGTCCACAAATGGATCCATGACAATCAAGTAGACAATGTGCTTGATCTTCAGCCACAGGGGGAAGCACTCCCAGATGAGGAAGACATTGGCAAACTTGTACCAACAGGGAGGGCACTTTCTTTGAGACTCCTCCAACTCTGCAGGAGGAGAGAGAAAAGAGAGAACCAAAAAGAGTGAGAAGAAAAGACAGTCAAGAGTGAGTGGATAAAGCCCCAAATTTGGGGCAATAGACTTTCTGGTGAGTAACAGATACCACTTGGATGCTTTTCTACATAAGCAAAATGTCAGTTTGAGGTGTAAATACAAACAGTATGTAGTATCAAGACTTGAATGATATTAACATCTAAGCCAGGTGATAAATTAAAGATGACTCATACAACTTACAAAGGGAGAAGAAAACAAGTCAAAGGAAACATGCACTCTCTGTACCCTCTATCAGTGTGTTGGTGACTACGCTCATCTGACTGTTTGCACGGTCTTTTCCTTTGAAGGAGGAGTTGAGCTGATCCACAGATACCATAAGAGAGCCGGAGTGTTTCTTCTTAATCTCCACGTCAGTAGTCTGTACTCAGAGATAGACACAATGTTGGTCAAAGGTAAAGCTCACAGTCATCTATATTCACAAACAACAAATATTCAAACTCATGCTCTCAAGCTATCTTAACATAAATGATGCCACAGGTCTGCTCAGAAGATGAAAAACCAAACATAACAAATGCAGCTTTTTACAACAGTTCCTCAAATCTCTTTTATGTAGTACTATTCCCCTGAATACCTTATATGTTCAATTTAAGCACTACCAACAATAATCTGCAACATACTTCAAATTTATACTGTAAATTCTCAAAAAGTTTCCTTTATTTAGCTCAGGAGATAACCAGGTTATTTTTAAAACAGGCTTCCCATTTGAGATAAGTCTTTATTTCTAATTTTCCCCATTTTGTACTTATAATATTTTAGTCTGCTGCCATTATGAAACTACTTGCTTTTGTTTGAGAATTTACGGTACACTTTTAAACCCTTACACTAGGAATAACATGACTGAACTACAACCCTCAAATAATTAACATTAAATTGCATGCAGTGGCATGCTGGTCAAGAAAAGATGGGATTTCAGGATAGCTTTTGCTGCGACACCATGCTACATTTTAAGAGAAGTAAAAAGGTAAAAGCAGGTAGATTGGTTGAGAATTAAAGAGGGGTCTCCCATGCTAGCTAGAATGAGGGGAAATATTGTTGTAGAAGAAGTTTTTGGATTTGCTCTTGCACGATCCACTGGCTCAGGAGAAGAGGATAAATGAGGACAAAAAGGAGAGAAAGAGAGGAAGAAAGAGAGTGAAAAGAAGGAGACATAAAGAAATAGGAGGCTCTAAAAGCTAAAGATAAATAACCCTAGGTAGTGTTTTTTTTCTGTAATGTGTTTTGATTGTCTTGTTTTATGACTGACAGAGACTGTATACAATATGTGTAAGCATGGTGGTAGAACCTAAAGGGAACTGACATATAATGTGCAACTGTTAGATATTAACCAATGAAATGATGATCATGGTGCTGGAAAGAAATGACTAGGTGTGTTCTGTTTCAGCTGGTTAGATAAAAGAGGAGCAGAAGAGAAAGGGCATTAAAACAGGGTGGAAGTGTAAGTGGCAGTGCGAGATTAAATTAAAAGACAGAATCTAGATATTCAGGGGAGGGAAAGGGAGCTACTGAGTTTAGGTAAAAGGGAAACAAGAGCCAAGGGAAGGAGGTTGTGAAGGAGAAGCTGCAGAGACCGGGGCCACCATCATCATGCCTAAACTGTATTGGTGTCCCATGGACGTCCTTACACTGTCATCAGTGGCTGCCTTATCTATTTTCACCTCAGGCAGAAGCCGTCTGCCAGGCCCAGGGCCGATGAGAGACACAACGCCATTGCAGTCCACTGTGCTGTTCCTCTTCCCTCCAGAGTGGGGTGCCAGGGGGTGGATGCGTGACGAGCCTTGGCTGTATCCACTGTAGCTGTTGCGGCGGTAGGGGATAAACAGGGAGCCTCGTCGATCCTCGCTCTCCTCTACTGTACTGTGCTCATCGTCTGCAAACTCGTTCTCCGAGCCCATGTCCTTGGAACGGCCTTTGAAGCTGAAGATGCTGCTCCTGCTGTTGTGGCGCGACATGAAGGGAGAGCCTGGGATGCTGAGCAGTGACTAAAGAGGGAGAGACAGACGCAGAGAGAGAGAGAGCGAGAGAGACAGAGACAGAGAGAGAGAGAGAGAGAGAGAGAGAGAGGGTTGAAGAGTTATTAAAAACAGCAGGAGTCAGTTGATGTGTAAATAAAAAAAGCCAACAAGGTGATGAGAGCAAATGGGGCACAGAGTTAACAAGAATAAACCAGAGGAGGAGGAGAAAAAGAAATGGGCAATCTTAGGAAACAGGACAGCATGTATGTCAGATAAAGACACATGACATAAAAATACAGGTTTAAATAATGTTGTAGCAACCACAAGATGTACAATTTTGATTTCTCCTGCTGCCAAAAATCAAACATTGCCAGCTTTTGTGCAACATATAGATACTAAGGCTATGACATATGTTTCCCTCATACCAAACTGTATTTATGGCACAGTAACTGATATGAGAATGATGAAGAGGAACAGAAAGCTATAATTATAATCTTGTTCAATTGGTTATAACATGAGAACTGTCTTTGTAATGTCCTATAAGAAGATGATCTAACTATAAAAAAATATGGTTAAGATGATTTTATTAATTCAAAGTCTTTTCCTTGTCATTCATACAGTTTTTTGCCTTTTTTCTATAGGAAGTTGGAAGACCACAAAAATAAGATAATAATACTTATGGGAACAGCCCACAAGTTAACAAAGAAACTGACCAGTGTCTTTCCACAAAGATTTAATAAAATACAGTTTATTATTATTATTATTATTATTATTATTATTATTATTATTATTATTATTATTTCACCGACTAAAAATCCAAAT
>JAPZDV010000012.1:15999356-16011489 GCA_029814665.1 Acanthurus lineatus | reverse complement strand
GTTTCTTTCGTGCTGTGTTCTTTTTTCCTTCAGCTGACAGACACACACACACACACACACACACACACACACACACACACACACACACACACACACAGCCACACACTTAGCCACACTCATTGACATACAGTGCAATAGTGAGCGACAGGATGACTGTCGGTCGAGTAGAGGAGACGAGCAGCCTAGAAAGGTGAGGACAGAAAAAGGAGGGATGGATGAATGAATGAATGAATATACTTAGCCGCATTTCCTCAGGTATGATAAAGGACAAACACATTAGTGGATTAGGAAAATGAATGATATGAATGATAGTAAAAGGGGGGGGGGGTCTTAGCCTGTGACTATTACTGAACCTGCTGACACAACACATGGATGGGTATGATGAAGTTAGCACATCTTGACTAAGCAGAATGAAGAGAAGTCAGAACCTATAAACTATGAGATGCACTGAGGGTAAGCAGCATCCAAAAGGCCAAAATTCCCTAAAAACATGCCTATGAAGCAAGGCGCCACAGCCATAAATTAGGAATGTACAGGATTAGCTGTTCAGTTGATTGAACATTAATACTTAAACTAGTCTGCACCAGAAATACAAGTTGGTTAGACTTTTTACTATTATAATAAATGCTCATTAACATCTTGTCTATAATAAAATAAGTCATCAAGATGCAATGAGGCCTTTCTTATACTTCTACTGGATCCAATCCTCATCATCATTATTGAATGATAAACCAAATATTTGTTTAATTTATCATTTGAAATTTTAATACATAAATAATGATGCAATCACTTAAAAAAAACTGCCTGTTTGACTTTTTGTTTAAAGACTTTTACTATTGTCTTAATTACAATCAAACACAGGTTTTAGTCATAGCTTCATGAAGACATTTTGTGCATGACAATATTTTTCACATTCTGACAAGCTGAAGAAAACCAAAGGCATTTTTAGTCTTCTTTACCATTATAATTTAAGTAAGGAAGGAAGGCACATTGAGAATGTTTGTGGGCAGGGTATGTCTTGTTATGTTCATTGATTTTGTTTCATTTATAAACTATAAGCGACAGTGCTGAAAATCTCATTGTACAAAGGCAAATTCTGTATGATGATATACTGAAAAGCTTTGTTGACTTCTTGACATTGTTTACTCATCCGGATGAGTTTTGGTACATGAAGCTCTAAACAACGACTTAAAAACATACCTCTGAAGTCAACAAGTCTTGTAAAAATCATTGTCCCTTGTGTATTGACAAACATAAGGCTAACAAAAAAGGAGACGTGTGAGTGGAGGCCATGATAAACAACTCCTCTGCAACTTTCCTCCAGTCGCCACAGAGGAAAGAAAGGAAAGTTAGAGAAGGATGCATTGGGCAATAAGTGGAGGAGGATAATAAGTCCAGAATGCAGACCTTACTGTGGCCACAGCTGAACTAGGGCTCTGGATCAATAGATCACAAAAGGCACATACACTTGATAGTTTCATCCTATGAGAGAGTGCTGCTGCCTGAGAATGCCAGTCCTGCTGACTGGGCTTCTTGCTGCTCTACAGGCCACATATTCTCTTACACATTATCACTGCCACCACACAGAAAACTGGCTACTCGTCTACACAGATGAAGGTACTACAGCATTATCCTGCCCTTTTTCTCTGTACTTCCTGTCCTCTCCTGCCATCTTCTGCCCTCCCTCCTCATTCCTCTTTCGCTAGTGCTGGAGTGTGAGGGATGTGGGGCAGAGGCCTAAAATGCCTGGATGTCTGATCTGAAACTGTAAAAGAAAAATAATAAAATACCAGAGACTGGATTTGTGTAGTTGCAACATGATTACAAATTGATCTTGCATGACAGTAACACTGATTTGAAATGTGATAACATTTATAAATGTGCTTATCTGTCTCCAGTCTCCAAAAACTACTGCATACACACAGATGCTGATGCTCTGTCATAAGGTGTGCTTTTGGATACAGGATGGTTTTAACCTGTGTTCACTTAAACCCTCTGCTGGGTCCTCAGAAGACATGCAGTTTTAACTGCATGTCTGATTTAGTCTGAACTACACAAGCTGTATCCTGAAGAAATCTCTGCTCTGCATACATTAACTGAGGTTAAGGTTTATAAAGTTTAGTATAAGGACAGGTTTATACAGCTCAGATTGTTTTATCATGTGTGGTCTTTTGAAAGCGACATTTAATCAGGTGGCAAACCTATACAATAACAATTAAAGGCATCAGTTCTTTTTTAATCAATTTTGATGCCAGAAACAGAATTCCTGATAAACTGAAAAGGATAACAGTTGTTTATGCACCACCACAACACCAGCACTTGCAGAGAGGATATGTGGTCAGTTTGCTATTAACGTGAAGGTCACAGACGCAAATAATTACAAATGTATTTTTAGACCAATTCTCACCACAGTTTTATTGTAAGCTGGTACAATTTCTCAGATCATAATGTTTTCAGGTTTTTTCATAAGAAAACTGGGGAAATAGTTGCTCACTTAACATGACTCACTGGTCAAACAAAAAAAACTTACTGTGGCGTTGAGCCATCAGAGCACTGACAAGGGTGAAAACCTCAATAATTGTGCACACATCACTTGCAGTATATTCACATTCACTCGTATTACCTGAAGAATGTGGAATTGTAAACAGCAGGTCGCAATAAACCAGTAATAGCAAAGCAACAAAGGTAAAATAATGATAAGGGTTATAATTCTATTGCACCTGTGAATGCAGGGAAACCATCAGACACACCAACTCTGAGTGTGCTACATGATGACGAGGTGCTCTGACACACCTGCACTGGGCGACTCAGACATTAGCTGCGGTTCAGTACAACCTGTGTTTGTCTGGACAGAGCAGTCAGGTCCAGTTCAGCATGCAGCTGAGCTTAAACCCATGCAAGTTCTGGTTTAGTTGGCTCGTTTCTCAACTGTGGCTAAGCTAGTCAGATGCTGGATGACTGAGCAACAGTCTGATGTAGTACAATCATTGATATTCATTACTCATCTGCACTGATAAAAAAAATAATGTTTACACTCAAACAATTTGTTGAACAGAGCACATGTCACCTGTCAATCATCAAAGTGTGTTTTTCTCACAAAAAAATTAAATTAGTTATAGTATCATTGGCATGCAAACATAAAAACAAATGTGTTATCCCCTCCCAGATGTTACATAATCAACTAATGCAGATAATTAATCAACACTGCAGAAAACCTTTATGAGAATTGCTTTTCCTGCATCTACATTCAACAACAAACCTGCAGCATTGCAGAGCATCTTTGTCTCTCTGCCTCAGAGGTTGTGTTTTGGTCGTACAGATGAACCTAAAAGCTCACACATCTTGTATGATGTTCTGTGCATCCTAATATGTAGTGACTGTGCCTGAACCCCTGTAGGAGTGACGAAAAAGAACTCAAAAGCTCCTGAGGACCTCAAGGTCATCTTTGCCACTATGACATCCTTATCTTTGTAGAAAGAAAACTTCCATTTCGACTGAAACTAATATGAAAGCAAAATCTGTTCTGACAGTGAGTTTCTTATTGTATGTACTGCATGGTTAGTATGCAACGCTGGTAAGGTCACATGAGAGAAGGGCAAAGGTTAAGCTCAATTTGAAGGTTAACAACATCAGCTGAATAAAACATTTGTAAAGATTTTAAAGACTTCTGAAATTCTTTTTGTCTATTAGTGTGGGAGAGACTGTGAGGTGCATTCGGTCTGTGTGATAACTCACTTTCTTGTTCATATAGAATGGGTCCAAATCCTCCAGTGGTGTGGCCGCCAGTCCATCAGGAATATCGCCGTAGATGAAGGGCAGGCTCTTCCCAGCCTCCAGGTCACTGTTGGGCTTGAGCTCATTCTCGTCAGACGTGTCACGGTGACTACTGTCCGATCTGGGCTTGGGTGGCTTCTTGTTTTTCTCTTCATTGATGCGCCTCTCGATGTTAGCGAGTGACTCCGGGGTGAATTTCTTGAAGCTATCAGGTCCTGGGGGTGCAAGAAGGGGTGCGGCCATGTTTTCATCCTGCAGCTATTTCCTTTTTATTTGTTTTCCATCCCAGACATCCAGCTCTGAGAGGAAGAGAGGGACACAGAGTGAGCTTAAGATATGGATGAAACAAAATGAAAAGAAGAATATAAAAAGAAAATCATCCCTCAAATTTATAGTCTAGGTTTATTTTAATCCAGTGTCACTCATCAATCAACACTGACTGGGCAAGAATGTGTTTTGATTAACACGGTTCCTATATTAAAGTCATACCAGTTGCTTTGCACCCCTTCTCAGTGTCAGTGCTGCTCAGAGCATCACAGATAATTTAGTAGTTCTGCCAGAGAAAGCAAACAAAGCAAAATAAAGCTTGAAAAGTGCAAACATTTGGAACACAGGCCAGTAGGCACTATTTCTGCTCCTTCCATCAACCTTAATGACTAAAGCACAAATCCTGTATCTCCTTAAAGCCAAACTCAGGCACCCAGCACATTACACCGGACACTGGACACCAAATTCCCTTTTACAGCAGAGAGACATGTCAAGTTTTCTCTTCTTGTTTTTTAATGCTCACAAATAATGGGCTCTTTATCCCACCAGGAACTCGCCTCTCTAAATCCCCCTTTCACAACTATCTTGTATGACATTTTGCTATATGCCTTTGGAAGGATGTTACCTGCTTACTGAGACATAAAAACAGACAGTATATGCATGGTGTATATGTGTTGGTGCTGCTGTTCTCACTGAGAATAAACATCCAGGTCTGCAGCTCTGTAAAGCTTTCACCTCATTGTTTTGGCTTGGAAGACTCTTTAGAGCTCTCAGTAACGATAGCTATAAAAAATGAGTGACAGTGGCTTTCAACACATCTGTTCACAAAAGCCTATTATCTGTTATCTGCCCAGTGCAAAATGACAAGGGGCAAAACTATCTTAGTCAATCAATCAATCAAGAACACAGACCAAGATATTTGTGATGGATGATTTGGCCAGTGTGTTAGTTGGTAGGCCTACACTTGTTCACTAAAGGAAATAAATAACAAAAAATAAATTGTTTTTTTAAATATCAAGACTGCTGTGAAGGTTTTTTGGAGTTGCGTCTCTTTGCTACTTATCATATCCATTATCTATATCATAGGTGATGGGTGGGGTTTCCTGCGTGAATAATTCAAATGTTGACAGTTAATTTGTTTAAAAACACATAAATGAACTGAACTTAAAATATATTTTCTGTGATTATGAACATTTGATGGTCTAGTTTTTCTACGTGACAAACCCAGACAAGCTCTTTTCATTTTGAGAGAAATTAAACGGTTTCAAAATTTCACCTGATTCATGTCGCTCGCACCTGACAGACTTCAGTAACTTATGTGACTGAACACACGACAGTTTATTAGTTATACATTTCCAAATAATTTAACAATCTGAACTGCTCAAGTGTGTCAAAAGATAGTCCAGAAATTATTGCTGGAAATTATTCAACCTCTGGGGCTGTGACTCATTGTTTAAACAGTAAGGTTGTAATAACATTATCAACTGCGTAACTCCAGGCTCCTACAATAAATGAATTTCTCTCCCCGGTTGGTTGATGGCCACGCTGTTTGATGCACACTACGGTATTTGACAGTCGAGTCACAGTACCGACTATCCAAAAATTGACAGCTTGTGCAACATTCAATGAAACAAGGGTACAGACCTGGAAATGAATCAGGAAGAAGTCAGACGTCCCCAAGAAAACAGAGATCCAACAGCCCCGCTATCCTCGAGAAAATTCACAGCCAACCAGAGGAGAGATGAAGTCCGATTCAAGTAACCCAGCCTTGGTACAACCTTCAAGTCTCCTTCCACCAAAGCTACATGAATTGATCTACCGTCAAGGTGATTCAAACCAGGATGCGATGGCCTGGCCAGCGATTCATGAACACTTTAGACATCATGCTGGGACAATCCTAAAAAAGGCGACCAAAGGGGAAACTGCCAGAAAAATTTGCTAATTAAAGCTTTCGATGCTATACAACTAACTCACCAGGTCACACGAGAAAGCATAAAACGCAACAATCTTGAAATTTCTCTTATAAAAATATAAATCTAGTCGCTCTTAAGTCAATTACAGTGAATCATATTAGAATCATAAAAGCGCGCAGCCGGTAAGCGCACGCGACTCTGTTAAATCCGTTATGAGTCAAGTAAGTCCGGAAATCAAAAAAAAAAAAAACCTGATTGATGACAGAGAGCACTAACAACTCTGGCAGCCGCTTTTGCCTCCCGAGGATAAAAGACAAGATTGACGCTGTCCAGTTTAGTTCTGCTGCGTTTCAGCAAAAAAAATGCTCCTACGTTACGTCCTCAGTGCGGAGGAGAGACATCCAAACGCGCCGCGGCTTCCGTCCCGTCACCTGCGAAAAAAAAATCTCTGGTTCTGCTCTATGCGCTGTGATGATGAGCTGACATCTGAAGGGGGCTAACCGGACACCGCGGCGACAGAGGAGGAGGTTGCATGGTTCCACTTGCATCAGAAAGTCACATGGGCCGGTGGAGAACTTGCACAGCCTTCATTTCCTGCAGTGATGTCTTAATGCTGCCTGTCACTTAATTTTCAGATATCGGTCCAAAGCACCACTGGGAGACTAGGTAAGCCCAACGGGCTGAAGTCCAGCATTACTGGGAGAATAACTTGGCAGCCAAATATTAAAGAGGCCTCAAATAACCCCTCATACAGGGTGGGTGCCACATATAGGCTATATGTCTGAGTTATGACGTCCTGACTGGAAATTTTGATGAGTTATGATAATTAATTTCTAAGAGAATAGCTAGGAAAATAACAACAGGCCATTGAGGAGACAGAGACAGATAAAGAACTTGCCCCCAGTGTGGGATAAAACACCCCGCTCACACACAAAGACACTGTTTTATCATGTTAGTTGCCATTTATTGCCTGACAATGATTTGTAGTCTGTGTAGTCCCCGGTAAAGTCCACTGTTTAATACCGAGGCGCGCCGCTGTCCTTAAGGGCCAAAGCCTAAAATACTGCAGTGTGGTTTATTGCTGCTATAGGCTCTAACTAACAAACTCATAGTAGGTCAGTTGAATGTACAAGCCATGTCCTGACAACTCGTCCCTGACTACTCAAAGCAGAACATTAGAACATCAGTAGAGCCAAATTTTAGCCCCCTCAAAAGGTTGAATTAATTAAAGCAACAAAAAAGAGAGAAACTAAAACGGCCTCAAGTGGCTACACCACACCCGTATATGTTAACTCTAGGCGGCAGAGATCCACAGATTCTATTTGAGGCAGGTTTATGGACAAACACCATGATGAGAAAATATTTTTTGAAAGGGAGAGACTGCGTGAAAACACCAGAAAAAGGGGTGCCGCGGCCCATTTGAGGACTGCCAAACTAAAGACGCACCTACCCCCTCACGCTATACAGTCTCCAAAGAGATTAGAAGAGGGAGGGGGGCGCAGAGGTGGGGTGGTGGTGGTGGTGGTGTGGGGGGGATAAAACTATCATAGTTATAAAATGATGGTAGCGAGAAAAAATTGGCACCAAAAATCATCCCGCAAGCACCGCATTATCCGTGCGCTTAGAGTGTGCAGACCGGATACTGTCGCCGGTCAGAGAAGTTTGACGTGATTTCACTTCTACATCCCATATGCGTATGTTTCACATTCTGACACACTGAAATGTCATTCCATCCAGCGGCAGGCCAACACCCCAAATAACCAGCTGTCTCCCTGTTCTCCACCACGTCGCATCACAAATCCGTGCTTTATCCTCTGAAAATCAAATCTTCGCCACTTTTAACTGATGCCTCGCTTACATATTTGTCCGTATACTGGCAAGGAGCCCTTCCACAGACGCTAGGAAAAGATGCTGAGAGAGGGACCGCTCTGCGGCACTGAGATGCAGTCAGTCGACAAAGTGGGACTGCGATCCATCCCGTGACACAAAACATCAGACAAAGCAGAAAATAGATTGTCTACTTACTTTTTCTCGCATTAACAGAAGTCCAGGCAGCTGTCACTGGACTGCAGATGTAGAAAAGAGTCGAGAGTAACTGCGGCTGTCGCCATATTGTTGCTGCTACCTTCCTTCCCAGTGCGTGCGGCTACCCTGCATAATTGATGACTTTCAGCAAATTGTTAGGGAGTGTCGGTAAATGCCTTTGGTTTCAATAACGGACAAGAGACCGCAACATCGTAAGCAGAAAGAAAAAAAAAACACTGTTCACGGTTCAAGTTACCACAGTCATTGATATTCTACTTGGATTAATATTAATATATGAAACATCTGATTTCATCTCGATCAGAGTAATTTAAGCGGGATGATTACACATTTTAGAAAAAGACCTGAAAGTTATAGAACACATTTAATAGCCTACAAATCTGTTCATTATAGAAGTTTATGTAACAATTGAGGGCAAGGTGGGACAGGATCCTGATATTGGTTTAGAAATTTTAATTTAGATACCAAATTTGTCAACTGAAAATGCTCAAAATCAGCATGTATTCTGCAGCTCTAAGTGTATTACTAAAAACATGTGATTTCTTAGTTATTTTTATACTTCATACCAACCAGTGAAATAGTTTGGTCAAGTTTCATTGTTTGTTATTGAGTGAAATCAGCCCAGTTTATTGTACCAGGACCCTTACACCAAATCAGCTAAATGGAAATCCACCCATAGTTAGCTGTAATATTAACATTTGTGCTTTTATGTGCTTCTCACTTATGACATTTCAAAAGATTTTAAGTAAAAAAGACCTCTAACTGTGACTATAATAATAATAATTCTGCATGCATGCAAGTGTCTTACCACATGTAATAAACCCCTGCAGACCATGGACTGAACCTCTATAAGAGACATTTAGTTTTTTTCCTTATAAATATAAGATCTCTGATATACAAAAAGGAACAAAATTATAGTTATAGAGGTCATGAACCCAGTGTCATAGATGCTCATATTGTAATATGATGCAGCCAAGTGCATGGGTTCTTGTGCCATCAATCTCAAAAGGGTGCTCATTCAATTGTTTGCAGCAGGCAAAATGGTGTTGTATGGAGCCTTTGCGTTTTTATAATACTTACAATTTTGTGTGTTTTAAGGGTTTAATGTTCACACAGTGGTACCCATTTGGCTGTGGTATTTTTGTAATTGTTCTTGAATCAAATTCAAGGGAAAGTCTACTTGCAAAGTTTAGTTTTATATAAGAAAATGAAAGAGCTTGCCACTTGAACAAGTATACCTTAGATTTCAAAACCTTCATTTATACTGTATAGCTAATTCAGATAGACAGTAAAGACTTGCTTTTGCTGTACTAAAAGTGTCCTATAATGCTGCCTGCAAGAGAAGAAAGGTTTGTGCACACTGCTTACATTAATTTAGTAACAAAATAACTTTAAATATACCGTAACCCTTTGTTTAAAGCCTTCACCCTTCAAAATACTGGATTGGAGGACTTTATGCAGGAAGTGTTATGAATGTGAATCAACAATGTCTCCATCTAGTGGACTTCTATAGAACTGCAGCTCAACACTTAAATGAAATCAAATAGTTGGTATGCATTTTCATTCATTCAGCTAGATTTAAGTTAAACATTTAAGTGTGATGAAACATGGAAAATGTTAAGGACCAGAGTACCAAGGGGAAAAGACCCTGTTTTAATGCAAGGATTTATGATTGTTCCCAAAAATGAATTACTGATTGCAGACTTTAGCATTTTTAAAAAACTCATGAAACTTGAAGGACACGTCAGTCGTGGTGAAAATTTACATTTCTATTTCATCCTTACTGACCGCCAGAGGCGGTGCTTCAAGCACTGAATGTATCCATCTTTCGCATGCGCAGGTCGAGTGTTTATACCAACAAAGTCACCTGTGACCCCTGATGACCCCGGTTAGCCAATATCTTCCAGTGACATCAGAGGATCTGTTCCTTTTCATCTTCTCGCTTTGCAGGTAGACTATATGTCACTGAGCTAGTGCTCGGTGTGCTCCCTCTCCCAGCATTTGTAATGCTAATATTTATGTGACTATCAGCATTGAGTATTGGTGCAACCTATTGTACTCGCTTTTGGTTGTATTTTCATTTTTTGTTGGTGACAGCAGTGTACTTGCTCCCTCTCCCGGCATTTGTGCTACTCTTATTATGATGTCTAGAGAGCTGGGGCAGTTGATGTCCACTCTCATCCAGGCTCACGGCCAGGTTTGGCTGGCACAATCTCCTCTCGCTGAGGCATGCAGGAGAACCCTCCGCAGTGTTCCAGTGGAACTGGGGGAGCAGTTTGGATCTGAGGCACTAGAGGCGCTTGAGCGCACAGTCCAAGCCAGACAGACTCGACAGCAGCTGTCTGGGCTTCACAGGAGTGTGCCTCCCCTTAGCAGGCCTAGGGGTTCTTCAGCTGCCCCCCAGTGCCACTCTCATCCACAGGCTTACCCCAGTGGCTACCTCAGGTCTCAGCGCCCACGTCCACAGCCTGCTCAGCAGGTGGCACAGACCTTTTGGGCCCCTGAGTGACTGCCCTCTGGGCAACCTCGGGCCTCACATGCTGCCAGCTGTACCCCTAGAGCCTCTAGTGGCCCAGCGCTGAGGCCTTGGGGCCAATCGTCAGCTGTTTTTCCCAGCAGCAGCTCAGCTATTGGGCTGCTTCGAACAGAGACCCTTGGGTGCTTTCCACCTTGACCCACGGGTACAAACTTCAGTTCCGACACCGGCCCCCAGCCTTTGGCCGGGTCAAGATAACCGCAATACGCAACCCGGTAAAAGCCCAAGCCCTCAACCAGGAGTTGTCCGTCCTCCTGGACAAGGGTGCGATCGAGTTGGTAGATCCCCTGTCACAACCCGGGGGGTTCTACTCGACTTACTTTCTTGTAACAAAGAAGGATGGCGGACTCCGCCCTATCCTCGACTTGTGGGGACTCAATAGGTTCCTGAAGGTGCTGAGGTTCCACATGCTCAGTACTGTAGAGGTTCTGTGCACAATTTCCAGAGGGGAGTGTTTTACATCAATAGACCTGAAGGATGCCTACTTTCATGTCCCCATAGCACCACACCACAGTTTCTGAGGTTTGCTTTTCAAGGGCGTCATTTTCAGGGTGCTCCCGTTTGGCCTCTCCCTTTCCCCACAGGTGTTCACCAGGTGTGTGATGGCAGCCCTCTCACCCTGAAGTTGCATGGCATGAAGATCCTGCCATATCTAGACAATTGTCTCATGTCTCCTTGCGCCATCCCAGTTTCAGGTGGCCCTGGACACCACACGTTTTCTCTCCCATGTGGCCCAACTGGGTCTCAGGGTGAATTTTGCAAAGAGTTGCCTGGTTCCCTCGCAGAGCACACTCTTTCTCGGGATGACTCTTGATGCCGTTACTATGAAGGCCTGTCCATCGCCGCAGTGGGTGGACGACATCCTCTGCCTCCTTCCCCTCTTTCGGGGGGGGCAGGTGGTTGCGCTATGTGGAGTTTTTGCATCTCCTATGGAAACTGATGGCTGCTGCTGTCCCCTTCAGAGGTGGCTGAACAGCTGTCATTTGGATGCCAAGTGGCACGGGCACAGGAGACTCAAGGTGTCACACCGTTGCCTCCTTGCTCTGGCTCTGTGGAGAGAGAGAGATCGTTTCTCCTTCAGGGTATGCCCATGGGTTCTATTGCATTCCATCGGGAGGCCATCACAACAGATGCCTCCCTCTCCGAGTAGGGTGCAGTGTGGCAGAACTGGACAGCTCAGGGGCTGTGGCCTGCTCGGGACCGCTCAAAGCATATCAATGTTCTGGAGCTACGGGCTGTGTACATGGTCCTGCAGTGCTTTCTTCCCTTCCTGAGAGGGCAGCATGTGCTTGTACGTTTAGACCAGTGGTCCCCAAACTTTTTCTATGGAGGGCCAGATCACTCTGGTTGGCTCAATGGGAGGGCCGGCGGTTCGATGTAGGCCTATATCAGTAATAGCAAACATTCGTAGTAGGCTACTGTGAACAATATCTAGGTTAGGCCTATTAACAGTTGAGCTTTAGCCCATTAAATGGATTAATATTGCAGTGTATTACCATTGCAGTCTGATACTTGTTCATGTTATTTAGGCTATGTTAGGCTATTATGTGATAACAAACAGTGTGTAAAAATCACTGGAATCATCATCAATAACAATTAA
>JAPZDV010000012.1:15980022-15997996 GCA_029814665.1 Acanthurus lineatus | reverse complement strand
TTGAAGCTCAAGGTTGAAGCGACACGTCAAATTCTTAAATTAAAAGCAACATTTTACTACAGCAGGGGTACTGTTTCCAAATATGTTGCTAAGCAACAAAGTAACATGACCCATCTATGTGAGGTGAGTTGGTTGCAGCAATATCTGGAACATGCAGGAAGGAGAAAAGAAAAAAACATGGGACCTGAGTCGTTTCAGGAGAGAGGAGTAAGTGCAGTTAAGAGCTTTCTCTGTCTCACACAAGTACAATATTTGTTTTGCAGCTGGGATTCAGTGTTGTGCATGATGCTGCTTTGCTATGATGATGCATTAGATGGAAACTTATATTAATGGTCCTTCACTTTTCTTCACCAGCATGACATTTTGGGCAAGAAGTCACCCAATCATGTTTCCACATCTCCAGACTGACCACTGGAGTAAAATGGAAACAATGGTAAGATGAAAAGAAACAAACCCCTATTCTATAAACAGAATGATAAAAGAGGTCATTCAATTTTTTTCCTTAGATATCGATGATTTAAATTCAGGCCAGGGTCTCTCGGTTTTACAGGATGACTTTTGGTGGTTCATTTCAACTCCATCAGTTATCTCAAAACTGCTGCACTCCATCCAGACACCCATCATCATCACCTAACCTTCAGTTCATCAGGTAAATCATCAGGTAAAACTAAACTGAAAAAAAAATTAAAAGACAATCAGCCATATGTTCACAAGGGGGGCAAGGGGGCCCCCAGCGAAGCCCGGGGTCACGTGGTCCTACAGTACAGAATTATCGTAGTTTGCCTATGGCATGTTGCAGCTGTTAACATTCTTTACATTTCTTTAAAAAGTCAATTTCTTCTTAAAAAGCAATCAAGCTCTATTTAATGTTTTGTAAATGGTGTGTTTGAGCGTTGAGCAGGATGTCTTACACCTCAGAGGGTAAAAGAACTAATTCAAGAATGAAAAAGAAAAAGAAAGAGAAAGATCAAACTAATTGTGCTCATACCATCAGTTAGTCGAACAGGCATATCCAGTCCGGTCAGTCAGACCCAGTATGCAGGTTTTATCTGCTGGAGTGACTGACTTCTGTCAATCAGCCCAATCAGCTGAGCATACTGTCCAGCATTTAGAAATACATAAGCCTACAGAAGTATGCAGCAGAGTTTGGTGAAATGATCGGAGGTTTCTGATTTTGGGTATGAGAGACAGTATTGATTGATTTCTTTACCTTTGCTGTTCTAGACCTTGCGGTGCTTTTCCTTTGCTCTTCTCTTCCTTAATCAAACGTGAGTGATATAGGATGTGAATTGAATGGTGGTGCGAACTGGAAGCCAATAGGGTGAGTCTGTTGATCGTGTGTGGGGGTGTAAAGAACTGATGACGGTCGTGTGCGGAGTGTGACTTACAGACACACACTGAGATGAAGGTTTTCACATATTTGTTGCGCTGAAAAATTGAGATATTTGAGCCATTCTCAGGGAAGTGGTGGACAGACACACATCTGTGCATTCGTTTGTTTCTAATTTTAGCATACTGGCATTGGCAATTAATCTCATCTTGTCCATTAGCTTGGATCACTTCTATTGCATACGTGGTTCCCCTTAAAAGCCTTTACATCCTTGTTCATCATCATCATCATCATCGTCGTCGTCCTTTTTGATCAAACCAATAGCATATTATGACTTTTGACCTTTCAACTTTGCTCTTCTTATTAGTTTGCATTCACTGATAAGATGAATCAGAGTACAAGTAATATCCACATATTTGTTTGTCTTATCAGATTTATACCTGCTACAAAGTACTCGCAGTATAAGTTGTTTATCCATTTCCATAAAGCACACCGTGCGTAGCAGTGCATAAAAGTTACGTCAGGTAAAGGAGGCAACGCCTTTCATGCTCGTATGTTTACACTTGCAGGCTTTTAGTTTGAAAACAATTAATCGGACTTCCTGTTTTACAAGGTCTGAGCTACCGAGTTGCCAGACCTACTTGACATTTCGCTGTTGATACTACTGGAGCACCACACATCCTAGGGCTCTGCCAAAATGACTTATTTCATGCGATTTTGCACTTTGGTTGTCAATGTGCTATGTTTGCCCTTCCATCTGATGCACGCGGTCGGTTTGTATCAAACATACAAACGTCTCTTCCCGATTTTGTTATATCGGATGTCTGCAACATACAACAAGAAAATGTACGACAAGAAGGAGGAGCTGTTTCGCAGTCTCCCCGAGTTCAACCAGCCTGGTGGGCAACTCTCACTTTTAGAGATCGGTTGCGGCACCGGCACAAATTTTGAGTTTTATCCGCGCGGTTGCAAGGTGATCTGCACTGATCCGAACCCTCATTTCAAAAATTATCTGAAGGAAAGCATGGGCAAGAATGATCATCTCACGTATGAGAAATTTGTGGTGTCATCGGGCGAGGACATGGGATTGGTTGAGGCCGAGTCGGTAGACGTTGTTGTCTGCACCCTGGTGCTCTGCTCTGTCAACAACGTGGTGCAAACTCTGCGTGAAGTTCATCGCATACTGAGACCAGTAAGTCGTGTAACCCTTGAATTTCGCCATTGTTTCAAAGTAATCCTATTTCAGGTCATTTTGGGGTATTATTATTTTTTGTTAGTTTTTCTCTACTTGTAATAGCTGAACTGCAGCCAGTACATTTTCCATAAATGCTTCTCCTCTGGAAATGAATAACCAACTTACAAACAGAGCATATGTGTACATTGTCATTTTGGAGTAGTATTTCACTGTCTGACTCATAGAAATTACTTTTTTATTTGATCCTTGTTAAGCCTAAATTTGAAATTTGAAATTAAAGTCTGACAATAATAAAAGAAAGCCTGACTTACCAATCAGCCCCTTAATGATATACAGGTCTGTGGCTCATTAACAGGTGAAAGCTATAAACATTCATTAGCCATCAGAGTTCAGATAAACAAATGTTGGAGAGAACAGAGTTTATCTTTGATCTGTAAAACATCTGGCTTGTTTCATGTTCACGTGCATACAAATTGTAATTTATTTTATGTATTTAAGGTTAAGGTATCTTTATTATCCCCACAGGGAAACTGGCTTGCAGCCAGTGTAAAACTTAAAAACAATCACAACCACACCAATAAACATAAGAAATACATAAAATACCTTAAAGCCCCACAGAGATCATCCAGAAGTTACAGTGAACAGTATTAAACTTTATAAAAAGGATACTTTCTTACAGTAAAAGAAAATTTAGTAAAATCATAAAAAAAGAATTGAATTCCCCTACTGGCAAGAAAAATAAGGATCAAAGTACAAGGTAGATTGTTTGTCCTTGTGTAACACCAGGTTGCTGTGTACACAAATAAAAAAAAAATGTTTGCTTTCCAGGGTGGAGCCCTCTTTTTCATGGAGCATGTTGTAGCAGACCCCTCCACTTGGGCATACTTCATCCAGCATGTTATGCAACCTTTTTGGTACTACTTTGGTGATGGATGCAGGCTCACCCAGGAAACCTGGAAATATCTGGAGTCAGCTGGATTCTCCGAACTCAAATTGAGACACACTGAAGCGCCGGTTGTCTATTTGGTCAAACCCCATGTCATAGGTTATGCTGTGAAGTAGATCCTGTCAGATTTAGCTTTGTTGTAAACTTACCTGATTACCAGTGTGAAATGAAAGAAAATTACGCAATTAAACTATATGTACAAATCAAAATGTTAGTGATTACAACATCACAACAGATCTACTGAGGTTAGCATGCTAACCAGCTTGCCCCATCCTATCAATCCTATCTAGCCTCATGCTTGTTTTGCATCTAATGAAAGAAAGCCTTCTTTTGGCCACTTTTACTGATGGAATATGAAGAGGTAACACTTCTGATGTTAAAAGATTTCTATGTATTCATAATCACCATAATCTTTATTTCAGACACAGCCAGTCCACATCATAAGGAACAACATCACAAAAGATCTTCTGAGGTTAGCATGCTAACCAGCTCGCCCCATCCTGTCTCTAGCCTCATACTGTAACTCACATAAAACATATTTCATTCAAACGCAACTGAGACAACAACCGATAAAACTCACCAAAACCATTGTGGTTGATCCTTTTACTGCTTTTATTTAAATAAGCCTGTTATTGATGTAAGTTAGATGTAACAGCCCCCATTGCTGATGTCTAACCGTATGCTAGCTCCTCTCCCTCTTCCTGCCTCTTATGTGCTTGTCATCTCTTCATGGTCCTTATGTTTACAGTCCTGGTTGAAGTTGCTGTGAACTACATCAGTACTGTGATGGCTATCATCAAACTAGCCTCAGTCGGTCTCCGAGGCTTTGTTTAGTCCCAGTCCAGCTGTGTTTGCAGGGGTGCTGCCACTGCCAATGGTGTTAACACCAACACTCAACTGGTGCTCCAAGCCTCTGTACCTGCCCTGATCAGTGAACAGGGAAGCTAGCTAACAAAGCTAGCAAGCTAACAGCAGCTACTAGCTGAGAGTATGCTTAGCACTCTTAGAGGTTACCTTGGTAATGTACTGTCCCCCTTATTTTTACACACTGCACCTCAAAGAGTAAGATGGCTTCGAAGGAACTATCTTTATGTTTTGACAGGCTGCATTAATTAAGCAGTATGCACTAAAATTTTGTTTTTGATTGGTACTCTTATTTTGTATTTGCAACACCTCTCGACTTGTCGTCGAGCATAATTAGCGTTGAGTACTATTGTGATGGAAACACTGGCTGGTTTAACTTTATGCTTTTACGACCTTTAGCTTTACTGCTCAGTTTGAAGCATTTGTTTGAAATGTAATCAAAAAGTAATGAAATGTCATAAGAAACATTATTTTGATCAACTAAGTAAAATAGCTACATTACTATTACATTTCACTGGGTAACTATTAATCTGTGACTAATGGCATTATAAAAGGCACCTTCACAAGTATTCGTCCTCCTCTATGTGATATGATGAATCAACAATGATAAAAGTAACAGCGGTCACTTTGGTACTGACTTTATTTTTGTAATTTTAAAAAGTCTTTTTTTGCCTTTTGTAAAGAAATCATTTAAAAAAAAATTCAATAAAGGTTTGACACAGACAGCACACAGTACTAATTTTGTATGTGATATAAATAAAAAAAAATCTCTAGTTGTATTTCATTTTCTTTAATCTATTTGCCATCTTCTGTTTGCTTGCTGACAAATATAAGTTAATATGAAATTAGCATGGTCATTTGCTTTTGACAGTGTTCATGTGTGTCAATGACAGTTGTCATTAAAAATACATATACTTTTTTAGTGGATTGTTTTGATTAAAGAGTTTCACTTTGTTTCTTTTTTTTTGTATTTCATGAGGAGGGGTCATGGGGTTCCCCCTCATGCAGACTGCAATGTATTTGCGCCCTCGTGTGGTGCAACACCGACTTTCCAGCCCAGGCATTAAGCGTGTAATCTTTTGATCTTCTAAAGTCGTCTATCTTCAGATGCCCCCTGCAATGCTTCAGATATACCCGAATAGAAAATGAAGTGTTTTCTCATGAAAATATGTAGAATACTTTTTCTTGTGTTGACTTTGCCTTTGCATCTGATGAAATTCACAGGCGTGTGCGGTTTGTACAAACGTGTGTTTCCCCTGCTTGCCTACAATATAACATTTTCATACAACGACAAAATGCACAAAATGAAGAGGGAGCTTTTCCGAAACATGGGTAAATTTGCACAGAGAGACGGCACTCTTCGCCTGCTGGAGATCGGCTGTGGAAGCGGGGCAAACTTCAAGTTTTACCCGTACGGCTGCACGGTGGTCTGCACCGACCCCAACCCGCACTTTCTGAAGTATCTACGGATGAGCATGGACATAAACACGCATTTGACCTACGGCGAGTTTATGGTCGCCTCTGGAGAGGACATGAAGGGAGTGAAGGACGAGTCAGTGGACGTCGTTGTTTGCACCTTGGTTCTCTGTTCTGTACGCAACGTGGAGCGCGTGCTGCGGGAGGTCCGCCGCATTCTCAGACCGGTGAGTCTCAATCTGCTGCCTTCAATTGCTATGGGAAATCGTTTATTTGTGACTACGCTCACACGAATGACCTTGTGGTGGCATAATGTGGCTATTAGTGGCCCTTTGGGCACTAACTAAGCATGCCTTATACTCTGCTGAACAGTATGCTTATGTGAAGTTTATTTTTTAGCCCGGAGACTCAGAAACCAACATGTACTTTGTAGGACTGATACCATCAAGCAAGTTGTTTGGAGATTTTTTTTTTAAATCAAACTCGTTCATTTTGAAATATGTACTGTTTGAACACAAAGGAAAATAAAATAATATAGTAAAAAATGGATAAGCTAGCTATAAGAAAGGGTTACAAAACGAGCTAATAATGAGCTTTCCTTGATTCCTCATTGTAGGACAGTGTCATACATTACAACAGAACCTGGGGTTAACCTCTAAGTCTAGGTTCGATGAGGAGATATCTGTCTGGCCATTAGTGTAAACTGGTAATCTTCACCCCAAAAGACACGCAACAACTGATTGGCAATTTTCTTAAGTAAGATATTTTGTAACCAATAAAAAGAAATATCCTGCAGTCACAACATTCAGAATGAAAAAAGTTATGCAGTAATATAGTGAAATAAAAAGCAAATGAAATGGACATGAACTAAAGTATCTGGCTTCATGGTTTCCACGAAATCAGATAAATGTACAGCAGAATTTGGTATGTTCACTGACAGTATTAATAGTATGGTTTAAGTCACATGATTTGGTTTGCACAACGTCTTGTATCAAATGTCTTTGTTTTTATAGGTCCTTATTGTCCCACAATTGGCACACCCAGAACTAAAAAAAACTTATGAGATCTCAGGGAAAAAAATAGATTAAGTTCAGATAAATGGGGGGAAATGAGGAAGGGAACAAAGATAAGTTCTCTCGGGAAATCTTACCGCCCTCCTGTATAATGAGTATCCAGGTGATTATCATGCGAAGGTGGAATGAAGATGTGGATGACTCCTGTTGAAGGTAGAATGAAAATGTGGATGACAGCAGACGGTAGATGGATGAAGGCTGAAGTCCCATAGAACAGAAAAGCTCCAAAGAAAAGCAGCCTACACAAATGTGCAGGACAATTACTCATTCAAGTCCATAAAGTCCATTCAGGTCCACTTAAATAAAGTAACTGTTACAGTGTCCTCCTTACTTATACATTAACTCAAAACAAGCTTGGAGTATACTATTAGAACAGGAATTCAACATACATATTTCAAAATTAAACCCATCCTTTTCCTTAGCCTATGGCTCATAGCATAACTTGCAACACATATCTTACGGCTTAATACTGCAAAATACAGTTAATAACAGAACTCAATGCACTTACATGGAACTCGAAGTAAATATGACATGAAATTAAATGCTAGCCTAACACATGTAGCAGCTAGTCAGCCTGCGCTGAGAGGCTATTAGGTGCTATACACACACTTGGTTATTCTCTGAAACACTACACAGGGCTCTTAAAGCACGTATACACAGTTATCACACATCCATAAATCAAATTTATCCACAGTAAGATCATCCCCACTGTTTTTTTAAAGAGCACGAGGCTGTTCTCTGAGTTACTTTAACTCCACGCACACTTCGCCAATGTAACGTTGGCTAGCTTGTTAACGCAACATATAAGGTAGTAGCCGCAACTCACCAGGATATGAACTGTTCACAATTCTAAGCAGTTCAACGCAGCTCGAAGTCACGGCTTCTCAACTGTATTTCGATAGATGGTGTTTAATTTCTGTACGAAACTTCTTAGTTTGAGCTCACTTTTTTATCAACATCAGATCTGTTTTTTTCCAAACAACCACACGGACTGCACAGCAACCGAAGGAAAAAACAAAGATAGTTATCAGAGTAAATGATCATTCCTAGCGCTTCAGCGCACTTGGCAGAGCGTAACGACTATCAACGTAACGTAATGGGACAGTAACACATAGCAACCTAGAGTTTAACCAACTAACGCTTAGAGAGTGATGCCTCTCTACTACCACCTTGTGGCCAAACTAGGATTTACGTTTACTTCGAATGAAGCAAAATTCTGGAACAAACACATAAGGTGCAGTTCCATTTTAAAATTAGCGCAGAAACAACCTAGGGGTTAAACTACCCGGGTTACAAATGCAGCACCCATCTTTGTTGATTTAAAACATATAAATACAGTGAACCTGGATTTTTTCCCCCCAACTGCTATTGTAGACATCTATCTTATATAAACCTACTTTTATACACGTATATCAAAACATTTGCTTCTTGTGTTGGCTGTTATTCGTAAATCCACATTTGACTGAGAATTGAAAAGGTAACGTGTTGATCATGATTAAAAAAAAATCAACAGTACTTTTCATTCCCGGTTACTTGAAAGATATTAATGAAAACAAAAATATATGTTCTCCTCACTAATAGTACTAGGATTTAATTAAACTGATACTTGTTTTCAGTAGGTAACAGATTTGGGCCTGTAGGCCTACAGTTTTACCAACTTACTCAGTGAGGCATTGAATATGTGGGATGACAGCTAATTACTTTTATTATAATTAGTTTTTACACCTTCAGAGGGTGATATTCTACATAAAGTGAGCAAAACTGAGTAGCGAATGATGCATTTTGTTAATCATTCTGTTTTTTGACCATTTTATTTTTGATTTATATTGAGGGGCTGTGAATAGTAGGTGAGCAAAGTGGGTGATGGGTAATGGTTCAACAGTTGACAAATCACTAAATGTTTTGCAGTCATTTTGAGATGTGAAATCATTGTATAACTTCAATATCATTGTACATGCTCTGTATCTCTCCCCTCTGCCTCAGTTAAAAACACAACAGCCAGGAAATAAATAAAAGCAATTGAATAAGCAAAATTACAGAATCTGATATGATGAAACATGCTGTAAGTGTTTTTCTTGGCTATCTCTAACAGGGTGGAGCATTCTATTTTTTGGAACATGTTGTCTCTGACGCCTCCACCTGGACATACTTCTTCCAGCATGTGCTTGAGCCTCTGTGGTACTATCTTGGGGATGGATGCATGATTACCAGAGAAACATGGAAAGATCTGGAGGCAGCTGGTTTCTCTGAACTTCACCTAAAACACATTGAGGCTCCAGAGGTTACGCTTATGATAAGACCACATATTATGGGGTACTCCATTAAATGACTGCAGGAAAGACTGGGCATACTTTTCTGTGCCTCTAGTGGGCTTCAGAGGGTTCACAGTATTTTCAGTAAAAGCCCAATAAATAGATCTACAATCTACACCAAACAATAAATAAACTAGCCACACTGCATTTACTGAGTGAAAATATATTTATTTACTTACAGAATGAGCAATACGCTGTTCGTTCTTCTTTCCCACCCCTCCCAAGATGTACATAATAAATATTACCTGGACACTGTGCTTTTTCCCTGATTGTCTAAGTAACTGCCAAAAAACAACCAAAAAAACCATACTCAATGTCATCATTTCTGTTACCCTTTATATTCCATTGCACAAAAATAGGAAGGAATGACAATTGTAACATCTCCTTATAGGGAAACAAAGGGAATTGCTGGTTCACAAAATATGAAGGAATTATGTCTTTGTAGTAATTATAGAGTCTTAATTCTGCAGATGCTGTTAAAAGATTAAAAAAAACAAAAAAACAAAAAACTTCGACAGCAACATTTTTAAAAACGCAAGAGAAAAGGGGAGGGACACATTAGGGACTGAGTTCAAAGTTAAAGCTCATGATTTCAAACCTCCCAGTATTAAAAATGTATACAACTATAAATGCTATAGCATTATCAAATTTCTTAAAAAACAGCAGGATGAAAAATGGCCAATTTGTTTTTTTTTACTTGTCCAGTATATTTAACTGCCATCAAAAGTCACTTTTATATCAAATAGAGTAAAAAAAAAAACAAAAACAAAAACTGAAGGATCTCAGCTTGAATTAAGTGTTCCCAGAAACCCACTTCATGTCCAAATGGCTGAGCGGCGTCGATCCCACAATATGTCTCAATACTCAACCTATATTTAAACAGGTTATCCTGTTTTGACACAATAGAGGTCCTTTAATGTTTTCAGTTCTTCAATCAGGGTCTTGTTTTGGTTTTCAAGAACAGCGACACGGTTTTCCAGGCATTTCACATATTCCTTTTTCTTCCGTCGACATTCACGGGCTGCCTCTCTAGAAGAGGGGAAAAAGTGTATTTAATCCAAACAAGACCTTACCCAGTGAATGCACCTTCAGAACACCACAGTGTACAGTATTATTACTTTTGTGACATTTAAGTACTTGGTAGAGGATTTCCTCAACATTAGAACCTCTTACCTACCCCAAACCAGAGCCCAAACAAATTAAAAAAGTGTAAGTAAGTTACAAATGTATGAGAACAAAGATATTTTTAAAATATGTGCCTGTTTGACAGCTCTACAAAATTCCAATAATGAAAGCGCTGCAGAGAGACATGCCTGGTTAATTTGTATGTATTTATCATTCTTTACATTGTTAAACAGACCAGTGAGGTAGGTAAGTTACTGTTCTTTTAAGTTTTTAAAGCTAAGTAACAACTAGTCAACCCATCATTTGAATTTTACTATTATTTTGTTACTATTGATTATTTATTTGTCAAGAGGTGAACATCAGTCACTTGCCACTGAGATGAGCATCAATTACAGTCGTGATAGTACTGTTATACTAATTTATCTCGCAGTTATTAATAATGCTTATTTCGTTCATCCAGATTGTCCTTGAGATTTCACATTTTTTCTACTTTTATTTTGCAATCCAAATTTTGAATGCACTCACCTGTTTTTTGCAAGCCTTATTTCCCTCTTCACTGTTGGGTCGTCAGTCTTGCCCTGAGTTAGTCCCACAGAAGAGGCCATAACTACAGTCTGAGGCAGGGAGCTGGATGTGGGCGCTGTGCGGATCTGGTATGTTTGCAGTTCTCCACCTGCACCTGAAGCCAACACAGCAGTCAAAGCTGACGAAAGATTTGATAACAGTTCTTTCAAACAGCGTGACTTCAGAGATTTCTCTTGTCAAGCTCAGACAATAATACACACATATCAACAGAGCCCATCAGAAGGTACATTTTTTTCACTTGGAAAACACCAGCTACTTTTAAGTAAACATTACCACAAGTAGCTCTGTGATTTTTTGGTTTGCATTTTATGAATACCAATCACGACCTTTGTAGTCTCCATGCCGAGACTTTTTTACATCTCAGTGACTGTCCCATGAGAGGCACTATTAGTTAACCTAAAAACTGGTTTACATATACTGCACCTTGATATTAATTCAAAATAAGCTGTGTTTTACAATTGAATCATCCTTAAAGAGTAATGAAATAAAGCTGCGTTGAAACTGCAATAGCATGGCATAAAAAAGAGAGCTTATTTAAAGTGAGCAAGTTACTTCAGGTAAAGAACCAGTTCATCAGCAAAAATGGAGTCCACTTTGAATGCTTCTCAGGCTCAAAGACAACGAATAGCAGCTTATACTACAACTATGGAAGATTGCCATGACAGCAACACTCTTGATCTATCTCCATGTAGGTCGAGGAAACAACAGAATTAACACAGAGCTTTTCAGTGCACAGTAGAAAATACTGTTATTGGTGAACACGTGTTGGCATGTCACAGAAGTTGACCGAGGCTCTTTTTTTTCCCCCATAGACCATCATGCTTTTTCCTTCTTTGACAGACCCCTAACTAAAACAAATGTGCAAACTATTTTTCTGATTTATTATTATTGTCTGTGTAACTGCCCAACAGAGTTTTGCTTCTGGCCACCAGTCAAATTAGCCACCTGCAGGAATCCCCTCAGAAAAGAGGGCTACATTGATAAAAGATAAAACTGGTTTAGGAATCTCGGAAATATAGAAATATTTCATAGAGGATGCAATGACTTGTTCACCTTGTACGACAACCTGGTTGCTAGGCACCAGTATCTGCTGGCCATCCGGTGTCTGGGCATATTGAAGGATGGCAGTGCTTTGTTGGGCTCCACCAGAGTTGGCCATGGTGACAGTCTGAAGACCCTGAATGCCTTCAGACCCTGGAGTTGCCAGCTGAATTGTCCCATTAGCAGCTATAGTAACTGGAATCATTACACAGATGGGTAAAGCACAAGTGAAAATTAGATTTTAGGTAGTAGGGTCAATATTGTGAGAGCTATGGAGTACTCAATTTTAATTGGTTGGAAAAAAAACCTAAGAGATTTCAAGAATTTTTAAAAAATTCAAGATTTCCTTTTAATTAATCCTGTGACAGGCAGACTAGAATTGAAAACAAATTCTCAATTGCAAGGGCCAATGAACCTCACTCTGAGGTCTTTTTTTTAAAATAAAAGTATTATAGAAGGGAGATTGTCGTACTGTACTGGCCGCTGCTGGTCTGGTAGATTGGGGTGGTGGGCACTGTGACACCTGTCACTGCTGTGGATGCTGGGCTGTTATCCTTTCCCTCAATGTGTGTCACTTCCTCAGATGAAAGATCATTTAGGATTTTTCTGTGAGGGTGAGAAGAGGTGACAAGAGGAGGGTCACTTGACTTGAGTTGGTATCAGTCTAAAAAGGCCTTTTTGTCCTTTCTGTGCTTGTTGTTTACTTTACCTGTATGAAGGCCGTCTGGCAAGTATTTCTCTGGTCTTTTGGGCTGCAACTCCACTGTCTGATGAGTCCTGTGAATCTTCACTATCTGAACCCGCCGCCTTGCAAAGGAAGGTGGATTAACAAAGTGCATATATGTAATTGTATAAAGTGGCATGTTTGTAAACAACAAAGAATATGATTGTAAGGTGCAATGTGTAAAATAAAGGTCAGAAATGGGCAGAGTAACTCTTAACTCCTGCTCTCTTTTCCTGTTACACTTTTCTGTAATATGGCTAAAGCTGCTCTTTGATTGCTTAGTTAGCCATGCAGCTACTACCCCTATTAAGCATATCATTCTGCCGAAACAGGATCTTGAAACGCTGGATGAGTGCTTGTGTTTACACAAAGGACAATCGCAGCCTCCCTGTGAATGCAGCCAGACCAAGAGTGAACATAATCTCTGAGACCCAGTGAGGCAAGAACTACCAAGGTGCTGAGGTGCTTTACAAGGGCTCAGACCAGGACCCCAGCTCCAGGGACTTGGGAAATATGGCAAGTGAGGACAGGAGAGGTGTAAAGAGGGAGAGGAGCAAGTGGATGGTTGGCCATAATAGGCAGGGATTCACAAATCAACTCAAGGTTTATGTGTTTATCTCAAGAGCTGGTGATTTTTTGAATGTGTAAAGACAAAGTTTTATTGGTGAGTTCTATTTTCTTTTGTTCCTGTTAGTTTTAATGAGGTGTGTTTTACAATGAGTTAACAAGGTAATTAAACTCAAGACAGGACAGACCAGGATAACTGGTTAGCATGCTTACTTCAGCAGACATTTTTGCAACACAATGTATAATTATGTATTTAACATTATGCCAGAACTTTACTAATATTTTTACAAACTGTTGATAATGTTAAGGGTTTTTTCAATGTTTCAAGACATTAATTCTGGCCATATGCTACACACTGCTTGTTCAAACAGCGGCTATAGTTTAGAATAAGTATAAAAAACAGGTGGTCTCACCTGTGCAGTCTGCCCCTGAGGAGACTGAATGACTGATGACTGCGCTGACTGGATCACTCCTTGGACCTGAAACTGACCTGTTGGCAGCTGTACAACAGCCACAGGAGAACTGCCCAGTGACATCTGCAGACACAAATTTGACAAAACACAGTTTAGTCATCAGGGCAATTGCTTTCAATTAGTGTGGACAAAAAAAGTGACTTAAAAGAATATTGAGACTTCATTCATTTGACAAAATAATTGCTTAAAGTGCTCTTCATTTCACTCAAATTAAGTTACTTACAAAACACATATTCTCACTTATTTTTATTGGCATAAAGCTATGAAGACAATTTTGTTTTTATGTGCCTGAAAGGTTGCCACCACTTAATTGCAATGATTGTGAAATTTGCTGTTGCTCAATGAATTAACAAAACAAAAAAATTTTTTGAAAAAAACTAGCAGCACTGATGAAATGTTGGTCAACATGGGTTACTCTGTATGATCTGCAGACCTAACTGAACAGCTCTCATGATCTGCTGTGTAATGTAGAGAGTTTCTATAAAAACTGTCAGGTACAGATCATCCCAAGTCACTGAGACATTGTTTTGCAAAGTTAATGAGTTTCACTCAGCCCAAAATCTTGACATTTGTTGTCTCATAAAAACCAGAACCATCTTTATGACTTGATAGAACAAGGGGACTCACGTCACAGGCGATATCACAGGTCATGTCACAATATATTAACATGAGTTCCTTAACCCACATTTACAGTTACCTAATTTGGCTTGAGTTCATAGAATTTGATGACCACTGATTATCAGACATGATGAAGTCAGATAGGAATTTTATAATCTTAGGCAACTGACTGTTTAATACTTTCAAGTTACTGACACAGCTTCTGGTACAAAAACCAAACCATAGCTGAGGTAGACTATTACACAGGCTAGCGACCCCTAATTTTTGATTTAATAGGTTTCTCCTTAAAAATGGAAAAAACATAGTCCCATGCTAAAGAATCATTTATACTACATGATAGATATATGCACAATAAGTACTTAAAATGTCATGATGCAAATTATTTAATACATTTCTTTGTTTATGAGCTGAGCCTCTTCTTTGCTCCCTCTTTAATACCAAGTTGTATGACAGCATGAGCTAAAAACAACTTGCTTCATGTACAAGGAGTGATTGGTAAGTTTTTGGTGTACAGTAGAGGTAGTTTATTTTTATAGCTATTTTCAGATATATTTTAATTCTTTGAGTGATTATGCAAAAAGTTTGAAACATGGCAGAGAGAGATGACTGCATGAAAGCCAATGTTGCCCATTTTCTTGATTTGAAATTTTAAACTAATTTGAAATTTTCACTTATCATAAACACAAATACAATGGAAGTGAACAACTAAAAACTTTAGAATTATCTTTCAACAGTTGGACTTCATGTGCATACAACAAAAGCTATATACCTCCTCTTCTACTTCTACTCACACCAAGGCCCTACACATCCCCCTGGACACTCAACTAAAATATATACTTAACACTTTTGTTTTTGCTTCCATTTTTCACGAGTTCAGGTATTCTTTTAAGGCAAGGCACACCTGTGCAGTAATCATTCTGTTTTTAGTCAACATCTTGATGTGCCACATTGGTCAGGTGGATGGATTATCTAGGTGAGGGAGAGGGCTCGCTAACATGCATTTTAACAAACTTTCGCGAGAAATGTGGGATATAGAACCCTTTTGAGTACATAAAAAAGTGTTTGATTTTTTTATTTCAAAAGTTGTGAAAAATGGGAGCAGAGATAAAAGTGCTGCAGTTATGTTTAGTGTGCAGTTATGTTTGCATTTAGTCAAAAAATTAGTCATAATAGGGCAATATTATGACCTTGGTGAGGTGTACGTTCGGCATGGAATTTCTAAACAAAATGGACTTGTGGTACTAGCTGTAAAAGAATTACTAATAATAAGGCAGCATTAATGAGATATTGTGGTTTTTACAGGTATTTGGTGGTAATTTGTTACCTGTTGGGCTATCTGTGAGAACTGAGAGGTTGTGATGGTAGTGGGAATGATAGCAGTCTGTGACTCGGTGCCACTGTTGGCCTGCTGTACTTCTTCCATAGTAACTGGGAACAAATAAATCAATATTACCATTTTACAATGGCTCTAATGTAATACAACAACTGTCTATGGCGAGGTTCCCTGCCTCTAGTATGCTGCAGCTACTCCGCTGTGGCCTGTACGCTGAATTATTTGTTGATATAACTAACAACTCCGCAGTACAAGTGTAGAGCAGATCAGAGCAACATGGAATCACAGTTTCTTTTTCAAGCTAACAAATTTTACTTAAATTAAAATGGTTTGTTTCAGCTCAATATCAACTTCCTCTTTGGTTGCATGATGTTAGCAAATGCAACTAACGTTTACGTTCACATAGAGAGACGGAACATTAGTAAGCTAGGCCCGACAGTCAAAACTGTTAACTTTTTCCCATCAAGATTTAACTAAATGCAAAATTTAACAGAGTAGGCGACTTCATCCCAAGCAAAGGTTTGCATGTAAAGTTATCCTCTGAGTCATTCACCTTACTGCTAGAATGTTCGACCTCACCAAGATTACCATTGCTAGTTACGGGTAAGTTAGCTAACGTTCAGTTAAACGGATGTTAACCAGTTTAAATCATTAAACTAACAGTTTAAAAGCCATAAGCGAGACAAGTTTCACTACTCTGGTTCCCAGGATGGATGAGCTTTTGTCTCAATGAGCAAATATGTGTAACTCTTTGTCACTGACACGCAAGTTACCGCGTCAATAGACGTCAGCGATACGGGGAGCCATTAAGCTAACTACACCTTCCCTTTTCGTAAAACGGCGAGGAGTTGACGAAGCAACAGCCGCCATTACCGCCACAGCGGAGCAGACAGCGAGACGAGCACGAAAATGACCGCTCGGCTACCCACAATTTACCTTTTCAAGGGCCGCGTAACCGCTCTTGTTCACAGCGTGGACTTCGTGCGATTCGTGTATATATTTTGACCCAAGAAATGCCTTGAAAAGTTACCTAGCAGTGATGGCTAACAGCTAAAAATACTGAGATGTCAGCTAAAAAAATAGCTGACCACTTTTTCTCAAAGGAAATGGGCGGTGCTGTTTGGGAAAGACGCATTACGTAATAGTTTCTTTAGGCGCTATGATTGGTGAAAAGAGTTTGATCAAAAGTAGATTCAAAGGAACTCAGCGACAGAGTCACGTTGTTACATAAAATACAGTGTTTGACCTAAGTGCTCATTTTATGCTTCCTTACAATTGCGCTTAAAGAAAGTTTGTTTGGAAATATTGTAGTTTTAACTTCACTCCAGTTAATTTGACAATCAAGATTTTATGTTCAAATCATACGATTATTTTGGACAACAGTAGGCGTTTTTTTTTATGAATGAAACTATCCAACAGTGAACAGGTTGACCAGCCAGTACAGAACAGGAATACATCTGTAGTAATAATTCAATGACAACATAAAACTCTGACGGGGCTTTCAGCCATAT
Organism: Acanthurus lineatus; assembly: GCA_029814665.1. Lineage (NCBI taxonomy): Eukaryota > Metazoa > Chordata > Actinopteri > Acanthuriformes > Acanthuridae > Acanthurus > Acanthurus lineatus. The sequence continues at coordinate 15,980,883 of JAPZDV010000012.1, read as the reverse complement.
AAAAAAATAATTCTTTAAGTAAATTTTGCAAATAATACTTCAATACTTTTTGTAAGGATTGATGGCCTCTAGTCTTTGGTCTTGTAGCCCAGACCATGCTGATGCTTTAGCGCATTTGCTTAAAGTTGTGTAGATGTGTTTGTATATGTGTTCTGCGTGCGTGTGAGAGGGATATAGAGTGTGTGTGTGTGTGTGTGTGTGTGTGTATGCCACAGCCATTCTTTTAACAATGTGCTGTTTTGTAATTCTCACTGATTAATCAAATTTTTTTAGGTAGCTGTCAGATACCATTTATATAAAAAAAGCTATTTGCTGATATTGAAAGTGTTTGAAGCCATGAAGTTGGACCTTCTTTTTCTTCAAAAGGGAGAGAACATCAAATGATCAGTCCAGCGCCTAGTGATTGATCATTTGGAAAAACCTTTTATGTGTATTACGGGTTGGTTGTGTGTGCTTTGTTTTGCTTTGTTGAATGTTTGTTGTTAAAGACATTGTACTGCTACTCTCTTGGCCAGGGCTCCATTAAATAATACATTTTATGGTCTCAATTAGACTTACCTCATTTACATAATATTATTAATAATATAAATAATAAGAGATGCAAACCATTTGTCTCAAGCTACAATAGGTAAAACATTAATGGACTGGCAAGACTTTCAGATTTCCTTATGTGCCTAAGTCAGTTAAAGAATTTAATTTAAAAAACTACTGGCTTTTTACACAAGTCATATTATGCAGGCTCAGTGCACAGAATCAGGGCTGTATAAAAAGTGTTAGCCAAGGCTATCTATCTATCTATCTATCTATCTATCTATCTATCTATCTATCTATCTATCTATCTATCTATCTATCTTTACTTTT
>JAPZDV010000012.1:15937982-15979922 GCA_029814665.1 Acanthurus lineatus | reverse complement strand
TATCTATCTATCTATCTATCTATCTATCTATCTATCTATCTATCTATCTATCTATCTATCTATCTATCTTTACTTTTTTATTTACTTGCTTTGCAAAAGTCAGCAAAGACACCTTCAAGTTGTGATCTGATTTTTTCTATTTTCTGCTAGAAATCTGTTTCTTGTCCATCAAGACAAATTTTCGGTAATGAATATCAGGACACATGGAATGATTAAATGCTTTTGTTTATTCTGTATTACTTTTACATAAAGTATAAAACAAAGTACAACAAACCAAAAGTAGAAAAAAAACATGAGAATATGGGTAGGGGTGTACCACCTTGATTTCTTGACTATATGAGTTAAAACATTAAAGATTCATCAGTGGATCACACCCTCTTGGAGCAGTGTAGAGTTCACAGAATTATTAATATACAACATACCAAGAGTGCATACACACAAAACATGATAGAACAACTCAAGAGAGATTAATACAGTCTTAAGTACACTACTGGTTAATTTTAATCAGTCCTCTGTTCTTAGTTATTACAAAAATGTATAAGCATCATGTATATTTTACCAGACTGTGCAAGCTTTGAAATTAAATTGCACTGTCTTTGGGATTGCATAGTGTGTAAGAGCGGAAACCAAAGGAAGCCCTCATTAACTTCCCAGCAAAGCAGGTAGATGGTAGATGGACACTGGTTGTCAGTCACCTCTCTTTTTGCTGATTAGGTTTTCAAGGTTTGCCTTAATTACAATATTTGTTTGAAAAACATCTACATTTTATGGGTTTTATTCACAGATTGCACCAAGGGACCTCGGGGGTCCATCCCTGTGTTATGAGTTAAGTTCCCTGAATATACAGTTCCATACATGTATATCTTCTCCACTTGTGCCTGGAGATGAGATGTGCCTCAAGCTGATTTCTTCTTGTGCTTAGCTGAGTCATGCAAACATTTCTACTGCAAACGTACGATGCAAAGTTGAAGCTAAAATGAAGTGCTTTTTTTCTAGGTGGATTTAAAACTGGGCAAAATCAAATGTCAAGCATTGAATTTATTAAATTATTAACACATTTAATGTGACATGAAGTGGGAATGGTTCAATCAATCAGTCCACACAGCAGAAACCTACTGTAAGTACCACCAGTGCAAAGTGCAGTTAGTCAGTGGAATATGTAATAATTCATATTCCAGTTTATCTTGAAATTATTAAAACATCTAATATTTGTGTTTGGAATGATTAAGTTTTACAATGGGAAACTTGCAAAAGTCAAAAAATAAAAATGAACAAAAAAAAACTATTTACAAATTGCCATAAAGGGTTCATCACTGAAATACAGTATAATCCAGTACAAAGACCCTATAAATTATAGCGAGGGGCACAAGGAACGCACGAGATAGCAGGAAAGCAAATACATTTTGCAAAAACATCTGGATGCATTTTTTTTTTACCCTTTTCTTTTTTATACAATTACTTTACTTGCCAACTGAGGATGTTTTAGATGTGGCTCAGCTTTGCAAATGCATTCACAAGTGCTTTTAAATCCAGTGATCGAACACAGAAATGATCCAGATACATGATGACTTGCATCTTTTGACTACAGTACCAACAGCAGTCCTGCTGGAATTCAAAGTAATTCTTTACAAAGTTGCACAAAGACAAAACACAGCTCAAATGAACTCGCGGCGAGGAGAAGGAGAGGGAACACTTCCTCTATTTATGCAATACAAAACTGACAGGAGGTATGACTGTTTCGCACAATGGCAACCAATATCAAATGAACATTTGTGGACCTATCTTAAATGTTTTTACAAATGACATGGTAGTCTGAAAACAGTCATTATATTTGTTTTAGCCTTCTCCTTATACCAGTTTTGTTTTTTGTTTTTTTTCTAATGGACTGACAGGAAAACTCCCTGGCATTAACAGTGATAGCCCTCCACATAAACTCTCAAAGCTCCTGTGACAATCCTCAGAATAATATAAGCTCCTTGACCATTAGTTATAATGCCTCATTATCATAATAAAATAGACCATTTTTAGAGAAAGTGCAATGTTATATCTGTTATGACTAACAATGCATTAAAGTTATTCATCATTTCCCTCCATTATACAACTAATATTCCACTTTAAAGGTACTGTCAAAACTGTTAAATCTTATTTACAATATTCTTTCTGCTACTGTTATCATCTCCCAGATGGATTAACTATCCAGAAGCCATCAACTGAGAGAGACAAGTAAACATTTATACATTTATACAATTAAAAATATCTATACAGTAACATACAGTATCTAAAATACAACAGGCCTTTATGGGTACAGTACAGAATATGGCCTCTTTCCTCTCTTAATTTGATCCCTTTGGATATCTGTCAGGGTTGCACTACTAGTCAAAACCAAAGGAGAATAAACAGTCATTGTTAACAGACTCATTAATAATTAAGAAAAGGAATGTATGGCTGAAGCTTTATAAGGCAGGAAATAGATTAGGGCAGGAAAGCTGCAAATATCTATTTGGCTCTCTTATCATGGGGAAAAATAAGCTTTCTAAATTATGCAAACGGTCTGAGTCTGGCTATTTGTTTAATGGTTTGCTTCTCTCTGCCCTCTGTTATTCCATGTTAGTAAGAAAAGACTGAGCACATGCATTTGTGTGCGTTTGTTTGAAAGTTGCATGTAAAAATATTTCAAGTTGTTGACTTAAGTTTAGTAGCTCTTGAAATCTGTGTAGACACACAAAGGAAGGTGATTTAGGGGGTTTGTGGTAGGTAGATACAGAATAAGGAGATGAGTTTGCACAAAAACATTAACATAGAATTCATTTTAAAAGTGGTCTTGTTTTATGTTGTTTCATCCTTTCCCCAAAAAGTGCAACAGGGGCTTTTTTTTACTCTTTGTCTTATGCAGTACATGTTGCTTCTGCTCCATTTGCAAAATTCTATCTATAAAACACAGTGAACAACTCCAAACATGGCGGGTCCAATCACAGACATGCAGTGACCAAGATATGCTGGTGTCACACACGGCCTGGTGGCAGTACATGTGGCTCATGCTTTTCCTTTTCATCATCTGCCAGCTGCAGCTGAATGCAGGGATGATGTTGCAGTAGCATCCAGACTGAGGAAGGTAGCTTAACAAGCCAAAACTGCCACAACCCCTCACATGTTGTAAGCGACATAAATGGGGTCCAGCTGGTCAGCGAGGAATGAGTCACGCAGGTGCATGCGTTGCTTTTCTCCCCTGGAGTTGATGGGTATGACCCCAGGGTCCACAATAACCACCACACCCACGATGAGGTGGTGCTCCTCCAGGACCACGTTGGTTATCAGAGGCACCAGGTCCAACGCATCCTGCTCTGAACCGCACAGCTCCGACACCACCACCAGCAGATTGGTCCACGTAAACACAGCACTGTGAAGAACAAGAACAAACTGGCTTTACAATTAAATGGAAACTGGGCTAATGATATGTTTTTTATGCTAAGCAGGAAGCTACTCCAAGTAGGCTGTCAGCTTAACTCATTTTAATCCGCACAAAAACCAAAGTGAATAATGTCAAGTTGTTGGTTGAACAAGTAAGATTAAACAAGTTACTTAGTGAGCTTTTGAGATGTATTTTTTTCACCATCATACAGAATTAGGCTTGCTGCTTCCCCATTTCCAGTTTTTATGCTAAGCTAAGCAGGCTAAGCTAAGCAGGCTAGGCTGTAGCTTTATACTAACATACAGACATGGCATCAGTAATGACAGAAAATAAGATTAGTCAAATAAAAGAGACCTGGTTTAAGGTCATGGGATAAAATTACAGGGACAGGGATTATGAAAAATGCTGAATGAACTAAAAAGAAAACCACAAACTAAACCTTTGCACCTCTTTTAAAACAAAACAGACCTTATGTTCATATTTCATCACTAAAGATAAAATTCCTAACCCTAGTATAACTAACAATAGTATGTAGTATTTGTATGTCAGAAAATTCTCACCTCTCAGCAATACTGCGGTGAGCACGGGACACTGAGATTTCAATGTCGATTGGATGGTAGCGCAGCCCTCTGAGCTCCAAGGTCTCATCCAGTGAGCCCACAACAAAGAGAGCGTCATGCCGATCTAAACGCAGAAAGAAAGGAAATGTAAACCATCCCAAAAAATATGCAGACAAGGTAAAGGAAAACATGTCAGCATGTAAGCAGCTATGAGCGTGCTTATTTCAGCTTGGTAAGTTTAAAGGTTTCATTCATTATGTGATTTTCCTGTTTCAATTGTTTGTAATCCACAATACGTCTCATAGTAAACTCATCAAGACTGGCTAACTGAATCTAAACTCTATCTCTGTCAGGAGTTGTTTACCCCCACTGGCGTCCAGCAGCTCAGTCCGCTTCACAAAGCCCAGGTATCCCGTCCTGGCCCATAAGGTCTGCGGGTCTCCAAAGCTGAGCTTGGTGTTGAAGTGGTTGGCCTGAAGACTTTCTTCTCCATAGATGGTGTAGTAGCCGCTAGCACTGTGAGGGCTGTTCACCCAGATCTAAGAGAGAGAGGCACATGGTGGCTCATTTTTAGTGAGTTTCAGAAAGATGGTTTTACATCTGGGTTTGCTATGATAACACCACGTTGGCGTCACAAAAAAATCTGTTTACGTCTCACCTCTCCAAGATGAGAATCACCCAGTGGACCTCTGGTCTCTGGATTTACGATTATCACCCGAACACCAGGCAGAATCTGCAGTTGAAAACAACAGTCATACACTGCCAACATGCACCACTTTAACTTAATAATAACTGAATCTCTTATTGCATAACTGAATGGATACCTTGGTGAACACAAGTAATAACTCACCTTGCCCGACTCCATAAGAGGAAGACTCTGAGGGGCTCCTCTCTCCACCAGCCTCACTCTGCAAAGGTCACACGCATAAGGGAACACACAATCATTCATTAAAGAAAACCTACAATGTTTTTTTCCAGATGAGAATGATCCATCTCAATAAAGACAAGATGGCTCTACGAGGTTAATATGGGTACTTTCTTGTAACACACAGAGGATTTGAAGACTAATGAGTGTCGTTTTCTTTTAAAACTTTGATTTACTGCTTTATTCACCAATTCCTTTTAAATAATTAAGAGGGACGCAGGATGACTGCAGCTTCAAGTTGAAGATGATTAAATATATTTCAAACCTTTTTAATGCAGCACAGAAAAAAGATGACACAAAATTACAAAAGAAACACAAAAAATCTATTATCTAAACCATTCAATTCAGAAATCTAAGTGTAGTTTAAAATGTTTGTTTCAACCTTTGTTGAACTGATTCATGTGTTCTTACCTGTCATGGCGGAGGGACTTCATGTCCACATAAACAGTACAGGGATCAGGACCAGTGGTGCCCTGTGACACACAAAAAGCAGTTACATAAAGATCCCACTGGTTCTCATGAAGGGATAAATCAAAGTAAAAGTCTCTGGTGTCGGTTCAGGTTTTAATTGGTGTACCTGGAGGCAGATTGCCAGATTAACCCTGGAACCAAAGGCAGTGCTGACGGCTCTGGACGACAGCCCCAAGTCCTTAAACAGCTTGGAGAAGGAGTGTGTGAGGGCGAGACGAGGGCGTTCCTCCGCTATCACCACGCAGCTCCGCACACACGAAAGGTTCACACCTCGGGCCTACAACACACCCACACAAACTGATCAGATCTTCAGAAGTCTTCTGAGTACGTTAGTCATTGGTGAAATGTTACTTTACTCAAATGCTGTTTGCTGTTTATGTTTTTGTACTGAGGACTTTTACTGCTACTTTTATCATTTTAATTACTTTATTCATTTCTTTATTTTTGGACTGTTGGTCAGACAAAACAAGCTATGTGAAGGTGTCACTTTGCGCTCTTGGTAACTGCAACGTTTCTGACTATTTTTAGAAATTTTACAAATTAAATTGTCAATGAGTTTACAGAGAAAATTATCAGACACAATATTTATATAAAAAAATCATTGGTTGTAGCTCTTTATAAAATGGTTTAGAATGAGCTACAACTCAACAACCTACAACAGTGAAAATCCTAGCTTTAGAGTAATGATGAGTTCTAATAATTCCATGATACTATATAAAACAGTATTGACAGTCACAGGTGACATTTTTCTGCATCGAGCACTTTTACTTCCAATACCTAGGTGAAGTTTTCTGATTAAATTGCATACTTAAGTAAAATCTTCAATTGAGTACTTCAACTTGTAGCAGAATAATCTTACGGTGTGATACTAGTATTTCTACCTAAGTATCTTAGGATCTGAATACCTCCTCTACCACTGCTGTCATTCATGACTCTCCCTGTCTACATGCAGCTCTCACCTTGAGTAACTCCGTCTGAGTACCCAGCCCTTTAGTGCAGAGCTCCATGACAGAGTAGGAGCAGAAGGTGTCTCTGATACGGTACTGACTGAGCGTGCTCAGCCACAGCGACAGGCAGCTCTCCAACTCAAAAGGAGGAATCAAGATGGACTGGTGACCTGAGTAAACACTACAAGACAAGACATGAAGGAGAAACATATGTAAGTAGGCGAGGAACAACACAAAAAAAGGACCGAAACTGTGGCATGCAGCGCAGCTTGTATGCGTTGTGGGTGATGGTTTACTGCACCTTGCGAGGCACCACAGGACAAAGCCCAGACCACAGTAAGGATCCAGGCAAATGGCTATTTGGCGAGAGGAGTACAGTTCACACTGTAGCTTTATAGAGCGACAAAGTGCACTGACCGCTGCATGAGAGATCTGCAAAACACAAGAGGAGGCATAATAAACTCAAATGAATAAGTCACCCAGACACTGTCGCACATTAACTATTGATGCTTCTGTAATATTTAAAGCTTTTTTGATTTTCAAATTTTCTCATCTACAGACTGTGTGCTCATTAGTCTTGCCAGTGTTTATATATTGTGACGTCTCTTTCATCCAACAGTAGATTTTCTTCTGCAATGCAACATGACTTGTGGCTGGATTTTGCTGGACTCTGGGAAATGCACATAAATGGAGAATCTGTATCTCTTCTAGCTCCTACATGACGGATTTCTCACTGTATGCTCTGAACTTCAGGGTCAAATTGCAGCTCTAAGCAGATGCCATTGGCTTTATTCTGTTGCTTTGTCAGCTCAGAATTTTCACTTCACTTCACTTTCTGACAAAGGTGAATAGGCTTTAACTTGGGACAGAGGTTATGTCAGGTCGGCTGTATAATAAATAATGACTGGTTCTTCTATAATTCATTAACCTCTGACAGAATTATCACACCACTCAGCAGTGTTATCTCCTCATGAAAAACATGGTACCTGAGGACTTTCACAATGAAATATCTGCTCATTACTCCAACCAATACTTACAAGCCTCGGAGCTGCAAACTACTTATGCTTTAAAATCTGCAGTGACTGGATTTTTTGGGCCACTTGGTGGCAGCAGAAAAGTTGCCAACACAACACTCTCATATCACACTTTAAGTTGGTGTGGTACATTTGTTTGCAAACGTTGCTTATTTCCACATCCAGCAGTTATGATGCAATATAATCATTCATTTAACAAGTTTCTGATTTTTGTGTTATTATGTACATTTTTTGTTTTCAGTCTCCACCAACATCTTGAGGATAAAGGAAGGAAGCTTTTTTAGCTTCTAAATGCACCACTATGTTCACCAGCTGGTCTGTAACTGTGCCTGTCTGCTGTTTTGTGCTAAGCAGGTAGTCTGCAGTAGATTTTTAAAATTACCTCACAAAATAGTGGCTAGAACTCATAAAGCTCTGTAGAGCCTGTAAAGCAAATTTGGGTAATGATCCTCTGTAGGTTAATAACTACTAGTGATGCCTCTGACAGCGTTTAACTGTTTTTACAATGTTCTTTGACAAAGAAGTGGAGTCTAAATGACTGAAAGAGAAGGAGGTGTTAGAGCTCAGCAGCTGTGTACGTGAGTACAACATGTAGATATTGGATTGGGATCAAGGGCGTAATAGTGAAATTCCTCTATCTCACCTTTACCCCAGTGAGCATGCCCGTAGTGGACACACTGAAGTCCAGATAAGCAATCATCTCTGCTGTGGGTGGCTTGTAGATCTGTGGAGGCCGGCGGCGAGGGAGGTCATCTGCAAACAAACATGATGCATGTTTAAAGATAAAAAAAAGTTAACACCAAATTATGCTGACAAATAGTGACCCAACACAATTAATCATTACTTTATGTAAACTATTGCTTCCAAATTCTGGTATTAGATTAAGATGTTACTTATTGGTCATGCAAATTAATTTTTTATGTGCTCGGGAAGATCTTTTACAGCCCATAATTCCCAAAGAGATATGAAAAACAATATATGAGCACATCACAAGAGCAAAGCAAAGTACACAAAGAGTGTAGCTGCAAGCAGCAATTGACTGAAGTGCACTGAATACTTGAGCTCATCTACTGAGCAATTTTGGTAGTAACTAGAGCGTTGCAGAGAAATGTTCCACTTCCTGTTTGTTTTAGTGCTGTAAACTCTGTCACAGCAAACCGTCCACTGTAACTGACACAAGCGTTTCTGACAGCACTGTGCACTTTATACAGGACTCACTTTAAACTCACAATGACCACAAGTACCTATAAATACTGAAAAATCACAATTTACTGTCGGTCAGCTGCTGAAAACAACCACAATTTCTTTATTTAGATGCTTGTATACTAAATACTATAAAAAATGAATTTGATTGATACATATGTAAAATTAATTCCACAATATATTATTTAAAGTTATCTCTCATTAATCTTGCCACCTCATGCTGACTTACTAAAAAAATATGTTTTAAGTTGAACTTGGGCATGATGTTGATTCAAGAAGAACTATTTTTTCTATCTGAATTTATTTCCAACACTCTGAAGTATTTAACGTACTGTTGATAAAACATAAGAGGCATCCTGTATCTTAATGCTGTAGGAAAGTAGGGATAGTTTGCCTGTTCATGGGGAGAAACCTTTTTGACAGAAGATATTTGACATGTCAAAGACATAAATTATTCCACTAGTAATGACTGAATTCAGTTTAGTTTGACACACTGTCACAGCTCATTTGGACACATGAACAGAGTCACCATTAATAATATAACACCTGTGTTCTGTCCACTATGTCAAGTCCAAAGGTCAGCTGGAAAAAAAGGCTTAACCGTTGTTACCCTACCTGTGTCAATGATAGTTGGCCACGTTTTAATGTTCACAGAGGCAGCAGCCTCTTTTGAGCGTAAGGTCCTCATGAGCTGTTGAGTTGTTAGGATGCATGCAGCTTTACTGACCTGGTAACAAAACACATGTACAATTTATTTGAATGGGAGAATCTTCTACAAACATGTAAACACACGCACACATGATCTATCTTTCTACAACAACAAAACTGAAACTGAAAACTAAACTGAAAAAATACGATTTTACAATATCAGCTGATTATTTGTTTGCGTAAACACAGAAATTTAGATAGTGATTTCTTTATTTTTTGAGATTTGTGACCAGGTTTTTGAGTTGAACAAGACATTTGACAAGAAATTAACAACATAACCTAAAATGAAAAAGATGAGATTTAAATTAGGTGATTAAAAATAAAAATGTTTTAAAACATACATTTTCTAATTTATTCTGAAGTCTGATGTTTAGTGAACTACTCTTTTTTTTGACTGAATCTTAGGAAGTCTAACCTGGTACAGACCATGTTGCTCAATGACAAAGTAAGTCAGAATATACACTGGTGGCTCAATATGCAAGTCTACATGATATTAGTTACTGAACATAAGATCACAACTAAAAAAGACCCTGATATTATGATTAAATGAAAAAACAAAACAAACAAAACATGTACCCACAAACCCATTAACATACAGAGACACACATGCATGCACAAATAACACACACACTCACATCAATAATCATGCGGACAGTGGGCAGTGTGGCTGCCAGGTTCTGAGGGTGAGGAGGTCTGACGTTTACGGGAACACATCCAGCGTAGAGACAGCCATAGAAGGCAGCTATCAAATCAATGCCTGAGAGAAAGATGGACGACAAAGTTAAGTTAAAAAAAAGAAGAGAATATCATCCAAGTCTCAGGTTAATGATATCATTAGGCATAGCCACAAACAGGAAGCCACATGCAGAACCCACCAGGAGGATAAAGCAGCACCACGTTCTCTCCAGTGTTAATGCTGCCTTTCTCTGTGAGCGCTGCAGCTATCTTCTCTGCCCGCTTGTGAAGCTGTACACAGGTGGCTGTGCTCACTGCTACACCCTGAAGGACAGGAGTAATGCAGAGGAGAAGAGAAGAGGATATTAGAAATGCAAGCTGTGATTCATGTGGCGAGATCTTGACAAAATTCATGCGCATCACAATGCAACATTAAGGTGTATTTCTGAGAATATAAACAGATTTGTTTGGCACCTTGGCATTTAGAAGAACAAAGAGGACATGGTCTGGGTCTGTCTGTGCCCTCCAGTGTAGAGCCTCTGTCAAATACTGGTGCTGAAAAAAAAGAGGGAAACCATAATTAGATGTATGTACTTTATATCTGAAGGAGTGCTTCAAAAATGTGTGTACATTTACAAACAGTTATGGAGGGCAGATACAGGGAGGAGTACTGTGCTGATGGAAGAAATTAACTTAATACACCTAAATAAAGCAAAATAAAGTGGTACTCAGAGACTACGCACCTCAGTACACAAACTGTTTGGCATAAATTAGCTTTTGCCAATGTGCAAAAAAATTATGCCACATACTCTGAGCCAGTCCAGATCTTAGAATAATGAACAATAACTTAGGGATGTGAAAGGTATGTCTGCCATACAACAAGGGATGACTGTAGAAGGTGCTTTACTTGTAACATAGATAAAAACTAAAAACATGCACATTTTTGCTTGCATAACATTTTGACAACAGCACACAAAAAAAACACAAAAAACCACAATGCAATAAATATTAGAGCATGACATAAAAATAAACAATGGTGTGGGGTAGATGCCATAACAGGCCATAATTCTTACCATCACAGTGGGCCACATACAGAGCTACGATCCACAGAAAGATGAGAGCAGAAAGAGACAAGTTTTGTTTTATAACTGTAAAACTGAGCTGGGCCTGAGTCTGGGCCACTGTTCCTGAGTCTTCAAACCTAAACTTTTACCATTACAACACACTGGGGGCATTTGTTTCCTGCTGAGTCTGAGGGACATGCATGTGGCTCCTTTTTCAACAGGAACATAGTTATACTGAGTTACAGATTACAGATACTAAAGAGTTGGTGTCTAAACGTTAGTGTACCTTCCGCACAAGATCCTGGTCTTCGATCATGCCGAGGTCCCTGCCTGCAGCCTGGGCGATCCTCTTCCCTGCCACCAGGTTACCAACCATCACTGACGCAGGACCCACACCAACTGTAAGAATGAGAGAGTGTGAGAAGGGGTGGATGGGAGAAAATGATGCTTTATTCACAAGTTTAGTTTTACGACTGGAGCCTTTAAGATCATCTTTGAGAATATGGTTGGAAATGAGTCTAAAGGCACATTTCACAAGCCTTGTTTACAAATATCAGATATCACCTACCGGGCTGCTTCTGGCGGGGCTTGGGCAGGTTTGTGACGCATGTATGGGGACACATTAGGATATTACAGGGGTGGAGGTTGCCATCTAAGAAGAACTGCTTGGTGTCAGAGATGTGGATGCCACCCAGGGGTGTTTTAGGTAAAGTGTTGGCCGGAACCAGAGCCAAACAGTAGAGGCCCACCTGATGGATGCTGTCTATTGCCTAGAGCAGAAACCAGACACAGAGACAAAGTTTGCTGAGTTGTAGTAGTGTGCTACAGAGAAAAATACCTGATTTTAAAGATGTACAAAGTACACAAATGAAGTTTTAAAGGGCTGAAAACTCGCACTTTGTTGACAAAACGCTACTTTTTTGTGTGTCTAATGTGTCTATAATACAGACACACAAAATGAAAGTCTTCAACATCGCACTACAGTAGAACCTACGGAGAAGGCAAGAACATATTTTACTTTTCGAGAATGTTTGAAATGAATAATTTATTAAACACTGTTGAATTTCTGTTCACAAATCAAATTACTCTTACTCAGCTGACAGTGAGTGGTGGTTTACACCTTGGATCGTCATAAGAATAATATTAACCTGGGTTTCTTCCTATTATAAGTTGTTTTGCCACCATTATACTATTCTAAATAAAGTCCTTCTCTTTTTAAACTAGTCTGACATTTTGTACATCATTAAATATTCACCTGAAGCACCCGACTCATCCACTGGAAGCTGTCTTCCTCGCTGGCATCTGGCCTTTGCTCTGCCACGATCACCACCCTCTCATCATAGAAAACTGTGACTGAAAACACAGCAATCCTGACAAAAACACACAAACACGTAAACACACAAACACACACAAATATGTTAAAAATTATTCAGAGGGAGTAGGAATCAGGTACTTAAACATAAGCAGTTCAAATGCACTCTTAAACATGATGTTTATATGCAGCAACAATACAGGTAGTCATGCCCTGTTTAGGCCTGCTGTGCTTTACTTGAACCACTAGATGTCAGTAGTGAGAGATGAGGCTTCACACTGCCTACAGGGGAGATTACCATCTTTCTCCACACACTTTGAAGAATTTGGTGGTCTCCTTACCTCCCGCGGTACACAGTCTTGACTGGCTCCACAGCAAGAGCAGTGGCCACCAGGTCATCAGCATTGTGTCTCCGCCCGCTCACCATCAGCAAACCCTCGATCTTCCCCACCACAAAGATCAAACTGCCCTGTAAGGAGCACAGGACACACAGCAGCATCATTATACTGCGAGTATACAGACTCATTCGAAAACAGAGAAGGATGGTTTCAAGTTACAACAGAAGCTGCACTATAATGAAACGATCCTACTTACTGGGCCAACAAACCCCAAGAGTCCTGACCGCACAAATGGAATCTCTCCAATGGGAACTCCATTAGCATTAACTGGTATCACCTGAACACGACCACAAGGAGACAAAGACATTTACCACAGAAAGAAAGAAAGAAAGAAAACTTTCTTATTCCATGAGATTGTATCAGCGCAGGCAGACTGTGGGTGACACTCTGCTTTCATACCTCAAAGGTGTTTTTGGTGACTCCAGGCAGCCCGTAGTACATGTTGCCTCCAGCTCGGGAGTTTACTATTATCTCTCCTATCTCATCTGTTTTACACAACTGAGGAGGCCCGTCCGCCTTAACAATGCACATCAGAGCTAGAGACACACAAAGGTAGCATTTTGAAAATGTGCACTTTATGACTTAAAAGTTACAGTTTTGGCAACATCTTACTCATCTAGAAGCCAAAGATCTACAGAACACTAAAATGAATTTGTTCTTCTTCTGCTGTTAAAGTTAGTAGATTAAAACAATATTCAGGAGGAATGAATATTGTGTGAGCTGTTTGATTTAGGAAAAATAGAAAGAGCCTTATCTTCTTCTGTATAAGAGCATAAAATTAAATTTCTATTTCATTCATGGCTGCTTATTAGATTTGTATTACTGAAGTATATTGTAAGTCATGAATACTCTTCCATGTCAGATTTTCCCACAAGTCCCTGGATGTCATTGGTTTCTCATGATTTCCTCCTGACTCACTTGTCTCCTCTGCTATTCTCACCTCCAGGCATGACATGTCCCACATCTTGTACAGTCAGGGCTGAGTTCTTGTCTTCGGTGTTGACCCTGATGACACCGTGGCTGAGGCCACCCATGGACAGAATGGCACGGGCGGGGAGGGGAGCTCCAGGGACTCCCGGTCTACACAGGAGAGAGTTTGATCAAACATGAACATTTCCAACCGTCCCATCTGCTCACACAGATAGCCATCTGCCCTCCCACCCATGTTCTTGACACATACAACAGACCATGTATTCATCCATCCTGCTATACTGTGAAAAATGAAAGTCAACCTTGAGTGAAGCAATTTGTCATGTGGTTCTTTGTCAGCTTTTATTAATCATCATCCTTTCAGAGGCATCGGATAGAAATGAGGAGGGGGGCAAGAAGAAAATGGAGGTAGGTGGGACTTAAGACTTGAAAGAAAGGAAAGGTTTCTATCTTCTTTATTGTTTGACATTTTTCATCTTACATAATGCTGAACAATCAAGGAGGAATACAGGGTCATACCAAATATAATACTTTTAAACATTCAAAGCTTTAATTGAGGCTTTTGTCCTATTTTATGACATCATGTACAGGTTGGCACTTCATACCTCTCTGTTGCAAACAGGTTGAAGCCAAGATAAATCCTCTTTTTAATGACAAAAGTTTAGAACAATAAGCTCCTTGCTCTCCTCCTGCCAGTAAAAGACTCTGGATCAGAGCAGAATCTGGAGTGAATCAAGGGGTTTATTCCTCCAGAGGCTACAGTCGGCCCACAACGCTCTTATAGATACAATCAACATCAGCAGCTGTCCCTTCACTCCCCTCATCCAACCCACACAACACTCAAAACCTCATAATACCCATGATAGCCTCAGTATTTTGAACATTAAATTCAAATTTGCATGTCAACATTATAAACAGGCTTTTGACTTTGACTTATTCAGTACAGTCCCTACAATTATGAAAATGTGACATACCTGCGTATGGCTACTGTCATGGCCTCGGGGGAGGTGGCACAGGGACAGATAACCTCAGGCTTTAGTCCATGAGACTGGAACACGTTCAGGAAGGCATCACAGGAAGACACCGACCCTGAACGGCAAGAGATTCAACATATTACCTGTAATTTGTGGTTCTTGAAAAGACCCAGTTTTACAAAGCTGGAGGTTGTGAACTTACAGGGGTTAGCACCATCAGCAACAATCAGCATACGTAATGAAGCCAGGCTGGTGTCTCTCTGGTCCCGATGAGCCATCATGGCCCAGTGTAGATCACGGCATTTCACCAAAGCTACACGAGCTGCAGGAGAACAAGAGTGACACGTTACACATGAAATACTTTTGTATGGCATCACTGAAGCTAAGAGAACGGAGAGCGTGCTGACCTTTGTGGATGTGGACCCTCTGCACCCAGGAGAGAGGACAAGCCTTCATCACTGCATAGGGAACACTGATGGTGTGTATCCTGTTCATAACAGCCTGGAAACAAACAAAATCTGTTTAAGCAGCTAATACAGTAAAATGGAAAATAAAAAATAGAAAATGTTAAAAGGACTCCACTGTTTCCAACAAAATCTGACTGTTTATTGACTCAATCACTAAAAGTTTTAAAAGTTAAATAATAGTTTTTAATTATTCCATCATAAATGCTGAAAAATGCTAATGAAACCAATAACAGAAATAGCTAAAATGACATTAGGTTAATGGGATGAACAAAACAAAGAAGAAAAAATGAATTTCATTAAACTTCTTTTTTCAATTAGTAAAAAATGAAATCAACCAAAACTCACAATTAAGAGAAAATACAGCTTAGGTGGATAACATGATGTGAGAAACAGTATAATGAGAATAATACATAAAGAAGCAATTAAACTAAAACTAATTAAAAGAGATTTAAATCAGAAAAAGTATGTTCATAATTAACCATTAGACCTTTCGTCCATCCTCAATGGATTCCATGAAGTCTTTATGATTTTGACTTTTGGTTAGTTTAACAGATATCTGATACTTGCTGAGTATCCGGATAACTGATCACAGGCACCAAAAAAAGCTTTTACTGTTCTGTTTTGTTCTGATGCAACTCAAAATATCTAAAATTACTTTGAAAGCATTATCTTGAAGCACAACAGTCAAGAACTGACACATAAATAACTATGGCTTTTATTATCATGTTACATAACCGATAAGCAGAGTCAGTGTAGAGACTTCATTGCATCCTTTCTTGAGTTTGCATGCACACACTTACTGTGAGAACTCCATGCCACAGGCCCATATCCTTTTTAAAGTCCAGGACATTCACTAAAGTTTCCCCTTGAAAATTAAGAAAGAAGTAAGTGGCTTTAGTATTATGTGGTTGAAGAAACATTAAAAATATAGACAATAACAAAAACCAGGGTCTTTACTCACCCTCACAGTAGTTGCAGGCCTGGGTCAGTGCTTGGCAGTGGGTCAGCATGGCTACTTTAGACACAGCAACACCCACAACTGTACCATCTTTACTTGCCTTGTACTAAAAAGAGAGAAAACACAGGAGGAATGTGACTAGATGCTTGTCTTAATATCACAAGGATGTAGAAATATTTAACTTTTAATATTCCCAGATTAAACTGAGTTTTTATTGCAATCCTGTTTATGCTAAATAACAGCCAATTATACAATATAGCCCTTTTTAAAAGGAGTAACTGCTGAATTCAGACTTGCAGCAGCTAAAACAACCACAGAGAATCTCTGTTACCTCAATGTACGCTGGGTCAGTGTTAGCGGTGGGGATGTGCGGCTGCCAGTCTTTGGAAGGTTTCGTCAGGTATTTTGAGTCTGTCACCACCCACTTTAGTCGAGGCCAGCCTATCAGAGAAAGGGAAGGAATGATGAAAGTTAAGTCAAATAGAGTTAAGGGCAATTATATTATACTTAACGAGGAAAACTTATCATGTCTTCCTTCAAAACACAGTAGCAACCAGAGTGCACTGCATTCTCTCTTTACATTAGTTTTCAGCAATATACAAAAAAGAATATTTTTTTATCCAGATACATTTTTAATATAGTATATTATAATAATGATTTTAATAAAGTTCAAGAATCACAGCTTACTGACCTTTAAACTGCAGAATCTCTCCTGTGGGTGTCTTGGGTAAACCCTTCAGACAGATCTCACTGGTCAGTGCCAGACCAACACCACAGCTGCCCAGCAGAAACCCCACCTGGCTGATACCCGCATCCTAATAACACACACACAAACAGAAAAACACATGCTCGGGTAAATAAAGAGAGAAAATGATTTCTGTGCTCACAAGATGCCCATGCTCCTCTGCGGGTCGTCTCACCTTGCGAGACAGTGGTACTTCAATAGGTACAGGTATAACTTCAGCCAGGAGGCAGCCGTAGAAGGCCACCCAGAACATCCCAGGGTCACTGTTCGGGTAAACCAGCGCCACCTACAAAAATAATTATAAACTTTAAATTTAGGACCATATTATGTTTAATGATAAGAATGAAATATATCTCTTTACACATGTGAACACTAATGGAATTTTAAATCTTTAGTAGTAATAGTTACATCACTACAGGTCCACAGCCATGCTAGCAGCTGTGTGAGAATGTACTCTGAGCTAAATGCTAGAACCATCATGCTAACATGCTCTGACAATGCTAACACATTGATGTCTAGCTGGTGTATCATCATAGTTGCCATCCTTGTTGAGCCCTCCAATATGCTAACATTTGCAAAGTTAGGAAAAAAAAGAGCAGTTATCATGGCAATTTCATGGCACTTCACATTGTTGGAATAATAATAATGTAGTGATACAATGTATAACACCGTTTACCTTTACTTCAAACATCGGTAACAAAAAAAATATTGCTCAGGTTTCAGTGCTTTGCACAGAGTCATATCAGTGGGGCTCAAGTTACAAATACAAAGTTTGACATTTAAAGACTTTTGCACTTTGCTGCTTTAAATGCTGCAAAATGTTACACAGTACATAAGTAACTTGTCAGGATGATAACACCTTTCCTTTACAAGTTTCTTATGTATGTGTATCTTTATCCTGTCAGTGTGTCTGCTATCTCACCCGGTCTCCAGGTTTGAGGATTTGCTCATTCTTGGTGCCCAGTTTGTTCAGGAGTGTGTACGCCAGCTTCACGCTGCGACTCCACAGCTTCCCTAACAGACAGAAGGTGGAGCAGGGAGGAGGGAGGTAGAAGAGCAGGTTAAATATCTTACCACTGCCAAAAAGGATCTTGTCACAGAGCACACACATCTTTCTGTTACCTCGATGAACTCTTGAACTCTCAACAAGATCCTTTGAGTTCTGGATCTCAGTGGTTTGTGACACTGCTGCTAATTAGAAACTGTAAACTTTGTTTAAGGCTTTTTGTACACTAAGTTTTATGTCTCACCATAAGTCAGGGTGTAGAGGGGTTTGCCTGTGATGTCAAGAGCGGTGAGGGCGGGGCTCTTCCCCTGAGTGGCCCCCCAACGGGCCAGTGCTGCCTGCAGAGCTGGGGGCCAATTACTGACCACTCCTAAAGGTTCCCCTTTGACCGGGATGATCTGACGGCCCTCCGGCTTCGGCATGTTGGGGTCCGGCTGGGGGACTGTGTGTGAGACAGAGGTAACAGAACACTGATAGGTGGAAATAGATTCAATATGGAAACCACCAGGTTCAAATGCTTCTTGGTATTTCAAGACTGCTTTATTCAACATGAACAAAGAAACAGCCCTTTTTTTTAAATTGTAACACTTTTAAGTGCAAAATATATGCAACCAGTCAGGGTTTTCACTTTCTGTTAAGGTTCTCTTCTTACGAATCACTTACTAACAATAATATACAAGCTCTATTATGACTAACTGACTTTTATAACCTCCAGACCTGATAATCTATTGAAAAGTTGTAAATACTTATTAATAATTATCTACATTTAGAACTGAATTGTATCTAAATGAAAAAAATAATGCTGGCCAAAGGGATTTTTCAAAAACTGACAACAAATAGTTACATTTATTAATGACTTATAACTGACCTATAAAGCATTGGTAAATTATTTTATTAAGCATTAATAAAGCCCTTAGTTACAATTTATAACTGCTTAAAAATGGAGACTTACTGGTATCCAATATGTATTTATAAAATCCAAATAAATTTGTAGAAAAATAAGAGATAAATCCTTCAAGAGGAGTTTTTGTAATCCTTTAATTAAAAGATGCAGTTAATAGTATTTCCATAGTACTATAAGTGATGTATCACGCTTTTGTAAAAGCAATAATGTGTTTCGACTGAGGCCACTTACTTTCTACGATTTCCTCAGAGTCGTCGGTGAAGAACTCGCTGAGCGGTGGCCTCTTGGGCCTCTTCAGGGTGTTGAGCAGCTGCTGGATCTTCGTGGACACTCTGCTGCTCACTGGAACTCCTACAACCATGATGAAGGTGGAGACAGGGAGCAGCAGGACAAAGATACAGTCACAAATACTGAGGCTCATAAAAACAGTGACAAAAAACTACATTTAAACTTCTTACCATCTCATAGCCTGCTGCTTTTCATCCCATATCACGAGAGACTATAGTTTTATTAAAAATTTGAATAAACTGTATAATCTTTTAGGGAATGAAAAGCAGCAAACGTAGGTGGCAACGACACATGAAGAACACAGTGAGAACTGGGGTTGGCTGGTTTTTTTTTTTGGTTTGGGATCACATGTGAGGACTCATTCTGTGCGTGGATGTCGATTTTGTTGCATTTATTTCTATAATCATTCACTACAAACAGGAGGGAGAGTAAGGGGACAACAGCAAACACAGAAGGCTACGGACATTATACATTAAGGAGTTTCCTTACTCTGGATATTACCTCTTCCTGTCAGCCAGTCAAATAAATATGTGACAGGGTAGAGAAAGACCAAGAAGAAGAGAAAGAAAGGAGTAGTCTGATTAATGATAATTTAGGTAACACTTATTTTGACAAGAGAAGAGATTTGTGAGTGGAGTCAGACTGAAGCTCCTACGAACAATAAAAAAATAAAAATGCTCATTGGGTTTAGTCGTTACCGTCAGCAGTCTCCATCATGCTTGAGCGGCTATGCCCGCGGCTCATCCCTTGGACCGCAGAGTTGGAGGGCAGGTCCACCCGGTGGGCCCTGGATGGAGGGGCCACAGCTGTCACATCTGGAGGGGGGGCGCTGTTCTCTGAGGGAGCTGCAGATAAAGCAAGCGAGGACAGTTTTGAATGAGTCATCCTAAAGTTTCAGCTTGCTTTCTAATTAATATACCTGGAACTGGATATCAACAAGTGTTTGAACATAATTTGATAAATGAATGAATGAATGAATGAATGAATTATAACACTGGGCAAAATTTAAATTCTGTCTAAATTCATAGATATTATTCTTTGGGATCTGAAACCTCTTAGTGGCAGAGCCCACCAGGTAATACTCTGAATGCATTAAAGCATTCAAAAGCATAAACTTTTAATTAAAAGTTTTATGGTTTCATGCAAATCAGAGTCCCTATGGAAACAAATCATGTCAACCTCTTTCAGTTGGTTCAGTGCAGTTTTTCATGCAAAGCATTTAGTTTGTTCTTCATGCTGTTTTTTGTTATCAGTGTTTTAAAATAATAAAGTTAAAATAAACTAAAAATAAAGTTAATCTATGTCTTTGTTAATATATGTCTTTAAATGTCTGTTTTCTTAAATTCTGATAAACCTGGCTTGTTCTGTTTTTACACCCTCTATTTCACATTTGCAAATATTAAATAAGCGTATAATAAATAATTTTAAACACATTCTAATGTAATTTTAAGCAGATATAAGGACAAGTTTGTGTTTATTAATGCGTTTGCCATTACTATTGTCACTTTCCATTGTCATAAATGATGATAAAAAAAGTTTAGAAACCTAATAATCCTAAAAACTGTTGTGGCATTAATGTATCTGAACAGTCCAAAATCAGTGGAGTGCCTCACCAATGCGACTGCGAGCCAACATTTCCGTTACAGCTGCAGACTGGGGATGCTCATGTGGCTGGTACTGCAGTTGGTACTGAGGCTGATACAGAGGTTGGTACTGCGGTTTGTACTGAGGCTGAGGCTGGCTCTGAGGCTGCGGTTTGGCCTCTCCGTGGGACAGAGTGGAGGAGGCCGAGGAGGAGGTGGAGGAGCCCTGAACAGTGCGGTTGATCCAAGAGTCTGGGCTCTGCAGGTTGGGATTGACCTGAGGTGGAGGGGCGACCACTGATGACTGCCTGCGCACACATGCCTCATCTTCTGAACCTGATGAAGAGTCTGAGAAAGAGAGAACAAAGTATGAATGATCAGGCTCTGGATCCTCCTGGCTGAGGTCCATTAGATGTTTTGTCCATTTCCTGTTCCACCTGGAGGTGTGCGGGTTTCGATGGGAGACTGAACATAAGTGGAGCGTCGCTTGGTGGGCATGGGCAGCGCCATCTTCTCCTCTTTATGCTTAGCCAGGGCTGCTTGCACTGCCTCAGTATGGATATCTGATGGACAGAAAACAATTTAATGTGAGTTAGAGATGGCTTGACTTAATCCTGGCAGCTTAAGCTTTTATTGAAAGCAAGGAAACAATTAAAGAGACAATAAAACAATGAAAACAGCTGTTTAAATTGACTCACTAAGTCACCATTTGCTGACAACACATAATCACACTATTTACTTTTATTTATTAAGTAGAAACCGATCTGATCAGATTTAACTTGCTACAGAATGGGCAGCTGAGTAATCTGACATTTTGGAAAAATATTAATTGGACAGAAAAGAGGAAAAGGAAAGATCTGATGAATGTAGCTTTTTATTTTTTCTCAAAAGATGATTCAAAACAAACAACTGTGAAATAGGTAACTAACTTAGGTAAACAGGTAAAATAACTTCAGTAACTCTGTTCACAGTTTATATACATACGCAACCAGTGATAACAAATGGGTGAACCATTTTTTAGGTCCTTTCCAATAACATTGGACGTGTTTATTTTTTTGCATTTCAGTCAGACTTTGTTAGAGAAGAAACAGCACTTGAAGGTGTTAAAAACTAGAAGAAAAAAAGTAATGAGAAAATCCTAAATGTATAAGTGAGATTTCCCACTGAAACAGGAAACCATAAAGGGAAAAGAGAGTGAATTAGCCCACACACCTGCCTACACACACACATACACACAGACGGTAATAAATGTAGAGATACTTTCACTTGATGACACCCACAGGAACATTAAACAGAAGCAAGTGAACAGCCACGCATTCAGGCTACGTAACAAAACATGTGCAACAAAAGCCCACTCACTGACAAATCACATCTTTTAACTCATGGGACACAATCTCCATTCAAACGTCAACACATCTAAATAAATCATCGCGCACAGCTCATTACACAGCAGCAGCGGGGACCATAATTACATAACTAGCATTCTGCTGAACAGATTGCTGTGAGCTAAATCATCTTCTCTCATAATGTGCATCGTCCACCCTCACACAGGGGCGTCAGGAAAGGCTGACTCCTTACACATGTCTGGGAGGATGAGGACTGTCTCTGTGGTGATAAGCATGGTGGGGCGTGCGGAGGCTAGCGTTGCATTTTACACCAGCTCCAACCAACGCTGAGATGTATGAATTAGCAGCTTAAGGCCTTAATCCGCAACTCTTTTCCATAAGTACCTCTTTGGTTTAATATTTCAAATTTGAATCAGTGGAATTGTTTACACACGTATTTTTACAAAATTATGTTTTTAAAAACACAGCACAAACACTTAAGAAATGTTTTTTTCTAAGACGAGCAATGAATGGGTAGAGGAAATCAAATTGAGGTTGTTCAGCTCTTTCTATGCAGCTCATTAAATGATAAGTGCTTCAATTTCTTCTGTTTTCTATTGCTATATTGTATTGTCATTTCTTCTATAAAATACCACAATGCAGTCTATCACCTTAAAACAGAACTGAAACTTATATGTATGCAACCCTCCACAGCAAGCTGCTGTGATTCAGGTGGCAGAGGTATTTGAATTATGTCTATTTACTCCTTGCTACACTTGTAGCAGTAAACAGTAAGCTATTAATTGTATTGAGAGTAGTAAGTGTGGGAGTAGGTGAGGGATTTCAGATATTTGTCTTTCCTCTATTTCCTTCTTTTAATTGCAGTCCAGTTAAATGTTGTATGGGTGCACTGTTACTGTCCTTAAACTGTTCTACAGTGTGAACAGAGCAAATTGACAGCACACTCATGACACTGTAAAAGGCTCATCATCCCTCTTGTCCTTGGCTCTGTGTTTTTCTCCTCCAGGCCGTCTCTTTCAACCCATCAGTCTCACAAACTTCTATGCCGCAAAGTAAAATCCAAAGACAATACGGCACCACTCTCCCTTTATATGTATAATTCACACTTTTTCCTCTTCTATTTATCAGTATTTTGCACCAATCCAAATGTTTGCCTTTACTTTCTATTTCTAACTCTAATCCTCCTCCCCAATCTCCTTCTGAATCTTTCAATCAGATAAAAAATACTCTGTTAATGATTAGATTTTCTATGACAATGGAGCTTTTTCAAAACAACCCCTACACCAGACTACAGCTTTACAGGCAAACTTAAGATTAGTCAGTCTGGTATTTAGCATGCTAGAGTGTGAAGGTGTTTCTCCTGAGAGGCAAGAATTGTTGAAGAGGCAAAAAGAAGGAGAGATTTGAGAGAAGAGGCAGCAGGGTGTGGGCCGGTCTGGAGGGAGGATGCTTTAACAGTCTAAACCTCAGCTAACAGAGTCTGAAATCCTCCTCACATGCTCTGTGCTCTTTCACCTCTGCTCCACTGCTCTGTTTTTCTTTATCCTCAACAGCGTCAGGTTTTCCCCTCCAGACGAGAACTCCCATGTCTTCCCCCTCAGCCTCCTCACACATAGCCAGGCAGTGACATCATTCTGCTTTCACAGAGAGGGGGTCCTCACTGAGGGGCTCCCCAGCTGCAGGGCTACACTATCATCTGTCTCTCTCAACCTCTCATACACACACATACACAGACAAGTGCACACACACGCGCACACACAAGCTCTTCTTTTTAATTGGTCCCTCTGAAGCAGCCCAGCGTCTGAGCTTAGAACAAGCTGGCTTGACAAGTGAAGCTAATGTAGGCTAATTTGAGCTCTGCAAAGCTATCAGAGGAAACTGTACATGTCCTCAGTGATTGGTGCACAAGAGGTGTCTCACACTAGGGAAAAAAAAAGTCAAGCTGAATGTAGTTCATCCCCTGATACTACAGTTTTTTTTTTCACTGTCGGAGACCTGACCTGATCTGTAGCGGTCATCCCTAGTTCCTCCATTACGGTGTGTTCTGCGGGAGCGACGTTCTCGGTAACGGGATGAGCTGGAGGGGGGCGGTGCATGGCTGGAAGAGGAACTGGGAGCAGGAGGCTGCACGTCATTCTGACGGGGTGGCTCCACTGTCAAGCATACACAACAGTGTAGTGATTAAAAAAAATGAGAAACTTATCAGGTATTATCAAACATGAATGCATATAGCTAGTGTCATTTACAGTATAGAAACAGCAATTTGGACAATATTTGTTGCTGTCTACATCTTCTTTACATTTCATATAATTATTCTGTAAAGCAGTTATGGGTTCCACATTTACTGAATTGATGAATTACTAAAAACAACATTCATAGTTTGAAATCTAGGTATAAGTAACCTGTCAAAAAAGATGCATGTAAAAGACTGGATATATAAGACAATTTAAAAGCAGCAGAGCATTCATTTTTTATTATTTATTAAGTTTTTCTCTTGTTTGTAAACAGAAAAGTAAACAACAGAGAGACAGGGGATACACAAATACTATTACAATGGTAAAACTGGATGGCTGGTTTTTACCTGGAGTTTGGATGATATAGGGGGCCAGAAGTTTGGTCCTTTTCTTCTCATAGCCCTTCTGTGTTATGTCACCTGTAAAAGATCAGAGAGAAAAGAGTGACTTAACTTACAGACGGGACAAAGTCAAATCACTGTAGGTGGGATCAGAATAAAAAACACAACTTCTTTCATATTGTCAACAGAAGCTGCAATCAACATGTTGGAGATGGCCTTTTTTCATTCAGCACTGCATAAAAGACATTTGAATTTCTTTATTCTTGATAAAAAAAAAAGGTTAAAACAAGAAAAAAAACAGACCCATTCAAAAAAAAAATGGACTCTTTATAGTTTGATAGCAGACTGAAAAATTCTGGACTGATCTAAGTTCTCTGATGTGTGAGAATGCAGTCTATCACCACCTGGTTAAACACAAGAATAGTGATAGAGCAACAGAGAGGCAGGTTAAAAAAAAACAACAACAATAACAACAAAAGTTTATAAAGAGAGAAAGATGAAAACACTGATGGATGCACACAGTGTTGCAGTAATCTCCAGAGATGGCTGAGGGCGTCAAAGATGTTACTCGGCTCCAGCTGTACGACATGAAGGCAAAAACAAAACAGGACTAAATTTGGAAACGAACAGAAGCGTGGGCAAGAGATGGGATGATTCACTGAGAGAAAACAGAAAGGAATGAAAGCTGAGGATAAGATAGGTAGGAAAACACTGAGATAAAACTGGAACACTGAGAGCAGAGAGGAGGACGATAAGGATGAAGAGATGACAGAGGTGAGTGGGAGTTTGATCTATTGGAATCTCAAGTCACAAGTGATCAAGGAGCAAAATGTCCCTTGGACATCCCTTCTTGTCCCCCCCTGCTGACAGCCCATCTGCATCTTCCTCCACCCCACCAGACACAACACAGGCTGACTGAGCTCTCTGCTAGCCCTGAAGCCATGTGGTGACTCTGCCAAACTCCTCTGTGGGCAAAGCTGTCCAATTTTTCAGGCACATACTAAAAATCCATCTGGAGAGCCTGCATTCACTTTTTCTAGTAACTGTGTTGAGCCATGATGATTCATTCAGTATGTCAACCAATGGCTGCCACGGCTGCTCTCACAGCTATGGTAGTCGTGTCATTTTATACATTCTGCAACACACCGATAAAAAAAAGCCCTCCTGAGAGGTTTTATATTGTCTGGTAAAGATGTTATTACAATATCTGTAAAGTTATACATTATTACATCAATAGTCAAGTTATTTAATTATTCGTTTTTATCACATTTTCATTCAAGTTCAGTACAAATTAAAGCACACTTTCAAACATTCAACAAGCTTCAAGTTCAGACTTTATTATTAAACTATTGGGATTAAAAAGATTTATCTTCACTTCAACTTCTATATGATCCAAGGTTGTGCAAGGTAACCCCCCCGACCTTTTATTTTTCCAATGGTAGCGTTGAAGTTGTTGGGTGGGGTATGTGTGTGTGTGTTTGGGGGGTTATCTAATTAAATATGACAACAGATGTTGAAGCTTCATTCAAAACCTTAACAGAAGCACAAAATGCTAAAAAAAAATTACCTTCAGTACAGCCCTGGTTAGGTACATAGCCCAAAATTACAAAACACAGTTTGCCTTTAGGGGATATAAAAAATCAGTACAGTATAATATCCCCTGCACTTGGACTCTAGCTTGAGTAAAAACTCCCTGCAGAAAAAAAAAACTTATTACAGGGAACAAGACCCACGGAAAAACCTAGTAAAACATGGCTGGACTGTGTATGACAAATGTGAGCGCTGAGGCTAATTTGTCTTGGGGTAGTCAGCAAGGCGTAAATATCTATTGGGTGAATTTCTGGATAGTTTTGTCCCAAAAAGCTGTTTTCTCCCCTGTTCGTCTCACTGCTGGACTGTTAAATAAAGTGAATAGCTGTCTGTGTAATAACCCTGTTAGCAAGGTGATCCCATTTAGTGAACAGCAGCGACTCTTCTATGGTTGTAACATCTTCTGGAGCAGCGAGAAATAATCCCTGATTAAAAATTAGGCTGCTGAGATGCACAATGATGAGAGGTTCAAGCTGTCTGCCACTGATGTCGCCTCTTCCCAGTTACACCATCAAGGACAATAGAGATTAGATGAGGATTATTGACACAGGTGAACAGCTGCCAGGCACAAAACTACTTGCAATACAAACCTGGTGTGGGCAAAATGAGTTAACTTTGATCTCTTGTTTACAGTTTCGGCCCCTTATTTTAATCAGTTCTTTGCCTTATTTTATGATCTCTAAACACAACGATGTTGCTACAGAAAAGGCTGAAAATTCAGACTTAGCTTTAAGGAGGGATCCTTTAAAAAAAATCTCACAAACATACACACAAAAGGGACATCTAAAAATCCATGACAACTGGGCAAACTCTGTCTGCAGAGGAGGAGCATGTGACACGACTGAAGCCAGAGAAAAGCTACTAATGGACCTTGTGATATTGCTGATCAAGGTCCATAATGAACTCTCAGTCTGCTAAATTAGGCCTGATTATATAAACCAATTTACTTGGAGATAAACTGAATCAAACTGAACACACAATATATTAATAAAATATTAGTAAAATTTCACTGCACGATTACAGCCAGTAAAATACATAGCAACTATGACCCATTATCTTGACATGCAAACTGTAATGGCTGTTTACAGCCATCTGAGTAATAATGTTCTTATCTTGTCATACCTCTTTTTCCTATAACTGTGTTCCCAGAGCAACAAAAACAGGATCCAAGGTGTAATAAACCAGTGTTGATGTGTTCAGTATATCCCCAGACAGTAAAATTTATGTAATCAAAATAAGCAAACTGGTTTCCAATGCAATGAAGAGAACAGACTTAATACTTGTCGTCACATAAATTATTTCACATAAGTCAACCGAAAACTTAACCTTTGATATAATGTGCTTGAAATCATTACTTTGGATAACAGAAATTGTAAAATGAAAACAACATATCAATGTTAACGACAATATACAGATCAAACATTTTAACATTTTATGATCATCTCTGTTTTAAATATTGCAGCTTTGCATCTATCATTCTTAATTAACAACGACCCGGCAACATTTTAGCAAAGTGAACACGTACTCATCTAAACCACCAAACTGCTGACACATGACAGACGAGCTGACAAGACATGAGAGTGCTCGTGATTGGATGGTATCGCCTGAGAGCCCACTCCAACACAGTATCTACTCAGGGACTGAGGCTCTTTTTTTCTGAAGAAAATGGAAGAAAAGCAAACACTTCCATAAGTAATGCATGAACGGTACAGTTGGCCTCGCTCAGTCACATGATTTATTTTTAGCTCATGTGAACAGGCAGTTTCTCTGCAGAAAGACACAGGGAGGGAGGGAGAGAGAGAGAGAGAGAGAGGGGGGGGGGGGGGTGGAGTCTGCAATGGGGGAGGGGGCTGGCGTGGCATTAAATAAAAAAGTAATCACTCTTCCATCTGGATGATTTGGAATTCATCTGTTTTTTATACAGTTGCATCATCAGAGTCAGGCTCCAGCAGTGGGAGCTAAAGAGTTAAAAGTCTTTTAAGGGGTGCACTGGTTCAGTGAACTACATGTAGACAGAGCTGTATTGTATCAGACAGGAAATGAAAATAAGAGAAGCCATTATAATATCTGTTTGTTGTTTTTCCATGTACTTTAAGCAGCCTGAGCTGTTTGGTATGTATGAAAAAGCCCTCACAAATTAAACTTGATCTTTTGCTGCAGAGCTGCTCCAAATGCATTTTTTGATATTTGAAGCTTCTGTGGAGGGTTTTGTACAAAGCATCCAGTGACTGTAGACTTGTTATATCGTATGATGTTTACATTGCCCGGCCCTTGTATATATGTCTACACATTATGAACACATATGAGATTTATACTGACAAGGACAGTGTCACTATACAAGCAGTTCTGCATTTCAAAATGTAAATAAAGTGTTATCTATTATGGACATAGGTGGATGTTTTGGTGTTAGAGGGTTTTGACACTGACTGATATTACAGTTCACCAGATAGATGGCATGTCTGTGATTCTGCTCCTGTCTTTTCACAATTTGTACTGTCAGAGATCTGTTTATAAGGCAAGGCACAGCTCTGCCGAGGTGACGAGGGCCTCACTCGTTAACCCACTTTCCCATAGTGACCCGGTCTTGTCTGTCTTAATAACAGAGGTCACAATCAAACCATTCCTCTTCTGAACTCTCCTCTTTCATCACGGTTTGACAATTTCATTGTTGAGGAAAGCTCGTGCATTCACCTCAGAGAGTATATGTTTCATTTTTCCACAATCTGGAGAGAGAAACATCAAAGCTGTGCCTTCTCTCAGTACCAGTACACTCTCGCACTCGCTAGCCTCGGATTATTTGATTTGCAGTGAGAGCGCTCTCTCCTTCTACCCCACAGGCACTCCGTCTGAATAGTAATTAGCTACCGACCTCTATTCTCTTTCCGTGCTTTTTCCTCTCCCTGATCTCATCTCACACAGCTGCTTTCTTAGGAAAATAGTTAACATGTGTCAACACCTGCTCGCCAAAATTATCCCAACATGTTCAAATATTACAGTGACTCCCAGCTGTTACCTCACAGAAAACAGACAAATTTAAAGGAGGAATGAGTATAACAACAACATTTAGGCTCCAGGCCAAATCTTGCAAATGTAATATACCAGTTCAGTTGGACCTTGGCAATGTGACAAATGAAACAGGCTAGCATGTTACGGTCCAGGATGAAGAATGACATATGGTCACCCTTTGTTTGGTGCTGTGCCATCCCTGCATTTGCTGGTGTGAGTTCTCATGTGTCATTCCCTGGTGGAGTTGTTGGGAGGATTTCTTTGGTTTTATTTTTTGCCAAACAAGCCTTCCTGAGGTCTAAAGAGCCGGCAAATTTTGATCTGTGATACAAACACCCTACTGAAACCTCCCAGCTGCCTTCTCTATACCAGCAGGCTGATCTGCTAACTCAGCCAAAAGATCACCCACTCACTGTGTCCACACACTCACGCTCAACCACCTGACCACAGCCACAGGACACTGACACCATGACGACAATTTCACTCAACTTATTATTAAACTGAGACAACATAATGCTGTGTAAGTTAGACAGATAGTCCATCCATAAGATCTCTCTCTCTCTTTTTCTCTCCTTCACAAATACGCATGTTTCCTGTCAGACTAGATGACGTCATGCTCTTCAAGCGTTCAATCTTTCATTTTCTGACAGGATTTTCTTACAGATCTGGCAAACCAGTTCAGTTATACTGTTTTTGTTTGGAAAATGAGAGTTTCTACTACCACGTGAAAGACTGTGCTTGCAATAAAGTCCTTTGTAGCATACAGTCAACTTAAAAGAGGGTTTAAAAAACTAATCTCAGGTTCATATCTAATATTCTACACAGGTGGCATAAAGAGCAGGTGTCTATGCATGTGTATACTTGCTGTCTGTTCGTCAATGGCCTAAAAAAAAACCTCGGAGGAGGAGCCAGCAGTTTGGAGAGCATGCTGATACAGGACTTCATGCGTGTTAACAAGACACGTGCAGGTAAATGAAAGGTTACAGCGCTACATAACAGCAAATAAATTTCCACATTTAAAACTTATCGAATCTTTCATAAGTCCCCTTCCCATTAATGTTCTGTTCCTTTTTCTCTTTAGTTAGACTTCAAATTGGAAAATTCATCTTATTTCAAACTTTCAGAAAGTGATTGGTTTCAGGATTAGATTGTTGTAGCTTTTCATTCAAGCTTTAATGTCCAGGCTGAGTTAAACATTCATATCCAAGACTAATTTTTATGGTTGCATCAGTGCATCAAATTGAAACATTTTAGATTTTTTTTAAGCAAAATTCAGCCTGACATTCTTTAGTTCCTTTTAAACAAAGAGTCTTATTCATATATTTTTACAGTTTTTCATAACTGCTCACTGACTTTTTTTCAAAATATTGATGTTCACAACACGCTGTAGTGCCTCCAGAATGATGGATTATGTCTTGTTCTCATTGCTTAGGTCAAGTCAATAGAGTACATGTCTATAAGCCTGTGCCAATATGACAAAAGATAATTAAGTTGTGTCTTTATGTTATTGTGACTTACACACAAACCCAATACTCAATAAACTCATGTCATACATACAGCAGTATCAATGGTTTGTTCACAAGTTTCTCATAGTGTTGTAATGTTACATTAGTGTACAACTCAAAACAGATAGGCCAGAAAAAATATGAAAGAACTTGTGTCTCAATAAGCACATGTAAATAAGGAGCTTTAGTACTGTGTCGCCATGAATTTTAGGGAGAGGCTATACATGTATGCATGATTCAGACAATAAAACAGGTAATACAGGCACTGGTGTGTAAAAGAGGTGCTTTAAGAAGCCTAAATCTGAACACATACGCACACA
The DNA here is from genome assembly GCA_029814665.1 of Acanthurus lineatus. NCBI lineage: Eukaryota > Metazoa > Chordata > Actinopteri > Acanthuriformes > Acanthuridae > Acanthurus > Acanthurus lineatus. The sequence continues at coordinate 15,949,019 of JAPZDV010000012.1, read as the reverse complement.
CACACGCACACACACACACAGAGTCTGCAGATTTCAAGTGATTCAATCCCTGTGGAAAAAGCAGGAAAGGTGTGGCCATCTAAGGTAACAGAGTGAATTATGTTTCACTCCACACACTCACTGAACTCAACTCTGACAGGGAGTGAAAACACCATACACACACATACACACGCGCAGGGCCTTGGGGGTCAGTATTAAGTCATAAGAGTGGTTACTAAAGCAGACAAGCAAAGGAGTGAAGCAGGTAAACTGAAAGGAAGTGGCTCAGCCAGTGGCTCCCTTTCACCTCCTCATGTCGACTCTTTCTCTCTCTCTGTGCAGAGCAGAGAGAGTGAAAGAGGAGGGCGCGGCCGGCACACCTAAAACACTACACCTCACACACTTCAAATGACTAATTGTAGTTACATGCTATGTAACACCAACAAGAAATTAACCACCCGGGGGAATTACACACTGGTATGTGACACAAAAGGAAGGCAACGGCTATTATGACAACACTATAAACTAAATGATACAAATGTGTTTTGAAGGAAGCTCTCGAAGAACTCATTTTTTGTTTTGAACTTTAGAGACAAAAAGTTGTCTTTAAAGTTCAAAAGACTTCTTTGTGTCTGTCACTGAAAGTGGTCTTGTGAGCAGATGCTGCAGTCAAGTCAAGTCAAGTCTGTTTGTATTGCCCATGTGCTTTACAGACGTTACAGTTGGTTTTTGAACCCAACCCAACGGTTAGATAAAGACTAGAGAAAATTCCTCCAAAACCCCCACAGGACACGGGGGGGAAAAAAAGAAGAAACGTCATGAGAAGACATTCAAAGAAATCCCTCCTTCTCATAAACTGGGGGAAATGATTGCAACAGGAACTAAGGATAGAGAAAAATGTATTTACAAAGAATGATTGAAAGTTTTAACAGTTGAAAACAAAAAATTACCAACAGAAGGCTAATATTGTACAGTAGGTACAATAATGAGTCAGTAAATCCATCATGGGAAGTTGAATTAAGTTCAAGGAAATTTGTCCATCAAAAATATTGTAATTATATCAGGTCTAAAAAGAGGTTCCAGGTCCAAGGTGTCTAATAGTTAGGGTGGGCTGGAGTTAGGGTCTTTGAATGGGGCACTTTAGAGGATGTGTGCTGTAGCTGATGAGGTCAGGATGGCAGATACTTTGGAAATCATGGCTAATAAAGTGGCTTTTACACAGGACCTAAAGAGCCCAGTTAAACCTGCACCTTCTCCCTATAATGAGACCACTTATCTGCAAAGAGACCAAGAATGCAGAAACATCTTAAACTCATGCAGACAACACATTCCCAAGTTTATCACCGTGGCCTTAGTCTACAGTACAGCTTATGATGTTTGACCACACAAAACTTTGGGCCACATTTAGTCAATATTTTAATGAACAAAGTTTCTATTTGTGAATGAAATAATGGCAGAGATTCAGATGCCTGAATGCCATTATTCACACCCTTCAGGAGTTTTAAATCCTGAAGCTGACATACCTGGAAAATGGTCTCACGTGTGACCACATGTGGGTGGATGACTATCATCTCTATGCCTGACCTGCGTGCTATGTATTATGGGATACTGAGAGCTGGCTTGGAGCTGCCCTTACAGGCAAGGCCTGTCGACAAGTTATGACATGGTGGTAGAAAACCTCATGTTTGCTCTATAATGGTTTGAACAGCTGAGCAGAGCATTTGATTGTGTTACTGTATGTGAGACTCCAACATATGGCCGCACTAATCTGCAAAGGGTTTATGGAAAATTCACAGAGTAAAGAGTGAGTGTGTGTGCGTGTGTAAATGGAGGGGTTGGGGGCAGGGTGTGGGGGCACCACATGGGCTGTGTCCATAGCAACCAGGCCCATGTGGTGCTGCATGAGCCACAGGGATGTAAAACCATAGCGATGATACAGGCCATGAGGCGACGAGAGGAGCTGCTGTATTATGAAAAGCATCAGGAAGTAATGAAGATAAGATAAGGCCTTTTCTCATTTCCAATGACTGTATTTGGCTTTTGGATTGTTAGTCTAGTAAAACAAACAACATATAGATGTCACCTCAAACTGAAGGAACATTGTTTTGTTTTAAATGTTTTTGCCACTGATTTAATGATCAACACGTGAGTAACCAACACAGAAAGAAGTATCCTACAAGTTAGTAGTAATATCAAAGTTTTCTTTACCAACAATCTTGTATAAATAAGTAAATAAATCTATAGTATATACGAGAGCAATAATAAAACAGAGAGAAGCATAAAATCTTCAAATTGGAGAAGCTTGAACCAGAGAATGTTCTGACATTGTTACTTGATAAAAGGAGATTACAAAAAAGTTTAGCAAATAATTTTTGTCAATCAACTGATCTCTTCAGTCCAGTCCTTGTTAACACACAGCAGAAAGAAACATGTACGCTTGTGAGAAACTTGGATTGAACGGCAGTGAACTCACCAGTGTGCAGAGTCTGCAGCACGTGATTCAGGCAGCTACTTTTCTAGTTGGCACTTTTTAATAATTCAGTGAACAGCACAGTGACCTGACCACTACTCACTCCTCTGCCTTCACCACTGTCATTCCTCTGAGTTGTGTTAATTTCAGCTACAAGCTGTAGAAGTAAGAGGACAAAATGATCACAAGACAGTGGATTCTCATCACCAGCAGGTTAACTGTGAAACCAGACGAGGTTTAGGGCCTACTGCAGTTCACTGTGGAGTTGAAAGTGAGAAGGTTGAGCCTCCCAGCTGACAGCGTGTCTGTTAGGAGGTGTGTGCTCAGGTCTCATCTAAATTATTCATTTTTTTGTGCACAAGGCTTCGACACATTGTGTGTTGATGTGTGTGTGGGTCTGTGTTCATGGTGGAATTAGATACAAAAAGACTGTTATATAATCAAACAAATTTTTTAAAAATGACAATGTTGTTTGTTTGTTTCAGTGTTTCTGGAAGGCGTGGGTGGCAGAAGAGCCCCTATTTCTGTGGTGTTAAAAACAAGTCTGTGGCCTGGAGCGCTGGCTGGAGATCAGAGCACAGCTCCTCTGCAACAGTTAATAAGCTTTTAAATAGATAGGCTAAATCAGCTTCCTTCCTGTCCCTGTCAATGCTGAGTGTACGAATAACTGCTCGAGTAAGCAGGAGCACATATGTGTGCACAGATCGGCAGTGTTTTCCAGCCCATCAGCCCTGAAAATCAGATGTGACAATATCTGTATCTGGTCTTATTGTCTACAAATCTCAGCCCAAAACCAAATCCAAAACTGAATTGATCGCTCTGACAAGTATTGTCTATGACTCCAAATAAATCAGTGAGTCTCATTGTTTCAGTGGTTGACATGTTCCTTCTTTATCATGGACATAAGCATTGTATTTTATTTCCTACAAGAGCTGCAAACAACATTTTTATTGATGCTTATTATGTCAATTTTCTCATCAATTAATCAATTACTTGTTTTTACTATAAAATGTAAGAAAATAGTAAAAAGTATGCAATGCCACAGACATTATAGGTATTATCATATATGACAGAGAGAAGCATCACATTTTCACACTTGCAAATCCAAAACCTGTTTGTTTTGGATATTTCCTTTAGAAAAATTACTAATTTGAAAACTATTTATCATTAATTAAGCTAGTTGCTCTGCTATTTGATGTTGATGAACTAATCGATTACTCTACTAATCATGTCAGCTCTAGATCCCACAAACAGCATCCAGCTGCCACTCACCAGTGTTCTCGTTATATAAATCCATAGCTGAAAATAGTCCCCAACAAATGCACTATTAACTCTTCTTCAAGTAACGTTTGCTAGAAACTGAGCACCCAGCTATCAATATGAACAGAACAATACATTTTTGAATCACTTTTTAAAGTTAACATCTTTGGGATGAATAAGTGCCACAGACAAGGTAGTGAAGTTAAAAGACCAATAAGTGTTTTTTGGATTTGTAAACTAATACAGCAGTGGAGGGGAATAGGCAGTGGCAGTGTCAGGGTGGGAGAGAGAGAGAGAGATCCCCAGTAGCAGTCCTGGCCCTGTGTGACTCACAGGCTAAATGAGCCAGGCATGTTGCCCCCTGATGCTCTGTGACCTAGATTGAGGGACGCAGGAAAAACCATAATCTCTCATTCCTCTCCCTCTCTCTCTCAGTATGGAACAGACTGCAGAGATAAAAACGTGCCTGTCCTCCACAGCATCCCAGACAAGCAGCGGGATGGACACTAGTCACTAGAAAATCCACATATCCACTTAGCTGAGACAGTTAAAGCAGAGAAGAAGGCAGCAATCAAATTAAGGAATACAATGCATTCTGCACTATCTGCTATAGCGAATATATGATACATTTATAATCAAACACACGTATACAATGAGACTGCGCAGATGGCATGCATCTTGGTTATCTGAAATGCACGTTAGTGCCTTCATGACATCTGAATTTCAACACCAATATGTTTTAGCTATTCTAGCATCATAGCTCTAGGGATAGCAATGACAGTCTGTTGGTTGGTTTGTCTGCCAACTACTGTTGGATGGGCTGTCATGGAAGACATTCATGTTTCCCTCAGGATAAAATGTAACCATTTTGGTGAACCTTATGTGCTCTCTAGCGCCAACATCAAGTCAAAATTTAAATGTGTCCAATACTTTGCTTTCTGATCGAATATCTTAAACACTAAGGGCATTCTTAGACTCAGTAGTACTTCATGTTTACAGCTAATTAGCAAGCGCTAGAATGCTAACACACTGAATTAAGACAGCAAACATGGTGGACATTATGTAGACCTGTTAAACATCAGCATGTTGGCCTTGACATGGTGAGCATGTTAGCATTAAATTTGCATTCAACGTCAATCTTTGCTATGTGATTATTGCATACATAAGCAAGACTAAACAAAACATTTAACACAAACTCTTGGTGCTCATCAAGTTTTAATTTTCTGTATGACAGACACATACATTAGGATTAATGCCATGCACTGCCTGTCCCCTAGTGTAAACAGCTTCCGCACAAAACAAATCATCTCAGGACACTCTAATACACTCACATACACATTATAAACACATGAGCTGCAGACACTACGATGCCAACACGTTCCTAAGCCGAGCAGCTTAAACAGTTGTGGTTCTATGCTCTAAATTCCAGTCCGGCTCAATCACCAAGACTTTGATCGCCTCAATGGCTTTCTTTGTGTCCTTACAGTCACAGAGGTGAAAGTGGGTGGAGTTGATCTCTTTCTTTCTCACATACACAGACAAATACACACACTCACACACTGCGGTCAACATCTATTGCTGTGAAAAAAGTGCTGATGCATTTTTTCTTCTGTTTGTTGCTAGGGGAGTCCCATGCATCAAGACAACAATGGAGTGATTGTTGCCATGTAAAAGATATCCATGAGAACGTTTATTGGGCAGCCAGCTGCCGCTCGCCTTGTTCCATCAGCTAGTGGAGGCTGAGTGGAAATGAGCAGACGGCAAATGCACTTTATCACACTAGATGATGTGAATACAGGAGCAGGACATCTGGACAGCACCAAACCTGTTTCTAAAGCAAAAGATCTAAAGTTACAGACAATGGATCTGTCATCCTCTGAGACCCGTTCCCCAGCAAAGGGTCAGTCAGTGTGGGAGTGTCATCTTACTTCTCGCCAACACTTTAGTTGTACACACTAAAACTGTCACAGGTGACTCTGACTGTACTCAAAAGCCTCCTGACTGCTCTGTCAGTAGGTCAGTTTCTGCAGCTCCAGTCAGGCTGACTGACCAGAGCAGAGCAGAAACTGTCTCCAAGCTCTTACACAGCAGAAACACTGAGGACTGTCAATCATATGATAGAAAATATTAGTGTTTTGGACATATAGTTGGTAAAAATAAAAAATACATACATTTTTTTTTTCAGGATGTGATCATAAGGTATTTCAACTTTTGTTGGCATTTTTGCTATTTACTTAACAAATAATCACAGAATATTTTTTTTACAGCTCCAATGTCTGATAAATAAACTTGATGGTCTATTAAATGTATAAAATAAAGTTAAAACTGATATTAGCTTTTAGCCCTTTAATAATAACAACATAATTAACAACAACGAGGTGTATTTGTTTTTTGCTCCAGATGTGAAATTGGCTTGAGACTGCTTAATTATTCAGACCAGGTCTGTCATTCTACATTTTCTCAATCAAAGACTCATTATTTGTCCTCTGTAGCACTTACGTCAAGGGATTATCATCTCACAGTACTAAAATAACAAACCCTGCAGGTCAATCCAACAGTACAATTAAGGGAGAGGCTGGTTTGAGTGACAGCAGCCACGAACTATCTGCTAGGTTTTTTACACTCATTGGTAGCAAGGTGTATCCAGTCCACACTCTCATCCAAATATGGTCACTCCATGCACCAGAAAGCCAAGATGGTTATGACCATAATGCCAAACTCAAGGCTTCAAAGCGGTAGTGCACAGAACAACTGATGAATTCATGTTGGCTCAATCTACTGTTTATTATACAATGTAGGACTTACATAATTAGCACTGGGCTGTTTACACGATCTACCCCGGTTTATTACTTTCACTAGAAAATTATGTTAAACCTGAGACATCTGAGACTCAAGGGTGTTGAAGTTAAAGTCAAACAAATTGACAGTTTTTGTAATCAAACCACAGTGCTTACACAACAATCCACACTAGGTTAACTAATCTGTTATTATACCTGCCTTACACCACTTACAAAAAAAGCAAGCTAAGTGTGGGACAAATGTAACTCTTATTAATTTACAACTGCTGTATTCCAGTGCAGATTGCACACTTGTTTACATTGATTACTATCCATCCCTGCCTCTCACCAATGTTAAGTGAGCTGAACACGGAGTGAACATTCCAGCTTCAATTATCCGGTCTCATTATCATACAGTTAATTGGTGTCTATTATTAACCAGAACACACTCACACTCAACTCTACAGAAGTTCAGCTCAAAGCACATCACAGCCACACTGTTTGACACCCTGTGAATTTGACTAATAAATGACTTATTGTGAACTACAAACTGTTACAGAAATGGGTATTGCTTTGTTAGATAACAAATTGGAACAAGTGACAGAAATAATTTAAAAAAAACATTAACGATCACTATTGGTTGTGCAGGAAAAACTGCCAGCTAGTTTGCTAATTTCAATCTTCAAACACACATCCTGTGAGATTTCTTCTTTTTCACGAATGACAGAGAAATATTCTAGACATTGACTCTGGTACTGCTATTACTAAAATGCTGATTTAGTGCTCAGTGATGATGGCAACCTGTTTCCACCTGAGTTTTCTCAGATTATCTGAAGTGTCATCTGTCCTCCAATGTGGTTCCAGGTTATCTGTGAGTGGCACTGTGGCACAAGAGGTACCAATGCATCATTAGTGTTTTGCTCTGCATGTGAAACATTACATTACTCATCCACCCCCAGGCACCTGAGAGCTGCACAGCACCAATCAAGCTGCTGCACTGTGATTCACAGTGTGAGGAGGAGACTTGCATAAGAGCCAACAACATATTCCCATCTCAGTCATTCTTATAAAACAAATAACGCTCCTATATCTGCTGCAGTTCCAAGGTTCAGGCTCCGAGAGCTCAGCACGGCTAAGTGTTACAGGGGCCAAAACATTATTTACTGTCCACTGCTGTCTGAGGCTGCTCATGCACGCACGCGCGCGCACACACACGCAGCCTCAGGGATGTCAAACTTGACCCATTTTCCTCCAGAGAAGTGTATATTCTTATACAGCTATGATGTTGAGCATGTTATGACATACAGTACACGTATGAAGGCAGCTAATGTGGATCAAAACAAGAAAATGGAGGAAAAGATGTAAAGGAAAAAAACTGACACTCGTTTATAGCATGTGTCACAATATGTGAAAAATGCCCGTGTGCACAATAAAAGCGACAACGATGCTGGATGAAGAAATGACAGCTTAAAAAGGAGGTCAGTGTGTTTTTATCATTTGTTTTAGTCGTGCCAGGATCCACTGCAGCAGCACTGTCTCACCCAGCTGACACTGGACGCTCTGTTCGCGGCCGATTCCACGTAAACACGCTCAGGATTCACACTTAAACTTGCGTTTGCATCCATTAACGCAGCAGCTGAAACTATTAAACCCACTGTATGGAAAGCTTACCTTCGGATAGCTCCAGATCCAACTCCGCCAGCTGGTCCCTGACCTCTTTAGGCAGAGCCGACAGATCAACGCCGCGGTCGGCCATCGTTTGGAGCAGAGCAGCCTGCGGGATGTTAGCGATATCTCGGATGACAGCAGGGTACAGTCCAGCATGAAGCTAAGAAATAAAATCAAGATGTAGTAGCGGTGGTGTTTACTCCATCTTCTCGACTCCCCGACACCGCCATGACTGTGGGAGATGGGAACAACTCGCCAGAGGAGTCTGTCAGTCACATGACCAGGGCTGATGGTAATTGCTGTGACAGGATGGTGAGATAAAGCAGACTCTCTGCTCCCTCTGCTGTTGTGTTTTCACAGCTGAGCGGAGAAAACAGCATTCCTTCAGAGCCAACTCACCTGCCTTCAGGTGGAAACCAACACTGGCGAAAGAAGCACTCTGATCATTTGCTAAAGTAAACGCAGAGAGACTGTAGACTGATAGTATTCCATCACAAATGAAATCCTGAATATAAAATGTTACAAAACATATAATCACTAAAACTTTCTCAAGGAAACATAAAGTCATCTAAATGGTTCCTCTGTGTTATATTGCAAAACAATACCATTCTCTTTTTTACCATTCACCCTTTTTTATACCATTCACCTATTCTCTTTAAATAACAAATAGTTACTACGAACCTTTTAATGTTGGACATCCTCACTGTGGTTTCCCATGGCAAGTATGTAGCCTAGCAAAGTTTAAATATGGCGCTCCATGTCGTTACTCACTACGTTAAGATGAGATATTGTGAGTAAATGTGTAAAGTAACTTAAGATAGGACTACTCAAGTAAAGCAGAAGTATAGCATGTCAATGGTACAGAGGTAACTAATTCAGTAAGTACACTTGATAATACTCCACTTCCGGGACAGCTGCAGTTGGAGTGTCCCATTTTCCAAACACACCTTGTTATTATCTTTGGAATTTAAAGTGTTTTTCATAGCCATTACTGCTGACAGTATTTCCAAAAAATCGACAAAAATATTCAAACCATCTAGACTAATAATATTCTGTCTGCAGCTCGGATTAAGCTAAAATTTTTAATCCATTTCTCAAGTAATGCACCAGAATTTCCTAATCAAACAAAGATGGCGGCCGGAAACTACATGTCCATGTTACATGTGTACAAACTAACATCTTCCATGATTTCTCAGGCCTACTTGTATTTATGTCATTGTTTTGAAGTTATTAGTTGGCTGCTGTTTTGGGCTCTTTATATCAAATAGGTACTTTCACAATATGATGGACTTTGTGACAGAAACTTAAAGATGTTACTTTAATTAATTAATGCAAAGATACTAAAGCAGCTTTAGGGATTTTAAAAATACATTCCTTCCTCCTTGGTTTTTCAAAGATCATACTTGTTTTTTTAAGGAAAAATTAAGGTTTACTTCTGTGACTCAATTAGGTGAAAGCACTCTGAAGAGCTTTTCTATTTCATTAATTTACTTTATTATTTGCCCAAGACAACTTATTCATTAGTTGAGACTATACACAAGTACTTTTCCCATCTTTTTAGCCTGAGTATTTGACAAACTCACTCCACACAGACATCTTTGAGACATTGTTTCATGTGGTTCAACTTCTGTTAAACATGTAAAAGATATCTATCCTCTTAAACAAAATAAAGGGACAAACTAATACACGATGGGGGAGGGGGGAGCCCAACATGCCCACAGAGAAAAAAGAGAAAAATAAACATCTTAAAATAATGACATGTTATTAAAAAAAGAGGGGGGACTGTGACATGGGGAAAAAACATGATGATAGTCTTGGAAGTACAATGTGGTATAAAATAATCTGCATTTAAAAAACTTAAAATTTCAAAAGAAGCACCTCGCACAAGTATTTAGTCTACTTCATGATACAAGACGGCTTTGCAAATGTTGTAAAGCATCCAAGACCAAGACATCTGTTATCTACAGATGTGCACTAATCACCAATCTCATTCATACATGAATACTCATCTTCACATTTTCTCTGATCACATCATAACTTTAGCTTTCAACTGAAATAGACCAAACCCCTCTAAGCGGCTGGGCTACACCCGTTAGCTAAATGCAAGAACATTGATATTTAATAGAAAAATATATTGCACTATTCTTTCCTCAACTGAAATGCCAGGGTAAATGATTTAAAATCTATCATGTTTGATTATCATTTAAAGGCCTTCTAAAGCTAACCATTTCAAGTGTGTTACATTAGGATTATGAGGATGGAATCCTTACAGAACAAAGACAGTTTTTGCATCGATAATTTCATGTTATAAAACATAAAAAAAGCAGATCAACAAACAGTGATACACAATAAAGCACAAACATACAGTGGTATTCTTCAGCCTTGAGTAATCCATGCAGTCAATGGGGTTTGATACATACACGACTAATGTAATGACATCCATTCCAAATGGCTTGAAAAGGGTGGTAAAAAAAGTCAGACACACACTCACAGGGTAAACTGTGAACACATCTACAGTTTGGTTATGCACTCAGCTGACTAAATGTTCTTATGTATTTAAGGAGAAAAAAACTCAAAAAAGGAAACACAGAAATTAAAGGTCAAAAAGTAAACAAAACAAAACAAAAAAAAGTATAAGAAACGTTTCCAGGCTGCTTTTACTGCAATCCATCAACCAATCTCTCACCATACTTTCACTGCATTAGCAAAACATATTAACAATCAGTATCACTCATAAAAAGTTTTTCTTACAATTGAAAAATACAAGTAAAATTGTCAGCCTAGAAAGCAACCGACCTCATCACAGCCAGTGTGAGGGACAAAGTTGGACTCAAGATAAGTTTTCAACAGAAATGAAAATAAATGATACATGATTTTGACATT
>JAPZDV010000012.1:15906711-15937882 GCA_029814665.1 Acanthurus lineatus | reverse complement strand
ATAAAAACAAGGCAACTGGACTAAGTTGAGTTTTTGGGAAGACGTTTCACTTCTCATCTGAGAAGCTTCTTCAGTTCAGTATTTACAGTATGTTTTGAGAAACATACCGGTGCAGTTGCACCAAGTCATGTTTTATTTGTTTTGATTTAAAAATGGTGAAATTTTACATGTTGAGGTGTAATGTGTGGAGTTACCTGCTCTACATCTTAATTCAGACATGCCTTCTGTCAGTCATTAGAGGCAACTAGTATTTAAAGCCTTTTATAAGTTGCCATTAGTACAGACTGGCTTTAGACCCAAAACTGGTGGAATTGTGGAGGGAGAACAAGTGTCTGCTGGACATTTTAAGATATAGATAATCATGTGTATTGAGTTATGTTAAGTGTCACTGCCAAGTGGTTAAGTTTATAAAACCAAGTGTCTTTGCAAGAGCACGCTCTTACTATAAAGAATGAATAATAAAATACACAAGCCACCTAAAAATCATGACTTATGTGCATGCATTAATGAACATACTTTTAAGATGATTGAAATTTCGGCCTTCAAACTGGATAATCTCATGCCACATGATACATTTATTAAAAAAAAAACAAAAAAAAAACAGACAATAATCTGGAAAAGTTCAGCATGCATGGATAGTAAATTTTGAATAAGGTATAAAAGCTATTTCCACACGCTGAAAGTCATTTGCGCATGGCTTTGAGTAAGACCACTCAACCTCATGACTCAAAACAACATATTATCTGAATCAGAACTAACACAATTACTCAAACATAACATAGCCAATCCAATGAATGAAGCTAGTTTCCTGTTATCTATCTTTCCGTATTTAAAAGGTCTCAGATCGTTACTCAAACAAACCATTTGAGTTTGACTTTTCATTGGTTTCTGTATCACTTTTGCTCCGCCTCTCAAACGGTCACATGTAACCATACATGGCGCAAATCCGCCTCTGAGCTCCAGGCTAACTTCAACAACGTGTACCTGTCATACACCACTATGCATAGAGTCTGTTTCAGTCGTTGCGAATTAGTACATGCATGTAAATCTCAAAACTTGTCGGTCTATACAGTCTGCCATGCAAAATGTGGGCACTGTAAGCGGCTCTTTGTTAAGAAGCACAAGGTCGAGTGATCGGAAAGAAAGCACATGGTGCCGACGTGCCCGTGCGACTTTTAAAAGGCGATGACATACGTTTTCTCAAATTAATTAAAGCTGATTCTTAACACATGGCATTTGAAGTTAATAGATTAGTCATCCTTACATCGATCTTTTAAAATTGGCTTCTCAATGGCGCATAGCCATGACCTTTATGACGGAACTCTTTGATAGCTCTTAAGCTACAGTTGTGTAACAGCTAACATATAACACAAATCACGTGTAGTAGTTGCTACATCTGCAATGTAAGGAGATTAAACTCAGACGTTTAGTGTAACTTGTTATGGAGCGAAATGTTGCAGTACTCGTCCTTCAGCATGATTTGATAAACGTGTTACTGGAGATAGTTAGTTTTTTAATGTTTTGCCGTCAACCTAATTTTAACTGGTGACAACATAAACACATGCATTTGGCTAACTAGCTTAACTGAAGTTCACCATCAGACCAGTCAGAACCGGCCTTTCTTAACACTCCTGACCCTGGCTAATTTCTTTGACCGGTTGACACTAACTCATAATTAAGTGTGAACGAAAAGTCATGGTTAGGAGAATGAACGCTGACAACAACTCAAGTCTTAAGTTACAACAAGAGTGTAACGTTAAGGTCGCTTGGCCGAGCTTCAGGCTGCACGAGTCAAACTGGGGGAAGGACGCAAACAGGTTGTCGCATGTTAGCTAGCGTGTCCCCTTTCCAGGCCCAAAACTCACCATGCTGCTTCGCTCCTCGCCTTCTTGTGATATCCTCCTGAGCTCCGGGAGATTTAATTGTCCGTTCGTTATGTTCTTCGTCGAAAGCTTAAGAAAACTCCGAGGAACTACTGACTGCACTTGTTTAGAGTAGACTCTTCTCCGCTAAATTACCGTCTCCCCGGCGTTCCAACGGCTGAACGTGATCCAACCCAAACGGTGCGTCCGCGCGGACCACAACTTTTAACGCTTCTAATTGAAAACACTAACCAATATGTCGCTCCTTTTAGTCAAACGCGTTTCCCATTCGATAGAAAAAATGAATATCCACTCAATTCTTCATCCCGCAGTTCAGCCAAGTATGCACTATTCGTTCAGCATATGACAGCTGCGTCCTCTGTCTGCCACAGTCCAGTCCCAACAGGCTGAACTCCTCCGCCTCCACCTCCAGCTACCACCCCGGCAACAGCAATGCTAACACCGTAGCGTAGCAACGTGCGGCTGTGACCTCTCGGCACGGGGACAACCAGGCACGGGAACCGGAGACGATGCACTTACTGGAGCTTCCCTGAGCGTATCATAACGAAACCCGGAGCTTGCTAGTCGATGTTATGGCAGACTTAAGTTTCATCGGACGTTGTGAACAAACCGGGATGTTCTTGCCGGTTGAACACTGTTCGGTGTTATTCCCAGCCTGGGCGGATAGGACGTGACCCCAAGCAAACTTTGGAACTCAAGTTCGGTCTTGCATCAGCGATGTACATCTCAAGTCCCCTTCCGAGAACTGTTTGTTTTAACTTATCACTTACCACCTTGTTTACTTTCTATATAAAGAGGTGATCCGAAGTGATAAAAAATACAATTAAATGTGAGATTTGCTCACGTGAAATATATGAATCAACATGTTTTCATATCGCCAGATAATATAATAATTTAGTCAGATATATAATTACAAAATCATGGGATTCCTTAAGTTTAAAAAAGCAGAACTATTAAGAACTGAGACAGCACCACTACTTCAGACTGTATTTTTATGCTTATAATAGATGATATATATATACAATTTTATTTTTTTAATTACTGGGGCAATTTTATTAATTTAACTCTATTTCAACTCTGCAGTACACAATGTGCTTTGCATCAAGATATAAGTGACTTCATGTGTGACTGAACAGACCTGAAAGGAGTTCAGTGACCTCATGTAATTCCTTGTGGTGTGAATGTCCACCCTCAACCACAGTAATCTTAATAGTATATAAAAAGACCTGTGTGAATGTGCGGGATCTTAAAACTTGCTATAAAATGCAGTTTACTTCCATTTCAAAAAACAAAGTGGTGGAACCCACCGATTACTAAATAATAATGACAAAAATTTGAATGCTCCTTAAATTCACAGCCAACTCTTTATTTTATGCAAACTAACTGGACAGCCAGTTCAGTTAATTAGTGATGAGCACTAGCTAAAATGCACAATATAAGAATACATTAAAATTGTCCAACTAACAGTCCAAAATCCAAAGTTTTTTTTATTTGCTTTCATGAATGACAAAGAAAATCAGTCAATCCTTACATTTAGGGAGAAGGCAGGGACCAGCACATGTTTGACATTTTTGCTTGACAAAATGACCTTAAACGATTAATCAGTAAGTAAAATAGTTGGCAACTCATTTTCTTTTAATCAATTCACTGGTAATTGACCAATCATTGCAGCTCCTTTTTTGCACACAAACTTAATGATCCCTCCCCCATCATGAAGAGTTTTAACAGGTGTTCTCTTTAGGCCTTGGTGGTCCCAACCATCTGTGATGTCTGCTGGCTCTGTTGTAGTTGCTGGATCTTCATGTTCATCACTTCAATAACAGCTGCAGGACACAACACAATTTAGCTATTTAAAAATGGGGACATAATATGTTCTGAACTAAAAAAGGTGGGGTTACTGTTGACCTTCTTTAAAATAATGTCAGATTATTTTTCAAACTCAAAGAAACTATGTTTTAATATATATATGTACAATGTGTGTGTGTGTGTGTATATATATACATATACATATATATATATACAGAGAGAGAGAGGTAAACTAATTTTATTTGTAGTCTAAAATATCCGTAATTTTAGTAAGTTTCCTGTAAACAGAACATTTTCAGGTTAATCTGTAAATGTTTAGACTATAAACTGATAAGTTTCTGGCCTATCGAAGGAGGAATGATTATCCATCTCCCATAGAGTTATTATGCAGAGAGTTTGACATGAATAACCGTTGTGGTATTTCCTTTTATGGCAATTAATAGTTGTGGTCATCTCTGTCTATGTTTGAATTCAGAATCCTCTTATTCACTTTGTTGTAAAAAGGGGCACATTTCTACACTGCCAGCGAGGTCCACAAGGACGCTGCTGACATGTCCTTGTGGACCTCTTTGGGTGAGACCTTGAGATGGTATTCGGGGAAGCCTGCACGAAGGACAACATTGTATATTTCTCAGCCAGTTATGACTCACAATCATAATGATCCAAAACAGAAATACAAAAAAAGTCATTAGTTTTAAACTTTCTGCATTGTCACTTAAAAAAGGAACTGCTTGTAACAAGAGCTGAATAGCTTATCTCCTTCTACCTTGGGTCACAAACTCAACACCCATCGTATTCAAGTTAGTAAACATTTGTTTGTTTTACTTCACAACCAGAAGGCAGAAGTATGGAGATAATCTGTGAAAGCAATTAACCTGTCTTGTCATATCAAAAATATATTAAATAAATGTATTTGTCAAAAAAAAGAGACAGAAACATATCTAAATGTGAGTGGGCTTACCTTGTTTCATAGCATGTTTTTCCTGAAGAGCTGGCTGAATTTTCTCTATCTGCTTTGTGAGGAAGTCTATTTTGCGTTTGAAGAAAGCCTTAGAGTCGTCCACTTTCTGCAGTTACAAAGAAATACAAAGTTTACACAAGAGAAAATTTTCTACATTATATCAATTGGTTTTTTTAAAGAGATTTTCTAATTATTTGTGGGATTTTTGAATAAAAAATATATTGACCTTTTCAACATAGTATCCTGTCCCCACATCAACCAAAACATTTTCCACATCATTTAATGATCCAGGGACATACATCTGAGAAGAAAAGCGTCAAGGACAAGCACATACAGTATATCTCAAGAGACACATAATTTGAATGTTCACACACACAGACATGCTGGTTGAACCACAATAAAAGAAGGATACAGAGCTGGTAAGTGGCACAAGCAGTTCTTTACCTGAATAAGAAAAAGTGCAAGAAAAATAACAATCAATTTAAGCTGCAGATTCACAGATGAATCAGTTTCATTAATAGACATTACATACATTATGCATATTTTTACACATAAATTGTGAAGCACACTGGTGTATAGTGAACACTACATTTTTATGATGAAAAATTTTATTCTAAACAATGTTTTATTTCAATATGCAGAAGAGTTATTTTTATTTATCCCGCTACAGAAAATCACTGTTGAGGTTACTATGTTTTTATTAAACATTGCAGCATTTTTTTACAGGCTTGCCGGAGAAAAAAAAGGTCATAAAATGTCTACTCACCTTTATTGTTTTGGTTCAGGACGTTCAAACTATCTTTAGCTTCAACATATTTAGTTTGAACAACTTTAAGTTGACCTATTGAAGATGTCAAGAATTCAATCTCCTGGAAAAACAATAAAATGAGCAAAACTTTGGTCAGAGATTTGGTAGGGGGAACCGAAATTTGAGTCCGAGGTAGAGTCGATTAGAACCGATCACAAAATGCCATTTTGATTTCAGTTGTATGTGGGGTCGGTTGCAGTCGAGTCTCAGCCTCAGTCAGAAACAGCATGCAAGGCGATCAAATCCGCTGCTTACAAAAACCTGTCAGGTGTCTCAATCCAACAAACATTGACTCAACCCAGTCGCGCTGATTTTAAGTAATAAAATGGGTCCGCAATGAACATTTCAAAACATCTGTGTTGTAGTTGAAATTCATACAATGATGATGATTACAATATGCACACCGACTTGCTGGATATTTAACTAACGTTAACGCTTGCACCGTTAGCATCGGCTTGTGCTAGCTAGCTGCCCCACCCTCCCATTTTCATGGAAATCATCGCTCTCACAGGGCGCTATCAAACGACAAGGTAACAACTTAAAATATACTCAACATTTAACTTGTACCTGATCTAATTGGGTTTTTAGTCCCTCTAATTGAGGCAGGGAGAGGTCTGTAAGATTGACGGCCATGTTGGAAGCGCGATGCCAGATGACCCCTGGTGACTGGTTCCGGGTGATGAAGAAGGGCGGTCCATAGGCTCAAGCACCGCCCCCGTGTGGACAAGAGACGGGACGCTCCCTTGACCTGCCAGCTAAGTTTCTACACGCTCTTCCGTCTCATTTTTTTTAACCCAAGACGCGCTAACAAGTTTTTTGATAAAATACTAGTTCTAAACTATCAAATTATTTTCTCACACATTTCTCACACAAGTATATTTTATATGCCTCTCAGTCGTATAAAATACACATATATAGATAAAGATTATGTTATTATTGTCATATTTAGTTCAAGCTAATACTTTTGCTTTTGAGTGCATCATTACCACAAACAGTGAAATCTAGGTAGGTTAAATTTATAATCCATTTAATTTTTTGCTATAATTCAATTTAATATTTGATAATTTTTTAATAATTCAATGTTTTTAGTAGGCAGCATACTGATATTATTTATACTCCTTTGTCTTTTCATTTTGACAAAGATTATGCACTTGACCAAAAACTTAAATATGAAATGATCCTAAAATATTAATGATAAATGAAGTCTTGCTCATATGCTTATTAAGCACACTCTCAAAATGTTAGAAAGTTCTTTAAGTTCAACTGTGCATTGGGAATTTTAGTTACAGCATCAAACTGTAAAGAAAATACATTACAAGGAAAAAGAACAATTTTAAGAACAAGATCTGTTGTATAAGATCAAACATGTTTCCATAGTAGATCAATTAATTCTAAATGATAAATACCTGTTCACATTTTTCTTGTTCCACTAAGATAATGAAAGAGTTTTCACCATTTTTTAAAACATCCTTACACACCTTTGCAGAAAAACAACTACTTACCAAATCATTTCAACAATTTAGTCACCAACTCTGTGTGAACACATTTATTCAAAAATTGCTGTTCAATCAACGCACTTAAAATCCATTAAAAAAATTGATAAATATCACCAAGATCTTTACAATCAATCACACTTTAGTAACACTGGTTTAAAAAAAATGAGGCATTGGTTTAAATTAAGAAAATGCAGTACTTAAATCTTGCAAAGATTAAACTCAAAGTCTAACTAAAGCTTATATCACATATTCCAGCTTGTGTTCTGAAACACTTACAAGCTGCATAGATTGTTTACATCTTGTTTTAAAAAACAGCTTTGGCTTATCAGCCCACCTACTGCAGGTGGACTGGTAAGCCATAGACCACAGGTGCAGCTCCTATGAGGTGTTTCAGGTTTGTGGCCTGCCGTGACGAGCCCATATAATCCAGGAGGGGAGCTCCAGACCCAGCGGAGAACCAGGACTCCAACAAGGCTTTGGTGAAGCGATCAATATCTCGATCCGTCACATCCCACAAGTTTCCCAAAACAAAGGGGCTAAGGAGGAAAGGCAGGAATAAATAATTATGACAAACACCACAAGATAATGAATTAATGATATCTAGATTGCTCATTGGAATTATTGCTATTTCTGTGTAATGGTTTTCACAGAAAAAGAGCTGGTGGCAGCTGTCTTATGTTCTGCAAACTAGTTTTTTTGATTTGTATGGTACTTAACAAACTGTAAATTTAGCAACAATTTGCAACATTGAGATATAAAACAGCTCCGACCATTTTATGTTTAGTTTTATCTTGACAGTATTGAAGGATAATCGACTGCAAGTACAGACAAATATCTCACCATCCTGCTATGAGGTAGTTAAGGATGATGCCTTGTCCTTCCTGATCCCCACGCACTGCCAGAGCGGCACTGCTGCAACCAAAAAGCAGAGACGCTGCTCTCATCTGCCTTTTTAGAACCGCCTGACTGTCTAGGAATCGTGCACCTGCACCATGACCCACATAACTAAAGACAGAAAAGAGATAAAACAAAACAGGTTATCAAATCAAAGATCTTAATGTTGAATAAAACCTGTAAGACAAAGGGTAGTATACATACTTATATATATGGCAAAATCTGATTCAGGGCTGCAGCAAACTAAAGATTAATTTTATTCATTTATAATAAAGATTTTCTCACATCAGAAAATAGTGAAAAATTTCTAACATAAATTTTCTAAAGCTCCACGTTCAAAAACAAAACATAACAATTTTAAAATTATAGATCACAGCTAAAAACAAAAAAACAAAGACAAAACAACCCTTTAAACAGCTCAACTACTCTATCCACAAACTGCTTTTACTCTGATCTGTTAAAAACTTTGATTTAATAATTCTATAAGACTGGATTTCAAGTGAACTTGTTTTTTTCCACATCTAGGATTGGTTTGAACTGTAACAATTATTTGTGTGCCTATCAAGATAGTTAAGATTGTCACAAACTCACATGTATAAATCCTTGGTTGCAACAGCTTCTTCCAGCTGACCTGAGTCAGGAGCAGCTCCACACACACCCTCCCAATCCAGTTTACTGTAATGAGAAAATAAATGTAGTAAATTAAAAAAGGAGAAAACAGATCAGTGACATATCGACATACAGACAAATTATGTGGTTCTTTTGAATGTCATGAATGGTGGTCTCACCTGCAAAACCATTCCTTGAATCGGTCTTGGGTGTTTCCTAAATTGGCATCGGGGTCAAGCACATAAAACACCTTCTTTGTATCCACGCCTTGCTTCAGGATGGACTGAGAGTCAGTCTAAAAGAGAAAATATAATTAACAATACATCCATCACCACCACTGAACGTAACTTTCAGGAAGTTACATGTGCACTGCAGGGCACAGAGCTTAATCTTACCTCTCTCTGAATGCTCAGTCCAATTAGTGAGTGCAGAGAAGGCATCCTGCTGACAGAGCGAGATCTTAAGATGGAGATGCTCTCCCATGGCAGCTTCTGAAGGTACTGCAGAGAGAACACAGTACTTCCACATTTCAGCATCATTGTTCCTCACAAAGGACCAACTGTAACAATGTTCTGAAGTCCTTACTCTCTCAATAAGTCCCTCAATGTGCAGATAAGGCAATGAGAAAATATCAGCAATTAACAGAGATGATGAAACAAACCTTATCCAGGATGAGAACCACATGACTGTTGGACTCGTTTCTGTCAGCAAGCTGGGACGTAGCTGAATGGAGAAGCTGGTCACACTCCATGTCCCAGTGTGGAGAGACTCCCAGAGTAAATCTTTTAAGGTCCTCTTGGGAGAGAACAGGTGAGGCAGACAGCACAGCCTGAAATGCAAGTTAGAAGTGTTAGAAGTTCTTGCTTAGTCCTTTCCTTTCACAGCTGGTTTTAAGAACAGTTGTAAGGTCAAATGCTGTGGTCTTAAAAGTCCATTCAGCAGAAAAAAAACACACCTTCAACATCTCCTCACTGATCATCACTCCTTTAGCAGAAAGAGACTTGCACAGATTATGGGCCTGTTTGGAGAGTTCAGGATCCAATGAAAGGGGTAGAAGAAAGCTTCTCCAGCATCCCAGTAAATCCTCCATCTCCATCAACAGTCGCTAAAAGACAAGTGGGAGGCTTTAAACTTTTGATGGATATTTTCAAGAGCAAAACTTGATTTCTCATCGTCCTGTTTTCTTCATCTATGTCTGTGTGGGAATGTAAACTTTAAATGAATAACATAGCCACTGTACTCTTGCTCTTCAGCACATACCTCAACTCGAGAGTCGAGCGCCCTGCGTCCTTCCCACCACTTGGCTTTCTCAGACACACAGCTCACAACCTTCTGTTCCACCTGAATACTGTCCATCTCCTGCACAAGCCAACTAATGGGGTGCTGCAATACAGAGAGACAAAGAGTGTGAGCATGGCAAGTTTTTAAAGTGACTACTCTCTCCATGTTGTCAGAATCATAGCATTGTCTGGTTTCAAATAGTGGCTAAACGCTATAATTTACTGTCCTCACCTGCTGTTTAGATGTGGGGATGTGAACAGTGACGGGGTCAGATCCCTTAACAAGACGGGACAGCATGATGCTGTCACCCATCTCACCAGGTTTTACTCCCAGCACCGACATCACACACACAGTCACACCTGTATGAGGGGGGAAAAAAGGGATGCACGGAGAAAAGGGACATATTATATGAGCATGTTCACATCCTACTTGTCTTAGCTCATCAAGCAGGAAAGCATCAAATTATGGACAAGACAAAAAAATGCACACAATAAATTAAGCTCCACTAAGTAAAGTTGCAGTAGAAAGCAAGAAGATTTGACCAAGTTTGTCAAAGAATAAGTTTGACAAAATAATGAAAATTTGCTCTGTGATCAAATCCAATGAATTACCAGCTTAAAAAAATTGCTGTTACTTCTCATATGACTTTACTGACGTGCAAACAGCGTTTGAATGAAACAAAGCATCAAAATATGCATATTTTGCTTCTGAGATCAAGGCAGTGTTGAATATTTTACCTTGAGGAAGGTGTTGAATTTGATGAATAAACTCTTGACAGTGGTTCTTTGGGAAAGTAGAGGAGTCAGCAGTTGGGAAGGAGAAGATGTTCTCCAGCTGCAATAACATCTGTTCGGTAGAGCACTTGGACCTGTTCAGACTGAGCTCATCTAGACTCAGAGCATCCAGCTTGTCTGCAAGATCACTGGACGCCTTCCTTAGCTTTCTGTTAATAGAAACACATCAAAGCAATTGGAAAATTTAGCAATGTTTGAACACAATCTGTTTACCAACAACCATCAATTGCAAGCCAGTGTATTTCACCTCAGCATTACTATGTACTGTGTAAATGCAAACAGAAAAAAAAAAAAACAGAGCTTGAAGGTATGTAGTTCTAGTGGAAGATCCTCATGGCATTTTTTCTCAGTATGTCACTAAATCTGTTTTGTCAGAAAACATCTATAGAATTACAGTAAAGGAAAGGGAAACCCTCCCTCAACAATATGCATACAAGACATACACTTACTTGAGACAACTGCCTAAATGCCTGATTGTGCGATGGCGACTTGTGATGCCCAAGGACTGGGCATGGAGCATTGCTGTAGTTATGGGGTCCTGCTGTCCAGTGGTCAAAGCCAGAAGTGCACAGAGGGTTGTGTAGATACTTGGTGATGGGAAGTGCTGATGGGTCAACCAGGCTGAGCGGAGAAGTGACTGAACATCCTCTAGAGAAACATTGTCTTGGGGAGAAAACAAGAGAAATTACAGACAAGAGTAGATAAATAAGTGAAAAAAAAATTCTGAGGTTAATAAGCTGCCCTCAAGACTTTTAATAGTGTCTATATTTGGTAAACAATGAAGGAATCATAACCAATGTTCCCTCCCCTGCATGCTTGTGCAATTGCGCACTGTTTCCATGTTCCCCGCGCACACAGCAAATCTATGCAGCGCATAAAATAAAATCCAACCTGAACTGTAAATAAAATAAACACATAACAATTTATTCTGTACCATTTTGCAATGCAACTCAGTGAGTAACAGGTGACAACAAACGGTAACTACAGATAAAACAATGACTAACACTGTCCAGCCAATGATATGATGCGGTTCACACGTATTTACTTATGCAGCCAATCAATGTCATTGACAGCGCTTTATGTGTACGTGCCGCTGTTTTGCATGTTAGCATATAGCTAACAGTGCGGCAGAGTTAAGAGAGGTAAATGTTGCTAACCTCTTATTATGGCAAAACAAACGGGCAGTGGCACATCCATTGTAAGTGGGCCAAATCACTTATATTAAAAGCACTCTAATGGAAATTACTGCTGTTATTTGATTCTTTTAATAAGCCATGTAACTTGTTATGATCTCAGGTTTTGGACAGGTGTGATACTGGTGTGGCCAGTGTCCACGTCTGATGTTGCTCACAGTGGTCCAAGGAATTCTCAGGGAGTTTGTGTGTATGCTCAGACACATGAAAAATTAGGGGGAACATTGATAATAACCTTTATGATATATTTTGTGTTACAATCCTACTTCAAATTATTGTAAATTTAGTTTATAGTCTATAATATATAAATAAGAAGAGATTCTTGTGGCATTTTTCCCTCTTTGCATGCATATATATTGTGAGGTAATGTATTATTGTTTTGCAGCATATTTCAGGAAGGCCTTTTCTGTAGTGACATTATCACAGACAACACATTGCATTGTGAGTTACAATCCCCAGCAGTTCTGGAAGAACCAAAGACAGACAGGATACAGTAGCATTACAGGCCAGCTGTGACTGTAGCAGCGTGAAGTCTCACCTGGTCTGGTGTCTGAATGAGACGGATGGGTTTGTTGACCTTCCCTTAGATGACCGTTGCTCCTCAGTTCGGACAAGTCGCCTCTCTTTGAATCACAACACATATCCCTCCGCAACACCTCAAAATCCATGTCTGCTGAGAGTCAAGAAAGAGACACAAGCTCTGGCCTCTTATCCAATTTTTTAGATACTGTGATGACTTATTTGTATGGTATAGTATATCCTGGCACTGTGCACAACTTACATAGTCTCTGGTTTTGTTTCAATGCCCAATAGCAAACCAAAATCCACAAATTGTCCTTAAATTTACTGTTGATAGTCTAACACTTGTCTATGAAATATATATAGTTTCAAAACAGTAACAGTGTGCTTGAGAGATATTGGAGATATGAGAGGGAGCATAACTAAATTAAATGCTCCAATGTGTAACACTGTACGATTAGTAGCATTAACCAAACCTAGAATTTGTTATCAGAAAATAAATTTTGTCCACTGGAAAATACACTATATGCATAAAATACTGACCAATATCTTTACTCAAAGCAGGATTATCTTCAGCCTCGGTGTCTGACATCCAAAGCTGCTCAATGCTTATGTCTAGAACTTCGTTGGTTTCCTCTTCAATGGTCCTCATTTTGTCTGGCTCCTCAACTGAATCAGGTTCTGCCTTGGACAGCTCCTTTCTGGTTCTTCCTCTTCTCGTTGAAGTCGACTGACGGGCCAAAGTCTCATCGTCCTCAGAAGAAGCGGACCAAGGGACTGCAGTGCTCTTTTTACCTTTGGCCTGCCTCTTGGGTGGGACCTTCTCCACAGGTGGATCTGGGGCTATTTTAATGTTCTGGGCAGCTCTTCTTGTGGTAGTTCGCTTTTTAGGCACATCTGGTATTTCTTTAGGTTCTTCCTGGGTATTGGCTTCTGTGTCGCTCTCATCACTGAACTCTACCTGTGTTGGCATATTTAAAAGGAAGATATTTTTCATAAAAACACTAAAAGTAACTTCTTATTAGTAACAATACAATCTCTACTTTGATTAGATGCGTACCTTGAAACGTGATTTCTTGGTGCGTTTAGGGGCAGCAGGCACAGGTTGTGCTTTGCCTTGAGTTGGTGACACCTCTTCATACACATGAAACTGTAGCTTTGAAGCTGTCCTCGGTGCTTTCTGCACCGAGACAGGAGCTTTCACCTTTTGAACAGGAGTACAGGCCAAAGTAGGTACCACTGTGTCAAAGTCAAAAGAACCAAGCTCCTTGACAGAGGGCTTCGGCTTCACTGTCACTGGTGTCATGGGAATCAGTCCCTTTGCTTTGGTTGAGGAACTCGTCACTTGTATCTTGGGCTTGACAACCTTGACCTTCTTCGTCTCCTTTGTTTTGACAGGAATGTCTGTGTTTTTAATTGGCCCTTTTGGCTTCTTAAGCGAGGATGAGGGAGGCAAAAGATTCTGCTCTGATTTCAGCTCTTTCTCCACTTTTGTTGGATTCCAAGTCCAAACATTTGAGTAGAGTTCCTCTGGGCTGCATCCCTTTTTGGTTGCCAATGTTACCAATGACACTATGGCTTTGGCTGCCATTAAGCCTGCTCTCACAGGTCTTAGCACAGGAGAACGTGTGGAATCAACAAATGCTAAACCAGCCTCCAGTACTTTCCATATACTACAGACCTTTTTATGCCTTGGCTCCAGCCCAGACAAGGCCATATGCAGGTATACACGGCCCACTACATCCTGCATCATGGAAGGTCTGGAGAAGCCTTTGGTACGGCCACATGGAGTAAAGAGTTTAGCTAATTTTGCCCCAAGTTTAGCAGAAACACTCTTACAGCGGGCTAATGCTGCCTTTTGTAATTTAAAACTGACACTTGCTTCGTTAGGATCCAGCTGGAGAACCAGATCAGCCTGTGTAGCTGCCCAGCCAGCAGTGGCTCGGCCCAGACAGGGCTCAGAGCAGCAGGGGCACTGACAATCTGAGTCATGTGCCAGGGAAGAGAGCCAGTGGCGAGGCTGTGCTTTGAGAGGTGGAGAGCTGGTCACATCTCTCACTACAGGTTCTTTCGCAATCCACCTCGTGCTCAGGATGCCTGTGAAATCATCCTCTACGGTAGGAAGAGGAGACTGAGATTTCTGTGCTGGACGACCTTTCCTAGGTTTGATTTTGACCTCTGCCTTTTGCACCTGATCAGAAAAATCTGACATAAAGAAATAAAAAGTCCATTCAGTAGTTTAAAGAAACAGATTGTCTAATGCACTGTCACAGCATTACATTAGCAAAAAAGACTTTAAAAATCTAACACAGATAGTATAATTACTGATGTTACATTTTTTAAGTACCATTGCTTGGAATTATCAGCCAGGGCAAAATAATGTTTAAATGCAGTAACATTATCTGAAAAAATTTTTGTTTTTACCGAAATTCAATCTTTAAATTTGACTCAGTGTTTGACCCTATTTGAACTGGTGAAGTTGTGTATTCAACAGACCTGTGCAAAGCTCCAGAAGGTTTCTGACTTTATCTAAATCAGTTCCACTTTCCTCTGTCTCCCCCTGCATCAGCTCCAACTCAGCTTTCATCACCAGCAGCTCTGCACATCTAAAACAATGACAAAAAAAGGGTGAAAATAATAGGAATTCAAGAGTTATCAAGAGTTCTTAGAGCATTGTATTTTTCATATATTGCGCTGTGTTCTAGGCCTATGATAAGAGTATGTGAATTTGAGAGGTATTTGTAAGTTTTTAGTCTAAGGTAGAAGGAGGTGAGTGTTATGGCTCTCCTGAAGTGCACATGTCTGCACTGCACTGTCTGAGGAAATGGACGATATCAATCTCAAGGACTTATCTAAGGGGGTCCACAAGAACATGTGTGCAACACTAGGGGAGAGTGCCCCTCCTTAGAGCATGGTGAAGAAGTGAGACGCTGCTGAACCCAAACAAGCAGAGAGAGGTGATTGCATGAAGGCTGACACTTCATTTTCTCAGACACTGCTAAATTGCAATTTTAAATGACCCAAAACAGAGAAAACAAAAAATCCATTAACTTCAAACACTCTGCCTAAGCACCTAAAGAGATAACCTTATTTAACAAGATTTGCATAACTTATTCCACCTTAGGCCATAGCCTTATCATTGGCCTGTATGTTTTTATCATACCTGTTTTAAAGAGGTACACATGAACACCCCAACACTGTAAAATTAAGAGCCTTGCAAAAAATACATAAAGATAAAGCAGTGTAGTGACACCACTGCAAAGTCAAGCCTTAAAATTTAGAGCATGTCTACTATAAAATTTAAAAAAAGCTTTTTGGATTTATTGCAGGGTTGTTCAAGAGGATTGCAATGGAAAGTAAAGGTTAGGTATGTAAAGAAGTTTAATTTGAAAAAACATTTTTAGAACATAGAATTAAAAAGATACAAAATAAAATTATACCATGAAAATTGTATTCTTCCTGTTCAAGGTAGCCCCTGTAAAATCTTCCTGTCTAATAAATATACAATAGCTTAAGCTTAATAACACAGAAAACAAAGAGGATTAACAGGCTGTTTACTGCCATTTAGTTAAGCATTTTACACTTAAGTAAAAAACATGTTAAAATGGTCAGTAAGAGCTATTATCGATGCAGATGTTACATCATGATTTACATAAACCAACTATCATGCACTTACTGGCTGAGTGCTTGCAGCTTAATTGCCAATTTGAGAGCTTCTAGACATTGGAGCCTGGCATCATTGATGGCCCCACAGCTCCTCCTCACAGCCACCATCTTCATAGAACAGTTTAACAGATCTGAGAGCAGCTGCCACTTCAGCACCAGGTTATCTCCTGCTCATAAACCAATGCAGAGAAGAATCAATGTGGCAGAAAAGCACTAAAAAATTCATATGGCAATAACAGCTTTCCCATGCATTGTTTATCATAGTGTATGGAGTGTAGACATACCTTGGTCAATGAAGCGGACGTCTGAGCTACTGCTGCTGCCGCTGTTTGTCCCATACAGGCCCTTCCCCACTAAAGTGACCAGCAGGCTGCAGAGAAGCTTCAGACTCTCATACAGCGCAGTGTCTGGGCTTTTTATACCTGAGACACACATCAGGAGCTCCACATTATCAAAATGCATGATTAAAATTTGAGACAATCTGGTCACATTTAGTGTAGCAAACACTTTAGCTAACCATGCTGTGTGATAAGGCTCCGCTGGGCTTCTGGCAGTACAGCTGTATCCAAACTCAGATAGGTGCAGCAGGTCTGAAGGGTCCGTGCACGCAGCAGGTACCAGCTCTTTGACTGCCTCTGCTCATTCACCTCTTTGAGCACCTCACACATGTACTGAACCCCTAGATCCACCTGACATATGGTTAAACAGGAAAGGGTAAATTACATAGGGATTACCGAGTGTTGCAATGAAAAAAATGATATAGTATGAAAAACAACGCTTGTAGACATGTTTCCTACCTGCCCTGTGATGTAGCAGTACTGAGCTTTTAACAGAATGGCCAGCATAGAGAGAGAGGAGGGTCCCTCAGCAGTGGAATCTGAGGGGAGAAATTTTTCAGCTTGCTCTAGCTGGACCTAAAAAAGTTTTACAATAAACATAAAATAAATAACAAAGTAAGATTAGGTAAATACAGCAAGATTTAGTACATCTTCTATAAACAATTACTGCAAAACTTTATTACCAAAGCCAGTTCAGGGGTGCCCATATCCAGGAGGATGCTGGCTGACTGACAGAGGAAGCTGGCACATCCGTGGGCATCAGCAAGTTGATTTGAAAGTCCAAATGCAAGCTGGTAAGCTTCCAAAGCCTTTAGAGGCTACATAAGAGAATGAAGAGATTTGATAACTACACAGACAACATACAGTAAATAACACACACAGCAAATGTGAACACCAACCGTAACACTAACAACTAGAGACATACCGATTGACCTGCCCATCCTAAATATATTATGTCATAATGTATAAAATCATAAAGTTGAATGATGCTGCCTCTGACATAATGCACTCCGTTCTCCCTTTCATACCAATCATGTTCTATTATCGACTGCTTAACCCAAATCATTTTCTTTATAACATTTATTGATTAATCATAACTCCAGCTATAACAACATGTTACTAAGATAATTATGTATATTAGTGGTAATGTGCAAGGTTTAATGGAATTATACAAGACTTTTTTGTTTTGATATTAGCATTATCTATCAGCCATTAGCTGCCCTACTATCTACAGTATATTTCAACATCGGCCATTGCAAAAAAACTGTCATAGTCATATATTACTAGAACCGTGACCCTGCAGTGTTCTATGAAGTACCCCTAACACACCTAAGTCTGTCTTACATTACAACTTTACAAGTTTTCAAGATTTCTTAAATCAATTTTGGTTTTTAACATATTTGTTATTGTGTTGCTGTTCACCCATCTAAGGAAAAAAAACTGGAGCAGTTGGGAAATTTAACCAAGTTATTTTACCCACTTATGATGTACATCTTAATTCTTCTTGTGCTGTGTGTTGTCATTATTTGTTTGATAAAAGCTTAAAATCCATTTCGAGATGAGGAGAGATACTAAAAAGAGGAGACCCTCAAAAATGAGTTTGACCATACTCTGTGTTGTTACCTTTCCCATCAGTCTGAAAAGAGCTGCCATCACAGCAATGGAGCCACAGGTCTGTTTGGGATTTCTGACCGAAGGCAGGACTGGGCGCTGTAGAAGAGTGGACCACTCCTCCAGGGCCCTTTCCAAAGGTTTGCACAACTCTTAAAAAGAACACAAATATTGCCTATTAACCTCTCACAGAGACAATAAATGACGAATCTATTACTTCTGTTTACTTTTGGTCATACCCACCAATAGTACTTTGTGAAAATCAAGTAGAACAACAAACTGCTTAACATACAGCAATTTTCACAGAAAGGGTCTACAGTTGGATTATTGAGATAAGTAAAAATGAAAGGGTTCTTACTGTTTTCTTCAGCCAGACTGAAATGAAGACCCTCGTAGACAAGGATGTTGTCTTGTGTCTTCTGCTTGTGCTCATAATCAAAATCATTGGTTCCTACAGAATTGGCCACACACCGCATCTGCTCACGCAACTCTCGCTGTTTTTTATCCCTTTCAATGGCCTGGCCGAAAACATAAAAACTGCATTGAATTATCACAGACTTCATTCAAGACTGTCAGACTGTCAGTTATACAGTCTAATATTAACATTTACATTAGTCTTATCTAAGATCATGACTAATACCATGCTGTAATTAATTTACATTTTATTAATTTTCATTTTAATGAAGAAAGAGAGATTCTACACATTGACTCTTTCATTAAATTAATATTATGAAAGAAAAAAAGACTCCTAATAGATACGAAAGAGCATACCTCCTGCAGATTCTTCTCAAGTGTGCAGATATAGAGCCAAAGTAAAGCATGGGCCTTGTCATCCTTCAATTTATCTGCATTCTCTGGAGTCTCTGGCTCTTCTTCAAGTAGCCGTAAAGCTTCATGGGTGAAATCAACTGCTGTGCTGTGTGGGTACAAATGAACATCATAAACTGGTAGTCCACTGGGGCTCCAGAACAGCAAAGTGAAACAAAGCTGTTTTATAACAAAGAACACCACTGATTAAAATTTTCATGTAAATTAAAGTTCTTACCAGTCAGTCTGTTCACTAAAATCCTGGTAACACACAACTTGAGCCATTTCACAGAGATACACAGCTCTGAGATGGGTGTAGGAGCTCTCCTCATGACAGATGTCCAACAGATCACAGAGAGTGTTGTAACGCTCCTGAGCTGTGTCCCCTGCCACCTCCTTATAGGCACGCAGCTCTTCTTCCAAAAGGCAAAGCATTACTCTCTCATCAGGGACGTCCGGACCAAACCCATCATGTAATGTCCTGTTCCAGAGTGGGACAGTACAAGCCAACAGTTGTAAGTTTACTTTTTAATGATATCCAACTATGTTCTCTATGAGCTTCGATGTTGACACCAACAAAAAAGAAAGTTTCTTCGTCAGACTGATCCTGTACCTGAGACGGATATCCTCCTCAGAGTTGCGGGCTGCATCAGTCTTTGTTTTCACCCACAAAGAGACGGGTTCAGCCATATGAGAAGTAATTTTGTCTCCCAGAGCTTTTAGCCACAGGATCACCCAGTCAAGTGCCCGCTCCAGTTGTCCAGACCGTCGAGATGTCTGCACAGCCAACATGAAGGGTCGGCTCAACTAGGTAGCATAAAGACATGACAACAATACAGATGATTGTTAATTAATAAAAAATCCACTCTTATTTGACACAATCTATTTTAAATTTAGGGAGTAAACTTATGTTACCCAGGCCCATTCCAGACAAGACAACATATATTTTGCGTATCTATTAAGACTGAGACAATGTGATGCATGCTAAAACTAAACATACTTAAAGAGCTTACTCTATCAACAGAGAGCGAGGCAGGGCAATTCTTGCATAGATCCCTACAGAGGATCTCAACTAGCGTAAAAGCTTGGTCGTAGAGACGCCGGTTGTACAATCCACAAGTCAAGTTGCTTACAGCAGTCACTGCAAGACAGATGGCAATCACAAATTTAAAAAACAAGAGAATGTTTATAGATGCAATTTAGGCAATTATTTCACCACAACTTAAATGATTTGATGTTAATATATCAGACTGTAACCACCTGCTTTGATGAGAAGATGTTCACTCGACAATTTACGCAGTTCAGTCATCATAAGTCCAGCTGTGGCCTGGCAGTACAGCAGCACTCGCTCCAGTGTATCACTGTTCTCCAGCTAAAAACAACAAATCAAACTGTCAGAATTGTTGAAACATGTTGTAGCTGTGTGATTCTCATTTATATGTCTTACTAATCTTAATCACTATCATCATCACTATCACAAAATCTGAAGTTATGGAAGAAGCTTCACCTGTGATGCTATCATGCTCTCGTAAGCAAATATGAAGCCTTGGTAAATACTGAAGCAAAGGACCTGTTGCAGTCTGCTGCCCTCAGCCTGACATGTTGTATTCTGTAAAGAAAGTAAAACCACACTAATGATCAGCTCGAATTCTTCTTGAGAAAATGTATCACACCTCTAAGTGCCTTTTGTTGGCAACTAAGAAAAATCCAAATCACTCTGATTTTAAGAATGATTTTTCTGCTTTTTTAAAAAGCCCACACACAAGCTAATTTGAACTCTTTATCCTCTTCAGTGACTATACTCACCTTCTTAAGCATCTTGATTATCTGTTCTTGTTGCTCCTCTAGAAAGGAAAACCAAGCCAGAAGCATAGGTCCACTGAATCCCTTGCTGTGGCCATTTTCAACAGACCACACCACCAGTCCGCAACTTTCAAGAACAGAATGAGCCTCTTGGTCCCCCAGATCTGCTGGAAGAGACCTCAAGGCCCTGGCACACTCTGTCAAAGCCTGGCTGCTCTCACTGCCAGCCCTCAAGGTAGAATGAATTTTAACAGCCCATTTGGCAAGAACTGCAGCTGTACACTGACAGTTAGAACAGTCTCTAATCTTGCTCTCAGTTTTATTCAAAAAGGTGGAGGCCAATTCATGGTAACCAGCCTTACAAAGGAACTTTGATACAGTAAGCATCATTTCAGAAAGCACATATAACCTTGATGTCTCTGCAGACTGCTTGGACTCATCCCCCTCGCAGCCTCGACTACCAGTCAAGCATCTATTGAAAAGTGTGTGCAGTTCCTGTAGAAGAAAAGCGGCATCATCCTTCGTTATCGTTCCACAGCTGCTTTCAAATTCAGTAGTGGCATCCTCTAAATATATAGGAGCTTTACAGATAGAGGGAGTTGCACTTTCTGTGTCCAACAACAAGAGGAAGCTCAGAGCTTGCATCTTGCAGTGGAGTTTGTCACAGGAATTTAGGATATTCCTGTCTCTGGTGGAAGATAGTCCATTCCAGAGCACTGAGAAACAGCTACGCACAAGAACATAGTAGTCTTCAGCCTATGGATCAAAGAATAGAGGCAACTTTGTTAACACTGATGCACACACAAAAAAACAACAACAAACGTTCAGTTAGAAATAAAAAATACTCACAAAACACACATATATCACCTCTGAAAAAAATGCATATACCTGTTGGGCTGGAGTAAGTCTGTTGTAAAGCAGCCCAGCTACATGACTGCATAGATGGTGATCTTCTAGGGAGCTGAGCTTCTTGACGATATGGAAAATAATCTTTTCCATGTACAGAGGGCTGCTCTGGGCAACAAGAGCTGCAGAAATATCATAGCCATGTAGGGAAATTTCCACCAGCTGTACCAATTTATGAACATGGTCAAGGTGAGGGGATCCAACTCCAAGTTGATGGTTACAGGCTCTGATGACCCTGTCACACAGTGTGCGACCCTGTAGGCCTGGTCGACTTTTGACATAAATCTACAAAATAGAAAGAAAAGAAGACAGGTTTAAGTTTTCTTCCAAAATGATATTCAAAATAACTGTTAAGCGCTCCCTATTTTACAGAGGAAATGTCTGCTTCTGACACGCAAATGAAACCTGGTCCATTTGAAAGCAGGTAACATTGACGTCAATGCTTTTTAAAAGTGCTTTGCCAAGGCTCTGTTACTGTGCTAACCTCTAGTTCCTGAAGTAAAAGCTCCGTCTCCTTCAAAGAAGCGGTCCGCTTGATGTATTCGTCCACTTTCAGACACTTCATCCCGACAGCTGTAAAAAAGTCGGTTGTTAAGGGTAATTCATTTTAATAGTAAATGTCGATAAAAGCAAGTAGCTGATGTTAACTAACACTAGCGACAACAAGACGGTCAACTACGTTAACGTTCTCTAACTTAACCGAAAGAATACTGTAACTTACTTCAAGTAGGAGACTTTAATATTTCAGCACCTTTTAATTAGAACAGATAAAAGAACTGGTTTTCATAATAACATTACACGAGCGGCGTCGAATTTAAGAAACTTATTTAACGTAAAGTTAAAAAATTCAAATCCTTCACCATCATGGAAACTGCACTCTCGCGCACTGTTTTTTGAAAGCTATTAGCGAACCAATCCCATAGCGCTTCCGCTTCTACCCGGAAATGCAAGAACTTGTGGGTGTTGTAGTCTACTAAGCCCGTATCGCTAACATGCAGAGGGGGCTATAGAAGGAAAACAGAAAGTACAGCCCCTGGATCCACTGCTTTTATAGGTTTGACATTAAAATGATCATAAAAATCATAAGAGAGTACACCTTTGAACCACCTTGGAAGATTTATTCTATGGGTGCATAATGAGTTAGCTACATTTGAGCAGTATTCTTGATATAAAAATCTAATGTTTAATAACAAAAAAGGCATTGGTCAAAGCTTAGTAAATAGGAAAAATTATTATTTGTCCAATTGTTGTCATGTCTTAAAACTGTCACTCAAAGTGACAGTTGTACTGTCACTATGAGTGACAGTTTTAACGTTTTTTGAAAGAGAGATTCGGGAAATTGTGTCCAAAAGTGTTTAGACAGATACAGCTACTGTCTTCAGACTTCACATGATTGAATCAAAGCTCTAATTGCAGCTTTTGGTGCATGCAAACATTATTTTGTATTTTATAAAAACGAATTTGTTAAAATTTGTTTCAGTTACATTCATTGTGATTTACTGATGTGCATCAATAAACACAAGACGTTTCATTGGCCAATTGCCTTTTATAGTTATTGTACTGTAATATATACTAGCATGAGTTTTCAAATTAATTAAAATATTAAAAAAGAAAAATTTAGTGTAATGATGATTTACATTTTTGGCTGGGACATATTCACAAGAGGGCACATGTAAACACCTCATACCACTCAATCCTTAAGTGGATATACTATTTATGCTGTGTTCCAAACAGCCACATAACAAACTTATGTAGATTTAAACTTTTGTAAAATCCTCATAACCATTTGAGTCATTACTCAAAAATCTTAATAGGCCTTTTGCCAGATTTATCCTTGAATGATAAAAATGAATGATTAAAATAGGTGAATCCATGAAATGTGGCACACCATTTAATTGATGCTTCAGTAACTTTACAAAAAACTGTTAACTTACTCTAGTAATGTTTCTATGAACCCTTTTAGTCTTAAAATTTTCTATAGGATTTACAAAGGGATACACAATTTTTTTTTAAATTTTACACCTTCAAACATACTAGAACTCTCTCTCTCATTTAGGCAATGTGCTTAGGTTATGTGGGAAAACTTGTTTAGAGAGTGATCCCAGTGTTTGAAATTAGGCTTCTTTCCCACATAATGAATGAAAAATCTTCTATTACATGATAATTAATTTGCCATGCATTTCAATTCTGTGACCCCATTGTTATTTTCATTAAAAACCTCCACTTCAGCATGCTCAAGCTTACATTGCTTAATCCCTTTAGCATTTATAGTGACTCTCACTGCTGGATAAAAAAAACTCACATTTCAAAACCAGGCATTTATTCTGAATAGTTCAACACTTTTAATGTACTTTGGGTAACCATTAGACAGAGACTGTCTTGAGACTTATTCTATGGTAATGGCAATGGTTATAAAGTTAATTTAGAGTTTAGGTGAAATGGAGTGGAGCTATAAAAAACACTATGTAATAAAAACAGCTTAAGTTTTTACCTTCCAGCTTGGTGTAAATTTTTCCGTAAAATCACCTGTGCAACTTCTAAGTGTAAAAAGGGAGACTTGCTTTGTGTTTTGGGATTTTTATTTTTATTTTTATTGCACTTTTCAGAGACAGAGACAATGTAAAGTGCTTTAAACAGAAGACATCCAGATTGTCTCAGGTCCTGATGAATATAGGGATCACATAGAGACTACTGAGGAACTAGGCCTCTCTTCTTGATGATGTGCTCCATTGTAGCCCTTTCAGTGGTGTCCAGATTGATCTCGTACTTGGCAAGGATTTTCAGAATGGGCCTCAGCTTTAGCCACCACTGTATCTTCGGGATACGATGCCTGCAGAGGATAACATTTGTCAGAGCAAAGGTAAAAGTAAAAATGACAAAGGAAAAACTCTGAAAGTGTAAATAGGAAATAATTTATGTAATTAAAGCTGAACATAGTAATTTTTGACCCCTAGGGAACAAGATTACTCCAAAGTAAACTCACAACAAGGGCCTTAAGCTTTATAGATCATATGTTAGCAAATAACTGCTTATGTACACATGTAGCGCAACAACAGCAACAAGGAATTTTAACAGAGTTGTCTTCCTCACTAGCTGTCAAATCTATGCACAAGTTTACTAATGTTTTAAGCCTGATTTGGACCACTGTCTGTTTAAATTGTGTAAATATAGGACAATGCAAAGGAGAATAACTGCAAAAATTTAACTGAAATAAAGTCTTACTCAAAGTCAGTGACTTCTTTAAGTTCTTCCAGAGGCTGGAAGACCAAAGCTCTCTTTTTCATACCCAGCACACAGGCAGAATCTTGAGAGTTGGCAAAGATACGACCTGCAGGTTGGAGGTTAAAAATACAACATACTTTAGTACAAGCAGCCCAGGAGGTCATCACACAATTACATACATTTTTTACTTTTAAGATCATGTCCTCACCATGTCTGTAGCATTCCTTCAGCTTGTCAGTCAACCATAACACAGACTTTATTCCCATCTTTGTGCCAAAGTTCCTGTCAAAGGGACTTGGTGTTCCACCCTAATAAGACAAAATGGTTTCTGTAAGTCTATGAAATTGAATTGGGTGGCAAATATAATGAGTCTGTGCGCATCAAACAGAGGATCTGCACCTATTGGCCCACCTGCTGCATATGTCCAAGTACATTCTTTCTGCAGTCAAACACACCCTTGCCCTCCTCTGAGTACAGGTTGAAAATAAAGTCTGTGGTGTAGTTTGCATTGCACTTCTCATTTCTGAAAAAAAGTAGAATGTTTGGTGAGAAGTAAAGCCACAGTGAGCTGCAGGGTGTTGAATGTGATTTTATTTAGGATAGAAATAACATCCCACAAACCTCAGAACCAGTCCTCTCTTCACTGTGGTCTTCATCTTCTCCACCAGATGTTCCACATTCACCTGCAAACGAGTCAACCATTAGACCACCAAGTTTAAAAAATTGCATTCATCCATCCCTCACTGATATATGTCATCACTAAGATTCCTCTCTTTTGTAAATTCATAAAGATAGACCTCTAAGTCATGGATGTTGAATGGATCCTCATAAATATATGCAGCATCAGCTCCAGCTGCCAAGCCAGCCATGGTAGCCAGGTAGCCACAGTATCCCCCCATAGTCTCAACAATGAACACTCTTCTCTTGGTGCCAGCTGCAGATTGTTTGATCCTGTCACATGTCTGAAAAAGAGAAAAAAGTTAGAGAAAAAGAAGAATGTATTGAGTGAGACTTAATTTTTTGGATTAACTGCTCTTTTTGTTTTCTATTAGAAGTTTACCATGGTTATGGTGTTGAGTGCTGTATCAGCGCCAACACTGAAGTCAGATCCAGGAACATTGTTGGAGACAGTAGCAGGAACCACAACAAGGGGAATACAAAGTTCCTCATACTTCTGCCTCGCCTGCACCATCTGCAGACCTCCAACAAATGCCTATTATAGACACATAGGGAGGAGGAAATCAGTAACAGGTCAGTGCGTGACTTTCACTGTACTCAGGTTAAGCTCAGGTTGGTTTATTGTATCAATATTTCAGCTGCTCACCTCAAAGCCTCCAATGATTATTATTGCATGAATGTTGAACTTAGTGATGCTCAGACTGATCTCCTCCATGAACTCATTAGGCAAAGATCTTTAAAAAGGGGAAAACACAGAATCACAAAGATTAAACCTTATCATAGTGAACAAAAGCAACACCACCATTTTTCATACAAGATAATTATACTTAAAAACACTAAAACATGCACTGTACAATGAACAGAGTTGTCTGTTAAAATATCTCACCTCTTTGTGCCCAGCATGGAGCCCCCCTTTCCAGTCCAACCTGCCACTCCGGACCAACCAATAGGCTCAATCTGTGCAGGAACAGAGTGCATGCTTTCTCATGGTCTTTTAATAGTGTGAGCCATGTGTTTACATCGTCAAACTCATTATCTGTCATGAAAGTGAAAGCCTTTGTTTTTTGTTTATGAGTGTGTAACTAGTTTTTACCATTCCATGAGCCAAGCCGTCGAAGCCGTCGTGCACTGCCAACATCTGGTGGCCCTGGAGGAGCCCAACCCTGACAGCTGAACGAACAACAGCATTCATTCCAGCGCATGGTGCCCCCACATTCAGAATGGCAATGTTGATGTTACTCTGGCATGGACAATATTCAAGAAGAGGATTGTCAGGATATATGTATTTTCCACTGGGAATTCGTGACAGGAAGTCACATGAACATGGTTCCTGACCTTTGTATCTGGGGGGTGCACATGAGCCAGCATTCTGTAAGTGTTCCAGTTGTTCTCAAAACTCCTGTTGTCAAAATTGAGCAGAAATGTACAGACATTTGAAACTCAACACCACTTTTAAAAATTTTAAATGGATAGCACAAAATTGCGTGCCTCACTTTCCCCTGAGCTTCACTGCATCTTCAAACCTCCCTTCAGCCATGGCAGTGGTGACATCTTTAGTCTGATATGAAAATAAGTAAAAAGACAAACAAGAATCAGACACATGGTTCAAAATACTACGCAAAAGATGAAAAAGTAGCTTCTCAGTGTTATACATTGCTTGCCTTTGAAGTCCATTTCACTGGTTCATTTTGTACAGGCTAAAGAAGGATGACTTATTTTGCATATGGAAGAGATTTGTCTCACCACTTGCACACACTCCATGAGAGGCAGCCTGACAGCCATGTTTCCAGACAGGCTGACCACACATGCAGGAGTGTCTGGTGTGGCCTCCAGCAGAGCCATCACAGCTTCCACACCCATCCTGCTGGCCTGAATCATGACAATTCAAAAGTGGACACATGTTTTTCCACACTGTAAACAAGAATTAAGATTAATAGGTGAATATATAAATGTCAGTATATGGGGAAGTGGTGATATTACCAGGATTCTGTCAAAGGCAGAAGGAGTTCCTCCTCTCTGGACATGGCCCAAGATGGTGGTACGGGTGTCAAAGCCTAGCTTCTTTGATATCAGCTGGACAGATAGATTATAATTTTATGAGTAGACTTTCATATATGATAAGCATGTGTTTGAGCTGGTATATTTGAGTTCTGCCATTACTGACCGCTTTGACTAGGTCGCATGTGATTGCTTCCCCATTGCGATCGATCGCTCCCTCTGCAACAATGATAATATTCAAACGGGAGCCACGGCCTCTTTGCTGAGAGGGACAAAGAAAACCATTAGAACCAACAAACTGATATTTTCTTTAATCCTAAATTTATACAGTTAATAAATTCAATCAGTTAATTACATCTGTTAATCTTCTGCACAGATGCTCCTCCCATCCATCATCTGGGGGCATCTCTGGGATGAAAACCCAGTAAGCTCCACAGGCCAAAGCTGTCACTAAAGCCAGGTAACTGGTAGTAAAGAGCCATAAGAAAGGGTTCAAGTGGGTTCAAATGGGTTCAAGTGTCACAACATACTAACTTGCTAGGCTAAGATGGTGAACATGACAAAAATTACACCCTGTTAAATATCAGTATGGCAGCATTATCAAATTTGATCATGCTAGTATGCTGATGTTAGCATTTAGCTCAAAGCACCACTGTGCATCAGTAGGCTACATCCCTCACATAGCTGCTAACAAGTTCTTTAAACCTGAGATCTTAATTAAATTAAGAGAGAAATTAAGTACTTTATCCCCAGAGAATAATTATGTATGTAGTAAATAACCAGCAATTTTTTACATTTAGCTACTGTATCAATCAGTAGACAACCACCCTGTTAATATACCACATTATTTATATACATACACCACATGCACGCTGTACTCACCCACAGTGTCTACCCATTACCTCAAGGATGAAGGTCCTCTGGTGACTGCAAACAACATATTTCATGTAAAGAGTCTTAAAATGACAGGGCAGATTTGTCAGTAAGACCAAGGTATTGATGGTTACATGCAGACCTCTGAGCTGTGGTGGTGATGGCATCCACGATCTCTATGATGCGGTGCAGGGCTGAGTCCGTCCCGATGGTCATATCGGTGCCACAGAAGTCATTGTCGATAGAGCCCACCATGCCAACAATGTTAAGATGGGAGGAACTCTTGGCCTGATCTGCTGTGATCTCACCTGAGAACAGATTAAAAGATAGATTGAAAGTGGGGTTCTAGTAAGTATTTATCTAGTTGGTGATATCTACAGTGAGCATGCCCAGGTTGGAGGAGCAGAAGATGTACAAATGTAGAAAGCTAAGTGGTGTGTTGTTGTGGATGGGGACAGCAGCAAAACAAATTTCAGCCACTTAAAAAAGATCTATATCAGTTTAAGTGTGTGCGCTATGTTTAGAACATTTTCACAGCATTACCTTGCTGTCCAACAGCTTGTCCCAACAGGGAACTGAAGCCCAATGCTGCTCACTCTGAAGGCATAGAGACTCCTTAGACAATGAATTTACTTTGCAAAACATGGGAGTTGCTGGTCTACTGCTGCCTCAATCAGTCAGTTTGTTTTTGTTATTGTGTGACTTCAGTGGACCCTTTTAAATAACTAAGTCACAAAAAACAAGCAGTTCAATGCTTAGCTTCCCATGGTGGTGCTCTTGCTGCTTCTCCAAACTGTGTGCGTTCTGACTGCCATCTGCTATCAGTAGTACACTGACTTTGGATGAGTGCCTTGCACAACCCTACTTAAAAAAACTGAGCTATAGTACTTAAATGCAAACTTAAAACTTAAAACTTATTTTAACACTTATTTTGAAAAATTCAGTGTAGTATGCATTTCTACGGCATTAATTCCAGAAAGAGAGACTGCAGCCAAGTGCTTTGGACTGATGGACAATTTGTTGTTGTACTGATGGAATTGGTGTAGCGGTAAACCATATTTACCATTCACTTGCTGTAGTATTTAAAGGTAATTTATCTGACTTTTATTAGCCTTTTTGCTCATTCAGGCCTTTGTCATTACTTGAGGCTCTTCAAACCCACTATTTTTTTATTTTATGTATTTAATATGATAGCATAAGGTACATCAAGTAACAAATACCATAAGATCTGTATAGAAAAGTGGATATGTGAAAGAGACATTTCATGTGAGGATGTGTTGTTGAAAGCAGTGAATTTTGGGGTCATGCCTCTCACCAGCTTTGACCAGGTCTGCCAGCAGCTCACGCCACTCTGTCCTGAACTGGTTGGCACCTGTCAGACTGCCATCACCTCCAATCACACACAGGTTGGTGATGCCCAGCTTGACTAAATTGCAAGCTGCCTTGGTGCGTCCCTCCCTGGTGCGGAAATCCTGACAGCGGGCGCTGCCGATCACTGTCCCACCCTGATGTCAGGCATGGGAGGACAGGTTTCAGTACCACACAAGAATTGTAAGAAGGCATATAAGGAGAAGGGATAGGATTATCTGAAACTGAAGCAAATGAACCTTGGCATTTAAATGACCATTTGACATACAGAACTGCAGCGCAAAGGTTATAGAGTTGCTGAGGTCATACAGATAATACGTCATCCATCTCACTTACTGAGACCAGCTGATCACAAGTTAAAAAAGGAGTGAGGATGATAAACAGACAAACAAATACGCTATTGCTTCCCCATGCTTGTTCTCACCAGCTGTAACATCATGGACACACTCTCCCAAGTAGCAGGGCGGATATTGTCTCCTCCATCTACTAGACCCTGGTAACCCTGTCAGCAAACAGAAACAAAGCACAATAACACCTCCTTGAAAAGGGATCTCTGCCAAGGACAAGCTTTAGGCCTTAATGATACTGGTATGCTGTAAGTTGTGATATGTTGACTGTTTTTCAGAGGGTTTTTTACAGTTGAAATTGTTGGACAGACAGTACATGCAAATTGAAGATAGCATCTAAAGCTTATGTAATTGTTTTGACATTTTACATCAAACTATTAATTGAATAACCAAAGCAATACCATCTTAAAACTTTATTTACCTCATTAACGAAAAACACTTTGGCTCCAGTGTAAATTCCTACTCGAACTGTGGCCCTCACAGCTGCATTCATACCTGTAAGCACAGTGTGTGTTAATGGAGCAACTCTGGATACCACCCACACAGAAAGGGAAAAAATTATCAAATGAAATAACAGAACAATTTCATGGAAAAAAAAAATCTTATTGTTGCTATATTGTAGAAATTTGTCTTGATGTTTCTGCAAAAATTATGTAAAAATTCTGTGAATTTACTTTTTTTTGTGGAATGTACATTAAATATGCAAATAAATATAAAATTACATGAAGTTCTCAATGAGCAGCTTCTACTTCTACGGATTTATGTTATCTTAAGTTTGCACAGAACAAATTTCAAATGAACACAGTAACTTAGGTGCGTTATTTTGATAATGCTAATAAGCCTCAAATATGCTTGAAGAAATGGTGCACAATATTATTATTATTTCTTTTACAGTCTCTAAATTAACTTGTTGCTGCAGTTGCTTAAAGCCAGTAGGGTGCAACAACAACAACAACAACAACAATAACAACAACAACAAGCTTAAGATAAAGGCATATAATACAAGAAAAGCTACTATTTCATTTTACTGTTTTTGTTTGTTTGTTTTGGTAAATTCTAAATGATAGTGACAAGCTTGTTTTCCAGGAAAGACAACTGGGCCTCTGCCTGCACTGAAAATATTCAGCCAAAGGACAAGATGTGGATAGATTAGCTTCAAGGGTGCCAAGAGCATCTCCACTTTCAGTGCATAGGAGGAGGAGGAGAGGGGAGGAAAGAAAAGTAGGACGGCCCTTTTACTCCACCTCACCTCCAACACATGACAGAAAGGTCATATCTCTAAAATTAGCCCTCCAAACAGATACAGTGTT
>JAPZDV010000012.1:15878899-15898558 GCA_029814665.1 Acanthurus lineatus | reverse complement strand
ATCCAGGAACAAATTTGGTCCATTTTTTGCTGTTGTTATTTTCCAGATATTACAAGAGTAATCTAAACTAAATTATATAACTAAACAATGAACTAAACTGAAAATTAAGTACACCTCTAAAATTCCCTTCAGATTTTTTTACACCAGGGTAATTTCCAGTATCAGCAGAGAGTTTCTGCTGCTGGGTGTTGCTGTTTAGTTTCAAGTACACTTTCACAGAGGATGTCAGGAGAGCGGAGGGTGTAATTTTTTCACGTACTTAAACTAGGAACATTTTCATAACATGTTTGCATCTTCAGCCTGAACAGGGGCCCTGGAGCTACAGGTTTTGTGTGGACAGTAGTTTGAGAGTGACAGCTAAGTACTTGTACTGTACTTAAGTATTTACATATTTTGATACATTT
The DNA here is from genome assembly GCA_029814665.1 of Acanthurus lineatus. Lineage (NCBI taxonomy): Eukaryota > Metazoa > Chordata > Actinopteri > Acanthuriformes > Acanthuridae > Acanthurus > Acanthurus lineatus. The sequence continues at coordinate 15,898,154 of JAPZDV010000012.1, read as the reverse complement.
TACTTTTTCACCACTTCAGAGTAAAATGTTTTTTACCCCACATTAATTTAAAAATTGACATGATTTGTTTCATTGCAGTTAAAGATTTTATACATGAAACATGTAAATTAGTTCACAAAACATGCACCATATAAATCAAACCACACAGAAGTAGTTAACAGAAGTTAAAATTAGCTTCATTATGACAGTACTACAATGCTGCTCATGTTTTAAAGAATTACTAATAATATTCTAGAATATATTTATCCTAAAGGGGCCATTTTGCATCAGTAGTGCATTTACTTTTAATACTTTGTGCACATTATACCTCTCTCACCACTGCATTGTACCTGAGGTCAAAGGCATTTGGTGTAGTTAACAAAGACACACTCTACTGATTTTAAGCCTAGTTTTAATGCTATATTAAAATCCAAACTACATTTTAAAGCTCAGATGGTCTAACAGAGAAACTTTAATAAGGTAGAGGTTCTTTATCCCTGCCTTACTCTTCAGGGTCACACAGTTCAGCCTCTCCGTCCACACAGTTGCAGAATATGGCTTGAGTTCCAACCTGGCTGCCATAAATAGAGGGGTTTGATCTGAATGCCATGTCATTAGTGGTTTGGTGGCAAAGGAGAATAATATTACAGATAAACAATAGATGTGTCTGCTCCCACACAACAAAGAGAGGCGAGCTGAGAAATCCTTGCTGCTCTAGTCTTTTGCCACAGGCTACAAAACATTCAAACGTCTGGAAATGTTTGTCCTGCTTGATAAAACAACACAGGGGGCATGTTTAAATGAACCGATCTGCTGTGCTGAATCTCACCTGACTGATTTTAATTACTGTTCAGTCATTAGGATGCTAATAAAACAAACCTAATTCACTTAGGTAGATCTTTGACTTCAGATTGTTTTTACACTGCACATGTGTAAGTCATGAAAATTATGAATATATTGATTATTTACAGAATTTTAAAGAGGCTCCTCCAACAATGAGCCTTAATATTATTCTTTTTATTAACTACAAAATTTAGTCAAGCAGCTCAGCCCGTTAAGAATGCTAAGCATATTGTCGCTCCATGTAAACACACAAAGGTAGCGACTGTCTATCAATGCTTCCCCTTGTCACAACGCAGCCCAGACACTTAACTGACAGCTGTCAATGCAGCTGATAAGAGCTGACTGAGGGGGTCAGTCATGGTACCAGGGGGCTGCCTGTGTCGTCAGAGAGGGATGGGGTGAGAGGGGGATGGAAATAGACAATGTCTGCCGTGGTCCACTGGGTTCTCCTCTGCCCCACCCTGGAGGGACAGGCTAGTCAGAGGGCGAGAGAGACAGAGAAACACAGGAAGAGACAAAGACAGAGAAAGAGAGAATAAGAACCCCGCTGGCTTACTACATGTTAGCTGTTTGACAAGAGACCACTTAGTTTGACAGCAGTCACAGCAATAGAGATACATGGATATAGAGCATGGCATAAAATCCCACTTAAATGTGTCGAAAATATCCGTCTCTCCATTAGCCTGATGGAGAGAAGATGCAGATAGGGGTAGAGAATGATATGAAGAGACAAATACATTAAGTAATAATTTAGAAAGGGAGAATGCACCTCACGTCCATTGCTCTTGCCAGCTGGAAAAGAAAGGGAGAGAAATGAAAGGAGACATGAGACGAGAGAAAAAATAAATGGCTGGAGGGAGGCGTACAAGTCTTTTTAAAATAAGACTGTATATTTTTGGTCACCGTCTCTGCGGAGATGAGAGGAAGAGAGACAAGAGAAGAGAAAGGGTTTATAAAGCAGCCAGAGAAAGTGTCAAAAACAGACAGCTACATAGACAAAAGTAGGATGCTGAAAGTATTCATCTTTAAAGGTAAGGAGGGAAAAGCAGACAGAGAGTCAGAGAAAAGACCGCTGGTGTTGACAGGGGCTATTAACAGTCAGGCGGTACACTGAAAGACTAAAAGGAGAAATGGAGGGATCAGGCTGTATTCATAATGAAGACGGAGAGTGACAAAGAGGAGCTGGAGAGCAAAGAGAGGTGAGGAAATGTAATGGAGGAAAGGTAGCCAAGCTGTCAGTGGTCTTTGGTCTTTTGGTCCATTGTAACTAAACCCTCCAACATGGCTGCTGGTGTCACAAACACACACACATGCACACACACACACACACACGCGCGCACACACACACACACACACACACACACACACACACACGCACACTCACACGTACATACACGCACACACAGATTCATTCCTCTTGCAGACTGTCTGATCCTCTCTCCTCAGGGAGGTGTTAGTCTGGAGGAATCTAAGGGGCTTGGTTTGGACACCACAGTGAGGGGAGTAATAATTCTCCCACTCTTCCTCCCCCCTTAGTAGCAGTCAACACAGACACACCCATCCAGCCAAAACACACACAGTTACACACACACACACACACACACACACACACACACGCACACACACACACACACACACACACACAGGAAAAGGTGTCTGTTACATTCGATACAGCGCAGGTGAGTGTGTCTCAACCAGTGTTGTTATCATGATGGTCAGCTCTGATATCAGATCTGGATCAAATCCTTCTGCTGTTCACAGCAACCTTGAGTTAATGAGCAACACAGCCAAGCTGCTCACAGAGGACACAACCAGAGGTCAGTTACAAATGGGAAAAAAATATGTGTATATATTTGTTTGTTGATTTTAAAGGTTCAGGTTGGTAAATAATGGCAAATATGTAGGAGTATGCTTGATTACAGATCATGGTAGGGCAAATATGTACTTTGGCACAACGTGATTTGAGCGCCATGTTGAACTCAGTGCACTAATATAGTCACACTTGTTACTGTTGTATTCAGGCTTTTTAAAGGCCAGATCAGGTGCATTTAGCTTAAATAAATAGTCCAACTTCATGCAAGAAAGTAGAGAAGAATGGAAGGGAATCGACTTATGTCATGTGTTAAAGCAAAACAATGTGAAAAAATGTGACAAAAAGGTCTTTTGGTCAGAACACATCTGACAGGCCATGTTATGTAATTCTAGAAATGCTAACGCAAACAAATAACAAATCACGAGGAGGGAGGTAAGGGACATATGTGTATCATGTCTGATAATTTAGATTTGGGGGACAAAGTGTATGACTTTTTCATCTCATGTGGTATCTTTGTCTTTCATATCTTCCTCTGCAACACTCAGTGGAGGCTTTTGGCATTCGCATTTGGCTGGTGGGAATGTCGTTAGTTTTGCAGCCTCATGGTAGCACTGAAAGAAAAGTTAATAGTTGTTAATTGTCAAAGACAGTACTGATTGTCCAGAGGTGACCACGATTGTCGATTACAAAACTTCATAGCAATTCATTTAAAGGTTGTTTAGATATTTGAGTCATGACTAGAGTGATCAACAGACAAATTACCCAACATAAGAGCTATGATCCAAATTTTTATAGGCCTTTCAAGAGCTACATTAAAAATGATTTAAGGAAATCCGTTCTTTTTAACTGCCTGTGCATTAACTGAGCATACACTTCATTCCATTTGCTCAAAATTTTGAATTTAGGGCATTCTTTTTTTTCATCATCACATAATAATGCTTCATGCTGAAATCAGACCCACTATACTAAATGAAACCATGTTCTATCAGAAAGCTCAGTCTAATTTACACTTTAGGAGTCAAATGGAATAGAAGTTGCCACTGATTACTTCCACTTAATCAGGTAAAGGTTTAAGTTTTGGAACACACTGTTCTTTAAGTGATGATATTTAAAAAAAAAAGAAAGTTATGAAAAGGAAAAATATAAACACAGTTTAAATGGACACACAAAAACGATACAAGGTTAGCTTGGAAGAAAAGGGGAAACTGAGAAAGAGAAAAGTTGTATGCGTGTGTTTGTGTGTGTGTGAGTGTCTGGATCAATATCAAACAGTGCTGTGATACCATATTCAGCCTGGAGGCCTATCAGAGAGAATGTCAACTCTCTCTAGTGAGATGACCCCACCAACTATCTCCCATAAACAAACACACACACACAGACACACACACGCACACACATAAACACACAAAAACACACCCACAGTCCCTGTGTCACCTTTTTCCCAATTCATTATTAACAAGCTCGCCGGGCCTCATTAGCAGCAGGCCACACAATGCTGCTTCCACAAACAAAACAAAACGCTCCCCAACAGTAATTGCCTTCTTCCTCTATGTCTCCGCCTCCAAGCCTCCTTCTTCAGCTGACACCTGCTGTGGAGAAGTTTAACAGGAAACAAATCGGCACACACAGAGACTAGAAATGCTTCTGTAGGACCACTCTTTCTAGCTTTCTTTACAATGTTGTTCTTTTTTCTTAAATTTGTTCATTAATGTCAGTTTACAACAACATTCAAATTGATGATGGTCTTAATTAATAGTTTTCAATATTTTTTTAGAGGAGATTTGATGGTGAACAAGGGCATTTTTTTTACTTTTAATCTCCTGGAAACTGTCCCATCTGTCACCACTTGTTCTTATCAAGACACTTGAGCTCTTTTTTTTCCATTTCTGCCTCTACTTTACTGCAAACTGTAGATTTTTGTACAACTCCTGCACTGCCCTTAACAAAAAAACATGTTCAAAAGAGGTCAAATAAAACATAAAGGAAGAAAAAACATAAAGAAAAAAACAGGAAAAGATGGATGCAGGAGAGAGAAACAGTGAGAGGAACAACAAAAATAGGTAAAATAGACAGAGGGGATGCTCCATTGCTTGGCTGACACACATGGGGTCTCTGCAGACTGAGAGGATGCTAGGAGAGGAAGGCAAAGAGAGAAAGAGAACTGTGTGGTGTTGTGAGCAGCATCCAACCCCCTCCTCCCTCACTTCAAGCCTCCGCCCCCCCTCTCCACCCCCACTGTGGAACTGTATGCTTGGCTTCTCCTGGTTTCTTTAGCATTCTTCCCCATCCTCTTCTAAAGCCTGGGAGAGGACTGAGGCAGACAGCAGGGCTTGTCATAGTCACAGGCCCAGGTCCAAGCAGTGTGAACACTCACAGTATGTGCATATAAATCCGTACTGTATGCGAATGTATTTAAACATTCCAATTTGTGATTAATTTGCCTGCAGATAGACAGATCCCATTGGTTTTCCATAATTATATGTATGAAAAGGAATGTCAAATTTCACAGGTTATATTACAATTGACCCAATCAGTATCATTTACACTGAAAGCAAACCAAAATACCATCAAAACTTAATTAGATATCCATACCATTACCTGTAATTTAAAGACTTTAAGTCACGCAAAATGTGAGGGCTTGTTACAGATATGTAAATTTTTGTGTGAATAATGATTGTGTACATATGAAACAATCCTGTCTCTTGAACTGTGGGTAAACCCCACTGGTGGGATACAGAGCTTTTGCAGAGGGGATGTGGACGACCAGGGGAAAAATATATAGTAAAGTAAGATGAATGTATGCCATTTGTGTAGGGAAAATATACAAATGTTTGCTTCTGTGCTGACCTTCATTTCACTCAAATTTAACTGTTTTTTAGTTGCAGTCTCTGTAATTTTTGAACCAGGTTATAGCCATAATTAAAATAACAAGGAAACATTTTTGATGAATCTCTCTGGCAAGTAACAAAATATTCATATGTATGGTACTGAACAATGTCTGCTGATAAGTTATTTAATTTGTGTGTGATCAGTGTTTTCATGGTTGCATTTGGGCACCTAATGCACTTGGTTACAGACTGGGAAAGAGCATGCTCTTGATTAACTACTGTAACACTGACTTAGAGCTAAAAAAAGACATTTTAACTTCATTCATGTGCTATTTAAAACAGTGTATAAAAATGTAGCACTGACTTCATTGAAAAAACAATATCCAGAGAACAATTTTGATTTTCTCAAACAAATTAGCACTGTATAAATAGAATTTCTAAAGGAAGCAGGTTTGTTATAAAATGTTAACGTGTGTATCCTTGTGAATATATGTCCATTCCATGCGTAAATGTATGCATGTAAGCTGAGCGGGAAGTAATGGCACAAAGACCCCTGTTACTTGTAGAAGCTTTAAAACTCACACCAGGGACTTCGACTGGACACACACACCCTCAACTATCTTTTCTCCAATATCTATAAATTATTCACCAAGCCTCGACTGACGGGACAGAGATCCTAATGAGAAAGACGTTGCAGGGAGACACTCAGCCGTGTCAGCGTGTGCACGTGAGCGTGTATAAAGTGTAAATAGGCACCATGTCATTACATATGTAAAGGCTGTGGGCTCATATGTATGTGTCCGTGTGTGTGGGCTGTGTACAGAGAAACTAATTAGCATCAGTGCCGCTGGACAAGAGAAATGATTAAGTCTCTCTGTGTAATTAAGTCATGGTGGAACAGCAGAAACTCACTCAGATCTTTAACAGTCACAGTCTTTAACAGGGTACATCATGCTAATGTATAAAAGAAGCCAAATAAACTTCATCTTTATTTATCTCATATATGTTAATGTAAATTTTAACTTAGTTTCCCAGAATTAGATGAGAGGATTGATATTAATCTCATGTCTGCGCACTAACTGTGGAGCCGGAGTCAGAACGTGTTTGGCTTAGCAAGCATAAAGCTAGACTGGAGGCTGGGGGAAACAGCCAGAGTGACTGTCTCAAAAGTTTAAAAATATGCCTTCAAACAACTCTTAGGAAGTAAGATTGTATACCACTTGTTTAAGCAGAGCAAAAATGTGTGCTTTAAGGGAAATAAAGAGATGTATTGTTTTGGTGGCAACGGTTAGGCCGAGAAACTGTGAACTTCTTACAGAAGAGTTGTTGTCACAGTGGGACTGTTGGTTTTACTGGTATCATTTATTTCAGTATCTGCGCTCACCAAATATATCAGACAACTTTAACCTGTGCTACAACAGTTGATGCAACACATAAACACTGGAAAAACAGTTAAATTGTTATTTTCCCAGAGGCAAAGCTAGCTGCCTAAAACTTCTATGACAACGTGCAAATCACAGTAGTTGTGCTTTGTTCAAATGTCAAGTTAAAGCTAATATTAGACTTTAAATTCACTGGGTATCTTTACCTTAAGTCCTGTGTAGTTTTAATGACTGTGTTGTGTCTCAGCAGCTAACATACAAGTGATTAACAGAACATATCCCTCTGCCACAGCTCAGCAAGGAAACAGTCCATGGGAACTAAAGGGATTTAATTCTTACAAAACTGCAACTTTGGTAAACACTCCCCTGATTTGTTTAACTCAGATTCTTTAGGCCTCACAGTAGCTTCAGCTGAACTTTAGTAATAATATTTGCAGATTTTATTGCCCATAATTACAGTACCAGTTATTTCATAGCCAGCACTGGTTTTGTCAGCGTGCATATGAGTGAGTATTAAGACAGACTTTAAAAACTCGGAATCAGTCCAACTCATCGCTCAGATCTGAGATGAGCGTCATCACTCTCAGATAGACAGTGTGTTTTTTTCTCAAATTGTTGAACTTTTTTTTTTAATGCAACCTCTTGGCTTCTCGCTGTTTCGCACTGGGACGTGGCAAAGCAAACAGACAGAAGAGCAGATGACACAAATACATTGAAGTTTCTATCTCCCATACCTGTCGACTTTCTCCTTCTCTTCCCAACAACCCCGCACACCTCTCACTGTCTCTCTCTCTGTTACCTTGGAGTCTGGCCGTCATGCTCCTGTGGCTCCATTCTAAAGGTTACGCTGTGTACCCACCGTCACTGCCTGTCACTCCCCCCACCACCACCACCAGCCACAATCACACACACACACACAATGCTCCATCAGTCCCAGGCCCTGTCAACGATATACCGTCCATAGAATCACCATCCCACCATTTTGCCTTTGCAAAGAGGACATTGGGGTGAATAGAGTTAGAAAGCTGGGACAGGTTTCAGGTTAACAGCTCTGCTGATAGAGGAGGAGGAGTTTGTTTGCGCACCAAGACAGACACACTGTACAGAGAGACATCGAAGGAATGTGCATTTAAAAATATGAGAGTGTTCGTGCATATCTATCTGCAGTCTGCTGGCCTTGGCACATGGAATTAAAATGCTGCTCACTTGACAGAAATCAACGGGGTCCACAGAGGCCTCATCTCCTTGCCGCCTCCCTCTTCCGACATTACTCCCCCCCTTTTTTTCTCTCAAAGATGAATCCTCTGCAAAATGAGCAGAAGGGAGTGTCTGATGAGGAAAAAAGGGATAAAACAAGAGGAGGAACTTCAAATTATACCAGCCACATGGAATAAATTGAGGTAGTGGAATTTGTTGCACACTTGTTTCTTATGTAAGACTGATGACAAACCTTTTTTTGGCAGTGTATTTGGACACCATTACAGCCCTTTTGTCTTGTATTCTGAAGATTTTAAGAAGTTTTTATAGATCTTATTAGCAACAACATAAAAATGTTAAGGAAAAACAAAAGCTGCCTAGACTATGTTTAGAATCAACATGTATTTAAAGATGAACAAAATGACATTTTTAAGTTTGAGCGGGACTCACTGAAAAATTGGTCAGGATGGATGGCAGATAAAGAATAGAAGAAATGTACAACGAATGTGTAAATCATGGAGAAAGAATTGTTATCTGTAAATTGCCTGTCTGATTTTTCCTTCATCAGATTCAGTTGTTACTCTGTCTGCTACTTTGGATGATGACCAAAATACCTGTAAACCGATAAAATCTGCCTGAGCTAGCTAACATAACCCTAGGAAAAGACATGCGCCATAGATTCAACTGCATCTACACAAAGCTATGCAGTTATTTGACAGTGGATGTTCAATGGCTTATAAATTTTGCTACTGCTGGAATTATGGGACATTAGAGACTTTACTTTCTTATGACTTAGGACGGTCTAATGAACCAAATGTTAAAGGGGAACACTTAACTACCTCTCCTTAGCATGTAAAGAACTTGATACTTCACTTTCATTTTAGAATGCCAAAAATATCAAACCTTAGCTATCGTTTGTGACAAAATATTGGAGCATCATGTCCTGACATCATCTAAATCTAACTACACTGGCCCTCTGTAAATTTCCTATTACAATAAAAAAATAAAAAATAAAAACAAGATTAGCCCTGTCATATTTTAGAAACTTCATTCACTCTATTCTTTGTCACAATCTGTCAGTAAGAAATACTATATATTGAGGAAAGAGCAGAAAAACAGTGAAAATGTTTATTCCACATTCACAGGAAAAGTATTAAATAATAAACAATATGTATCCATGTAAAATAACACGTATTTTAGTTTTGTAATGACTCAGTCATGACATTTTGACCTTGTTGTAATGAAACTAATTTAACTACAGTCCTCACACGCACAACCTCCTCGATAAAAGGCCTCGCTCTTTTAAAAATCATTTAGCATCGCCACTGCTCCCTCTGATATCTCTGTGAAGTTCTCTGTTGTTTAAGCAATAAATATTGTTTATTCATTTGTCTGTCTTCTCTCTCCCTCTCATCCCTCTACCCCCTTCTGTCTCTCCTTCATTCCCCCTCTCTGTGGGCCATCCTTGGAGCGTTCAAGCGCTTTGACGACATGCACTGCTGAGTTCTCAACATCTTGTCTCGTCACGGCAATTACACACACACTCACACACTCTCACACACACATACACACATTTAACATACTCAGTACACTTGAAACATGTTCCAAAGTGTCTCTTATATTGAAAGATACAGTATACTCTTTGAAGTCCTATCAAATACAAAAATTACCTTTTTTTGGTGATTTAGAACAGGAAAAACTCCCTGTATCTTAGCTGGATGACCCTCTCCTATCCAGAAAAAAAATCACACACTGCTTTGTACTCCAGCAAGACAGATAGTTGAATTTAGAAGTAAGAGACTGAGGGAGTGAGCAGGTGGTCTGAGAGGTCAGGGCAGGGACCAGTCACTGACCCCCTCCATACTACTGTGAAAGGATAAGGGTTAATTAACAGCAGACTTTAATCGCCTCTGATGAATGATTCATAGCTTCTTGGTTTATAGTCAGTATTTAAAACACATGGACGGAGCCAGAGCAGACATGAATTATTCAGGTCCTGTGGTGCCCAGCGCCACATTTCACTCACACGGAGCGAAAGACAAGGCTGAATTTTAGCCTGTGAGCATCTAGCTAGTCTCTTGATAAAGAGCAAACAATTAATTTATTGCAATCCTGCGATTCATATCAAAATCAGACAAATGCAGGGAGAAGGGTTAAAGAGATAATGACTACAGCAATTTCCTCAAATGAAGTCATTGTGATGCATGGTCATTATTCAGCAAAAAGAAGAAGAAGACAAAGCAAGACACGAGAGGCAAAGAGAAATGTTGTAAGACTGTCTCTGAAAAAGACAGATGAACAGAGAAAGAGAGAGGGAGTAAGTTTGGTGTGGTGAGATTTACTGTCTGTGCTGTGAATGCAGCAAATAATAAGTCACCGGCTAAGCAGCTTCGATATATTCTTGAAATCCATGGCCGTCTTGTCTCTGCTTCCTCACCACATCATTCAATTTGTGTTCGCTCCTTAGATAAACTGTACTCCAGCCCACAGAAAGATAAAGGTCCTCTGTAAAACTGTAGGCCATATTTAAGGGCATAGTAATTACAACACTGAGCGAGAAATCAGGATTTGGGGAATTAAACTAACTGATGGGAGGCTAACTTAGGGGAATCCTTTCACCTTGTTAAATAATGCTAGTTTAAACCATCAGTTTATCAAAAATATAATGCAAATACAATGTGGCAGAGGTTGCTTATATTGATGACCTTCCAGATAATTATCACCTGAATCAGCTGCTTCCTTCAGCCTTACAGAGCTTTATAGTCGGTTAAATTGTCCGCCTGCAACTTAACTATTTGTTTCACTTTTAAAGGTTTCATTACATTGTTTTTTACAAAAGCAGGCAGCTGTTTTCAGCAAAAAAAGATCTTAAAATCTAAAAATGGCACAGCACCTGGCAGCTCAGGAGCTAGATCTTTTCCTAAGGAGTTGGTAGAGACCATAGACAGAGCAGAGCAGAAACACAACTGCAAATAAATATTTCAGCTGCCCCTCAGGGGTCGGAGGATTAGTTATGACAAGTTCATTTCATCAGTAATAAAGAAACAATCAGTAATTAGCAGTGAATTTAAAAAGTAGAGTAAAACTTGATATGAACTTAATATACATTATTTCTGTTGTTGTGGGTAAAAAAAATAGTTAGATCAATGAGAACACATTTCTGCCTGATACCACCAATCCTCTGATTCACCTCTGTGCCTTTCAATTTTGATCAATTAAACAGTTTCTCCAAAATGACTGGCGCATGTAGTAAAATCTTCAGAGAGTTAGTCACAGGTTCTTAGGTAAGAGGAAACAGTCTGAAAAGCTAAGGCAGATAAGCAGTGTGGATAAACTGACAGAGGGTTAACTCTGTCTTGGTACTGCATGTATATATGACTAATAGGGGACAGAAGTACAAGCCCCTTACTAATCAGGTGATGGGCAGGGGAAGAAAAAGTGAAGGAAGGTGATTAGTGGAGAAATGAGGGGTGACAGGATCTCGTAAATTCTTCAGCACACACTAAAACAGAGGAAACACAGAGTCTGATGCTTAAAGGAGGGAAGAGAGTGATGGTACATGCCATGACACATTTTTTGGACAATGTACATTGGAGTTGAAATTAAACAAAAAAAGCAGCTTGTTTCTTGTCTAGACAGGCTGTGATAATGGTGAGACAAATACAGTAATTTCTATTCTTTTTTTTGTCAGAATGAAAATATTTCACCTCTCATTTCTCGAGTAAATCCCCATCCAGTCCACTGGCCTGCTGTGGTTCTCGTGTGCCCCCATTTTGGACTTTCCGGGACTGCAGAGTTTTCAGGTAGTTCTCCCTTTCTCATGGGTCTCACAGGTCCAGCAGGCATCCAAGAATGAAGAACTGACATCTGTTTGTCAAATGTTTTCAATAAGGTTATCAATCAGTTCATTAAGCAAGCCTCAGTAAAAAATTACAGTTAAATGCCCCATTAGACAGTCAATATAATGTCTGAAGAACGGTTTCCATCACACACTGATTATCTACAAAGCTCAATAATCAGTCATGAACTTGCAGGAATAATTCACCCTCAGAAATTCCAACATGAGGAAGCCCATTTAAGCAAAACGTGCTGTAAAGAACAAATCATTTTTGCAAGAAGATCTAAATAACCAAAGGTCCAGTTATGATCATTTCCTGCACAACTGTGGTGCAAGTATTGGTTTACCAAGCCAGCCAAGCGCAAGCTAAATGAAAGGTTGTTAACCACAAGATAAAAACAAATGAGGCCATTGCACTTGTGGTTTGTGGAAAGAGCAAGGGCAAGTGAGTGAGGGCTGGAGGTAAAGCCTGAAAAGAGAGAGAAAAGGTGAGACTGTGTGGGAGGAAAACAGAAATAGTGCCAGAGGAAAATTTGTTTCTGTAATTATGTCGGGGAACATGTTTACTCAGCAGCAAGGAGAGGTAGAAGCTTCAGGTTAGGGACACAGATGGACAGATCAGTGTGAGAGAGAGAGATCATGAGATGGATAGTTCTTCATGTTTGAGCCAGATGGAGGAAAATGGATGGAAAGTTCACCCTGGTACATAATGCAGATTCTTATCCATAGACTTAAAACCACACACTTTTTTTCTCTCCACAAACCAGCTCTGGTGTTTAAACTGATTCTGGTCAAGATTTGTTCCATTTGTCAATTTTTTTTTTTTTGATTTGGATATAAAAACATGGCTATATAGCTACCCTTTTTTGTTGATACTGTTTTTTCGTTTGTATCTGTCTGTATCTTGTCAGAATAATATTAGTTTTGTGGCTAATGAATAAACCACACGGTTTAATAAACTGATGCACTATATTTATCTCCCATTGCCAAATTGTATTGAATATTTATCCTATTTACTGGAATACTGAATATCGTTTCCCTTGAATTAGAATGTTATGGGATGGTACAGATTATTCCAAGTAATAGTCAAAACCTTTGGTATTATTTGGAAAATGAGTTCCTTGGTTTGATCGACAGTAGACTTGATAAACACATGAAAATATAAATTATTGGTCTTGATTATGTATTTTTGGGAAAATGTGATATAAGCAGAATAGTGCCTTTCTAAGTGTACATAATTAAGACATCAAGAAAAGGGTGCCTGTGGACGATTCTGGCCACCATGCACTACAATGAATCCCTGATGATGGACAGCTCATCAGGCATTTTCTCTTACAGATATGTATGATATAGGTCTTTTTTAGTCTCTAGTCAATACCATGTTACAGCATACATGGGCCTGTTCTAATGAGACAAGTCAGAATAGCAATACATGCAAATCTAATGTTTTACAGTAGATATAATCACACTAAGCCTCAAAAGAAAAATGTGCGTGTCTGTGTGCGTGTGTGTGTGTGTATTAGGGAGCATTGTCCAGTATATCAGACAGCCCCTGTCATGTTCATGTCGCAGCAGCAGGGTATAGGAGGTGTTCTTGTCTCTGAGTGATGCGATGGCATGAACAGCATGGTTTAAGAGCTAAAAGAAGGTCATCGATGTCTCGCTTCACTATCTCTCCCTCCTCTTCTCTCCTCTCTCTGTTGCCCCTGTCATCCCTACTGGATGATCCCTCGCTCTCTCTTCCACCCCGCCTGTCTTTCTGTCCTTCGTCACGGGTTGCTGTGTTCCATTTTCTTTTTTTCCCCTCCGCATCCTGCTCTGTGTTGAACTCCACTCTTCTTGACTGAATTGTGCTAGATTCACAGCCCATGGAAAGAAAGAAGTATTTGTAAACTGTGAAAGTTAGAATGGCGGAAGTATCTACAATACAGAGAAAGAGAAGGGTCCCACACCAGCCCAGAATTGTCACTCATTCCCAGGAATAGGAAATTCTTGGAGCCAGTGGACAGAGTTTCCAGATATCTCTCCTGTCATCATTTAGAGAGGCTGTGACCTCTGAGTAGCATGAGGATCACAGCTGCTAAATTATTCACAACTCTTCCTCTTTTTTTTCGGGTGGGGGCTTCTGAGTGTGTCCGAGCAATTTGGTATATTTAAATGAACTGTTGTCTGTTTTCACAGCCACCATCTTTGGTAACAGAGGACTGCGTAGCATCACCTGACAGGCTCATCTGACGAATATCAGATTATATATCCCCCTTATCACCTCTGGACATCTCATTACAAATATCTACATCTACACACTGTAGCTGGGTGTACTACAGTGCAAGGTTGGGTGTGCAGTTTACTTATCTGAAATGATGCTGCAAGTCAATGTTCTGTATATGAATGTGACCCTGTAAATGTGTCCATAAACAAGACAAAGGGTCTTTAGCTGTACCTGTGAGTCTGAAAGGCTGAAATGAACTTCAGCTAAATGATAATGCTCGCATGGATGATCACAGCAAAAGTGGTAATGTTTATCTTTATATATTATCTTATGTTAGCATGCATGATACCTGCTAATTAGCAAGTATTGTACTAGCATGTATGAAAAGCTATGGTGGCTGCAAAACATGCAAAAAAGAAAAACTCTAGGGGCCCCTCGAAGAGTCAGTGTTTGGTTTGTCCATTTTCAGCCACTGTGGAAACATAGCAATGCAACCTGGCAACTCTGCAAAAGAATCTGCTCCCTCTGTAGACATTACAACTTATTCTGCACTAATGAAAATACAAGAATTCTTATTTTCAAGCGATTATATAATAGTAAAAAAAAGCTTATTAATTTTTTGTCCATGTACACCACACTCTACCAAAAAAATCCCCTCTTAATCCTACAAAAAGGACATTTAAGTTAAAAAAAACTGACAAAAAAATGTGTAAATGCAATGCTTTAAGCAGCAACAAATAATTTCTGTGTGTCTTCTCAACAGAAAACCAAAACTGTATAACAAAAAATGCTAACAACTTCTTTCATTTGTCAGGAGAAGAAGCAGAACTGACTTTGTTGATATTTCTTCACATCTGTTCCAGACATGTGTACACACGAGTGTATGTATGTGTGTTTGTGTGTCATTCACTCTGTGTGATCTTGCTCTGTGTTTGCCATGTTGGAGAGCTTCAGAACACAGATTTCTTGGAATGAGCAGCAGTTTGTTGGGACAGACAGGAGCTTTAATTAATGTTCAGTGTGGGGTGGAAGATTTCTGACACAGTGGCTCAGTAGGGATTCAGTAGCTACTTTTGATCCACAAGTAATGAACTGCATACATGATACTCTCTTTCTGCCTTTCTTTCTGTCCACACAGAATTTCATTTAATTTTCTAACATGTCAATGTATAACTGTAATGCAACTGCTAGTTTTTACACACTGTGTTAATCCTGCTTTCAAATCTAGCACCATTATAAGTACAAATTTTTGACAGCCTGTACAGTCACAAGGATGGCTGAGGAGGCTGAGGAGGAGGGGAGAAAAGTGATTGCTTCTAAATGAGACCCTTTTAAGTATTTTTTTAATTTGATCAAACAGCCCTGTGTCTGTGGCAAAATATCTAATTCCATAGTACCAATGTGGATATGAATTGGAGTGATAAATCATTATTTACCGATGTGAGAGGGCTTACTTAACCTTGGAGTGCTGGCGGAATTAAAATGTGGATTTCAGGGAGAAAACCCACTCAGTATGCTGACCATGCCATAGAAGGAGAGAAAGACACAAGTGCAAGGGGGAGGAGAAAAAAAGGAGCGTAAGAGCTGAAGATGGAGATGCAAGTAAAAAAGTCAGGAAAGGGAACAGGTGCAGAGCACAGAACAACACACAGAAAGACAGCTAATTGAGAGACGAGTGTTGTGCAAAGAATCTTTGGAGATGTAAGTGAGAAGGGGGGGAAAGGAATGAGAAGTAATCAGCAGCCAGGAGGTAAGGAACAGGTAGGGGAGGGATAGACCGGTTTGGAAGGGAGGAAGGTGGAGAAGACAAGTGAAGAGGGGAGGGTGGGTGTGGAGAGCACAAGACAGATGACAAATTGTGATTAATAGATGGGGTCCGGGGCAGCAGTGTGGAGCGCAACTCATTAATAGAGAGAATTAGAGAGGCTGTGCAACTCAATCTGCACACTGTCACTCGCAATCAAGGACCATAATCAGATCTGCACACAGACAGAGGTTTTGAGAGGCAGGGGTTCACACACACACACACACGCACACACACACACACAGCGGCTTTTTTTCCCTTACAAGGAATGTCTACAGGAGCATTCAATCCCCGGGCCTAAACTACCCTGAACACCTTACTCGACCCAAAACCCACTCATAATTCTGCTCTTAACCTCAAACTGAACTCCTTACACTGAACTGGCACTTCAAAAAGGTTAGGAAGTAAGGATTTTTTACCCAAACTAAATGGCAAAAAAGGTCACTGGTAAAACAGTTTCAACACAAGGTCTGTTTAGTATCTTTTTTGGGGCTTTTGATACCTTGTGGTGGTATTGTCAACTTTTTCTTGAAGGTAAAGAATAATTCCAGATCTGATTTTTCCAGCAATATGGATAAACAGTCCCTGAAGTGTTCTGAGAAACGGCAATTTGAACATAAGTTTACAATTTCATGGAAACTTGCCAAACCTCATTGGCTGATGAAGACAGCTTCAGGGACCTCGTGGACAGATTATTCTGTTAACTAAGGTCAAGAATGAACTTTCAGTCTTTAAACACCCATGTGAGTATTTCTGATCTTGTGTTCCTATGAAAGGACATCAACATGCCTTTCAAAATGCATATGAAATTTGAAAAAAAGACTGATTTCTGATAAGCTGCTATAGTTAAAGTTAAGTTAAGCACAGAAACTACTTGGTCAAGAGAAGAGAATGATCGTGGTCTTAAAAAAGATTCAACTGTTTCTGTTGGTAAAGCAACTTCATTCAAATAAATTAAAGAGGCAATTCAAAGAGCTTTTCAGAGAAAAAATAAAGCATTAAAAAACATTTAAAGGAAAATAAGTAATAAAAATCAGTATAATATTATTTAAAATAAAACGAATGAAAATGAAAAAAAGACAACAAATATCCAAAAACTCTAATGGTCAAGAAATATAGTTATTGTTAAGTTACTTGTATTTTTTGTTTTTACATCTTTTGAAACAAAAGTAATAAAATTGTCATTTAGAAACAATTAATCAAAAGCACAAGAACAAGAGAGATTTAATTTAGGTTTGACAGTGAAAAGAGCCAGGGTGCATTTAAGATCATCGGGGTGTTGGCTTCAGCTGTGTGTAGCGTTGCTGTTAAAACCAGTTCCACCCTGTTTTTCTTGAGGCACTATTAGCTGACCGCTTCCTAAAGATCTAAGAGCCCTGCTGGGTTTATATTTTTCAAGACCAGAATTTATTTTGACCCAAGATTGTTGAGTCATTTATAAACTAGCGACGGCACTTTAAAATCTATTGAGTGTAAACAAGAACTCTGGCAGCAGGGTTCTGATGAGCTGAAATCAACAGACTTTTTTATGAAGACCAGAGATGAGGTCTTTACAGTAGTCCACCCTGCTGGAAATGAAAACATAAATGAGCTTCCTCCTCTAATTCTTGCTATTTGTTTTAAATGATAAAATGCTAACTTAGTTATTACCTTGATTTAGCTCAGTTCTTAGTTTCATAAAACACCAAGAAACCTAACTTGGGTTTTCATCATTACATCTCTGTATTCAGTAGCTTTCATTCATCCCCTCTTGCTGCGCGGGTTCCCATCTTTATCCAAGCATCTTTATTTAAGAGAAAGTAAATGTGGCAGTATCTTCCTATTTACACCATAAACACTAGGTTAAAGAGTGAAGTGAATCTAAGGGTCCATGTAGTTGATAAGCAACATTATTTTCATGTATAATTTGACTTTGAGCGAGCATGTACGGGTTAAATTATACTGAGCCAAGGATCAAACCCTGGGGGGCTCTGCATATTCTTGTGATCTGCTTAGAACATGTCCCCTGCCTTTGAGATAAAAAAACTCAACTGACTGACAGTTATAATTTATGATCCCCATGTACCACAGCTTGAGCAGCACAGCTGATGTTTTATTTGAATCAGTATCAATCCAAATGTCATTTAGCACCTTTATCAGTTGCAAAAGGTAGTGAACAGTGCCCTCCTATCTCAAAACCACATACTTAACCATCCCCTCTGTCTCCTGCCTTTATCTGGGCCAACAGAGCATGGTGCCATGTTTGCCCTCAATCATTTCGTATGGGACACAAGCAAAATTAGTTTCTTAATAATTCATGAGGTAAATGGGATTTCAACAATGGAAAAGAGATGCAGTGGTGAGTCAGTGGGGTTTGTGTTTATCTGTTTTGGATTAAAATCATTATTGTAGTTTCTAGGTTCCTTCTTTTGTGTGTCCTTTGCCCTCAAAATTACAACCAACACTTGGTGTGAGGTCGCATAATTTGTTGGAAAACTTCATAGTTCCCTTATTTAAACAATATTTGCTGATTATCAAGCTGCAGTGGGTCTTTGCAATAAGAGCTTACTTCCTTTCCACCTTTTTTTTTCTGGCATACAGGAGTTATAATTTGCACAACCACAAGTGGCCCTTTCAGGTAAATGTAAAATAGCTTTGAAGTCAATGACTCCTGTTGAGGAAAGTGTTCCCATGCTATGCAAACACACACACACCACACAATTCTATGTTATTGTACACACAGTCTATGTGTCCCCGACATTTTCTATTACTTTTAGTTCTTGTCCTCCTCAGGTGCTCCCTCATTCTCTTAATTCTTGCTCACTCTGACCTGTGAGATTGCAGGTCAGGTTAAGCTCTTTCCACAGCCTTTTACTTGGCTTGTATTTTTGACTTGCTGTGTTGACAGCACCTCCACCTTGAATGAGCTGGTTAATACCATGGTAACCTCTCTGATCACATGCTGACTCCCTCATGCCCTGATTGGTTTCACTGATTGTCCTAAGCAGAGAAAGTGGCTGTCCTGCTGGTAAATCACCTCCATCCAACCTTATCTATCTCATAGTGCTGCAGCAGGAATGACTCATTCCAACACTTAAAACCCATTTTTAATGACCTCAAATCCGGTGTAACACAGTAGCCCCCAGCCTGTAGAGACCTGAGTTCAAACCGCCCCGATAGGTTTTCCAACAGGAGATGTAAACCCACCAGCTCAAAAGTGCTTCAGCCAAGAGGAGGGAAAGGTATCACACAACATGTTATAAATTTCAGGGTTAATATTTTGTTGGTAATTTACACTTTTACCCAATGAACAAACAAACAGATAAAAAACAAACAAATAGAAAATAAAAGTGTATAATTCAGTTTTTTAATAGCATGATAAA
>JAPZDV010000012.1:15805535-15878799 GCA_029814665.1 Acanthurus lineatus | reverse complement strand
AACAAATAGAAAATAAAAGTGTATTATTAAGTTTTTTAATAGCATGATAAATAACCAAATTTATGCCTTCAAAGTTTCATTTGTAGGTTGTGATAAAATCAAAGAAAAACTAAAGTTAAGAGGCCCATGTTGTGATCCGCCAACTGAAAGTCTGTTATCCATATTCCTCACATATGTTTATTATATGTTTTATTTACCCAACATCGTTATCTTTTGTTTTTTTCTTTGTTCTTTGTAAGATATCCGTTGCACATTTTCTCTCCTCCATTGTTCTTACTGATGTTTCTTCCTTATTTTCTGGTTCAAGATTTTTGAGACTTTTTTCTTAATCCACATTGAGGGTTTCAGAATAAAAATTTTGTTTTTTTTGTAGAAATTTAATTTTTTTTTTTTAAATTGGAGATTTTGAACTCTATAAATAGAATTGGCTTTAATTTCTTCTCACCTTTTTCTTGTGATATAAATCAAAAAGAAATTTATGAAGTTTAATCTTATCTAGAAAATAAAAATCATGCTCTGTTACATGAAGATATTGTGTACCAGTACTTGACTTTATTTCTTTATTTATCTTTTTTACTTAGTCTGTATTATTTAGGGGAGTTGAGTCAGTGGACCTTTGCATGAACAACAGTCATGTCCCTCCTTAGCCTTTGCCATTAGGTCTTCGGATCTCCCAGTCTGCTGTTGCTCTTCTATCAATTATATCTTCACAGCTCAGACATCTGAAGGTCAAAGAAGAGGTGTCAGAGTCAGGAACATGAGATGTAATAACCTATTGTGAAGTAATATTTTGTCCGATGGTATTGAGTATTGCACAAACCCTAAAAATAGATCAAACTGTTTCTCCCTGTAAAGTGGAACTTTAATTTAAAAAAAGGAGGGTGATATAGTAAAGGCAAGAATATACAGACATCATATATCATGAGAAAACAGAGACAGAGACAGATATTATCGCTTCACAGCTTATATATTCATCGGCTTAGTTAATATTTCATAGGGTTCTTAAAACCTCATTCTCTCTAAATTGTCCTCCCTTCTTGGCAATAATAATTTAAATGCAGGGAGCCTCAGAGTGCGTCACCACGGTGTTAGAGCCCACATGTAAATTATATGTGCATGTGTGCACATATGTATGCATGTAGGCACTCGCATACATGCCATTAAGTCACATAAAGAAGCACAGCCAGGCATGCACACAAATAAGTGGGTATAAACTGATAGTACACTGTAAAAGCACATAATACAAATGCAGACAATTCTTAAACCTCTCTGCTTTAGATATGGCTTTATGTAGAGACCACATAGTTTCCTAGTATCTGACAAACACTAGTTATTTTCTATCTCCAAATGCAAATGTGACTAGAGGCTTGGCATCTGCCTGAGGGCTCAGTTGGCTGACAGTATGCATTCTGGGGAGTGATCTATTGATCCATATTCAATATCTGCTACACTCTCCTGCTCAGTAAAGTTGGGAGATGAATAAATATGGAGCAGAACTGACAGCACATACAAGTATACTTGTGCCTTAGAGGACTAGGGGCTGACTAAATGGTTTACTTTTCTGTTTCTTGTGTAAATGCCCCCCGAGAACATTTGTTTATAGAAAGCATTTCAGGACAGATCTGTTTCTAATGCAAGTTTTGTGCGTCTCTAAGTGAGTGAGGTGGGGCAGAGGAACCCCCTTTTAAACAACAGGCATTAGCGCTCTCAAAAATGGCATACTTCGAATGTCCAATCTGAGAAAAGATGAATTTATTAATGGTATACATCTAAAGTCAGGTTGAGAAAAAGAAAAAAAAAGAGAGAGACCAGGAGAAGATGAGGGAGGAGGGGGGTTGTC
This sequence comes from Acanthurus lineatus, assembly GCA_029814665.1. NCBI lineage: Eukaryota > Metazoa > Chordata > Actinopteri > Acanthuriformes > Acanthuridae > Acanthurus > Acanthurus lineatus. The sequence goes on along the minus strand of JAPZDV010000012.1, from coordinate 15,876,959 downwards.
AGCAGTGATACGTCTTTCATCACTAACGAGGTCTGAAAGCTACAGAAACACAGACATTGACAACAACCCTTAAAACACCACTCTCCTCCTTTCACCTTATCCTTTCCACTTCCATCCTGTGTGATGTGTGTCAGTCTCACATCTGTATATCTCACGCTTTGCACTCACACTTGAGTCTCTTTACACCTGCTGTTCTCACAAATGTAGCTCCATGTGTCTCCTTTCGTGACATCTTATGCATTTCCAGCATGTATTTTTACAAGAGAATTACAAGACTATGATCCCTGTATTACAGTTACCTACAGCTGGCATGCTTAATGTTAAACAAGGAGCTTTTTAATCCACTAAAGAGCATCATCGTGATTATGTAGCTAAACATAAAATCCGTTTTGGATGTACCTCTAACGAAAAATAAATGTTCAATATTTGACAGCAAACAACAACCTTTGATTAAACTATAATACAGATGTAGTCATTTGATTTGTGAAAAGGTCACATGCAGGACGGGACGGTGTATCTGTGTGTGTTTGTGTGTGTGTGTTTCTGTGCGTGTGTGTGCGTTTGTGTGTGTGTGTGTTGCAGAGGGAGGGCGGGGGAGTAGTAGGCAGATGCTGAGGAGAGAGAAGCAGGACGGAAAATACAACAAGTGAGTGAACTGTTGCTCTGCAAAGAAAGTCGCTCTGCAGCGGGATTTCTGCACGGCGGAAATCTGTCAAAGTAACTCGTCAGAATATGTGATTTTATTAGAGGGAGCGCAGCGCACTTTAAATTATATTATTATTATTACTCTTAAGGAGGAAAAAAAATCCTGCCGTGCGCTCGGACTGCCAGTGAGTCTGCCTTGAGCATTTTTTAGACGGTGCGGTCCGGCCACCATGCCGGAGTCCTGGATGAGATGCAGCAAGTTTAAATATTAGTGTGACTTTGAGTTTGAACCGCGGCGCAACTTCACCCGATGCGACTGTGAGAGCGCTCAGTCAGTCCGGGAAGGATTTCATTCCGGTCCAGGACCAGTTTTTTTTTCCTGCGGCGTTTCCATCTGAACCCGCAGCAAGAGAAAAAACTGAGAACCGCTGAATAAAAAGAAGAGGTAAGCCGAGCATTTTTTCTTGTGTGGACTTAACAAAAAGTTTGCTGGTTTGCTTATATCTGGACGGTCAGCATATAATTTAAAATAGGATCCGTTTTAAAATTGAAGATTTTTGCTGGCCGAGATTGTAAAATAAATGGTGTCCCGTAATAATATCAAAATAGAGTAACCATTCCTCTTTGTTTTATTATTATTATGTACTGCAATTTGCCATGCCTTTACTTTTATCAATAATGATAGGTCAAGTAATATGTTTAAATAGACTTAGATTGCAGTAAAGCATTATGAATAAACTGTGGCCTAAAGCATTATTTAATTATTTAAAAATGGCTAAATAGGCTCATACAAATTCAGATATTACAGTAACTACAGATTTTAGAATTTTTTTGTGAGATTTCTCCATTTTAAGGTAGAAGGTAATATGTTTTATCGTTAAAGGATTTGGTTTTGTTTGTCCATAAATGTTTATTTGTGTGTGTGTGTGTATGTGTGTGTGTGTGTGTTTGTGCGCGTGCACATGTGTGTATTTTTTTTCCCCTTTCAGACCGCCAGAGTGATTTGCTGTGTAGCTGTCCCTACCTTATTCATTCTGCCCCTAAAACAAGAGTTTCCACATTTCATGCAATTTGGCCTCCTTCCCTCTCAGAGTTTGCCTTTTTATGACCTGTAGCAAATCTGCACTGTGATGGAGGAGTAGACTGATGCTGAGATAAATCTAATCCAGGTTCCTAACCACAAAAAGAGAGAGGTTTAAGCCCCTCAGCCATATAAACAAGCAAGGAGGAAGGAAAAACGAGCAGAAAATTAGTTGTTTCCTCATTCTTCTCTTTTCATTCCTGGACAGACAAGTAAAGCACCCTTCCCCATATGTGTTGGGTGAGATGAACTCCAGTGGGAATACTGTAGACCCCACCTGACAGCTTTCCACCCGAACAACTGACTGGAGCCTCCACAACTACAAAGCTGGATAAAAGAATAAAATTGCCTGAAGTCCAACATCCTGATGGTAAAGCTCATGTTTGACAGAGACATTTAGAATAATAATGGTAGTTTTGGCTTGCAAAATGATGTTTTATCTCTAGATAGGTTGAAAAGCCCTCAGAATTGAAATTGAACAATAAAAGGATACAAAACAAATCTACTGACCACCAAGAAATGGAAAAACCTGTTTACTATTCTTTCCCCAACTTCTGATTTTCTCCAGCCTTAGACTCGCCTGTCCGGCTCCCAGAAAAACCCCCTATTTCTTTCCTTCACCCCACACGATCACATATTTTCTCTCCCTCACCCTCTCTATCCAGTAGTTACTTTCAACCCAGAGTTCAGCCTGGCCGGCACAACCATTCCAGCTAAAGGGGAGGAGGACTTCCTCACGCTGGCCGCCTCCAGGCTCAGCCGCAAGAAACGTGTCATCGGGGCTGGAGTCGGCGTCGCCATGGTTCTGGTCCTGCTGGTGGCCATTCCCCTATTGGTTCATACCACTAAAGGGGGAGGGTCTGGAGGAGGGGGCGTGCATTATGAGATGCTTGGGAGCTGCAAGATGGTGTGTGACACTATCACCCCCCCACAGGGAGAGCTGACAGCTGTCTCCCCCCAGCCCCCGGACTTCCCAAACCGCAGGGGCAAGCAAGGGTTTAGAGGGAGCCCTGGACTTCCAGGTCCTCCAGGTCCTAAAGGGCCCCCTGGAGAGCCCGGCAAGCCCGGCCTCCCTGGTCCACCAGCGCCTGGACCCGGTGGTTATGGTCCATCCTTCTATAGTCCAAAAATCGCCTTCTACGCTGGCCTCCGGAAACAACATGAAGGGAATGAAATACTGAAGTTTGATGACGTGGTGACCAACATAGGGAACTACTATGAGCCAAGTACCGGCAAGTTCACTTGCCCTCTGCCTGGCATCTACTACTTCACCTACCACGTCCTGATGAGAGGAGGTGATGGGACAAGCATGTGGGCTGACCTTAAGAAGAACGGACTGGTGAGTGTTTCTGTGGCCGTGTTTGGGGTGTGTGGTATGTCTTCCTGATATTGTGATCTTAAAGTTCTGCTTTGTGAAACAAACTCTTAATCTACAAATAATAACAAACCAAAACAGGTGAAAAACTTATTGTGCAGAGTTTGATCGAGAATCATTTTTTACCACCAACAGAAGAGGACACAATAACAGGAGAGCTTTTGTGAACTGAGCTAGTGAAACATAAAAACAAACAACAATCAAATTAAATAGTCTTTAACTGCCTTCCTTAATGACACATATAAAGGTTTTGTTAATTGAAATGCTGATAAAACATTAAAATTGTAAAAATAAAAAACTTATTCCTTATCTGCCACAATTTTATTTAACGTACGATGATTGGGCACAAAAGTATCAAATCAAGGTTGTGAAGAGTTTTTAATTTAGGTTGGTTAAGGTTTGCCCCATGGTCACAATAATAACCTTGGTTAAAGCTAGAAAACAATTATTGTTGGGGCTAGAAGAACCCTGTTTACCGTTATTAGACAAAGGAAAGCACAACATCAAGTCCAGTGCTGACCCACCTGTCCATCCTGACCTCATCCCTCTGCAGACTCTGTGACTCTAAAACATTGTCACAGCACTTTTCTCTTATCAGACTAGAAAACTTGTCTTTGAGCATAAACATAATTCACTTTTGACATTTTTTGACTATTGCTGTCATTTTTCTTTTAAAACAGTCTTTAAATTACTTGACATCCTAAAATATGTCATAAACAACACTTCTTTCATGCAAGGTCAGGATTACAATAATTAAAACCAGTGCAAATGTGGCATTTATTGCAGACATATTAAATTGAACTGCTTTGCACCGCATATGTGTTGTAATCATTGGACTACCATGTTGTGAAAAATGTTTTTTTAACGATAAAACATTTAGAGCATCATAATGAAGTTTCAGACAAAGAAAAGTCTGAAGCAAAGGTTTCTCAAAATATACAAAAAACAACTATTGGCTGCTTACTTAGAGCACAGTACTATATTTTAATCATAAACTTCTTGTGTCCAATAACACTTTACAGTGTTATTGGAAAATGTTCACATTCTTTCAAAAAGTCATTGATGTACTTTGGAAGAGAAAAAAGAGAATGAAAAAGAAATGAAGGCAGGATTAGAATAGAATAGAATACAGGTGGGACTAAGAACTACTTTAAACAGAAAACTAACACTGTTAATTGTACAGCTTGCAAACAAAGGAAATAAGGAGAGATAGAGAGAGTGACAGCCAAGCGATCAAGAGGATAACAAGCCTCCGTGTCTCAGTGGAACAAAGTCAAAATGCAACAGCTGGCTACTAAGCCCTGTGAGGAGCCCTGATTCTGGTATGTGTGCTGCAGAACAGAAGAGTGACGTCCTGGGGATTACCAGAGAAGAAGAAATAAAAACATGCTTTGCATTAATACAAGCCAAGTCAAACTATGCTGTGTGTTTGATGGTGCTTTGTGCACATGATTTACTTGGTGCATGAACTGACAGCAATATGTTGCCGAGCAGACCATCAACCTGCTGGGCTGCTGTTCACTGATATGCTTTACAGAATCTACATCTTCAAAGACTGTAAATACATTAAGTGAGCCAACATGAATTCAACAGGGGACAGGCTAACAGATTGCAATGGAACTTTGTTATTAATCAAATGCAAAAAAAGGCCAAGTTTCAAGTTGTGTCTCATGAATTGAATCTGCAGAATTGGAAGCTAACAGTGTAGAGATAGACTGGAAACAAATGACATGAAACAACAGTCCCTAGCTTTAAATGACATTGGACAATACAGTTGAGTGTTATAATTCTTATGGGCTACAAAAGTGCTCTAGTCTCATCTTTGTGCATAAATTTTTAGGTTTTCTTAAACTTCTGAATATTTTTTTGTAGTCCTCGTCACTTGCTAATCCTTCCATTGCCAGAAAGCTGCAGCTGGGTAAAGGTATGGCCAAGGGGCAAACTCCCCACTTCCTTATTGAAGCCAACCAGAAAGTACAAAAACTTCCAATTCCTCGACTGACCGCTTGAGGCTGGCTCCAAAAGGGAGAAAACTCTCATTGGAGCTCATGTTAAAATGGCCAACTTTAGAGCAGAAATAAACATATTCACAGCCTGGTTCAAAAAATGTTTTTTTGTCTACAGCTTCTCTACCATCTCATGAAAACTCTGAGGTGGGTGATTTTTTTTCTAACTCATTTGTTTATTTTATATTTAAGTTTAAAATTCGGCTATTTTTGGATAAATGAGGGTGTGGCCTCATTGATGGACAGCCTGTTGATGGCTAGCCGGGGGCTGTTAGCTGAGTGGGTGTGGTGTTTGTCCTTCGACCCTGCCGTAGCCCCACCCCATTTCCCATAATGGTTTTTCGCTGTTTAGGCGGGCTCTTGGCAGAGTCAGGCCAGGACGAGATTTCCAAGGCTTCACTTTTGCTCAGGCAGAAACCAATGGGTGACGTCACGGAGGGTTTGTCCAGTGTTTCATACAGTCAATGGGTGTGGCATGCCTGATGAACTTCACAGGAATGCATGCTGCTGGTTTTGGTTACCTTCTTCAGCATTTGTTGCAATTTAAAAAACTCAACAACAGCAGTGTGACCTCATGGAGTCTACTAGAAATTATACTTTGTTGCAGTGGTTGACTAGAGCTTTACTCCTGCAAAACATCTGCAAACCTGGTTGCATTTGTTTGTTAGTAAGTTTTAAAAACATGATTTCAGTGAAATTTGAACAAAGTTACCAGTTTAAAGAACCTGTTAATTTTTGGTGTAAAATTAATCACTGCACTGCTGTCTCTTCATTTACTTTTTTATTTTTGCATCTTGTACAAACCATAATTGCCCATCTCAGTGGGTCCTTGGTGCAACCTGGATTCAGATGAAGATTATTGACAAACTAAAATTTCCTTCTTGATTAATCTCAGGCACTAAACATTTTAGAAAAGATTTGAAAAATGCCAATCATAATCTCTCAGTGCCCAAGGTAACATCTTGTAATTGCTTATTTTGCCTGTCAACAGTCTTAAAACCAATATATTAAATTCACAATGATGCAGAAAAAACAGCAAATCCTTATATTTCAGAAGCTGGAAACAGAAAAATTTTGGCGTGTTGACCTGGAAAATTAATCACACCTGCTTACAAAAGTGTTATTATTCATGAGAAAACTGGGAACATGTTCAAAATGAATAATTTTTTGTTTCTTTTGAAAATTAATTTAGAATTCCTGCATCAAGGACTAATATTTTTGTTTTTGACTCATTATCTCATTTTACCAAATTAGTGTTTAATAAGTTTAATGAAGTTTAACATTGAATACTTCTTGATTAAATAGGATTTACTATTTTATGTGAACTAACAAGACAAAACTGTGGTTAAATAAATATACTGTCAGGTTTACAAAAGCCTTTGCATAACACTTTGGCTTTACATACTTCCCAAATATACACATCATTATACTGTGGATCTTTTTTGTGACTGATCAAGTCCATATAATAGTTATTTCCTATTTCATTGATTTGACAGAATGTGCATAAAGTGCACAGTAAAGAGAACAGACAGTTAAATGCCAGATATAATTGGGGGACTTGGTTTTTCGCGTGCCTTTGCAGACATTGTCATTCCTGTCTTCTCCTGCTGTTAAATCTTTCATAGCCTTTAGATGAGATCTTCTCCCTCCCACCTGTGCCCCTCCTTTATGCACACACACCCACAACCACACACAGACACTTTTATCATCTACACTATTGACTCCTTCCCCATTAATTATCTTTTTCATCAACTAAATTATTTAACCCAATTCAGTGCAGATCTTGCCCTCACAGTTTCATTGCACCCACTGTTTTTTTTCTGTTAATAGACAAGTGTTCTTGTAGCAGAGTGAACCAGGTAGGTCAATGACAAAAACCTTGAGAATAACACAGGAAAGGTTTGTCAATTTAGAAACTCCTAAAGACATCCTGTGGCACTGGAATCTAATACAAGGCTATATAATTCCAACAGCATATCTAAGTGGGTGTTTTATGAATATATCCCAATTTGGCCATCATAAGACACACAAACATGCATTAAGGGAAAGTATGAAATTTGGGAAAAATAGCTGATTCACTTTCCAAATGTTAGATAAAAATACTGATACCAGTCCCATAAGGTAAAATATTAAGCAGGGACATTAATTTACTTAGCTTAGCTGAGCATATTGCAATTGGTCATTAAGAAGCATTTAGCCCTAATTAGAACAAATAAATGTCACCATAATGTTAAAATAACAAATTGTAGTTACTGAAATAACAACTTGGTAAGTCCTCTCACTAATTTTATTTGAAAAAAACCTAGAATTCAATGGTATAGAAACTTTATTACATTATTGTAACTGGCACTGCTAATCAACATGTCACATCTCATTTGTTTAATTTACACAAAAACCGTCAGGTAAAGCAGACAATTTGCTTTTGAGAGAGGTTTTTGAGTTAAGTCAAGCTAACAGGCTCTTGGATCCAGCAACATATTATTATAATATTTGTGAGAGAGAAGCACTGAGAGCAAATAGGCATCATTTCTAAATTTTCCTCGGTGGTCTTTGCAGCATGGATGAATTGATGTGTTTGTTTGTGTGTGTGTGTGTGTGTGTATAAGTCAGCATCTGTACACAACAATTGTCAGACTGATATGCATGGTGTTGATCAACGTCTTGTCAAAGGGAGCAGAGAAGAAGACACATCCTGAGGAGGGGTCACAGGCAGACAGAGACAGGCAGGACACGTTCAGACAAGTGGGCTGACAGAGACAGAGAGAAAGAGAGAGAGAGAGAGAGAGAGAGAGAGAGAGAGAGATGGGTTTTCACAGGAGAATGGACAGAGAAGGATAAGTCAAAAAGCAACATTGTAATGTGCAACCATATGCAACCAGGCATATGAGAGACATTCCTGAAACAAATCTGACTCATGTTGTCAGCTGATCATCTTAACAACTGGTTAATGAAATGTTACACTGACGTGCAGGTTTACACCAAGTTTGCGGAGCTGAATCACTCATTGCAAGAAATCTTCCTTACTCCTTGTGTCCCATAACTCATCAAAAGATTGGTGTTGAGGTAGATGACCTTTTCAATGGATATATAATTCACCACCAATATGTACTTTGCCCTTTAAAGTGATGAGCATGGAGTGGGAGCATGAATATTTATGGTCTGTCCAACATGGGAGGAACTGGGTTGGTCAGTTGGTCATTGTATAGCGTCTCACACACACATGCACTGTAGTTTTGGATAAAATCAGGGTGGAAGAGGCATTTTTATCATCTCATCTGCTATTGACACATGGTGGTCTCATTATGTGGCAGGGGCATTAGGTTGGATCTGACCTACTGGAGGATGAGCCTAGGCGACAAAGCTGTGCCTTATTAAAGCCCAACAAAATGCTCTGACATGTGGCTCAGTCTTAACAAATACAGTGAAAAGGTTGGAAGGAAAGATGAATGAATGAATGAATGAATGAATGAATGAATGAATGAATTAAAAGTGAAGAATTAAACTTTGAGTGTCAGTAAGAGTAATAGATTTGTGGGCTCTGATAAAGGTGCACATGTTTCTTTTTAATGGTTCAATATCTCATTAGAGGTGCATTCTTTTTAGCGAGATAATGAATACGAGTTTGAATTGAGCATGCAATGGGCGTGTTTTAGGCTAGCTCTAAAGCAACAAGCTGACACACAAGGTTCATGTATGTACCTTGAATAACTAATAGAATCATGAGCTAATTTAATAATCATGCATGTCACTTAAAACTTGTGGTGATTACAAACATGGACTCAATCAGGAAAAGGTAACGGCTTACTTCCAGTAGGTGGGTGTGATGTGGCTACAGTGAGAGGTGGAAGCTGCTAATTACAGTATGTCAGACAAGGTGTTAATATAAGCTTCACGTAGCACTTTATTAGACAGTTTCAAATGTATTCTGTTATGGGACACACACTTAGAGATCTGTTTTTTTCTCCCTATCAGACATGTGTGTGTGTTAGTAGAATTATTTATAATCATGAGAGATGTCCTGTGTGGCGCACTGGTTTTGTAAAAGACACAATGGCCGAACATTATAATGGGGGAACATTTTGCAACAAAGGATAAAAGTCCACCATTTCAGACAGCATGTATTGTGGAGCAAACAGAAAGAATCCTCTCATATACCCTGTAGCTTCTCCTTGTTTTCTCTTCTTGTCTTTTTCTCTAAAGTCCACACACATTTATACCCCTGTTCATGAACACAGCCATTATTTGACTATATGTTTCTGTTATAATGGCTGAGGCCATTATATTCTGTCGACTGAAACGACTTGGCTGGTTGTTACTGTTTTGTCATGCCTTTGTTGTGCTTGCCTTTTGCCTAACCATTATATCATTATTTCTGCTCATCAATGAAGCAGGATTTTATCCCTCGTATAAGCAGCAGCATTTCAGCTGTGTTTGATGGTGGCAGAGAATGAATTGTGGTAAAATGTACATTGGTTAATTTTTTTTTTAGAGTCGGTATAAGAGGTATATAAACTTCTGATCACTGAACAAGTTTTATATGATGAGCAGTGCTGTTGGTGCCCGTGCATGATGTGTGTCTTCATCCTCAATGTGTGTACAAGTGCAAAATACTGTGAACAATACTGTCTTATAAAGAAATAATGTATTTTAACTTAGAGTGGAGGTTAAGCCCTAGCTGATGCTATGCAGGTAGACTGTCCACAGAACCCATTTATATCCAATTAGAGCATCTCCTCTACCCTCAAAGGTTTCAGTCTAGAGCCAATTAGAGACTTTCTAATCAACATCTTGACACCTTGGGTCTTGAGTGTCATGGCAAAATATTAACATCTAGCATGCCAATTAGTGTGTGAGTCTGCAGTGCAGGAAAAGGGTTACATGTCGACCTGCATAATAGAAACAGGATACCTCAGGCTGGTACACATGGATGGAGGCAGAGAGAACACAGCAGCCTTTACACAAAAGGGCTATTTCAATTGCCCTTCCTCCTTCTCCCAGTTCACCCTTAGAGGTCCCTCAGGTAAGTTTAAGAGATCCCGTCTCAATCGCCTCGCTCCGCTCTGAGAGGTCTGTACATCACAGTGAATGAATCCTGTCAGTTTTATTACCAGAGGATCAAGGCACCACTGCGAAACAAAACAAAACTGAAAAAAATAACACACTACATGGACAGCCCACCTCCCCAGCCTCATTTATACCCCCACCCCCACTGCGCCTGGTCTGAAGCAGGCATGCTTGATCAGTTTGTTATCCAACAGGCTCCTTTTCCCATCACTCAGAGCCCCTCTCAACTTTGGCTTCCTTTACACAAATCTTGTGCTTAGACTGTTAAAAGTGCATGCAGCTGCTCAGCTGTCCGTGTGACCGTATCCAAATATCAGCTCTCACTTTAAGTATCCTTCTTTTCCATACGCCATTCCCTCCTTTTAATAATTTTTCCCTGAAACAAAGCTCTGATAGAAACATTATGAACACACACTTTGATATTTGGTCAATGTACCCATAAAATTTGAAATACAGTATGTCAGCCATTAAATATGTCACACAAATCTGTGGCACACAGCTGAAAATGTAGATTTTATTGAGCATTTAGCACTGTCAGTGAATTATTTCTAAACCTGTAAATTTCCCCTTTCTCTCTCTTTTTTCTCTCCCTCCATTAAATGTTGCCCTCCTAATAAAATGTGGAGGTAGTGTAATCTTTCCTTTTGTCCCACGGGTTTCCCTTCTCGGCAACAGCAGCAGATCAAGTCAGAATAGCGTTGGGCCAACAGACAGAAATTCACTCCCTTGTCGCTATCAATCTCCGCCACTGTTGACAATAATCCTGATTTGCCTTTCCCTCTTGTTTTCACTCCCAAAGCCCCTTTGCCTCCTGCCCACTTTATAAAACAAGGTTTCACTGTGATTGTTTCTGACAGCAGAACCTGCAGATTCATCTGAGCTGGTTTCAGTGTCACAAAGCTCTGCCGTGTCACCAGCTTGGGGCTTAGTCTGAGAAATTACGTATTTCACAGTGATGACGGAAGTTCTCAGATGCTTAACATAATGAGTTTAACCAATAAAACAGTGAAAAAAATATCACTTATAATCAAGGCCTGTCACTCAAAGTCTGATGTATGATCTTAAAAAGTTAAGTAAAAACAGTTACATTTTAAGTGAACTTTAATAAAACTATTGTAGAATAATAGATAACAGTAGATAACAGATAATAATAGATACATTTTCTTTTACAAGTCAAATGGGTTTCTAGTTTAAAATTAGATCAATTGTTAGATTTTACAGCGAGACTGTATTTAAAGTTTAACTGAAAATACAGAAAATACTCTGTACTGTATTTTATGATATAGTGCATTTAAAATAAAATCACATTTTAAATGTAACGTTATTAGCTGTCAGAAAAATGTATGGGGTAAAAAGGACAATATTTCCCTCTGAAATGTAGTGTAGCTGAAGTACACAGCAGCATAAAAGCAAAATACTGAAGGGCAGAATAAAACCAAATGTACCCTGTTTATTTCTACTACTGATGACTACCATTTTACAATACCCCAAAATTATATACTTTACACATATATTTCAATTTGTCACTTGATGTCGAGAAATATTTAAATTACAAGTAGGCTTAGTTTAACCTGGAGATCATGATGATGACTGTGGTAAAATTTTAAATGTCACAATCTAAGAAATATGAGCATAAAATACTTAAATTGTTAACTTGTCCAATAGGTTACTGTATATGCAGGGGGATAGCTTGACCATAAATTAGTCATAAACATAACAGTAAATGTCAGCTTGCACTGTCTGAGTCGAGGCTAAGTAAACGTGTCTCTGAAGGAAGTCACCCACAGAAAAGCACAAATAGCATTGTGTCCTTTTGGCTGGCAAATATAATTAGCTGATGTTCAATGTTTTAAAGGCCATTTCAGTGAGATGGTGTGAATATCACTGCTGCAACTTTGATTACCCTTAAATAAGGAGGGTGCACATGTAGGCAGAAACTAGCAGTTTGTCTTTATTGTGCTGCATGCAGTTTAGTCACATATTTTAACAGAAATGATTGTCACACTGTTTTCCCTGCACATGTAGAGAAATAAAACCGTTTTAATTGTACCTCTATGCTTTATTTGTAGCAAGTTACAGCAGACTGTCAGCCTTTAACTCGGCTGAAAATACTATCAGGGGAATCCTGCCATTCAACCATGTAGACAGATGTTGGATGTACAAGATGTCAGAATCTCTTTACTGTTATATTTTTCCTAAATCCTATTAGGCCTTCTCAGGGGAGCTGTTCAGTCCCGTCAGAGCAAAGCAGTCTAGCAATATGAAATAACAAAACGTCTTATATGCCATGTGTTTTTGCTCAGGTGTTCACTTGAGATTCATGAAAAAACAAAGGGGAAAGAGAGCTGCTCTTATCACAATGGAGTGTGTGACTGAGTGTATGTGTGTGTGTGTATGTGTGTGTGTGTCAGATCTTATTCTGACCTCCTGCTAGTATTTCATGGGCCCATTTGACCACTGTAGCTTTTACTGTGCCCCCATTTATTGTGATTGTATGGGAGTATTGAGAAGTTGGACCTATTAGACGGGGGAGCTGCCATGGCTGTCCAACTACCAATTATCGTAGCCTGCAGCCGTGTATAGCCTGCCCTGACACATCTGGAGGTAGGGAGGGATGCTCCGAGGGGGAGGAAGGGAAGAGGGTGTTTGTGGTGTTGGTGGGGGTGGTCCTCAGGAGACCTGCCACAGCAGCACGCCGTTAATCAATCCGATTTAGACCGGACAGGGACACACTTAGTCGCTGCTCCCACCAACACTGCCGTGGCGGGGGGAGAGAAAATGTGTGCGTGACCTGCATCTCATTGGAGTGTAAGGAAACAAAAAGAATGGATAGATGGGTTCAGAATGAAGAGATAGCAATGGGGTAGCGAATTGGAGAGGCATGATGGAAGGGGTGCGAGGTGTTGGAGGGAGAGACAACAATTAATGGAGTGATGTGAGTGGAATTAAAACAAAGGAAATGTATCGATTCATTTCTGTCTGAAGAAAGGGAATAAAAATGTTCACCTTCTCTACATGGAATAAATGCTTATACGGAGAAATATACTGAGTTGAATTGATGAAATGGGTGAGGAAAAAAGTCATTATTGGATGGAGGATGAGGAGAAATGGGTAGTTTAGTCTTGTTTGATTTGTCTTAGCAATCACAAGAGAATCAGGGAAGCCTGATGACTGGTGGAGATGATGGACCATATCCTTAGTCAGACCCAGTGCCGGAGACAAGGATTGAGTGAGGCTATGATATTTGCATTCATTAATATGTATGCGGTTGTGTACTTTATTTTCTACTATTAAATGGATCGTCTGCTTGAATAGTCTGTTACTTACCCAATGACTGTGCAATTTATTATGAGCAGATTTTCTTACTGGGAGCAAAAGCAGCTTACTTGGGCTTGAAACTTAAAATGAGATTGAAAACATTTACAGAAGCACCTACATAATGAATAAGATTTCTCTCTCACTCCATTAAAACAGCTGTTTACCTACAGTGAAACGTTGTTTTCTGAATTTTGACCTTTTTTAAAATGGGATTGTTCCTCTCCAAGAGTAAAGCCAAGTCTTAAAGGAAGGAAGAAACATGGCATTATATTAAGTAGCTGTGTTGGACCATGGGTGTTAGACATCATCCACATCATTATGAAACCTCTCCTTAATAGCAACATATATAGGAGCACTGTGATCTTTGAATGTGGGGATGTAGTATAGTGTTCTAGGTATCATTTTTGTGGTAGCTGTTATTTATCATGTACAGTAATCCTCCGATATATAATGACTTCCTTTTAAACAACTGGCTGTATCATTATACACCCAGCATCATGTTTAATCAGAGTGGATGACAGTCTGTTTCTGAGTTTCCACACAAATAAATCTGTCCAGACAAAGATTAAAGAGTGAAGAATGACTCTGTACACCATAAAACATTTTAAAAAATGAGTGAGAGGTTCTGTGGTCTCTTTGTAACACATGATGGATCTTTACTGTGTTGGTTTTGAATATGACAGACATTAATGGCAGATTAATGAAGTTCATAAAGTCAAGGTGTTGATGTAGATGTCATAGGAGTGTTGACTACATTGATTTGCAGTTTTGAGACTGTGGTGTTGCTCAGCTGTCTTTGTCCTTGAATGTTTACGTTTCACATGTTTAGCATTATGAGGAAGCCGAAAAAAACAGAACTCTGAGATATATTTTTCAAGTCTGATCTAAATTGTTTACTTCCTTGTTTGTTTATGAGCAAGTCAGGAACAGTCTTTATAAATTCACAAGTTCATAATTTTTATTCTAATCTGTGAAAACAGGTTTAAAAAAAGCATTGCCAAGTGTGACACAGACTGCTTAACATTATAAACTATGAGTAATTAATGAAACTGAAGAAAATACATTGTACTTCAGGTGCAAAAAAACAGAAGTTTATATATCAGCAAGTGTATGTCGACACACTCATTTTGTTTGCTGTAACTGCTTGACAAATGAACTGATGTCCTCCCTGATGCCATCCTTGAAATCCCCATCAGGCTCCTCTCTGCAACAGGTGGATCAGGTGTGAGCGTAACAATCCTCTGGAAGAATTGATGGTGGCTAAGAAAGGTTGCATTATCAGATGGAGGTTTGAGGCCAAAGATCACTGCACATCTCATCTATCCAGCCAGTGGACAGGAAGGCATCTGTGCTGATGACATTACACCAAGATCACAGAATGAAACAAGAAATAAAATGGCCACCTAAAGTGCACTGACAGGTTGAGGATGGGATTCTGTGAATGGATAAAAAAAACACACACACCTATCAAAATCATCATCCTATAATATAAAACATGTATTTAGAAGAACTATCTAGTTTGACTTGGTCAAGTCTTATCACTCAGTATGGTAATATTTGTGATTTTAACATTTATGTGTTGCATTCGATCACTAAATTTTATTATTTGTACTACATATTAAATGAATAGAAAAACACATATCATCCTGTGTTGTCACATACTGCCATGTCTTTTCAAACATTTAGTAATTAATATTTAGATGGCAGAAAGAGCAAAGAGGACTGTGGGTGCAGAGGTTTGTTCTGACATATGGATGAGACTAGTAGACTGGTAGACTAAGAAAATAGGCATTAAAATTGGCCATCTTCAATAACATAATTGACAAACGCACATTCATTATCATATGTATGTGAAAGCAATCGGAGAAAACAGAATTTACCACTAACTTTTCTTTTTTTATATATATATTTGGTATTAACATTTTGTCTTTTTATTTAATTTAGTGAGATTTATTGAAATGAGGTTAGAAAACCTTCATAATTCAATCATGAAATGCCTCAGTGGTGTTTGAATAGACTAAATATGTGTTTTAGTAGATGTTCTGTATCACAGCAAAAATTTGCAATATTTATGTCAGCAATCTGCAATGAGAGAAAGACAGTCAGCCATGTTTGTTTACATTTCTTCAAGGTTCAGTGTGTAGGATTTAGTGCCATCTAGCGGGTAAAGTTGTGGGTTGCACCCCACTGAATATACCTTTATTCATTCATACATTCTTCCCTTCCAAGTGTTAAGAAGAACCTACAGTGGCTGAAAAATTAAAAAAAATCTGAAGGGCCCATCTTAGAGCTTGTGTCATATTTAAAAAGTAAATTTAAAACACAGCTTCACTTTTTTTCTCAGAATTTATACTAAATTCTTAAATTGAGAAAAAATATAGATGGACATATTGACATCAGCGGCTACAACACAGACCACAAAACTCTGTAAAAAGCACTCATGAGAGTTTTTTATTTTATCTCCTTATTTCTTTCTATCTCTGTGGCCCATCACCATCTTTTTTCTCTATCTTAGGTGAGAGCCAGTGCAATCGCACAAGATGCAGATCAGAACTACGACTATGCCTCCAACAGCGTCATCCTGCACCTGGACGTGGGGGACGAAGTGTGTGTACAGCTGGACGGCGGCAAAGTTCATGGCGGAAACACCAACAAATACAGCACCTTCTCTGGCTTCCTCATCTACCCTGACTGACAGTATACTCACATTAATGTACTGCCTCTGTCTGTTATGGAGCAAAAAAAGAAGTTTCTTCTCCTTTCTTCATCTAACACACCATGCTGCCATAATGTAATTTCTCATGCTGTTCAGTACACACAACATGTAATAACATGATCACAGTTAACAAATAGAGTTTGAAGACAATTTGTGTAAAAATGAATATAGTATTGTATATAAACCAATTAACATTTACTTCTGATATACACACTTGTGTATTCATTATTCTATGCCATGTACATTATGTGTGAGCATGGCGAAACCCCATGATTCACATCTGTTTCACATGCACGCATTTGCTCGTACACACACAAAAAACACACACAAACACACAGCTGTGCACTCATGAATTGAACTTCTCCCATCAGTTGTTGCACTGAGACAAGATGACCATTTCAGCCACTGGTCTGAAATCGACTGAAATGATCTCTGAATGTAGACTGTAAATCGAAGTGTGTGTGTGTACTCGGCCGCAGCCTCTCGCCTTCACTGTGAGATGGATTTCCAAACGAGAAAAGTCATGAATATATTGATCGCAGCTGATAATGCAACCAACACCATGAACATAATCCAGTGTGTTGTATGTCTGTGTTCATGCCCGTGTGTAAGCATATGTGTGTGTTTGTGTTGAGGCGTCGAAGCATCACGTCGCTGTTAGTTTGACTTGAACAGTCTCTGACTCCTGTTAAGGGAGGGGGCTGTCAAGATGTTGGTAACAGTCCCTTAACACACACAGTACATCGATATTGAGGTTTAGCTTTGATATTTTCCCTGAGCCAGAGCTTATGACAGAGCCTCATCATATCCTGCTAATGAGGCTTCCTCTACCACCTCATCTGCTCAGTCACACACACACCTGGCATCCACAGTTTGCTGTACGACTTCACTGAAATAGTTTGACATTATTTGGAAATATGTCTACTTTCTTTCTTGCAGGGAGTTAGATGAAATGAAATATATTTTCATATATGTCCATTTAGTATCATGCTACAATTAGCAGCATGTTAGCTAAAGGGACTTCACAGCATCTATGTTTAAAGTTGCAAATCTAATTTTCAGGCTCCTAAAAAGTCAGAAATTTTGTAAAGAAACATTTAAGCCAGTTTGGGAGGAAAACTGGCTTGTGAAATGTGTGACATGTGTCTGATTGGAAAGTTACAGAAATGTTTAAACCTAGCTTCTGCTAATCTAATGGCAGTAAGATTTTTGGGGAGCTCTTTTTTCTTTCTAGGATGGTGTCAAAAAGTCATGTTGCTTTTCTGATGGTTCCAAACAAATGCCCTCAACATCAATCCTACCCAGTTTATGGGTTAGGGTGGTTGTCAAAGGGTTCACTATGATTGAATGATCACATTGCCATCCTAGGACAAAAATAAAAGCATGCAGCTTAACACAGCATTGGAAACAGGAAAACAGAGCTAGTTGAGCTTTGTTGACAGGTTACGGGCTTACATTCCACATGCAAGAACCTTTAAATAACATGTACCTCATTTTTCTTTAATCCAGACAAAAAAGGTTTTAATAGACACATTACAGACAGAACTAGTCTAGCTGTATGCCCCTGTTTCCAGTCTTTGTGATAACCTAGTCTAACTTGCTGCTAGCTGCTTCATATTTAACACACACATAAAGGTGGTACTGATCTTCTTATTTAACTCTCTGCAAGAAAGAAAATAATAATATTTCACAAAATGTCAAACTACTTCTTTAATTTTACTGTGAATATACCCACGTAAAAATGTTTTTGAAATTCAGGTGACTGTTAATGTTTTACTGCCATATGCCATACCTATAGGTTTTCTGTGCCTTACATGATCTTTTTCATTTTTTATTGTTATGCATGAAACAGTTTCCCTTGTTGAGTCCAGACTACATGTACAAGATGATCCTCGGGACACAAAACACAACCTGATGAGGATTTCTGTAATGAAAAAATCTTAAACAAGGGCAATCCTTGCAAATATTATTATTCACATAAAAAAAAATACAGATGCCAACTGAGGACGTCCATGTATATCAGGATCTATTCACTGTTGTAAATAAATGCCTCAAAAATGGAGATGAAGGTTAATCCTGTATGATGGGAAGTAACCGTGGGAACAAAAGCATGTCAGAGAAAAATGATAAATATGTTGATGTAACCAAATTATTATATGAAACAATTCTTTCTCATGATATACTGCTTAGATGGGTACAATATAATACTCCTTTGAGCACATCTCTTGTAGTTTTAGTGCCATTGAAGATGAGTGTCATATTGGTCCAATAATACACTTGTTAAAATGTGTGGCAGAGACTTAATTATCAACAAGTGGCTCAGGTCCAGCTTGCTGCTAGCATGACCGTACCCTGATGAGATTTGGATGTGAACTTTTCTGATGAACTCATTCTTGTGCTGTGATTGAAAAAAACCTTCCTGACGGTGTATATTGTACACAGACATTCCTCCTGAGTGGCTTTACATAAACCTCTGTGCCATGCTGCATCCTCCTGTGTGTGTTTTCTGGCGCTGTTACCTTTGCTCATGAGCAGTGTGGATTCATTGTTGTCACTGTACTTTGCAAGCTGAGTTGTGTGTATTTGTTATGTATGAAATCAGCATAGATTTTTCTCTGCCCTTAAAGAACAGGAAACATAATAAAAAAAGCATCTGGAGTATTTTGCTGTCACTGAGTTGGAGTAAATACTGCTTTTTCCTACTCTTTATTCCTTTTGTCTCCTTGCAGGAAAACTAAGAAACACAGCATGTGTTCACACTTGCTGTGATAAACTTTTTACTTTTCAGGGTGTTTATAAAATACAAAGATTGCAAGAGTTTAGCAGCATTTATCAGACTTGTCATATAGAGTAAGATTTTTATTCAAAGAAATTCAAAACAGAAAATCTCTCAGCACATAAATTAGGAGCCAGCAACCTAACCTATGCCACCTGACAAATCTTTGTTTCCTTCATTAATGAAGAATAATGCAGCCTGTTACCTGACTTTGTGGACTTCACTTTTTCACTTTCTGTTTTTATGAAGGTGTACAATTTTATGATCTTTCGTGGATTTTACATGCATTCATCTACAAACAGTTCTCAACAGCAAAGTGACATATATTCTTTTCACAAACTGCAAGTCTGTTTACTTCCTGTCAACAACTAGTCACATTACCTTCGCACCAGCTCTTTCTCCTTCTTTCATTACTGTTTGTCCTCGGTTCCTTTCCTCACCTCCTCTCCTCAGTTCTTACCCCCTGCCACCTGAAACATGAGCAAGGAGAGAAAGAGACAAGAGAAGAGAAGATCATACTGTTTTTTGTCCTTAAGTTCACTATTCACAGTTATGTTCAGAACATTTAATTTTACACTATGTGTCTTTCATCATATAAAAATCCCACCTCAGTCTTATACCTATATTAGCTGATGTAATCACTGAGTGTAGCACTAGCACTGTGGAAATTGGGATAAATAAACCAGCACCCACGTCATACTTTAGGCTTTACTGCATTAGTGAAAGTTCAAATTACTATTTTAATTCCAGCTGTTTTAATTGTAACTCCCAGTTTGATAAAAACACACGAAAAGAAAGCACAAATCCAAGGAAACACCTGCTGTTTTTGAGGATGGCCTTGAATTGCTGCAAGCTATGTTTAATCTGAATGTGACTGTGTTTACTGTCTGTAAAACTAATCAATCAACATTTCATGTACATCTCCTACAGGATTGGGAAAGGAATTGATTGAGTTGCTTCTTTCTATCCTTTTTATTGTTTTTTCCCATGTTTTTCTCATCTTTTTTCTTTATTGACTGTTTGCACAATGTAGTGTGACAAGTATATCAGTTTCACAGACTGCACATCTGTTAACTTCATGCCAACAGTAATGTCGAAATAAAAAACAGCTAATTAAAACCCTTAGTAATGCATTATCTCAAAGTAAGTAGTGAGTGTGATGCAGGAATTTAAAATCATATATTGTCAGTCATAATTATGCTTTTTTGGGCAAATGTTTTATGTAATATTAACATCAATGTTTTATCTTTTGTAAGTATTTCACAGAAAGCTTGTCAAGTGGTTTATATTTAGTGCCCTCATCTTTACCCAAACATTTGATTTGTTCAACCATTGATCATACCGAGAGCTGCATCTCATCTCATCTTATCTGATGCCTCGGAGGGATGTAATTTAAAATGAATTCAGTATTTGGATAACAGATAATGTGCTCTGAGCACATTTGAGGAGTGTTTGAATTATTGCAGTTATATTCAGTGTTCTCATCTCACAATCCAATACTGAAGCTGCATGACTGACAAGCTTACATCAGCGACTGTCTCAAGAGTCCATGCAAAATAGCCGACAGAACTTTTCAGATTTTTGTCAATAGCTTTTCAAATCTTTTAAAGACACTTCAAACCAACTTAATTCTCATCCAGACTGCCTCCCATTGCATGTACAGCTTTTCTTTATATATATATTAGTTTATCAATACAGGGCTGTGAGCTTTTGTGACTCAGTTTTTGTCAGTAATCTCATGACACCCAAGGCAAGTTTAAAATCAGACATATTCTAATATAAAGAAAATTTGTATATAATAAGCAATCATGTTAAATCATTAAGTTTAATTTCATTTTTTAGTTTATATTTGGGACTAATTTCTTTTTTAAATTTAATCAGACTTATCATTAAAAACTGCATAAAAAAATGTATAGAACCTGAGTTTCAGGTTGACTGTCAGAGAGATAAAATAAAGCACAGATGTCTGATTCCCTCGACCGTAGTTTAAGGAGAGAGTTTAAAGTAAATACTAATTTTTTTGACTCCTTGAAGAACCCTTAAAGCTAAAATACGTTTGAGGTTTTTTTTAAAGGTCTAATATCACAATGCCCGAACAATAACAGTATTTTAAATATTTAAATTAAAAGTCTCTTGGAGTCTTTAGCTGATTTTTTATTCTACAAGTATCTCAATCCATATAGCAGCTCAAACCAGGAAGTGTCTTCACCCCAAAATTTTTCACAATACTAATTGGACACATACTAATTGAAACATCCGATCTGACAGAATTACAACTACAGTAACCAGTTTGAAGGTAGCGTTCCCATTATAGGACCTGTTTCTGCACCTGCTGCTGCGTCGGCCCTCGGCAAAGCCAACCTGTGAAAATGAAACACAGACTGAAGAGAATTCTCACCTTACCAGAACAAAACTAGAGATGGATTTTTAATTAAAGGTGAGAAGTAATACTATTCTGAATGAGAGAGGTTCTTGCTGAATGTGCTACATATGAAAGGTTTGGGAGATGTTGGACAGGGGGGTGCTGGTGGGCTTGTATCTCAGCAGTCCCCCTCCCTGCCCCAGAGTCCCACTGCTCCCTCCTCGCAGATTCCAATGTTAAGTTAATTGGACAGGGAGAGGGCGGCTGAGGAGGGAAGCGTTCAGCCCCATTAGCAATCCCCCTGAGGAGGGCTGAGCCGAGAGGATCACAGACTCACAAATAGGAGGATTAAAATAATCAATAGGCTTCACTCTCTCTCCTTCAGCACAGACGGGTGCACCACACACACACACACATACACACACACCGCTACACAGTTATGCACACACACGCACATGTGCAAATACAAACACACAGACAGTCTGAGGAATACTAGTTCAAGGAGCACTACTCTCTTCAATGTTGTCTCTGGACTTTCACAAATTAGCCTGGGTCATGTAAGATTCACACACACACACACACACACACACACACACACAAATGCACACACATACGCTCACAAACACACACACACGGACCTATTCTCTGTTAATGAAGGTTAATTTGAGCCTCTGACTAAACCAGTTAAAAGGTCAGACACATGACAACAGTCTGACACTTTATTTTTTTTCTGTTATTTCTGTTCTCTTATGTCTGCTGAATTTTTTCCCTTATTCCTTATTATGACTTCTATGAAAAAAAAACGGTGTTAATTTTATATCTTTTCTAGATCAACTCATAATGAGAGTTTGGATGACAAAAATTGCATGTAGTCTCTAAGGCAATTATATTGAATCTTATTAATAGAATGTAATTCTGATAGGCAATTGCATTTATTTATTTATTTTTTACTTTCAAAATGTTTCTATTAACTACATGTAGGCTTTATTATGTTATACGCAGAATAATCAATTACAACATCAAGAGATTTAATTCAAAAGAGAATAGTGGGTAATAATAATAATAAGTAATATTAAATGAAGCTTTTGATTTCACGTCATTTTTGAAGGCCTTCATGGAGAATATTTTTTTTACATTAATTCAAACAAACAATCAAAAAGCCCAGTACAACTCAGAAAGACATTGTTTTGGTAGGAGGCTTATTTTTCCTCTTTCTTATTCTTTTGATCATTTAAGACCTCTGAGATTTAACTTCTGATTTTATGGAGGGGTCCCGGCCCCCAGGTTAAGAACCATTACCTTACGTAGTGACATGCAATGATCTTTCCTTAACATGAAAAAACCCTTTGAATTTCTTATATAAAAAAAAAGTTTTTCTCACACACTTGTCTGAAGAAGGGAGATTAGTTTAAATTTGCAAGACATACATGAATGACACCTAAAACCCTTATGTATTATCCAGCATTAAACATAAAAAGCAGGACATGGTGGACGTTTCTAAGCAATGCTGTCAAAATTA
Organism: Acanthurus lineatus; assembly: GCA_029814665.1. NCBI lineage: Eukaryota > Metazoa > Chordata > Actinopteri > Acanthuriformes > Acanthuridae > Acanthurus > Acanthurus lineatus. The sequence goes on along the minus strand of JAPZDV010000012.1, from coordinate 15,854,097 downwards.
TGACATCAGATGTACATGTTGCAGCTTTATAGTTTAGGTGAAATCAGAGTGAGAAATTGTTAGAAGTTTATAAAACATAAGTTCATAAAACCACATTTTTAGTAAGTCCAATATGTGCACTTTCTGCCATTAAAACTATAAACTTTGTGTCCAAATATGGGTCTAATTTCTTCACATGTACTTCTATTTGCCTGCTTTCTTTTTCAGGTGCCTCATCAGTGCAGTTACTGGTTTTGCTGCAGGAGGTCAATTCACTATTGGGAAGAAAATTAACTACCAGGTAAATGAATTCCAGTTACATTTTTTTTCTCTCTTTACAAGATGCACAAATTCATGCTTTGTTTTTGATTAGTTAATGCTAGCCACCTCCTGTAGTTTATTCCACACAGTAGCAATTTATTAACCTTTGAATCACACTCGTTGAGGAAGCAAAAAGTGACAGACTGAAATGCACTGAGAAGGCTGCGTCATACTTTTATTTTTTAATACTAGTAAGTTTTTTTAATTGCAGCTTCCAGTATTCATTGGCAGCGCCTTGTGGTGCATCAAACTACCCACTGATTGTGAAAATTGTTTCCTTTTTTAAGGGTATAAGAACAGAAAGACAGAGTTGTAGTTTAGCAAAAATGCAAAGCATCCAGTCTGTCTAACGGGATTGAACTTGACCCAAGATCTGAATGAATGTCTACAGTAATTAACTCTGAACTGGGTGCACCAAGAGCAGTAACATAGACTGTTCTCAGGACATCCCTATCTTGCCTCTTCACTTCCTTTAAATACAATTATAGTGGCTACTAACATGTGTGATGATTATATGCAAGAGGTTTTTGTTTTGGACATATCACTTATCACTACATTTTAACTCTGTAGGGATATGCAGGAAAACCTCAAGAACTGGTTATCATTACCAAGGTAAAAAAAAAAAAAAAAAAAACAGATGTAAATAATCACAGCTGTTTAACTATAGCTGCTTAGACAAGATTTATTTTGTGCCCTTTTCTTTAGCGCTTAATGCACCATGCACAGGACTTCTTCTGCCCCTTCATCACTTTTGAGTTTTTTCAATTATGCTGAAAAGAATGTGCAGACCAATAAAGAAAAGTAAGTATGCCAGCATTTCCCAGGTTCTGTATTTAAGTGCTGTTCTGAGCAACTTGAATTTTAAATTGACAACTACAGTTATAAATTGTGTTTTGAATGAAGATTTTGCATTTAAATATACCTTTGTCAAAAAGGGGTGTCATGCTATACATTTTACTGCCCGGAGGAAGGAACTGAATCCAATTAGACCAATCACAATGTTCATGTACTGCTTACATCAATAATGATAAACCAATTATAGACATTGACATGAGCTTTTCTACAAGAGGAGTAGTTTTACTCTGGAAACCTACAAAGTGTAGTTGTTACACCTGTGCACTTTTGCTTAAAAATTTGAATGCAGCGCTTTTATTTTTATTTTATAATGAGATGCCGTTGGATTTGTTTTAAAAAAACATAATCTTTTACCACTGGATCATGCCGCTACTTTTAAAATCTCTATAATAAATAAATATTTTCATAATTATTTTCTATACAACTGCACCACCTACTGTACATTGATTCGTGTTACAGCCCGGGTGTTTTCAAGCAGCTGCAGTACCAGACTTTGACCGCTGGGCGGCGGGCGACGTCGACTTGTTGTCTGCAGGCAAAGATGGCGGTACGGAAGAAAGACGGCGGCCCGAATGTAAAATATTTCGAAGCGTCTGATACGGTTACACAGTTTGATAATGTCCGCGTCTGGCTGGGAAAGAATTACAAAAAGGTACCGACCGCATGTTTCGTAACCATAAACACTGAGCTTACATTTTCACCCTGAAATGCGGGCACTTGCCTCCTGGGTAGGGACAGTGACAAAGAGAGGAGGGAGGGTGCTGCTGAACGTCCAGCTGTTTGATTCACTCGAGCCGGAATACAAAAGGATGCTGAGCCAACAGCTGCAGCAGATGCAGCCACGAATGGCGGCATCCCCATATGTTATTGTCGCTCAGCCGATTTAAATACTGAATACAGTCAGACCCGCGAGGTTGGATTTTGGTGTAAGGGGTGACTTTAGCCGGCCAGCCAGCTAGCTAGCTAGTTAGCTAGTCGGCTAACGGCAATGCAGCTCAGATCCAGATGTTGACTCTGTGGCGCGCTGCTCTGACTGAAGCCATGGCCTGTCTGGGGGAACTCTGAGTGGTGCGCTGGCGTTGAGACACATTAATTTAACGCAAATTACCGCGTTACTTGTTTAAAAACACCAGTAGTTATATTAAAAAAACGATATTTGATCCCCATCCTAAATATTATGAAGCATAATGTTTATTTTGTCCTTTAAAATAAATCAGATAGCTTTGCAAACTCCAGTTTTTGACATTAGTTACTACTCAGTGTATCTTTTAGCACGTCTACCAGCAGTTTTTTTTCCTTTGACCTCTCTGTGGCTCAGCTTTGACCGCCTCTATGTTGTTGTCCCCCGCAGTACATCCAGGCTGAGCCCCCCACCAACAAGTCTCTATCCAGCCTGGTGGTCCAGCTGCTCCAGTTCCAGGAGGAGGTTTTCGGTCGACATGTCAGCAACCCTCCACTCACTAAGCTGCCAGTATGTCTCCCTTTTATCTCTGACTTTCACACACATACGAGACTGTATCCAAGTGAGGTATCCTGACGCCGTTTTTGTTTTGTGTCTGCAGATGAAGTGTTTTCTGGACTTCAAGTCAGGAGGGGCTCTCTGCCACATCCTGGCTGCTGCCTACAAGTTCAAGAGTGACCAAGGATGGTAAGACTTTCTTTCCAGCTGGTTAAAATGACAGATCAAATGAATATAAATTGGGGTATCTAAGATTTAGAGTGCTCAGTTGGATTTTGGCTATGTTGCTGTTTCATGTGTAACTCCAGTCTAATTTCCTGGTAGGCGCAGGTTTGACTTCCAGAATCCTTCGAGGATGGACCGAAATGTGGAGATGTTCATGACGATCGAGAAGTCCTTAGTGCAGGTGAGTTTGCCTCATAAGGTTAATGTTTGTTACTCACATTACCTAAAACAGTCAAAAGGCAATTGCAGATGTTTTTAGTTGTACTTTTGTGAGCTGTGACAGCAGTGTTTTCACTCCACACACTTCACACACAGCTACATTCTCATTTGATTTTAAGAGATCAACTGAGGGCTCAAGCAAAAGTCACTGGACAAATTCCCATTGTTTTCTTTTCCCTGCTCCAGGCACCAGAGCTAAATAGTTACAATGAAAACACTCTGTTTGAGAGCTGTTGGTGAAATGTCAGGCTGTCTGAGCTTTTTGGATAGAAATAACGAAAGCCACCCAGTCATGTGACTTGACCAGTAATCCTACTTAATCAGTCCTGCACTGACACTAAAAGATGAACCAGCTTTTCTCATCTGAAGAGCTCAACAGCACAGAGATCTTATGTTTGTATATGTTTGAGTTTGTTCTCATTGTAATTATTGTAATTTCTCTTATCCACACATCTGCTACATTTCTTGATTTTAGAACAACTGCTTGACAAGACCAGTCATCTACCTGAGCCCTGACATTGAGCCAAAACTGCTGGGGAAACTGAAGGACATCATCAAAAGACACCAGGTGTGTGTGTGTTTTTTGGGGATTTTTTTTTATCTGATTTGTTCAAAGTCTAAGTATTGTAAAAAGAAAACTTCTCTACATGTGAGGCCCATTGTCAGTTTTGGCAAATTACTTTTATGTTGTTAGTTTAACATATGTTTCCTTATGTGGTCCCAGCTAAAATTAAGATGTTTTGTCTCCTTTTCAGATCACGTGCTAACTGAGCTTTTCTGTTGCAGGGTTCAGTCACTGAGGACAAGGCCTCCAGCTCCCATGTTGTTGTTCCTATTCCTGCCAGTCTGGAGGAAGGTGAGACTTCTAATGTTGTGTTTATGCATAGTTTTTTGTTTTTGTTGTGTTTGTTGTGAATTATACTGACTAACCTGCTTTGTTCCAATTCATAATTCTTCTCTTTGTGGTTCAGAAGAATGGGTGCGTCCTGTGATGAAGAGAGATAAGCAAGTGCTGCTCCACTGGGGGTATTTTCCTGACAGGTTGGTGCTGATATTAAAACCATTTAATATTTTATACTTTTACAACTGAGAACTGTTGCCTTGTCTAATGATGAATGTGAGAGGAGTAACTGATAAGTTCATGGTCGAGGGCAGACGGAGATGAATTGTACATCTCTCATTACATGCACATGCAGTTCAACTCTTTAAGTAATTTTTTAGAAAGTTTGAGGTTATTTTCCTTTGTGGTTTTTCTGTTTCGGCTAATTAAATATTGTGCGTCATAAATGTTGGAGAAAATACACAATTCTGGCCTTAATGCGGTCATCTGCTATCTCTGTCTCAAAGGCAGAAGGTTCATAAAGACATGAAGGCACCATTATGGGAAGAGTGCCCCTTCTTACAGTAGGATGAAAAAGTGGGATGCTGGGATCAAATGTGGCAGAAAGAGATGTCTGCATGAAGGCTGATGTCCATTTTCTCAGACAGTGCTGACTTGCAACTTTCTTAAATCCCTGAAACAAAAGTATCACAAATGTTATTAATTTCCCATTTTTTGTGTTCATTTTGAGTTGAACTACACAAGCATGTAATGAGAGCTGTACACCTCATCTCCTTCTATCTGAGGCTTTGACCTTTTTAACTGCCCCTTGTTTTGTAGAAGCATAACACAGTTCTCTTACTGTAGAGTTTACCTGCTAGATCTGAAGCCTTCCACTACCCCAAACTCTTAGTTACACTTTGGTATACTTGAGATGTTTTTACAAGCTCAAACCCGTAACTCTCTCTCCCTGTCTTGACTTTGCTCCTCTTACCATTCAGTTATGACACCTGGATCCCAGCCAGTGAGATTGAGGCTGCCGTGGAGGATCCTCCCAGCCCAGAAAAGCCACGGAAGGTAATTAATTTCTGCTCATGCTCTGTTGTTGCTTTTTGTCTCTTGTCTCTCCATTTTTCTTTTATCTATTGCCAGTTTTTGAAATCTACTGTGTGTCCTTCATTCTCTTTTAAATAGGTGTTAGTCTCTGTCATTAATATTCTACTCACATACCCGGCTAACTAAACATAATTCAAACTGTTCAACTGTCCATCTTATATGTATTGTATCTGCTTGTCACAGTCTTTTATGGGTGCTTGATGCACAGTTACGGATGACAAATTACAGATCCCTTGTGCAACATTTTAGTCTTTTATTACTAAACCTGCCAGAGGACTTTGTACACAAAGCTTGTGGCTCCCTCATCTCATATTTTCATCTCTTTGCTACACACTTAAGATCGAAGATCCGTGGTGAATTAACACTCCAAGCAATAGAATGTCTTTTGCTAAACCAACAATTCATAGCAGTGTCAGAAGCTCTTACTGTGTATTCGGAGCGCCACTCACTCAGTGCGCACCAGGACATCAAAGCAAATGCAGTGAAGCATTCAGACATTTAGAGCTGCGTTTACAGTAATCAGCAAACTGGTTTGGTTTTTTAATAGAAATCTTGTCAGTCTGTTCACTCACAGTGGAAAAATGTCTCTCAGATCATAACTTCAACATGACATAGTTGAATGTTGATTAGCATTTTTTAATCAGTGAAGGCTCCCCAAGGGTTCTTGTATCAAAACAAAAATGACTTTCTCATTATTGTCAGCTCAGAATTATCATTAAAAGCTTCCACTAAACATTAGTTTTCATTTACCGTAGCCATTCATTTCTAAACAAAACAGTTTTGAGCCTCAAAACAACATGGGAGCCAAGAAATACCTCCACTAATGTTTCTAGAAACAGCATTTCTGATGAGGGTCCACCTGTAGGTCCAATCTTTGTTTTATTTCATTTCTAGACTGTACTATGTGAACATAACCAAGAGACCGTTTATGATTTCAAGAAGATCTAGATTTGTTTGTCTGTCAAAGAGTGCGCACAATGTTCAGCACAGCTTGTTCAAACAGTTAAACATTAATGACATTTCACTCAGGTGCTTAACATGCTTAGTGAAAATATTTTAATATTTCATATTTTATTTGATGTAATAAATGTGATACGGTCGTTGTTTACAGGTCCATGCCAAGTGGATTTTAGACCTGGACCAGTATAATGAGTGGATGAATGAGGAGGACTATGAAGTGGGCGAGGGCTGTCCAAAGAGGAAGAGGATCTCAGCCAAGACCCTGACAGATGAGGTGACCACGCCTGACGAACGGAGGGACAAGAAGCCTGGCAGCGCCAAGAAGAGGAAACGCTCACCATCGCCCTCTCCTACACCTCCACCTCAGGAGAGCAAGAAGAAAAACACCAAAAAGGGGTCTGTGACCTGATGCAACTCATCAGCCATGCAAGAATGAAGTGTTGCTTTAAGTGTTTGTTGTAAAATCAGCAAAACCAGTTGTATCAGATATAATGCAAAGTATTGTTCTGTAAAATAATGTCCCTTTGTGTGTGGCCAGGCCAACGACTCCATACACCAAGTCGAAACGGGGCCAGAGGGAGGAGGAACAGGAGGATCTTAGTAAAGACTTAGATGAAGCGTCACCTGCTCCAGCATCTGAAGAGGGAAACCCTGCTAAGACAAGTACGTCAGTGCACATCTGTTCAAAATATTGACAATAAACCATGGACTCTAACTTAACCACTGAAACTAACTTAGACTTTGAAGCAGAAAACTGACATCATGCTCTCTTTTGCAGATAATACCAAGAAGGATTCTGACTCAACTCCAGTTAAAGGAGGAACAGATATGGGTGAGGAAGAAGTTTTTGTGTTTCATCAAACATGACAATGAGCTGTGCTGTTATAATGCAAGAAAAACACACAGTCACATGACTGTTGTCTCTCAACATAGAAGAAAACCACTTACTCCAACCTCAGCATAAGTCCTCTGTTCATTTCCACTATTAATCTACTAAATATTTTGTTTTCAGTGTATTCTTCACTAACCGTTATTTCATGAATTGAACAGATGAACAAGAGGATGAGTCCATGGAAACGACAGGCAAGGTAGTGTAGTTTGTAAAAGTGCAAGCAAATAAAACAGTAGGGATAGGTAACCGATATGTGGTCTTAAGTTTGTGTTGGTGTTTGAACAGGAGGAGGAAGAAGGCTCTCCAAGTGTGAAGGGGGAACCAGTGAAGGGCTCAGACCTCCATGAAGACAATGTGACTGAGCAAACTCATCACATTATCATTCCAAGCTATGCTGCCTGGTTTGACTACAACAGGTCAGAACAAACAGTGGCAGAGAGACACATGGTACTGATGTATTTTTATGTGAAAATTAAGAAAACACTCAGTCCCTGTTAGAGAAGGTAGCTGTCTAGAGTGATGGATAAAATGAAACCCATCAAGGTATCAGCATTAGAGATCAACTAACATGAGATGTAACATAAAACAGGATTTATTCAGATGTATCTCAGCTGTTTGTCCTCACAGTGCTATAACTGTTTTTTCCCTAGTGTTCATGCCATTGAGCGCAGAGCCCTGCCAGAGTTCTTCAATGGAAAGAACAAATCCAAAACCCCTGAGATGTAAGTATTTGATCAGCAAATACCACAATGGTAGATGATTGTACTACCAAGATTTTAATTTACATATTTAAAAGGTAATCTTGATACAAGATTCATACAAAATGCAACCAAAAACTTAATAGACTGCTCTGATAATCTGAAGACACAGCTCTTGTCACTGCTGATGATCTTGACATGAAGTTCAGATCATCCAGGGTCACAAAAACATGTAACTCTGGTGCTTATAATGATCAAGTGCTGAAACATAAAATACTCACTTAATGAAGTTATAGCTTGCACCTGCTACATGCACATCGCTTTGCAGCGCTTCATTTGTACACAACAGAATCAGTCTTTTAAGTTTTTGGTTGAACCTCTTATGGTTCAGTTAATAAGTTAAATATCTCACTGCTCCTCCTTCCTTCAGTTACCTGGCGTACAGGAACTTCATGATTGACACATACAGACTGAACCCTCAGGAGTACCTGACCTCCACTGCCTGTCGCAGGAACCTGGCAGGAGACGTGTGTGCAATCATGAGGTGGGTGGAGGTCAAATGTGGATATTTCTAGTCGATTCAGAGGTTTGACTTTCTTTATCTGCACTTTATTTAGACAAACTGGTGTCAGTGAGGTATACCCTGTCCTTCTGCCGCAGAGTTCATGCTTTCCTGGAGCAGTGGGGCCTGATCAACTACCAGGTGGATTCAGAGAGCCGGCCCACACCCATGGGTCCCCCGCCCACCTCCCACTTCCATGTCCTGGCAGACACTCCATCCAGCCTGGTGCCCCTGCAGCCCAAGACGTCCCAGGTTTACAAGCACACAAACACAAACAGACAAAAGGACCTGTACACACCAGTTCTGAGTAATTTTACATTTATCATTGTGTCATTGTGTAACTGCAGACCCCTGCTACCCAGCAGATGATGTCCTTCCCAGATAAAGTGAAGGACAAACCAGCAGATCTGCAAAACTTTGGCCTGCGAACTGACATGTACAGCAAGAAGACCAGCTCTGCAAAGGTACAAGATGAAAAGATGCATGACGGAAGGATCATTTTGCTGTGATTTACAGTGACCGAATAATTCACAAACATGTAATGTTTGTGCACAGAGTAAGAGTACGGCGAGCTCTATGAGAGACTGGACCGAACAGGAAACACTTCTACTACTTGAGGTACAAATGATCCTTAAAATCTATTTCGTGATATTCACAAATCCTTTCGTAAACCTTAAAAAAATCAAAAAGTATAAACATTGAGCTAACTGCAGCCCTAACTTTCCTCAGGGTTTGGAAATGTACAAGGATGACTGGAACAAGGTTTCGGAACATGTGGGCAGCCGTACACAGGATGAATGCATCCTGCACTTCCTGCGGCTGCCCATTGAAGACCCTTACTTGGAGGATAACTCCTCATCCCTGGGACCACTGGCTTACCAGCCTATACCTTTCAGCCAGGCAGGAAACCCCGTCATGAGCACGGTGGCCTTCCTTGCCTCTGTGGTCGACCCACGCGTGGCCTCGGCTGCAGCCAAATCTGCTCTGGGTAAGAAGAGGCTTTTTTTGAATCCTACGCCAAGACACCAAATAAACAAACTCAGCGTTATTTACTGCTGCACACAAGGTTCAGTTTGGGCTGATAGCTAGCATCTTGAGAAGGACTGTGGTTTGATTTAATTTAATTTAATACGAACGGAAAGTTAATGCAGTTTCTCTTTTCACCCATCTTAATGAACAATACTTGATGGTTATTTAAAAATTATGAAAATAATAAATGTATGTATGTATGTATGTATGTTTTCTTTGATCAGAGCTCAGTAAAAGAGGAGTTGTCATTTTCACAACACAACCCATATTATCTATTAGTCATTAATACGATGCATGCTTCAGCTGCAACTCTGAAGCCCTTTAACGCTTAAATAGTTTAATGTATTACTAGTGATAATATATGTTACTCATTGTTGTGAGCTGTACGTTAAAGCTGGGTGGCCCGGTAAGGTCCACACACAGGGTTTAATTTATTTATATGGCCTGATCTGGTTTTACCTCCTTACATAAAATATGGGCAGGCTTAAGTTGTTTTACTGGACTTGGAAAATGCATTTTTCTTATTTTGCACCTTCAACCTGGAATAACAAAACTGAACAATGTGAAGCTTACTTCATTCCCTCAGGGAATTCTTAATTGTTCATCCATATTAATTCTTAAGTGTTTTTTTTGTCATTTTCTACTCTTTATTAACACTTTTAGCTATGCTTTCTATTTGTATTTGTCCTTGTCTTGGATCTTTTTAGCCAATTTTTTCTGTTTTAGCTTTACTTTAATGTATTTCAGAGTTTAAACATAGACTAAGACAAGTATATTATGAGATTAAAAAACTTATATGGTATTGCATGTCAGGTTTGCTGTTCATATTCCTGTATCTTCGTTTTCACACACAGGAAAAAGGATTAAGCATAATAATTCTATGGACAATATGACTGATGAGACTAATCGTACAGGTCACAATGGAGTCTAACCCATTACTTCCACATAAAATGCTGCCAAGATCTCTCCACAGTTGACTTATGCAGAGACCCTCCTGGTCATTATAGATTACTCATCAGTCAGCCACACATCTTCAATTTGCTCTACACTGATGACCTTGATCCGTCTCTCTCCTTGTCAGAGGAGTTCTCTCGTATGAAGGAGGAGGTTCCTGCAGCGCTTGTCGAGGCTCATGTGCGGCGGGTGGAGGAGGCAGCGAGGATCAGTGGCCGACAGGACCCGCTGTATGGCCTGGAGGGTAGTGGCATCGCAGGCACCGGCCTGGAGGAGGGAGACAGGCCTGGTAGGATGAACACGCAAACCTTAAGAATACATACAGCATGTGAAAAATTCTTTGCAGGGAGATCTAAAAAAGATTAAGTCAAAAAAGCAAAATAAAATAAAAAGGTTCTGTCTCTTCCGTAGATGAAAGCAGTGATGAGAGTAAGAGTGACAGTCAATCAAGTGAAGAGAAGAGGGAGGCAAAGGTATGATGCATGTTCAGTATATTACGTTTCTCACTTATCAGTTCTGATTAAGTTCTGTAAAGCTCATTGTGTTAACTTTCCGACTCAGGAAAACAAAGATGGAACAATGGAGGAAGAGGAGAAGCAGACGGAGAATGGGAAGAAGGAAGAAGACAGAGGAAGAGAACAAGAAGGAGAAAGGGAGGCAGACAAAACAGAGTCAGAGATGGGTACGAGAACTCATCACAGGTACAGGAAATACAGGATCCTGATTGAAGGTGGAAAAAATAAACCATTGTGTTTGTTCTGTTAGGTGACGGGGAGAAGGAGAAGGATGGGAAAGACAGCACAGAGGAAGGACAAAGAGAAGCAGAAAGTGAGGGAGAAAGGAAAGCTAAGGTGGAGCGTGATGTGGGTGAGGGGAACCTGGCCACCGCTGCTGCTTCTGCGCTAGCTGCCGCTGCTGTCAAAGCCAAGGTAAAGTTAACAAGCCATGGTCCTTGACTTATTAATCCTTTTTTTGTTTTTCACATTCCCTCTCATTCCAAGTTTCATCTCTCTTTCTTCAGCATCTGGCCGCAGTGGAAGAGAGGAAGATCAAATCTCTCGTGGCTCTGCTGGTGGAGACCCAGATGAAGAAGCTGGAGATTAAACTGCGACACTTTGAAGAACTGGAGACCATCATGGACAGAGAGAGAGAGGCTGTGAGTGTGGGATTCTGGGATATGTAGTATTGTAAGAGATTAGCAATGTAAATGCAGAACAAAAACTTCAATATTTTGGGTTTTTTCTTTTTTTATGTGTGTGTTTAGTTGGAGTACCAGCGTCAGCAGCTGCTGGCTGACCGTCAGTCCTTCCACATGGAGCAGCTGAAATACGCTGAAATGAGGGCCCGCCAGCAGCACTTCCAGCAGATCCAGCACCAGCAGCACAGCCAGGCTGGGGCCCCTCATTCCAACCAGGCTGCCTCAGCCCCCCCACCCCAGGGCTCGACCTCAACCCAGCCACCTCCCAGCACACCAGCGCCGCAGTCCGCCCCCAGCCCCGCCCCTCCAGCCACCTCTGCCCAGGCTCCCGAGACCCAGCCACCTCAAGGTCAGGCTCACACCTCACCTCCCTGCCCCCCAGGCCAGGCCTCAGCTTCCCACTCCAGCTCCAGCTCCAGCACTACTCCTGTACTCCATGGTGAGTTCAAGTTAAATCTAAATGTAGCAGCTTTATGAGGTGCAACTGTTATGACAGCCAGATTTTTGCCTTAATTTTTTTTTACTGAAGGATAGGCTCTCCTAATTACATTATTTCATTTATTTATACTTATTTATTTATACATTTACTTGTTTACATATTGAACTGGTACTTAATGTTTAAGTTGACACAATGAGCAAATGTGTGCCATTTTTTTGATAACTAGTGTGAAGCAACACAACAGACCAGCTGATTAAGCAAGCTGAGACTTGAATGTGTCGTATGTACTTTACAAGTTTTCAGTGATAGCTGTGAAATGTGCACAGGAATGCCACTTTACATACAATTATGCAAGAAAAAGATTGATCAAATATAAATAAAACGCAAGTCAGATATCCCGACTAGTGTTAGTACAAAGCAGAAGTCTGTGACATTTCTGTCCGAGTTAGTTGGATAGATTTTTACTTTCACTGGTACCACGATGTCATCAAACGATGTGTTTGTTTTCATTGTTTTAATAAGGGACCTCTGCCAGCAGAAAATACATATTGTGAAATTACAAATATTCTCATTGAAATGAGTTTTCCTGTTCAAACCCAAAACAAGGACAACACTTCATTTTCTTAAGTCCTTTTAAAAATACTTCATGTCTCTCCTCTTCCCATTTTGCCCCTCTCAGAGCCCCCCGCCCCTCTTCCCGGAGAAACACTCCACCCCTCAGCTCCAGTTCCGCCTCCACAGTGAGAGAAAAAGAAATTGCCAGAGAAAGTGAATGACTCTGACCACTTTGAATCCTGCCTATATCATCTGAAATGAAGAAGTCATAAACCGAAGGAAGAGAACATACTTTACATGTTCAGCTTTTTTTGTTTGTTTTGTTTGTTGTTTTCCAACAGGACAATTGATGTGAGGAAGAAAAAAAAATTCTAACATCTAAATCAAACCGCCTCTGCTTGCCGCCTTTCAAATTGAATCTGAGTATGAAGAAAATGTACTTTTCCAACAGAAGCTGTTCACGCTGTGCACTCGACTGAACAGCGACATCTCACTTCATACTTTCAAGCTTAACACCAGAGATCCGGTCAGACAATAGGAGGGTCTTTACCAACATGCTGGCACTCAAGGAGAACAAGAGAAAAGACTCATCTTGTGTTTTCAGTGTTTTGGATATCATTGCATCGAATTTCTGCAACAGTTTTTCACAGCTTGTGAAGTCTCATGCATTGAAATCTCTCCCCCTGCTTTGTATTGTAGGTACTTACTAAAATATGTGTGAGAAAAAAAAAATGCACTTTTAACATGTTTCCCCAGGTCTCGATGGAAGACTTGAAGCATCCATGAAAATTGAACTTGAGCACTTATATTGTCCTTTTGTTGTCTTAAATACTTTGTCATACTGAAGGCTTTGAAAACGAGATTGGGAATATTGCTTTTTCCTCTCTATTTTTATCTGTATTACATGATCAAGCAGTCACAGTCAGGGTCTGTGGTGAAGGTCATGTGTCTAAAACCAACTTTTTTCTCTTCAAAGGAAAGTCTGTTATGAATGAAAAGGTTCAATCAAAAGCCAGATGGAAATTACAAGCAGTCGGTTCAGATGCAGCTTGAGAAAAAGTACTGTAAACTGGATTTTCTGTTACAAACACACCTTTTGTTGCCCTGTATTTATATTTTAAAGTACTGACAGCATAAGATTATCACCCTGTAAAGATTTTCTCTTTAAATGTTCCCTCCTTTTAACAGCACTTAGAGACAAATAGTCAGCGAGATGCTTCATGTTTGCAAATCTGGATTAACTCAAAGTCATCCAGGTGGTGGTTTTGTGAGGAATGTAGTTTTGTGCATAAAGAATGACTGAAAAAGAAAGTCTGGGAATAATGATTCCACCAGCGACCACATATGTGTTTTTATTCAAAATTAGATTTTTGTGTTAATGGCTAAACCAAAATGTTTTTTATAATCATGTTTATCTCTTATGTATTCAGTAAGTTTTATTGCGGTTGCTTTGGGAAATTAAGAGGGTTTTTTTTTAAAAGCAGCTTGTTTTTCGCCGGTGCATTTCAAGTTACGTATGAAAGAAATGTTAAAGCTGTCAAAAAAAAAAACAAGGGAGTTCGCACCTTAAACAGCTGACAATGGAGAATTGTGTCCTTAATATCTGCAACAATATCCTCACTTTGTATCCTATCAATTTTTATATTTTTTACTGTTTTTTCCATCTTTTTTCTTTGATATGTCAACATTGTAACTGTATATTATTACCTTTGCAGCCTATATTTACCCTCTTCACTGTTGTGTGTGATTGAGACGTGACTGCGAGCATGTGTGTGTGAACGCATGCCATCGAGATCTGTAAACCACATTACCGTTCAGTTTTATTTTCAGTGCCATTTGCTGTGTGTCACAAAGCTGGAGGAATTAAAAAAAAAAAACATGCTTCACTCAGCACACGGCACGTCATGTCCAGTGTCATGAAATATAATCCAGTCAGATGGTAAAACTCTACAGTTATTGTCCGTCAAGCCAGTATTGAAGACCTCACTGCAGCCGTGAGCGTAAATGGACTTCTTTTATCTGTGTTATTACTACATTGTGTGGATTTTGTGATATGAAATAAGTGTCTGTTCAGTTTCTGTATGTTTTTCACTATGCTGAAGGTAGCAGCAATTACCTTATTATTATTATACAGTAGAAATCAGTTTTTCCTCAGTAAATCATCACATTAGTGCTGACAATTACTCTGGCAGTTTGTATTAAAAAAAAGGCAAAAGAGGTTCAGGTTTTAATTACAAAATGTTGCGAAAAAATAAAGATGTGAAGAGGAGTCATTGTGTAGTGTTTTTTTGTTGTCAGACTGGTAAGACAAAAATAATCACATTCAAGAGAACAGAATTAGCTTGTCAGGATGCTGAAGAGCAGAGATTTAAGGACATACTACCTCTGCAATGAAGTAGCCACACTTATTATCAAGTGTAGGGAGAAAATTCAAGACCCTAATTTGTTCATAAACGCTCTAGAAATACTGTGCCTCTTGCAGAAACCATGTATTCATCATCAACAGGCTTTGTGTTAGTGTCCTGAAATTGTGCATATTAGTTCACTGTCACCCTTCCAAGCTTTACTGAGAAACTTGGATTAGACAGAGCCTTAACACAAGTTTTGATCTTGCTCGGTGATAATGTTTTAACACAACATTTTGTAATGGAACTGAAAATGAATAATTTCGAAGAGCTATTTGATTAGGTACACAACTTACATGCCGAAAGACACTTTGGAACCAAGTTTTTTATTCAATACTGTTTAATGTAATATTTTACATCATTATAATCTTTCAAAGAAAAAAAAACCAATAAGCTTTTGACAACAAGACAAACGGGAAAAGTTACAAAGATGGTTCAGGTGAAATGAAGGGAATGTTACTGCCAATTGTACCTGTAAGACTGAAGAAAGTTTGGAAAATGAGATTAAAGAGTTTCTTCATAGTAAAGACACAAAAGGCACCTCTGAAATAAAATTAATATGCCAAGGAAGAGAAAACAGATTGGAGTCATGGCGAGAAAAACAATAGAAAAACATTTTGGAGTAAAATTTAAGCTGGAAGTGTGTTTCTGACATCCTCAACCGTTCATAACCATCCGGACAAGCTCTGTTTAAAGAGAAACAAAAAACCCAAAATGAGCATAAAAACTGAAGACAGATGAAAGCAGGAAACATGCAGACTATAGCCAGGTGATGGACCGCTGCATAAAATTGTAGATCAGAAAATCTGCAATCTACTGTTCTGGTTTTGATAAAATATTTTCTTTCATTCGTTAAGCTGTCATTTTAATCTTTACAAAAGTGTCTTCTTTCCACATACTGTGCAGTTTTACCTTCATAGTTAATGCAGCCATTGGCGTCCTCATGTCCTGCCAAAAGAGTCTCCACCTCCTCCTCTGTCATTTTTTCACCTGGAGCACAAAGAGAGATCAGTGAGTATTTCAAGATACAATAAAAAATAATGACAACAGGAGGGGAAAGAGTTTGCTTGCTTGCATTATTCTTGGTACAGAAAAGCGCCTGAAGGGGTTGTACTTAAGATACGCAAGACAAGAAGACAGATGTAGGCCATCTGTGACAAACAGTTAAGGATGGATGACAAATCTTCTTGATGTTTTGCATATATTTTACCTAGTGTAGTGAGGACATGACGTAGCTCTGCTCCCATCACTGTGCCGTTTCCCTCCTTGTCAAAGACACGCAGACCCTCTACGATATCCTCAAAGGAGCCCTGGTCTTTGTTCTTCATAATGGCCTGAAGCATGGGCAGGAACTGCTCAAATCCCAGCATCCTCTGGTTCATTTCTGTAGATGAATTAATAACACATAGAAACATAAAAGTGAAGTCAGTTTTGTAATTTTTTGTTTTTTTTTTTATTTTAAACATCTCTGAAATTGTAATGCGATGGGCCGATAGTTTTATGGATGTAGGGAATTTGCACAGGAGTTAGAGAGCCTCTTAATTGCCGAAATAAGCAAAAAAACAGTTTCCACATGATGGTTTTTCATCGTTTAGGCGGGCTTTGGGCAGAGTCAGGCGCAGGCAAATGGCAGCGCCCAGGACGAGATTTCTGAGGCTTTACTTTTGCTCAGGCAGAAACCAATGAATGAAGTCATGGAGGATTTGTCCACTGTTTTATACAGTCAATGGTTGCAAATCTGAAAAGCTGTTTCATAAACAAATGCTTAAATGCATTTAAACAAAGTTAAGTGTTGGAGTTTGTATTATTCAAAATTTTGACGCCAATATTTTCACTTCTACTGCAAATGAATATCAGCTCCAAATATCGGTTATTGGCCTCCTTGACTACTAATAATCCGTATTGGCCCTGAAAAAGCCCTATCGGTCTATCTCTAATTAGTACCATATTTAACACACCTCCATACACACCAGTTCCTGTTAAAAATAGCTTTTAAAGGTCATCATTACTGAAAAAAATGCTGTTCATCCTTATTTGTGCTCTCTCATTTTCTGACATTTAAACTAAAACAAAAACAGCTATCCAGCATACACACATGCTGATGTTGTAATGAGGGATTACAAATCTATGCACAACAACTTGTCTATGTAGTTTTATTAGGGCAATCAGAAACTTGCCTTCAGACTTGGGATTTCCCAAAACCTTGATCACCTCAGCATTGACAGGGTTCTGCCCAAGGGCCCGCATGACATCACCACACTGGCTGTAGCTGATCTTCCCTTCCCCCGTTCGGTCGAACAAAAGGAAAGCATCCTTGAACTCTATCATAGAGACAGGTAACTCAGATTGAGCTGTACAGTACATTATGTAAATACAAAATTTGGAAATGCAAAAACGTTTGCATAACAGCAGAAGGCTTTGAATCCTGCAGATACTACATGTTTAACTGTATTGAACAAAGATGTATGTAAAAGCAAAACAAAGTTTAAGTTGTTTTGACAGTAAACATATGCAAATAAGTCTCTGCATGAGAGCAGCAGTTGTAGATACTGTGACACTGACAGTTATCCTATCAGCTGTTGCCCTTGTGTTATTGCAAAAACTAGCATGGTGCAATTGCAAGGTGAGATTTCATCACAACAGCTGTTTACTAAAGCCACTAACTGCACCTGCATGATTGTACACAGGCTTGTATATGTGTTATAGAAGAAAGAAATATTCTTTAGGAGGAAGTAGATCTTGGGATGAACACCAGAGGTTAGTGCCTTGCTCACAAAGGCAGACTACCAGTGATTAATTCATTTCATAGATAATGACAAATGATAGCTCCTCCCATCTGGTAGGTCTGTAGCAGCAGAACAGGTTTTCTGGCCATGGTCTTACTTCAGCTTATATATCAGCTTATAAGCAAACACATTTTTTAGGGGTAGGGTTAGGGGTAATTTTATAAAACTGGGATAATTTTGTAAAATAACACGTAATCTCCCAAACTCCTCATGCACACAGCTACTCCTGTTGGTGTTAGCGGGTTGGAATGAGGGTTGTTGGGGCAAAATTCTCAAAAAGGCCTCTCACCACAAATTATTTCAACCTTCAACAATACTTTTGTCATGGTAAGCCTGTGTTTCAAGTATTTGATGTCCTGCCTTAATGTATACAGCCTTTTCTAATTATTTATGGTGTTTTTCAGAGTCTCAAAAATAAGTTTTGGTATTCTTTGCCAAGCCTTTAAGTACATCAGAGAGGTGAAGTTTGGTCCACACTTCATTGCTGCTGCTAATTATAAGCTCTCTTAATAATGACATGTTTAACATTTCAAGTGCATATCTCGACATCAGCATGGAACACACCATCATGCTTTATAATTAACTTTTTATGCAGGTTAGTACAGCATTATGTGGCATGCATTCGGTTAGTGTTTGTACAATTTAACAACCACTGAACACACTCACTCTGAGCCTCACATAGTTAGATAATATTTGGTTTAGCTCAGTCTGTCATCACAGCTTAGTTACCTGAAAGGACCCCGCGGTTTGCAGAGCAGACCCTGTGACTAGGGTCATAACAAATTTATACAGCTATTTAAAATGAAATTAGGCCTATTACGTCGATGACATGATAGAAAGCTATTACATTGCAAAAGGGAAATCCCATTTACTAATCAGATGGTAACTCACCCATGATCTGGTCCTCTGTGAAGTCACACTGGTTGAGGCAGTTAAAAGGCACACGGGAATAACAGTTAGAGGTGGCAGAGGAAAACAGACTGGCATTAGTGTGATTAATCGTCCATTAGCGCTAAAAATAAGCATTGTGGCTAAAGGCTTAACGTTAAAGCTAGCTAGAATGAGTGAAGCAGGCCAAGAGAGATACGAAGCTAGCGTAACGTTGACAGGATTAAGATGCTTTCAGAATGATACAGTGAAGGACACGGCAACGTGTAATGCAGTACTATCAAAAGCAGCTATTTTAATAAATAATACCTTTACTTACCATGTTTGAGTCTGGTTTCGGGTGACAGTCGGACGAGCGTCTTGTACGTTCAGCCTGCCACAGACTAGCTCCGGGTTCAGAACATCTCTGATGATGTCACCTCAGGTTGTGTAGCAACAGCCAATCACATGGCTCCATTTAAAAGTCGCATCGCTCGCATTTTTGCAGGGACGCACCTACAGCTTCAGGGCATCGTTAGGTGACACGCTGTAACCTGTTTTATAGGTTTTCTACAGTCAATGGCTGTAACTCCTCTGTTTTTCAGATTAAACAACAACTTTGGTAATTGTAATGATGAAAAAGCCTCTACTAATAATATGATAACTTTGGTTTTTGTGTGGAGTTTTTCTATTTTATGAACCTGAAACAGCGTCACAGCTTGTAATATTTGGGAAATATCCCCTAAAGCTCCCTTTGTTTTATATTTATAACAGGTGTTTTTTGGCATTTCTTGGTAATAATGGCTTTATATTGATACAAAATCCTTTTTTTCTTGTGTTATGCAAAAAGTCATGTAGACAGGCTGTTGACATTTTCTTTTATTCCAACGCAATGAAAATTGTGACAGGTTGGGACATGTCTGTGAGCTACCTGGTTAAGAGGATCTTCATATGGGTAAAAGAATATTTCATAACAATTACAGCATGAGATATTTATTTAACAAGATAAACATCTGTCCACAACAGGTAGATTAGTAAATCAAAATACTGTGTAGCATTAACTTATTGATATAAACTGAGATTTCAGAAGAAAAAAAACAAACAAAAAAACATTTTATTGTTGGATAAAATTTCATCAGGCACCAAGCTGGTAGGCCTACATATTGTACTTTCAAATTCATGATGACATTGAGTGTTCAACTGACAATTGAGAATAAATGGGTAGTTGCCTTTCATTCTCATATGAAATAAAGACACATGGAAAATCCTTTCACATTAATGGTTTGCCTCCTCTTATTTTGCTTCTTCAGTGACTGACTCACCACACTGAAATCGGACAAAGTCAAGCACTCGAGCCTGTTGACCTCTGAGGAACTGTGCCACAGTCCTGCTTGGGTCTCCCATGAAGGTCTGAGGCAGCAGGCGTGTTTCACTTTCACCACAGGGCAGGTCATCCATGTTGCCTAGGGACACAGGGGCCTCTCCCACTATATGCTGTGCCAGTTTTCGTCCCAGAACCTCCTGCTCTCCTTCCTTTCCACCCTCAAATATGACCAGAGCACCATACCGACCCATGGCCACCTCAGTCTGGCCGCTCACACCACCATGTATATATGAACCAACGCACCACTCAGCAGGGATGCCCACTGTGACCGCTCGCTTCACTGACATGTTCTCACCGAGGCGACCTTAAGAGGAAAAAGATGCTTGATTAAAAAAACGGTTTAATAAACTGATTTTGGAAACACATACTTCCTTTTTTATCTGAATGATTTATTTTAAACTTCCTTCCTTAAGTACAGTCAGTTGTGTATTTTTAAGTTCTTGCCATGTCCAAAAATATTTGTTCTTCTCACATATTTGTTGTCTAGATACAACATTTTCTGTTGTCTCTTGACCATGTCAGGATTTAATGACAACAGAAAATGTCTGACTTACTTTGTATATTAGGATTTCAGTATTAACACTTTCACGTTTTAATATTGGCCTATTTTTAAAAACCTGCAATTGCTGATCTTTTTGGCCACCACAAGCAGTAAACAGAAGGTTTTTGGTCTCTTGCCTCTGAGGGAAACATACATCGGCTGAATGCTCTTCTTTGTTCATCAGCAAGCTGGCAACTGTGTCTGTCTGCTGTTTGGTGCTGAGTAGGAAATATACTGCACAGTAAGTTTTCAGAACTTTTTTTTTTTTTACTCAAAACAGTTCTGTGTATATTCTTTAAGAGCGGCTCTTCTCTCATTGGATTAATGTTTTCACATGTTTTTTTGATACACTGACATTGTAAAATATCCATAATAGCCACTTTGAGGTAAAACTTGTGCTGCCTAATTCAATTAGTCGAGCAATCCAGTCAATGAGTGCAAGTGAATAAAGTTCAGTCTTTAGATGTCTTCTGTCAGATTGGCAGGTTAGGATAATCACTTAGGTCAATTTACAGAAGATAAACATTGTGTAGAATTACCAGTCCTAACATACACAGGATGTTTTGTTTCCTTTGTGCCATAATGATGAGTTGTTCCATCATGTCTGGTATAATAATGAAATACTGGAGTGTTTCAAAGTTTCCACAGAAACAAAAAACGTACCTCTTACTTTAGGATTGCATAGAAAATGCATGCATTCCTCACAAATCCCAAAACTAGACTGCAAGGCTACAAATGTGCACACTTTATGCTGTTTGGTTATGTTACAGCATAATGCACAGATTTCTGCCTATCTGATTACTCTTCTGTCTAGCTGTTTTGAAACAAAAAATATGTATGAAAATGAAAGTACAAAACAATTTCAACTTCAATTTTAGAAATGACTGTTTCACTGCAATGGTAAAAACTCCATTTGAAAGGAGCACAGAAGGTGTGTGTATGTCAAACCAAAACATCAGTGCTTGAGCAGTGCCACTTCTAGCAGAAATTAACATTTTCATACTGACCTATTGTGAGAGCCACCTGGTCAGCAAGTGAAGCTCCTTCAGCCACACTAAGTTTGCTTAACTCATCACCTGTCAGGATGCTCTGAAAACAAACGTATTATGTTAGCAGAATCAAAGCAGAGTAAGGAAAACAAGGCTATTCTGGGCAAATAAATCGAAGGCAACTGGACTCAGTAATATGTATATTATATATGTATATATGTATATATGTATACATATTACCAAGTCCAGTTGCCTTCAATTTATTTGCCCAGAATAACGATGACCTGGATGAATGAGAACAGTCACAGAGAAAACGAGGCTGATGCTTTCTAACATCCTGATTTGACTGTGTTGTAAACATTTGCACAGTCTTTAATGTGTATTTATTCTCTCTTGTCAGCATGAGGTCTTATGCTGCATTTCACAGATGTCAGAAAAAGTTTGATATCTGACCTGAAAAAACAGTGCAAGTATCTTAGGTTAAATTAAATTAAATTATGGGAATTTCTAAACTCAAGCCTTATAATGTACAGAGAAATTGCCCCCAGCACAACTCCTGCCCTCACTCGGCGGCTTTACCTTCACATATCCCGCTTGGCTTTTGCTTTTATTCTGGTGGTGAGCCAAGGTGGCAAATGCGACATCTTTTACCAGCTGCTGGAACTTCTCATTGCGGGCAACAAAATCTGTCTCACAGTTGACCTGCATCAAACAGACAAGAAGAAAGACAAAAGCTACTGTTGAATACCATCATGTCCAACTGGGTAGTGATCGACTGAGGGAAAGATATTTGTAATTAATCTGAACTCACCTCCACCATGACTGCAGCTTTATCTCCTATAAACAGGCCAATCAGACCCTCTTTGGCTTTGCGACCCTCCAGCTTGTTTGCTTTGCTCCAGCCCTCCTTCTGGGCCTGTTCATGTAGCCAGGTTTCTGCCTGACAGTTCGAATAAGTTCAATCAATAACACATTCACATAGCTAGCAGTCACCAAAACTGTACATATACTGTTGTTCCTCAAACTGAAAATGCAGGCAAAGATGGAGGAAAGGGATTACCTGTGCTATGTCATTGTCAAACTTCTCCAGAGCTTTCTTGCAGTTTATGAAAGTGTAGCCGGTGCTTTTCCGCAGTTTCATCAGCAGAGCTTTCTCAGCCGCCAGAAGCTGACAAGTTGTGTGTAACGACTGTACATGCTGACAAACGCTGACCTGAAGATGATCAAGAAGATATAACATGATATGTAGTGCTGCTTAATAAAAAGCTCACCGACCTGGGTTGACTCTTTCTTAGCGGCTAGTTTCACAACAAATGTTATATAAAAGGAAAATATTCCACACAGATACCGGGTTTTAATAATGTAATTTTAACATAAAAAAAAGTTTTGATAAGCGATGAGACGTTAACACAAAGGTAGAAACGAAGTAATATCGATGGCTGGTAGATCATATACTAAGGAAGCTAACCAACACAGCAGACTGTGACAACTAAAGCTTCAGATAAATTTTAACAACATGACCAAGTGTAAAGCGTAATGTGCTCACCTTTGCGACGTCTCTTGATATGGCCCTAAATAAAAATGATAAAGACATCTTTACAGTGTGTAGAAGTGGATTGACTTATGAAAGTGCAGAATGTCATTGAAAACCACGCTGAGTATGGAAGCCGCGTATGGACATAAGAATGGATATGAAGTGACTAATTTCTGCTCAGCGCCCTCTTCAGTGCGGGAGTGAAGATGTAATGCCGAAACCGCATTCAGGCAACTGTCCTGACCTTAGAGACTGAAGCAATATTAAAATGGTGCGGTCAATTTCAGGGAAAAAACAAAACAAAACAATACACTGTTTTTTTTACAACATAGCTGAGAGTCTCGATTGAGATTTATTCTTGGTTAGTGAAGCATTGCATTTTATATAAGTAAAATATTGTGGTAGCCCCCCTGTGTTTTGCTCAAGTATTCTCCTGTAATGACACTTTCTACCACCACTCCACTTAGTTCATGAGAAGTATATTTTACTTTTCACTCCTCTACATTTATCTGAAAATTTTACCGTAATTTTCCGACTATTGAGCGCACCCACTAAATTTAAAAAGAAAAAAGATTTTTTACATATATAGGCCGCAGTTGTCTATAAACCTCAGATGTTCACGTTGTAACATGGGATATTTACACAGAAAAATATTTTTCCGAACAGTGCCTGTGAACAAGCTTTCGTGCAGCAGCCCTATTTCCTTCTTCGACAGCCAGGTCGATCGCTTTTAACTTGAAAGCTGAATCATATGCATTTCTTCGTGTGTTTTCCATGATGAGGTTCATGTGCATGAAGCGCAAAATGACTGAAGAATTTAGTGCAAGTGCGTTTGATTTAATTCGAACAGCTCCATTGGTCAACTGTGACCTGTTCGGTAATTTCATTGGTCTGATGTGATGAGGCTTAATGTATTGGCGGCATGAAGCTCTTTAGCCCGTAAAAAGCCATAAATTAGCAAGCGTGTGAAAAAAGTAGCGGCTTATAGTCCGGAAATTACGGCAGATGTAATGATTTGATTTTTTTCACACACACACGCACGTACGCACACACAAACAATTAAAATGTATGATAGAAACTTTTTATTTATTTATTAAAATCAACTGGCAAAGTAATCATTTTCATTGAAGAAATATTTAAGTGTTCTAAAATCTTAATTATGAGGATTTGCTGATTAATTAATCCATAGTAAAAAGTTACAATAATTTGTTGCAGTCCAGCAGAAATAATTAAATTTAACAACATCTTAACCAACTGCGACAGTACCTACACTTACAGGGCCAGATTTCTGCATTGTGTACTTTTGTGTGTAAAAAGCTTACTATAAGTACATCTTCCTAAATTTGACTTTAATAACATTTGTTATGCATGATTTGCACCGTTCTGTATTTTCACAGTATGATAATTGTACTTACCTAGAGAATATGAATACTTCTTCCAATACTGACTGCAAGAAAACATGTTGCCTTGTGTAAGTCATGTATTCTTGTTTATTACTCAAATAAGCAAGCAGTAAACATTATTGATAGCTACACTTGTTTTAGTGTTATCTTTACAGATTAACTTTATATATTGACAGTATAGGCTATCACAGGTAAAGCTGAAAAAATATTCAGCTATACATGAACCAAGTCCCATTTGGAACATAAAATGTAAACTTTCTAACTCTCAGTTGTAGGGGACAGTATGTATTTCAACTGCGCTGAGAGAAAAGTAGCGTTTTCTAATAGAAACCGCAATGCTGCTGTCCTCTTTCTACTGTTAAGTTCTCTCTTCTTGTTTAAAAACATAAAATAAATGGTCAATTGTTTAAACAGTTTCTATTTGAAAGCATCTGAAAGCCTCAGAGTATAAATACACATTTTACTGGATACTCACTAATGGATTACTTAAAGGATCTGCATACATCTTTGCAATGTGTTATTTGCAATAGGCGCATGCGGCGTGAGCATGAACATGAGCAGGGACACAGAGGCAGGTGAACTATTCTGAGTATACTAAGCTATCTCAGATAAACCCTGTGAAATACATCATCTGGCTACTCCGGCAGGAGAAAAAAAGTTAAATGTATTTTGAAAAATCTATTTTATTATTATTATTTTGTTTTGCACTGGATAAAAGGTTTTAGCCTTTAAATATAACAAACTTAAATAAATAAGGTTCATAGTTTTATTTTAAAAGAAATTCCACTAACTGCAATGTACACTAGAGCAAAACATCAAAGATGGCAGTTATTATCACACCTTGATATGGTCTTATTCTAAACATGAAAGCACTGTGGGTGCACCCAGCAGGTGTGCCAAGCAGGTGCCCAGTTTCACAGAGATGAGATTAAGTTTATGTAATTTTATTTTTATTTAATTGCCACTTTATAAAGAACAACATTCTACAACATTCAAATTATTATTTCTATACAAAGCATCATCATCATCATAACTAGGTGTGACTTTCAGTATTTGTTTTTATCTATTATATTTGTAGCTACCACAGATTAATCATGTCACATTTCTTGAATGGATGATTGCTTTACTTGGCAATAAACTGACTGATTAAAACAAAAGCCTACAACCAGGATGTTAAAATGTCAAATATGACAGCCCCTTTTATTCAAGGGACATAATTGGAAAGAACTGGCTGACATAATGACTAACAGGGTGGGTTGATGTTAGAGGTGTGTTTAGACTGGTCAGATGAAACCTGCTATAAAAGGGAGACCCTAGAAACAGCCAGTCTACTTTGTTTTCAGGTCAAGTGGAGCCACGATGAAGGTCATTGTTGTCCTTGCACTTTGGGCGACCCTGTTCTACCGAGGATACGGCGGTAAGACATTTTTCTCTTCTCTGTTATCACTATAAATCTCTATTTCAGGTTTTTATAACATGTTAAATAGTGACAAATAGGATTTAATTAAGCCTCTGACATGCCATTAGGATAACAAATCTACCCTGTTGATTCTCAGACTCATGTCAGGGTCGGTGCGGTTATGGAACAGACAGTAATTACTCCTGTCAGTGTAACCCAGCCTGTGAGAAGTACAACGACTGTTGTTCTGACTATAGTCAAATATGTAAAGGTTAGAGATAGATTGTTGTTTAATAAATTTTGCTGAAAATATTTAATTTACCGATGTGTGCCCTGCCTCTTATCACTTATCAAGTATCACTCTTTTGCCTCTAGCTTCAACATCTTGTAGCGGCAGATGTGGTGAGAGCTACAACTCTCAGAACGAGTGCCACTGCAACTCCTTGTGCCCCCAGTACAACAACTGCTGCAGTGACTACACAACCCTCTGTGAGGGTAAGACTGAACACACAGGAGTAGTAGCTGACTACATCTCACGTGCTACTCAGGACAGTTTATCCGCACTGTCAGTCAGCTGGTGTCTATCTGACAAGTTAGTGTATTTCCTAAACAACCCTACTGACTATGTGACACCTGGTCACTTTCACACTGAGTCTAAGTGGTCAGCAGTCAAACATATTTTTCTCAAAGCTTTCTTGTGTGTGATGAACAAAACCTACAATAAAGAAAAAAAATGTGACATTTGACAGCACATTTTATTTAAGAGACACAATCAGGATGAAAAATTCAACAGAGTACTGAAGTGCTGAATACTGCTGGCCTGGTGAAAGCGCCCTTACATGACCAGCAGGTGTCACTGTTTTGCTATGCATCATATTGAAAACAAAGCAATATGTTTCACTCCCTTCCTCTACAGTGATACTCAGTAGTGGAGGAGGTGATTAAAGCCTTTACTTACTTTCAGTATAGAACATAAATGGTCCCGATGGTGAATCAAAGTGTAACTTTCAAAATTTTACTCAAGTAAAACAAGAACTACTACTCACAAAATGTACTTGAAGTATTAAAGGTAAAGTGTTCACTATTTATAGAAAAGAAACCTTTTCAGAGTGTTTTATATAATTATTAACTTATCATTACTAATATAAACAGCATTTTAATGTCACCACTGGTCAAAGTGAAGCTTTATTTATACAGCATGTTTTTTTGTTTGTACTTATTTATTGCAGTTTGTTATAACTCTTTCAAAATGTAGGCACAGTATCTTCAACACAGTATTGACAGTTTTTTTTTCCCGAAATTTTGTCGAACATTAGTGTATAGTATAAAATGGAAATAACCTAGCAAAGTAACTCAAATTTGTATCAAATAACTTTTTACCGCTGTGCCCCTGAAAAGTATTAGTCACTGCTGAAAGTCAACACTAACATGATGAAGCTATTATCTGTGTGTGTTTGTGATGATTTACAGGAGGAAGCAGTGGTGCCTACATCACTGATTCTGAGCTCAAGTCTCTGTCTGAGACCCTCTACGCCCTGGATTCAAACAAGGCTTCAGCCTCAGATGTGACTCTTGACACTCAGACTCTGGTGTCTGACTCTGCGACCAGCGCCCAGAAAGATCTCTCCTCCAGACGGTAATAACATCATTTCATAACTACAGTTTTCTCTTCTTTATATTGATGTATTTCTCCTCTTCTCTGTGTCATTAGTGTGTGTGTATGTTTTTTTTTACTTCCAGCTTGTTCAAGTACGTGAATGAGGGGGCTCTGTTCTCCAGACCCACATACTCTGCTTTTCTGAACTTGCTGGACAACTACCAAAGGGTAACTGGACAGGCAGAGAACTTCAGTTCCCAGCAGCTGGCTGAACAGGACACCTTCCTCAAGGCAACCATCTCTAACACTGAGATTGGCAGAGAGCTGTATGCTTTCCTCTACAGCAAGGGTAACTGCGTCTGCTTCTAAAAGTACATCTTGACACACACACAGAGGCCTTGTAAGGCTTGTGCAGTGTACTTTAAAGTCTACCACTAGGGGGCCCACCTTGGACAAAATTCAAACATGACCCCTCTGTAAATTTAAAAACTGCTTATTTTAAGGCAAGTTGTTGCAGTTATGATGTATGTCATTTTTATATAATTTCTGAGTCAATTTATTGAACTTTAGTCACCATTTGGACATAAGAGAAAGTTATATTCTTGAAAGGGTAAGTCACACTTAACTTCCATTTATGTTTCAATAATCTAATATGTGTATATATGTGCTTAATCAGATTTAACATATGACACAGGGAGTGTCATTTTTTAAACAAATTGCAGTAATCAGCGATAAAGGTTTTGAAGTACCGCACTTTGTATCTCAAGCTGTTGGCCTATATTTGCCTCTTACTTCACTGACTAAAAGTCTCTGCTCTGGTGTTTAAATCAATTTTTTTGTGTGTGTGTTTAAAGGTGTCTATGACTCCCAGTCAGAGTTCATTCAGGACCTGAAGTCAATGTGGTTTGGTCTCTACTCCCGCAACAACAACAAGTTGGATTCCAGCGGATTTGAACACATCTTTGCAGGTCAGGACAGAATAGATTTCTGTCACCATGCACCACGTGTGTTTTCAGATGGTTGTTCTTTCTGATTACTGAGAAATACATTCTGCGATAGGTGAGATTAAGGGAGGAAAGGTGTCAGGTTTCCACAACTGGATCCAGTTTTATCTTCTGGAGAAAAAAGGACTGCTGAACTACTACAGCCACAGCTTCAATGGGCCTGTAAGCATCTCAAATACAGGTGATTTATACTGTATAATGTGCAGAATTTGCTTTATTTTCTCTGTTTCTTTCATTCGCCTGTTCTCAGTGGACTTCCTACCCTGATGTCCTGGGGATGCAGTTCATGTGGGATGGATACTACAAGCAGGTTGGTTCTGCAATCATCGGCTGCAGCCCTGAGTTCGACCTTGCCTTGTACAGCCTCTGCTACATCGCTCGTCCTGGAAAACGGTGAGCATTTCTACATGTCCTGTGATGTATTCTGGAACGTGTATCTTCTCTGATTTAGACCTTTTATTACCCCTCATCTGCAGGTGTTATCTGAGTCTGGGAGGAAAGGAACTCAGTATCCAGACTTATACCTGGGACAATTCTTCCTATGGCAATGGCAAGAAATTCATCGCCTCTGCCTATCCTGCAACCCCTTGATATAAATAACATATTCATGATACATATTCCTTATTCTGGTGAAAATTTAAAAGAGATGAGGTGATATAAATGTCACTGTCGTTCCCAAAATGTTTCAATAAAAGAGTCTAGAATCAGATTTTCAAATTGCTTTTTTTTTTTTTTAGAAGTGGCCCATTCTGACCTGTGAATATCCACTTGCATAAGTAAAACAGTAAACCAGACAGTGGATTAATCTGCAGCATAATCTTTCTGAGTAGTCTTAGAGTAAGAGAATGTGGTGCTCTCCCAGGGGCACGATCAAACTGTGCCTAATGGGGCAAAAAATGGGCCTTTACACACCCCGAGTGGGCACAATACTGACACCAACCCCTTCATTGGTAAGAGCATGTGTGCATCACACACAATTGCTTATTGTCTCATAAAACAGAACAACAAAAAACAAAACAAAATGCAGCCTTTTGCAGTATGAACTATAGAAACAAAAAGACATTAACAGATCCTGTTCTGCTTGACCTGCTTCAAACAGTAGCCACCAGCTAAACCTGTACTTATCAGCTGTCCATAAAGCTGTGTGTGTAACTCCCCAGTGTGGGGTTAAGTATGTGTGTGTGTATGTCTGTGCGTGTGTGTGCATGTGTCCAGCTGGGATGGGGGTTGAGTTTTTACTCTTTCACTCATCTAGGGTGACTAACAGGATAAATTCGGGTCTGCCGACAAAACAGGGGGACACACTTGCAGCCCTGTTTGAAGAAAGTATTACAGGAGATGGATCTGCCACTGATCCCATTGTCCAGCAGTCTCTGTGCATTCATGCAAAACAAGAGCACAAGACCAGTCAGTTTGCAGGAAAGCTGCGGCATTCAGTGAATTATTTGGGCCTCACATGCAGTCTAAGTGTTGAAGAAAACATGACAATAAAGTTAGCCCAGGGAGGAATTTCTCTCACTATTTTCTCTGGCCATATTACATTTTCTGAGCTGGTGACTCCAGAAATTAGAAGAGTAAATCTTCTCTCTTTTCACACTGCCCTCTTTTTAATGCCCCTGTGGAATCAAATTAAATCGCAGTGGGGCAAATAAAAGAAAAAAAGATTCAATTGTTTCTTTTGTCACTCACACAACTTCATAATCGAATTATAGCTGGCCACCCGCCAGCGTGTCCTCGCATCTCGCCTGAACAGGGTCCTCCTGGCAGATCTCGTGAGCCACCTGACTTTTGTTTTGTAATTATATTATCCCGCTCTCCCTTTAGCGTGTTGTGGCTAATGGCTGCGCGGGCTAGCCCAGCTGCACATGCAGAAACAAAGCTGCTTATGGGCCCAAACAATGGACCCGTGGAAAAGGGACGCCTGAAGGCGGTCAGCCAATGAGCACGCACAACGGGGGGCCAAAAGAGGGTTTAGGGAAGGGTTAAGGGGGTTTAGGGGTTGAGGCAGAAGGGGGGGGGTGTCTATTTTACACAGGAGTGGGGTCCATCAATGAGATGGTTAGAAGGAGGACACATGGTCAACATCACCCCTGTCTCCCCTGGGTCGGTGCTGGGCTGGAGGGAGGTTCAAGTTTGGCTTAGATGCCGGCCATTTCTAAAGTTGATGGGGGACCATGAAATGTAGAGCAACGTTCATTCTCCTGAGTTTTTTGTGTGCTTTGCAAACAATTTGATGACTGAATTGTCATTGCTTTTCCCAGTGGTATAAATTTTAGAGTGGACACAGACATATGCTGAGTTAAAGATACAATTTTGGTTGGATGAAGCTACTTTCACATGGTAACACTGCAGTAAAAGTATATCCGAGGCTGCTTTGGAATTGTGGAAACAAAAAAAAGATTTGATCAGTGCACATGCGATCTATCCTATCTCATAAACACACACGCTTACATGCACACACTCTTCATGCTGTGGCAATGGCTTCTCTCTAAGGACTTCCAGTATGACAGATGGACAAAACCCACTTTCTCCTACTGTCACACACAGAAACTCTGGGGATTGAGAGGAAGGTAATGTCTGTGTGTGTAGTGGAGTGAAGTTTTATCTGTTCTTCATATTTTTATTATAATAAACTAAAATCATATTTCACAAGCATTCCTAGAAAAGGTGAGGGACACAGTGTAGCTTAAGAACATGCTGAGTGAGCTGAGCAGCCAGTGGAGAATAGATGAGCATCTGAGCTACAGACTGTTAAAATAGAGGGTGTTTAAGAGAAGACCATCTGCAGCAGGACTTCATCATGTGTGGTCAGCACTCAGGGACCTTGGGACAATATGACATACATACTGTATTGCACTTGAGTACTACTTGTGGAACATGAAGACTGCATGTAACACACTAAGTGGGTCAAACAGAAAATGAAATGCTAAATGGGCAAAAAAAAGCAAGTTTCTGAACATTAGGAGACAACTCACATCCCTAAAGCAGGATAAAGCGCAAATTCTAATTTGTTTTGTTATCATAAACAGTACGATGTGTGCATGTGATGCGGACTCAAGGCCTCAGCTATTATATTCCCCTGCTACTTCCACTCTGGGGATGGCCTGGCTCTGCTATTCCCATTTCAGGCTGCAGGTGTGGAATTGGAAAGGCAAAGACCCATGGGGGAGGAGCAGCGAGGAAGGTGGTCGGCCTGGGAATGAGCGATGTATGAAAGCTCATAGTTCGAATGTGCAGAGTACCTTGTAACCGACCTCAGCCTCAATGTGAGAGCATGTTGTGCTATATTCTATTCTTTTAGCTTCTGTACTTTATAGCTTCTATATTCTTTTCTTCTGTGTTCCCTTCTGAGATGAGATCAACAAAAACAAGATATCTTGAGAAAACTCATGTGATTCAGATTCAGACTATGGACATTTATTTGTGTATACTGAAATAAACCAGAATGGAGTAAATTCAATAATCTGACCAAACACTTTGCCTAAACAGCGAGTTTTTACATATATAATATAATATAATCTGACATAATTTTACTGTTTATTTCACCCCTATAAATTTAAATAAGTGTGCGTGCCTAATTTGCAACTTACAATAAGTTAATTATTTGATCCATGTCGCAGTTGAAATGTCCCACTGCTGACACAAGCGTTTGGCAGTGGTTTAACAGGTAAACCACAGTTAACTTGATATAACCCTACTAATTAGCAAAAACTAGTCCTGTTCAAACACAAAACTTTACTGACATATGAATGTCCCTTTTACCTTCTTTTCCTTTGTAGTTAAGTGCAGTGTTGTAGTAATACAGTACTGTATTCGTTATACATCTCTGAAAAATGAGGATCTTTTACACATTTAAGATCAATCAGCTGTTTTTAGGCACAATGTCATAGTCAAGACCCAACACCTTACAAACTATTTTTTGTCTTCATGATAAGTGCAATGTTAAAATAAAATTTGAGACTGAATAATTTGTTTGTGGGTGTTGCAGGACTTGATGAATAAGTGCAAGTTTAAAGCTTGATTTGACTAACAAGTTATCAAAGATAATATAGCAAAAACAATAAACAATTGATAAGGAGTGCATCCTGCAATATTACAGTTATTAGCCTATGAAAAAATACCAGTATACAGCTAAAAAAAGTTGTTTAAAGTGTTTTTGGACTTCAGAAGGAGCTGCATGAAAAGATATATTGCCTCAAGTGATGTCACTTGAGTCAGTGTCTGCTGTTCTTTTCTGCGTAAATGATTATATTGCAGATTCCAATTTTACATGCAAATTTTAATTTAAGTATAAAAACAGAATAAAACAGTATATAAACCCATAAATAACAGCTCCACTTTCAGTAGTTGCAACTCGGAATTCTGCTTACATGTTATGCATCAATAACAGCAATAATCAGTAATTATCCCTTATAAATGTAGGAGGTGGGCAATAGCATATGCATTTAGATATTGGTACTTACTTTGACTTACTTATACTTTTAATCCTGAAATTCTTGTATGTGAGTCACAATTTTTATTTTAATTAAAGGGTGTACCTCATCCATCACTGGCAAAGACTGACAGGCCTTTCCTGCTGGAACATTCAGTACGAGTTATAGTGATTTAAGCTGCTAAATCTAGAAGGCACAGACCTACATACTGCGGAGAGGGACTATCAAAAAGATCCTTCCGATGCTGTAACTACACACCTCATGTGACCAAACTTACCCCGTCTGGTCAGAGCTGCCCCTTGGGTGAAATGAACTTATTTAACAGCCTGTCTCCGCAGTGCGAAGGGATGGATGACTGGAAGAGGGGATGGAGCAAACACCTGCTCACATGCAACTTCAAGCTGTCACATACAGTTAGGCTCAGCCGACTGAGCGCGTCTCTCCTCAGTTCAATGCAAACGTGTTGCGGATTTGGCGGCCGCCCTCGCAAGGCAAAGGCCAGTGGGCCTCTCCTGTTTGTCTGGAGTGTTTCAGTGAGCTTATGCACATCTCCCTCCCTCACACACACACACACACACACATACACACACACACACACAGGCAGGCAGGCAGTCGACGAATGGGGCCTCGGGGGCTCGAGCCACGGGCCGGCCACGCGCGAGCTCGAGCGCGTCAACAGAAATCAGATGGGAGTGGGAGGAGGAGCTTTGCCGTGGAGGTTAAAACCCAGAGCCCCTGCAGAGTGACCCACGCTGAGACTCCGAGGGACAGCTCTGCACAGGGAGACAGCGAGGAACTTCACCACTGCATGACAGTGGACAGAGTCACCAACACTGTGATCCACGGAGGAAAGAAACACAAACACGGCCAAACTTCCTAAGGAGATCCCGGTAAACAACACGGGTATGTTTCAGAATGTTTTTAAAGGAAATTAAGTTTGTCTGGAAGAGTTTACAGGGCTGGTTATGTACTAAACGGTTGATGTTTTTAAAATTTAAATTAAGTTTAATCGTTATTCATTTGTTCAATTTATTACAGACGTCATGAACCCGCTAAGGTCTCAAAGTGTAACATCTTAAGTCAACAGGCAATAAATATACATAATAGGAAGCTTAGAAAAACTCTTTTTTCGACGTTTTTGTCGATTTTAAGCAAGTACGTATGTTTCCAGACATGAATATTTTCAGGTTTGGAAATGTCTCATTTCAATTCAATCTGAGTCGTCTGTCACTGATCTGGGGGATGTCAATCTTTCATTTAATCCCATGGTCGTCGCTTCATCCACGGAGCAAATCCTGCGATGCCCCAGATTGAAGTTCTGTCGGTGACTTTATCTCTCCGAGGCTTTACCAGTTCACAAGTTGACCGGGATTACCCCGAGCGACGGGCGAGAGAGGGGGAGAGAGGGAATAAACATATATAATGCACCTAGAGATTCAAATAGTCATCTCTCACCATTGTCCAAGTTCATTCTGTCCTGCGCGTGATTGTTTCGGTCGATCAGTCAGCGGTAGACTTACCTGTGGATGAGGAGCGCGCGACAGGAGGGAACTGTCCGGTGCTGAAACTGTCAGGCCGGTTTGAGGGCCGCTGACTATAACTGTTTATAAAACAGTTATATTTTTGATGAATGATATGAATTCTTGGTTATGAGTCCAACCTAATGCAGCCCTTAATCTGCTGAGAAAAGTTTAATCAAACATCACAAAGAAGAACTCTCATTTTTCAAGTAATTTATCATTTTAAATTTTTTTTAGCTGATAAATGTTGTCTTCTGTCTTCAAATTTTAATTGCTAACACAAAGGCATACCTTTTATCTTATTGGCCCGAAAATAAAAATGTTAGATGTGTCATAAAGTTTGTTTTAGCAGGTTTAGACGCTGATGGTAGTTTAATTTACTATATAACAGAATGTTATAGTTTGTAAACCTATCATTTTATATGAGAAATTTCAATATGCAAAGATTAATGGATGTTTTTTTTTTTAAAACAGGGGTATTTTGTGCAATTGATTCCTGCATAAAGGAGATGCAAATTTTTTTATTTAAAGCAGTGTTTCCCTAAGAGAGGGACGTGGCTCCCCAGTGGGCTGTGGAGGTATTGCAAGGGGGGTTGCGGCATCTAACTGTCTATTTTTAAAACAGTGGTCATAGTTTCACAGAAACTTCTGCTACTATTTAATAAATAGTAATATTTGTGAATTAGGCAATATACATGTCAGTGTTCATTATATACAATATGTATATATCCATGACAAAATGAAGTGGGAGTGGGCCTCAGAGGTTTATAGAATTTTGAAAGAATGTCTGTATGCCTCCCTGAGGGGCTACATGTATTTCCATGACACTGTAAAATCAAGTGGGGTCCTAATGACATATACTGTATATTATTCATAATGTCCCCAGTTTTAACAAAATGAATAGATTAAATAAGATGGGGAATACATGAAAGCAATTTAAAAGCTTTTAGCTTTTGCTTATAGAACCACTGAATGCATCATTTCCATAGTTTTACTGCACATGCTATGCGTGACAAAGGTGTTTTCTTGTTTCCACAGTACTATGATGATTAAGCCATATGTGAGACAAGGTGAGGGAGAGGAGGGGGTCAGTCCCCTGCAGTGGATGGATGGAGACGTGAGCTCACCTGATGGAGATGCTTCAGTCCCATCCCACCGCTACAAAGCAGGTGGAGTGAACCAACAGGCCCGTGAAATGGGGAGTGAGGATGTAGAGGAAGACGAAGATGATGAGGAGGAGGGGGAGGGCCCAGAGGATGAAAATGGGTCCAAAAGACGAGGGCCCAAGAAAAAGCGGATGACTAAGGCCCGGCAGGAGCGATTCCGTGCAAGACGTGTGAAGGCTAATGCCAGGGAGCGTTCACGTATGCACGGTCTAAATGATGCACTGGAGAACCTGCGCAGCATCATGCCATGTCACTCCAAAACACAGAAACTGTCCAAGATTGAGACATTACGGCTGGCACGCAATTATATCTGCGCCCTATCTGAGGCTCTGGAGGGGGGCCTGTCCACAGAGAGCAGGGCTTTCATGGAGACCCTGTGCAAAGGCCTCTCACAGCCCACCACCAACCTGGTAGCTGGTTGCTTGCAGCTGGGACCAGCTCCTGGCAGTGGGATGAGGCCTGAGGACAGACAAAGCGTTCGAGCACCACCCGCTCCCCTAGGTGGTATGGTGAGCTACTCCTCTCCTGGCCTGCCGAGTCCGCCGTATGGCACTTTTGACTCTGCTCACCTGCTTCACCTCAGGGCAATGAAAGGGGGCGTGTACGAGAACCACTCACCAAATGAGTACAACGCTGGAGGTGTGGGGACACCTCCGTATGACGGCCCACCTACACCACCTCTGAGCATCAGTAGCAACCTGGTGCCCAAACAGGAGCCTTCGCCCCACTACCCGACCCCACACCACTACTCCCCCTCCCCTGTGGATCAGGGCCTTTATCAGACTCAGACCGGCTATGATGTACACTTAGAGGGGGCATACGATTCATACCATCCACCACACATGCCCCCTCGACAGGTGACCTCCGTCTACAGAGACTAAGACGAATCAGGAGGATTGATTCTGCTTCAGCCATCATTGCACCCTGATTGATCGTTCTCGCTCTCTGATCCTTTGTGAAGTGACACTGATTGCTGTTGGACTTCACTGTAAGACTGAAGGATGAGTCTTTCTCAGTAGACTGTCTGCTAGTAGAGGAACTGTAGAAGTAAAATCAGTTGTTTACATGTGTGGTGCACTTAGATTAGCACTGCTGAAACATTGTTAAAATAGAAAATACTTGACTTAAGGCTGATATGTTTTCTTTAAAACTGATAACCAAATGATTTAGCAACAAGAAATGTTGCTTTGGCCATTTTGACCAGATGTTCTGTAACTGTGATATGAGCACTTCTAATTTAGCTTTGGTGGCATCAGATATTCTACATAAATTAAAGTATTTCTATTTATTCTCTAATTTAATACAGTGTATATGGACTTTGTTCTGATGTGCGCCTGTGTGTCTGGTTTTCCTTCTGTATATAATAGTGGTCAAGGCTTCTCTTTGTTTGCTCTATAGACCAATAGTTTATCTTATATTTCTTTTGTGTCCACTTGTTGTTTATTACAGTATTTCATGTTCTGCACTCAACACATATTCATATGTATATTTCCTGGCGTGATCTAGTTGATCTTTGGGAGCTGTTGTCTACAGAGGAGAGGATCATAAGATTTTTTTAAAACAGGAATAAAATGAAAGGGGATCAATGGATTTCAGGATCAAGGTGAAGAAGCAAAATGTCATTCTCAGGTTAACATTGTGAAAACAAACATGTTGTTTCTGAACACCTTTTGCATCAAACACCTTGTAATATTTTGTTTTTTAGTCATTTTCATCCTTTTTAAAAAAATATTTTAATGTTATTAAAATATTGAAAATTCAATCACTTATTGGATTCTGTGTTTATTTTGTTGAGATAGAGAGAGAGATAGAACGATAGATACCATCAATTCAGAATTACAATAGGCAGTGAGGAATCCTGTTTTCTACTTTGTTTCTCATTTTTCTCCCCAGATCTCGGTGGTTTAGCTGCACTAATCCTTTAGCCGTCATTTAATGAAAGGGTTGGATGTGCGGGGTTGGTCTGTAAGATAAAGATTTATGATTAACATGCCTGCTCAGCCCTGAAGACCTTCTTCGCTGACAGTTTGACCATATATTACCATCCTGACATACGTAGTACATACATTTCTGTTCATTTTAACCTTTGACCTTTCATGTATACACATAGAAATTTAGGAACATAAACATTTGTAACACCTAAATCAGGAGTTGCAGAGTCGGAGACATCTAACTAACAATGTAAGCAAAACCCAAATTCAAATAGACTTAAATAAAGATAAAAATGTAATTATTTGCATACGAGCTGTACAAACATCGGCTTTGCACAATGTTCCAGAGCCCATGCAGGAGAACCTTTAATATGGTAGCATGCTTCACAAAGTGGTGACCTTCACTTCATCCTTGCTTGTGAGAAACTAAGACTTTCAAAGAAACTCCCTTTCATATTTGATTATAACAGCTGTGGAATTTTTCAAACAGGTGTTTTTGGAGCATTTCACAGTTTTTTAAGTCTTCCGTTGCCTCTGTTCTTACATGTTTGAGCATGTTGCAGCATGAAAGTCAGAATAAGTCCATATTTGCAAAATTCAATCAGGTTCATGGAGTAAAACATTAATATTCTGTGTTTTTTGCTTTTGCTTTTAATGGAGTAAATCTCAAAAAGGATTTCAGAAATGATCACATACGGTTTCACTCGCGTTTTACTCAGAATAACAAATGTGTTGGAACTGGAGTAATGTGTAGAAACATGAAAACAAGTTGAAAAGAGAAATTTATAAGAAAAAGAGCAACTGACTGAGTAGAAAAACATCATCCTGGAAATGTACTGTCAAAGTGGAGAGGACAATGAGCCACTTCTGTTGATTCATGGTCCAGGCTGGTCAGTGTGAAGGCCACCCACTGAGAGGTCAGTTAGAGGAGGGCAAGAGGTCACACTGGGTCATGACTCACTGGTGGGAATGGTCTAAAAGACTCATTTGAATCATCTTTCTACTGGTCAGCTCTTCTCCCTGTGTTTTTCAGCACAATGTTCACTGCCTCTGAGAACAGTGAGTGTTTGGTAAGTATGATGTTAGACGTTATATTATAGATGAAATGCTCATAATCCTGATAAACATGCTGATGAACATCCCACGCTTGACCTGCGCTGGGAGAAATATATCACTTTGTTTTTGCAAGGATTAGTATAAGCCTGTATGTGTGTGTGTGTGTGTGTGCAATTCTAACCCGGGAAAACAGGCACTGCCTTCGAAGAGGCAGCATGAGGAACGAAAACAGGACATTTCTCTGGTCTTTGAAGGCACAGACTGTCCTTAGACAGGACATCTGACTCTGGATATGTTGGATATTTCTTATTTGTCCCTATGAGAGATGAAAGACAGTTGATGGACCAGTGTCTTAGGGGAACAAAAGACTTTCCATTTGAAAAGAGCACTTTTGCACCCAAGACAAATGATGGGCTGCATTCCCCCTTACCCCCTTGACCCCCTTGACTGTGACTCTGATCTACATGAGCCTGTGGTGGCAGCAGAGGTACTTTATGTCTCATTTGCTAATGTTATCTTTATTGGGACACTTCTATAAAAAAAATATGTCTAAATCTCTGCAAGGCACATTTTATTTTACTGCTTTGTCCCTATTTAACAAAAATAATCTCAAAGAACATTTCTGGAGAGCACTATTATATTTTGCAGTATTTGTAGGGCAAATAGAGACACAGTTCAGTTTGTGAATCCAATTTTGGTAGTCAATGGAAACAGTCATCTGAATACAGAATAATGGAAAATTTGTCCACAGTCATGTGCAGGCTACAATGCAACATAACTTACATAATTAGCTGATGAATAAATAATTATTTAGAAATGCATATTTTTTCTATAGGTTATTACATTTTTTGGGGGGGCGGGGGGGTTCATATAATTGAATTCATAGGGAAATGATGATCCTACAAAATGCTGAAGCATCACAAATGTTTTTGTTTCATATTTTTGTCAGAATTAAAGTTTGTCTGAGTGCAGCCTCTGTCCATTATCCATCTGCCAGTCAGATATATATTATATAAAGTTTATAAGTTGGAATTAGTGGGTATATTTATGTGCAGTATGTGTCTGTGTGTATATCATGCGTGTATAGTTGTTATTTGGGATAAAACAGCATTAAGCAGCTGATCAGAGCTCAGTGTCTGAATGGTTGCATTAACCCACTAATCCTGAGGGAGAGGGGCAGCCGGGGCAGCAGTTCTTCATCTCCACTGCAACGCAACAGCATGCAGCCATTGTGCACTTGTGCACTCAACAACAAAGAAACTCATAGTGGTAAACTCTCACTCAGGCAACAATAGGAGCATCTTAATTCAAATGAAGTTCAGGAAAAAGTAGCATCCTGCATGAGTTCTTTGTCTGACATGAGATGAATTTAGTCTCAGCTCAAATACAAGGAGTGTGAGGTCACACTGCCACCAAATGGCCGAGGTTTGATACTTAAAGAAAATATCAGTTTGACAAGAGATAAGGATTTGACCACTAGGTGTCACCATTAGACAACCAGCAGTAACTGTAACCTCACTGTGGATACACTGTATTGGAAACGGAGACATTATCCTCCACTGTTTGGCTTTTTTGCTGTAGATAAATGAGATGATTA
Organism: Acanthurus lineatus; assembly: GCA_029814665.1. NCBI lineage: Eukaryota > Metazoa > Chordata > Actinopteri > Acanthuriformes > Acanthuridae > Acanthurus > Acanthurus lineatus. The sequence continues at coordinate 15,814,204 of JAPZDV010000012.1, read as the reverse complement.
AATGATTGAAACCTTGCAGCCATTATGGAGTGCAAATCAGATACACATTAAACAGAAATTTTGTAATATTTCAATCTCTAGAACTGAACAGATACGATTTTATGAGAATCGTCTGTTAATAGAGCATGCCAGCAGAGTGAGTATGGAGTCAGGAATAGAATTAACCTATTTACATGTAAACTGGTTGGCTGAGTGTGTTTGGATCAGAATAATCAGGCTAATGAAGGTACCTGGGGAGTCGGCTCTATCAGAAATCTGCATGCTGTCCTCTCTATCCAGCCTGCGATAGTATCAAACTCTGCAATTATTTACCGTGAAAGGACATGAAAAAGGATTAATCAAGGAAATCTGACTGATTAAATCTTCAAAGGCAGCACTGAAGAGCAAGGGCTAATAGAGGAGAGGGATGTGGTCGGTGCTTTAATCCTTGAGGTGGAAAAAAGAACAAAAAAACAGACAGAGCTCTCCAGGACTGCTGGCACATGGAGTGAAAAGGAGCCAAAAAATATTGTAGAAAAACATGACTGGCACCATCTGAAGTAAAACGCTACTGGGTTCAGTGTTGTTGCCTGATTAATTTCACTTTGATTTTACAGGAAAAAGACTAATAGATAATGAGACAAATGATGTGTTCATGATTCTGATGTAGGTGGGTCTTTTTGCTAAATTTAGGATCAACTATCAACTACAGTATTTCATTAGCTGCATTCTTAAATAAAGTCTTGACCTTTTGAACTTTATTGGTACAAAGTTTGTCAAAAAATGCAACAATTTGGTTACAGAGCTTCATCATGCAAAAAAAACAAAAGATAGCAGGGAACAATCTGTGTGAACCCATTAATAATGGAGTTATATAACAATCATCTAAGTTCACTGGCATTTAGAATGGGAAAACTGTATATCTGTTATCCCTTTTCTGACAAAAAACACAAGTAAATATAATATTTAACTTAATTAAAGGGATTTGTGGACATTTTAAAATAGAAATTCTAAATATTTTACATTTAAGTAAATGTTTGTAGTATTTCTAAATGAGTTTTTGTATCAAGTACTAAAGGGAGATCAAACATGAAGTTGCATAATGAAAGACAGACAGCTAAGATCCATCCTTTTTTTTGTCAAAAACAAGTACACTAACAAATAATTGTCCAAACATTTTGAGGAATATATACATATAAATATATTTTGAGTATCTGTATCATTTCACAGAACAAATTTTGGTTCATATTCTTGTTGAATGTCAGTAGTGTCATATTAAAACAGTTAATGATCTTTTGAAACAAGAGTTCAAGCAGTCGGCCTTGTGTGACCTCCCCTCTGAGGACAGAAATCCCCTGCCTCAATGTATGAGGTGTCCTATTACTTATGAGCTATTAATTGTCAGAGACAAAAACCAGCCTCGGCAAAAAGGATGTGAACAGAGGGCTGTAAAATATAACTCCATCATGACCAGCAGTAGTTTAATTTGCTGGTTGAATGAGTTTTTACACTGTATGTAATCACTGATGAGCCACATATAGATAAGAGCAAGAGGGGAATGCAACGTCCTGCAGTACTCTGCCATGTGCAAGGATGAGTGTTGGTGTAAAAATTTTATTGCAGAGAAATGGGGGAGAGAGAGAGAGAGTGAGAGAGAGAGAAACTGGAGGGGGGAGGGAGACCTTAGTGTGTGTCTGTGTGTAACTGTATCCCCTTGGTGAAATGTGCTTACTGCTCCAGTTTGCTGTCCTTCCCCACTGTCTCTTAACCTAACCCCTGTGTGGCATGTTGATGTGTCCATATTATGCAAATGAAATAAACTCAGAGGTGTCTGCCTTAAATTAAACTAGGATATAAGTTTACATGAGCATCTTCTGCTCAGAGGAATCACGGTGGGACCCTGCCAAGACTGACAGGTCGGTGCCATTGCTGCTTTTACTGCTGGCATTAAACACTTAGTTTTACTAAACAGCCTCATCTCATTTACACAAGAACACTTCAAACACTGAATGTCAATAAACTGTTCATATGGCTTTAATGGCTCATACTTAACCTCACATTTATCCACCATTTTCTGTAGCTGTACGCTTAGAGCCTTTAAGTATATCAGAATTAGACTGACATTTACTCCACATTGCTCCATGCGTCAGTCTCACCTCAGGCCACGTCGCTCCTCTACCTAATACTCGCCTACCTCTCTGAAACGACATTTGCAAGCACATTTATGACATCCGATCTGAATTTACTTGTTAATTGGCAGCAATGTGGTATTGACATGCTACCGCACAGGAGTCCAACTGTATCATGTTTGTCAAGTTTGTGTGACCGCATCATCTCACAGCCATCCACATTTAATTTCATCATCCCAGCTATTCCAGCTCTTCACTTTGGGATCGTTCAGCAGATCAGCGTTTTAGAAAGGGCCACCTGCTGCAGAAGTTTGATGCTTTGCACTGTGGGATGTGATTAAAAAAACAACAACACAACCAGACGGCTGTTGTCATCAAACAGCTGCTGAAGTGGATAGGAAAAAAAAATGGGATTACACAACTGAGACAGTTAACGAATTTAACTGGATTAATTTCCACTATGAAAGAGATCCAAAGTAATCTGAGTGTAAAATTGACCCCATGGTTAAAGTTCGGAGGGAACGTCCATTTAGCAGCAATAAAAAAAGGAAATATGAATTGAGAACCTTGAGAAACGAACCTTGTAGATGTCTGTTAGGACTGGGCAATATATAAAAACTATGATAACAATTTTTTCTATATGACAAAAGATGAAGTGATCATCTAATAATTATTAAACAACTTTAAAGTTCCTCTCATGTCTTTGGAGCGTTTTATTGTGTCTCTCAGCTTAATGTTTCTGTTTTACAACTAGTAACTTAACTGTGTTGAGTGGTTCTTATTGCTCTCATTAGTGTTGTTTTCTTTCCAGCCTCAGCAGGTGGCTATTTTTAGTAAGAAAGCTATAGTAAACTAACCATACACCAACTGCCCAGGAACCACGTGGAAGACAAATTTAGCAGCGAGTTAGTGTGTAGTATTGTGAAGAGTGGTAGTAACAGAAAGTAGTATTAAGCTTTTTAATTAATCATCTCACAAATTCAGTTACTCATTACACTGATGTAAAAACGTCCATATTTAAAAAAGAAAACATAACATATTGACCATACCTAATGTCTGTTCCTTTTTCTAGCACAAATTAAAAACTCAAATTCTGGACTTGACATGTATTTTGTTACATAAATCTACTCAACTAAAGTCTAAAAAATGTTTTTTAGACTTACATTTTTAAATAAAACCAGCACTTCAACATCTTCTTCCCTAACATCTTCACTTTGTAACTTTTCTGCTGTGTTTAGAGAATCAAAACATGGCTGTGAAAACCAAAATGTACTCAAGACACGGCAGAAAGATTGACAAATAGTTCAATTAAATGCAAGCTTTTGAAGTTTTAGGTTTTTTTCTTTCATCCACCTATCAACTCAGAAATGTGCATATAATGAAATTAGTCATGTGACTAAGACACATTTTGTCTATTACTAATAAGAGTCACAGACCGTTAGCATATTTGATAAATAAACCTGTTAGACAAAACCATTTGTAAAGGAACCCATTTCTAAATCAAAGAAACAAACAAAAAAAGACACAACACCTCTGCCTGTTAGCCACCTGTTTCATCCGCTAATTATATTTGCCTTTGCTTCACAGTGTCAACGGTCTCCTCCTCTCCTCAATGTCTCTAAAGTTTCTCCTCCTTAACAACACACACACACACACACACACACACACACACACACACACACACACACACACTCCAGATCTAGCTTCCTCCTCTCTGCCCTTCCCCTCCTTTTCCTCACACACTCTCTCTGCCTGTATCTCCCTCCTTCCACAGTTGTCCTCACATATTAGGTTTCCCCGTCCTAAGAAGCAGAATTAGCCTCTGGAATCTTGTGCACTTGTTTCCCTCGCTCCCAGGAAAGAAGTGACAGCATGAAAGGAAAAAGCAGAGACAATATAGAGACATAGAGAAAGGGATTAGAAGGAGTCTGAAAAAAAAACAACGAGAGAAAGAGACTGTGAGGAAGATGAAGAAGCTGAACATCATGCTGCCTGCTGTTTGATGCAGCCACAGTGAGGGCATGTGGCTGCCTGCGCCTTTCCCCCCTCTGCTCTCCAACTGACTGGTGCTAGGTCTGCGCTCATGTCGCTCCGTGCTGCTTTATTTATCCCTTCACAGTAACGTGAGTGTACTTTTGGTTATTCCACTCAAAGAGGATCTCTGTCTCTTTATTACTTTATGCTGGCTGACACACTGACCTTTGGACTCTTTACTGAACGAAGGATTTGGATTCACTTCCTCGTGAAGAACAGAGGCAACCGATGTGGGGCTCAGGTAAGATCATCATCGACCAACTAAGCAATGAGAAACAACCCACAACTCTGAGCATTACTCCTTTGATCACCCTTAAAATGAACTGAGAGGCGGATAAGTCAGGCTTCCCTCATTATTGCAACGTTCTGAGCAGAATTAAAGGGCAAGTGGCAGTCAAACATGAGGCTTTGAAGGTGCCTCTCTTTGATAAAACTTAGGGTAATGTCTAACAAACATCAGCATCGCAGACAAGACTTTGCACTTAGACCTGGTCCAACCCTCGACCTTTCACATACATTATGGGTGTGATGCACTAAAGGAGTGATGGGAGAAACCAGATCAGGCTGGAATAAAGGGAGCACTGTTTGGATACTTTATGACATTCCTGACCAGACTGTTCCTTCAGCAGCATCACAGCACAAGACACAGGAGAAATAATGGGCTACATGTAATGAAGTTTTTTTGTTTTATAAAAGGTAAAAACTACAGTGTTCAGTCTTCAGGTGATGGACATAAAAATTACATGAATTTGTGACATGGGTGGCTGATGTTTGCCTGGGGAAACCTATAATAATATACTAACATTAAAGGGGGCCGTGAATGCAGTGGGTTTGTACTCCTTTTATCACAAAATTGAAATAACTGTGCAATGTCAGCTTGTCATAACAAAAAGAAGACATTATGATGAGAGTTTTTATCAGCTCAACATCAGGCAAATGCAAACGTTAAAATGGATTTTAAAGAATAATCCCATTGTTATCTTACAATTAGAAAAGAAATAAACCACTTTTCATTGTTAATTTGTCAGCACCTTTCATAAAATATTAAGATTATTATATCATTTGTTATATCATTTCATATGACTTCAGAGGAAACAATCTCAGTATTTTTGACAAAGCAAAGAAAAAAATTTAAATCAGGATGCACTTAATAGCTTTTTCAGGAACCTTTAATTGCTCATAGTGGCTTTTTCAGGAGATGGAGTGACTCATTTGTTGTCATGAGAATTAAGTATGGAGCTCAGGTCACATGACTAAAGGTGCAAAATGATTGAAACCCCAGTCTCAAATTTTTCATTTCATTTTTTAAATTGAGTTATTTTATAAATTGTATTTTTGATTACTTACTATTCCCTACTTATATACACTAGGGTTGTACTATCATCAGATTTCACTAGACAATGCTCTCACGCAAATTCAAGTGTAATACTATATCAATGAAAAATAAAAAATAAAAACAAAACAAAACAATTCTATCAGTCAAATTCATCTAAAACTTTCCTTGATGAGGTTTTTTTGTGTCTCTCTGGAAATGAATTACCTGCTGTTTGCTAACACTGCATTGCTTAATGTGTGTTATTATCACATTATTAACACTACATTTATATGCTAATGTGCTAACACTACATTTATAAGCTGTACGGGCTGAACCCTGACCACTCGAGCCCATTCACCAACAAATCATGTTTTACTGTGTGTCGGTGAACTACTAAGCCTCTCCACTGCACAGAAGCATGTTTGGCCCCGTGTGGACAAGTTTATAGCTTAACATGTATTTATGTTTGTGTCTTTATGTACCATTCTCACTGCACCTATTTTAACTTTGGAGCTTCTGTGTACAGTCACTCTGCTCTGAGTCTCCACTGCCCTCACACTGCCACCAGAGTGGAAACACACTCTGTAATTTTACATTAAAATGATTTACAGTCAGACACAGCTGGCTAGAGTTTAGATGTGTTTTGATGCCAGGTCCAGTCTGCAACCGGACTCTCTGGCCACAAAGCACCAACAGCAGAACCACTAAAACCAATTAAAATAACACAATGATGATTGACAATATAGCAATTTTTTTCTCAAGAAGTCATTGACACACATAATTAAAATATACCTGTACATGCAGGATAGAAACGGAAGGGAAGTTATGTTCAGAAAATGACAATTTTTTGAACATTTCTTTAATCACTTCATGTTTGACTGTTTGGCCACTTTAACCTGTAAGTGGCTAATTGAAAACGTGCTTCAGGCCGTTACAGATCAAATGAGGACTTCATTAAACGTTGGCAGGACTCCTCAGGACTCACTCACTAACGATCACGGCTAAAATTAGAGCTCAACAAGCCTGTTGACACAGTTAAGGCCTCCTGGGCCACAAGAGATGAGAGATGAGGCGCATGAGAGAATGATGGGACATAATCACACACATGCGAGCACACACACACACACACACACATAAGGAGGCATACTAACTGCAGGCTACTCACAACCCTTGAGCGAAACTTAATGTAGAATAAAAACAGTAAGTAAGTAAGTAAAATGTATGGATATAATGAAAAATTTTTTTGTCTGACAAGAGCATCATAACTCCTCCTCTACTGTGCTGTTTTTGCAGCCCTGTCTCCTAGAAATTAGGCTAACATACAACCAGTGTAAACAGCAATAGTTCAAGGAAAATCTAATAGAAACTAAATTACATTTTCTCTTGGAATAATGAGGAAATATTGTCACTGAAGTGTCCAAATGTTAAAATTGAACATTAGTTTGTAAAATTACAACATGCTTCATTTTGGTTTTTGTCTTGCAATCCATTCTTGGTCACCACAGCATTTTTTTTTACTTTTTCACATGGTAGCCAGTGTGTTTAGGCACCTGAAGAACTTGGTTAAGGTTAGAGAGAGATTATAGAGTGTTTTAAATACAAAATCTTTACAGGTTAGACAGGTATTTTGCTCGCCATCTTAGCTCAATGTGTTAGTGTGTTAGTGTGCTTTAATGGGCTACTTGTACAGTAAAACATCTGTTTATTTGCTGACTCATAAAAGATGCTAAGAAAACTTGCCTGTGATTGAATTTAATTACAGACTCTTACAATAATGGCATTTTATTATAACATGACACTGCTCCTGCTCCTACAAGAGTAAAGGCATGAGGTTTTCCTTTGCATATGTTTGAGTTTATTTCAACTCATTCTCTCTAGACCATCATTATGTGTACTGTATTCTAACAGTCTGGTAATAACATCTTTCAACCCTAACAAAATGTTTTATCAAGTGAGCAACTAAAAGCCTTATCATGCACCCCCAAGAGACACAAACATACATTCACACACACACACACATGCAGGATGGTGTGTTACCCGAGCCCAATGGTCCGGTTTCAGTTTCCCATGGTGACATCCATTAAAGTCATGCTGTGTCTGCTCCTTCACCCTCAGACAGCCACATTAGCACCTGGCCCATTGGCCACAACAATACACTTACCTGCATTATTCAGCCCGACTCAACTAATGAGGAAACCTTATCTCACACACACACACACACACATATACACTCGAACTTTATCCTGGGTTCACACAAGCTTATGCACACACATAGACTGAATTTACTGGGCTGCTTTGCTATAATGACTGGTACATAATGTTTAAAGTGATCACACTTATTTTGCATGAAGTTGAAGGTCACTCAATAACAGGGCAGTCTGAACTTGTGCAAAGAGTTTGATGAGGTTTTGAATACACATTAGCCCAGTGTACAGCTTTGAATACATTACTCTGGTGGGTGCTTAGTTTTTGAGCTCATTCATTGTCTCTGCCCGTCAAACAGCTGTCAGCATCCTTCTTCATCCTGCTATTCCCACATCTTTCATATTTCCTCACTTTGTGCTTTCATCCCCAGTCGGTCTGTGTTAACCTCACCCCCCCCAACAACACTTTAACGAGACTCTGAAGCTGTCAGTCTCAGTTGCACCTCTATGCCTTTGTCTCTTTTTGAAGTGTTCACACAGCTGTCTGGGATGGTGACTACAGCCTGGTCTCGGTCAGCATTTACACAGTTTACCTCTGCTCTTTGTGTAAACACCCCTGACACTCAGGCGGAAAGGGAAAGCAGCGCAGATGTCTAGCCTCATATGGGAAAGATGTCGTAGGGGCAGACATTAAACATACCCAAGGCATGTGTTGGATGGCGCTGGTGTGAGGCATGAGGCAGAGTATAGAGTGAGACAAGGACAGAGAAAAAAATTGTCAATAGTAAACAGCAGGAAAGGGGTGACAGAGGGAAATGGAGAGCAGAATCGACAGCAGCATTATCACTCTGTCTCCTGATTCAAACACCCCAAGAAAACACTCAGCACTGACTGCTCTCATTGGCAGAGCCTCCAGCCAATCACAGCTCAGGAATGCAAGGTGCCTTTAGGTTATACCCAACCCCAAAATATGAGAGAGAGCGTGAGAGAGGGAGGGAGAGAGAGAGAGAAAGAGAGAGAGAGAGAGAGAGAGAGAGAGAGAGAGAGAGAGAGAGAGAGAGAGAGAGA
>JAPZDV010000012.1:15757390-15805435 GCA_029814665.1 Acanthurus lineatus | reverse complement strand
AGAGAGCGTGAGAGAGGGAGGGAGAGAGAGAGAGAGAGAGAGAGAGAGAGAGAGAGGGAGAGAGAGGCATGCTGTGGTGCAGAGGTTCCTCCAGTAAGGCAGGGCTCCATCTCAGCTGTATCCTCTGGTGTTCCTCCTGCTGGAGTGAATACATAACAGTGAATAAATTACAGGCTTCCTTTGCAGTACACTGAGCGCATGTTGTGTTGCGGTCAGGGCTGCTGCTGCTGCGCTCCTCTGACGGCAACAGCTGGCTGAACAACAGACGTGTGTCGAGATCTGCGGGAGAAGCATCTCATGTGGACGAGGCAAGCGGGGGTGACAGATCATAGGGATGCAATGTGAAGGCTGCGATGTTGGATGTCTTTTCCACATTGAGTCTTGAGAGCCAGAGAGGTGGGCGCTTGAGGGTTGAATCACATCAGTAGCCGATCGAGGGACAAAAGAGTCAAGCGAGAAGATAACGTGGGAAAAAGAAGTTGACAGTGGAGGGATACAGGATGATCTTGGGTAAGAGCATAAGAAAGCTTTCTCTCTTTGCTCTTATTGATTCAATTGATTGTTTTTTACAGTGACATTTCTCTTCTGTCATCTTAATCTCTCATCTCTGGCACAAAGTTTTGGCTGCATGTGCTTCTTCCTTCAACTTAGATGTGTCTTAGATAATCGGTTCATGGGTGATGATGGTTAGAAAAAGATCAGTATATGATGGGAGGATTGCCCTCTTCTCAAAGTCTGTAGGATGGTTTGTGCAAGGCTCCTCACTGTTTCTGTTCATGTGACAGCCAGACAAGAATTTCAGTGTCATTAATCTGTGTGTTTGTGAATCCGGAAGCCATTCAAATTATCCATATTTTGATGTTTAAAACAAGTCCAAACAAGAAACAATAGAGAAGACAGGAGTAAATTACTGACAATGTCTGACACTCTTACTCTGTAGCACACACATACACTCATACACATACACACACAATATAAACATAATATTAAAAACAATAACGGAGATAGATAAGATTAAGTGCCATTTTTTAAGATTGAAAGCTCAAACTAACATCACACTCTAAAACTCATCATATGGTTTATTAAACAATAAAAAAAATGAGCTTAACTTTAATGAAAATGTGGCCAGAAGTGGTTATATATCATTTTAAGTACTCAAACCTGACCCTTAGACAAGGCATCTCTTGATTATAGTCTTACTCCAGCACATTATATGGTCTGTCATCTCAGTTTTTTATGGCTTAAAGTATAAGTTCTGTCACCGCAGACAGGATGTAAGAGTCCATGTCATTCATCAGTGCATCCTGCCTCATGAACAAGCTGCATTATGAAGCAGAATCAGGAAATCAGACACCGCTCAATTCATTTGTTCATTTAGTCCAAGCTCTACAACATGTTTTACTAATGAGTTTTTTACTAACTCGTCCACTTCCCTGCACTCTGTCATTCACTCAGTTTTCATACACAACACCAACATACTCCATCCACTCAGACAAGCGAGTTATGCATATGCAAATGACGATGTGTATTTTATGTTGTATTTGCACATAAAAAATGCATTAAAAGAAATCCAAAAATCACAGAGGAGGTCAAAAAGCTGCATGCTTGTGCAGAGGGCCTTCTCTGAACCTGCATTAAATAAATGCAGTAAACTAAATGAAAAGTAAAAGTAAATGCAATGAATAAAAAAAATAATAATGCAACAAAATTAACTTTAAACTTTGTTTGAAAGAACAAAGACATTTTAATATATTTATGTATATGTAATTATTTTTCTCAGATTATTCCTTAGTTCATTCAAGGAAGCAACAATATTAAAGTAGCTGTTAATTGTGTTCAGTTTAATTTTTTTACTTCAATATTAGTCTAATAAGATGCAGATTTTTATTAATGCCATGTAGACGTATTCAGTGGGCTTCAGGTTTAATTTACACATTTCCTGTTTCAACATTTTCTCTTGTCTTTTTTATTTGCCACTGCTCTTGAATTTGATTAACTACAATGACCTTTTTCCATGGTACGCGTGTGTGTTAACTAAATGTTTGACCACTTTATTTTTGCTTGCTTGCCTTTTACCCCTCCTCGAGTGTCCATGTGATCTGAGTGTGAGTTTGAGCTCGTGGTAATCCCTATCCCGAGCTGAGGCTTTAACTGTGTGTGCATTGGACACTAAACACACTGACACAAGATCACAACAACATGGGGAGATGGGATTTTATATACTGTATTAATTTCCTTTTACTGCGACAGAGTCCACAGACCAAAATAGTTTCCAGGAAAGGTGATGACAGCGACAGCGTTGACAGGAAAAGAAGGAGGGAAACACAAACCTCTCGTCCCAATCATCAACAGAAACAAAAAACTTTCTAATGCCTCCATCCGATACAACTGCCATTTAAATGTTGTATATCTTTTCATAACAATTAACATTAAAACATGTCGACACAATCAGCAGCAGAGTATGAAAGAACTGTGCTGAAGCTGTGCTCATCTCCCTCGATGCAGAGTAGAGTGGAAAGCAGTTTAGTAACTCTTGTGTGATTTTAATGATGAATATTTCAGACAGTGAGGTTTGAGGTCTTTATTTATTTAAAAATAGGCCAAGGCTTTTTTCTGGTCTGACGCAAAGACCTCACTCATGACTATGAAAAAACGTTTGTGGCTTGCATCACTGCTCACTCGACCCCTACAAAGTAATCCATTAATGTGTGTGTGTGTGTGTGTGTGTGTGTGTGTGTGTGTGTGTGTGTGTGTGTGTGTGTGTGTGTGTGTGTGTGCAAACCTCCCCACTCATCAATGTCCTTCACAAGAATCACAGGTGCATGTTGTCCCCAATAAACAACATGACCTTTAAATCCAGGCAATGCAGTGAGGGATGAAAAGTATTGACATTTAAAATGAAGAAATGTGCCTGTCACTCTACATGTTTGACAAACTGACACATATTTCACACAACATTGAGGACTGAAACTACTGCCCAGAACAAAAAAAGTGCTGGTAAGCAGAGAAAAAGGTGAAAAACTCTAAAGGTCTATAGTTATAGTATGTAACATACACAGTTCTCACAAGAAATAGCATTTGTCATTTATTCAGATGCCTAAAAACCTTATGTTCAATATTTATTCGACAAGGCCCTTAACAGACCAGGGGGAGTTAGGCTTCTTAATTACAAAAAGTTAAGAAAAAAGTCTTGTGACTTCTGTTAGCAACACAAACCTTCTTAGGGAGGACTTTGAGGTTGTTAAATGGTCAGTGAAAGCATGTGACTTGGACACATCATCCCCAATCTTAAACTGGGATCAGACTTGACCATATCAGCCCAGTAATGGTTCAACCTGACAGAAGTGGGTTTTCAGGAACAAAAACAAGTAATAAACAGCGAGACATTTGTTTGCTTGCTGTAGCTCAGCATTCCTGGGGTGCCACAAGATGGGACTACAAAGAACTAATGTGTAAGAATCATTTGCCTCCTCTTACCTAGTTTGACAATCTCTATGCTGTATTCTTTACCTTAATTGGTATACATGTTAAAATATAAGTGGGAGGATGTTGTCAGGTGGAGCTGGAAAATCAGTTTACTTCCACTCCTTTTCTGTTAACTACATTATACAAATTATGCAAGTAATGAATAATGACAAGGCATGATTTTCAGGCTACATGTAGGATGCAAAGTGTTGTCTACTTTAGCTCCTCGCACAGTCTTGTACAGTCAACCCTTTCTCCACAGAGCTTTGTCTGTGCAGGGGAAAGGTCTGGCTGCACCAATTATCGTTCTACTATAAGGAAAAAATGTTTTTCCCTGCTTGTTTTCAACTTGAGTGGTGCTAAGCCAAGGATGCAGTCACAGGATCTCTGAAAACTGTAACCAGCAAAAAGCACCAGGGGAGGAGAACGCCAGGCAGAATAGCCTCCCGGTGACAGACTTAAAACCCACAGTCTACACCTGGTGAGTCAGACTACTTTTGGCCCATCATCAGGGTGGAAAACAAAAAATGTCTGCACAAAACTTTTAAGAAATTTTACATTATAAGTGAAAACTAGGGTCTATCATTTCAGACATCTAAAGTTTTGGACCAGATTTATGGGGATCCATCCAATAGTTATTAATATATTTCACTCACAACAAAATACTCAATTTAAGAAAATGTAGTAAAAATAGTTTATTCTTGTGACAACAACTCTCCCTACAGAACTTCATGACAATCAGTTCATTAAGATATTTCAGTCTGAACATAAATGGTGGAACAACAGACCGACATCCCTGAAGTCATGCATCTAGAACGCCTGAATATATTGTTTATTCTTGACCAACCAGAGCCTGAAACCTTATTGCAATGACAGATTAGCCATCATATAACATTACATTTTTGTAGCAGTCAGTGTATGTACTGGTTTTGGAAGGCAAATTTAGTTGTCCCGAAAATCATATATGTTGTTTTTGAAGGCAGTGACACAAACATATTTGTCATTTAGTCTGTATGACCTTTTGACCATAATTATAAACAGTGAAGGCCTTGAAACTTGCAGCACAAACCACTCATGTCCTGCCATTTACTGGTTCCAAGGATCAAGTGGCAAAAGGACACATGGGCCGATCATAAAGTTTCTTTGCTGGTTGTTGTTTATTGTCCTGAAGGTATGCAGACCACAGCTGAACCACCAGCCTGACTCTCAACCTACATAACCCTCGTGTGTTGCGTCAAAACCAAAATATAGCATAAAACCACACTCCGCCTTTCGGACTCCAATCAGCTCCCAAAATACAACCTATAATTTCTGTCTTTGTGATCAACAACAATGCTATATGTGATTCAGCTGCTTACATCCTTATTTTGTTCTATTTTGGTTTTTCCTTTAATTGCAGAACAAGTATCCATTGCCTTTGCCCTTGTGTGTTCTCCATTGTATAAAATCATGAGGTTGATGCACCTGGCTCCTGTACATCTCATGCCACAGTCGCAGCCACATGTGCCTTTGTGTGTTTGCGTGCTTGCTTGTGTACTTTACTTGCTCAGGTTTCTGTCAGTCACTATCTGCAGTGGCGTGTTCATCCAGCCCCCAGCAGGTGTGTAAATAATTTGACAAACAGAATAATAATGTGGCACAGGGCTGCAGGTCATATTGACATGGTGGCTCTCTTAATGGCCATAACTGTGCTCTGTTTGGTTTCATGCAGATGGGCTCTCTGTTAGCCTTTAACTGTGCTTGATCATTATTACAAGAGGAAGGGAAAGTTGGCAGCCAGCTTCAAGATCCTCCAACACCTCCCCAAAGAGCTGAGGAGATACAGATGTTAACAAGCCTCTTTATGAACCAAAGCTCTCAAGTTAACATTCACACAAATGCCTGTGACTCAAAGGCACAGATGGATTATATTAATATAACTACGTCACATAATTGTGCTGTTAAAATGAGGTTTTTGCCATCTACAACACTTTCTGTGGCATACAGGAGAAATCCAGTATTTGTAAACATAGTGTTTGTGTATGTGTACCTTTACATTTTTCTTTATTGTCTTTACTTCCTATGATATGATTTTACTCACCTCAGCTTAGTTCTGGACATTTAGGAACACAGACTGCAGAAAGAGTAACGATTATTGGTAGCAAAAACAGCTTTTGTTCTTCAGCTTGCAGATAAACTGACAGAAACTCTTGTTTGTGTGGCTGAGTTTAGACACAACACAAAATAAAATTTAGAAGTGAAGTAGAAAAACTCTTTATCTCTGTCTCCTGGACTAAGGCATCTGCAATGCCTCCAGAATAAAAGACAATACATTGTTTATTTATGACCTCTAGAATGACACATAGCAGCCTTTCCTGATTTGAAGACTCTTGGGCTAAAATGAAAAAATTGTTTTGTCATGATAACAATAAACTTTTGGTTAAGGTTATGTGGTCATGATTTAAAAAAAAATAGAACTGTTCATCTCCTGAAAGAGAAACAAACAGCGGTCTGATGTATTGAGGTCGGATGTTTTGGATGTTTTGGTGATCCAACCACCCAATGCAATCTCGGCCATATGCAAACTTTTTTTTTGTCTGATAGGGCTGACACCAGACTTCCTTATTTGCTCCCTTTACTTACCTTTTTAGATTAAACATAAACATAACATAAACAGAATTTATTTTGAGGCATTTGTTGAGACAATTGGGAAGAAAAGCCTCAAAATATTTCAACTTATGTAAAGAAAAAAGGCAATGATCATGAAGCTTTTGGAGACGATTTTTAAATGTTCAGAGATGCACAGAAGAAGGAGAAATGTGTGAGGACATTAACAGAAAGAAATGGAGCTCCTGATGCACTCTGAGCTCTTTCAGACTGAGCATAAACATGCAGATTTGGTCAGTCTGTGCATTCCTTGCTTGGTACAACTCACATCTGTACAGGAGGTATGATGACAGTTTGACCAGAAACTGCATTGCACTCTGGCAGTCAAATTTATTCAGTGCATAACACACTGGAAATCCAATTTACCCAAAGAGATTGCTGATTTTGTTCCAACCTGCCCCATGGTGGGGCAAGTTTTAACCTCAACCTCAGCTTGTCTCATATGATGCAAACACAGAGCAGTGACTGCCGTAAAAAACGCCGCTTTTTAAATGTCGACAAAACAAAGCAGCAATACAGCGCACAAACTGCTGCTAACACATAAACAAAATGGACCCTGCATGACCTATATTACCACTTCCATGTCTATGGATTTTTGTATATGTTTAAAACAAGACACAACATGAAGACAACCAATGGGAAGGGATACAAAATAACCCAAAACTGTTGATGCGTGTTTGACGTTTTGCATGTGACAGCAGAAGGAACTCAAGCAGCTGCACCCACTGGACTGCTTACACCTCTTTGACAGTGTTACCATGAGATTTCTAACATAAAAACAGTTTGTCACATGCTGCAGTTCAGATGTGTGGAATGTAGCTGCTTTTTTTGGATTTCTGTACATTAACCTGCAGGTTAACATGGCTCTTTACCTCCACTGGTCACCTTGGAATCACCTCAAAACATGCGGCTCCCTCCCCCTCCTCGATGCTTTCCTTCTCTTTCCACCTCATCTCCCCCTCCTCGTCCAGACCTCTTTTCCTCGCTCAATCGACTCCATCAACTCGGCCCCACTCAGCCCCGCTGCCATTAATTCCTACCAAGCTCCTTTTTGCTCATCATCTCCAGTTCCTTTCCAATCAGGCTGTTTTTACCTCTTTATGGTGTTTCATAATCCGGCACTAAGGAAAGATGAGACAGATTTTTTTTTTTTTTTTTGTGAGAAACTGTTAGTGGGGAAAAGCTTAAACACAGCAACACGGCACCATCATTACATAATGATTTTAATTTTAATGAGAGCTGTGCAAATTCTGTAGAGGAAGACAAAAGTCTTAATAATGACAAATGCTGTAGCAAATCAAAGAGTGAAGCTGCGGAAGGACTTGCTGCACAAAAGCAGACACACTCACACACTCACACACATACATTTCCAGTGAAGGAGGGTTTCTTAGAGTTCTCTGGGAGGTGGCATTTAAGCCTGGCCACTGGGGCGCAGAGCATCTATCATTAAAACAAAGTGCAGATTGAAATCAACTGTGTTCTCCTTCACCAGCACTCAGCTCTGCTCTTTGCCGTGTCCTTTCCTCACTGTCCAGATCTCACACAGACCAACACAACATTAATCAGCATTGAGCCCATAAGTTACTCCTCTCAGAGCATCATTCATTTAGACTACAAAGGTTTGTGTGTCAGTGTGTGTGTGTGTGTGTGTGTGTATTGTCGTCTGTCCCCTGCTTAGGTTGGAAATGCTGCCTTTGACTTGAGGGTAAGCCGAGCTGCGGTAAATTGGATTTCATGCCCAGTCCTTCACAGTAGCAGTATGCGACACTAAGACAGAGCCATCTTCCCCACTGCAATCATGACAAAGTTAGCACTGTGTTTCTTCAAAGATTGCCCCCTTTAACACAGTTGCATTACATTTACACCACATAGGAGACAGCTGATGTAACAAATCATTTCAAGAATTTATTTTCAGAGAACTGGTTTACTCTTTCGCCTAATGCGAAAATGTGGCATCTCAGCAATCCGGCAATAACAAACATCAAAAAGGAGTCAAGAATCGTTCGAACACATTATGATCATCAACATACTTATGGTGTCATTTGCTACCAAACACTAGCAGACAAATCTACTCTTTTTAATGCAAAACCTGGGGGAAAGACAAGCAATAACACAGCTGATCCAGTAGTTTTTGGGTTAACAGACCCGCTGCCACCACAGAGTTGTTTCTGCAGCAGCAACAGCGAGGGGGGTTTTGTCAGGGGAAGGCTGGCTAATCTGCTACTGAAGCTCATTTCAGAGTCTTCTGTGCACAGCAGCCCATTTAGATGCAGATGTGAGGCGGCTGGCGTCTCGTGCTTAGCCGGTCCTCTTGACCGTGGAGCAAAGGGGTCTATTACTGAAGGTGCCTGCATTTTTATTTCTATTTCTATTTTTTTCTTTTTCTTTTTTTTTTTTGGCAAGACTTGCGGTGCTTCTGCCTCTCATCAGACTTCATTCTGTGAGACAGCATGTCATCCAGTCTCCTGTCTGCTTCCCTCCAGGTCCCATAATGGAGCGCAAAGATGGAGGCAGACAGGGAATACAGAGAGGCTCAAGCCACATCACTGACATTGACATTACCTCTGTGATCATTAAACCTAAATTGGCTAAATGAATTGCCAATTTGAGAGGCCTTAGTCACAGCATATTGGCGTGTGCATGCCCGTGTGCGCTTACGTCTCAGGGTTTGTGAAATCTACTGTGACGATAGGATCCCGTCTCTGGTTGTCTCCCGCTTTCCCACCGCTCCATGCATCTCTTCATTTCTGTCCAACTACCTCTCTCCTACAATCTACACAAAAATTCAATAAGCTATTACAAAGGCATTGATCTTTTTCTCACCCAAACATTTGCATTAGAAAAAAAAAGGCAGTAAGATGAGGTGCTGGGTGAGATGCGTTGTCTGTTCATTTTAGTGGAGAGAAGGAGCAATACACAGTGAGGCCTGGATTTATAGAGTTTGGCAGCGCTTTAACACTTTAACGCTCCTCAGAATGTGTCCAATCAATGCGCTCCCTCCCTGCGTCTCTGCTGTTGAAGAGACGTGGCGTTCACTTATCTGATGTCATTGTAAATCACTCTGGAGGAGTGTAGGTCAGAGGATGCTGCTGTCACCACACTCACACCGCATGGAGCTGCTGCGGGTTGGTGCAGAATATGACCCTGAAAACACCGCGTGCCAACGTTTAAGACATCACTCTGTTGTGACTGTGTCTGCATAGCAATCTGAGATCTGTTAGTATCAGTGGACATGCTTTGACCTGTGCTTTGCAACGTGGCATAAAATGAGCTGTGGTTTTACCAGGAGCGTGTCAGGATCGTGGTTCAAAAACCAAGGAGAAGATACAATGATCTTGCTTCTCATCCAGTCCCAAAGCTTAAAAGTTATTTTTGCACTACAGTACTTGTTTTTTTGAATATATACCTAAGTGAATCCATTAATTTTTAAATAAGATGCGAGTAAGAATACACAGAAGGCTTTTGGTAACCTTCAATTTTAGTCTTGTGTTCTCCTTTATTTTTCTTCGACTAAGACAAATATGAGTTATTTCATTGCCGACAATTTCCCCCAAAAATACACTCTTTACTCCTGTTTGACTCCTGTTTTTTAACTGTTTGACTTAACTGTTTTCTTCAAAAAACTGTGCCCAACCGTTTCCAGGAAGTGATATAACTTATTCTTGAATTAAATTCTTGAAGAGACACAAACGACTACAAAAATAAAATGAATAAAACCCCGCAAAATTTTCAATGAACATTAAATAACAGATTGCTTTTTAATTGAAATATATCCTCAACTTTCTATAGTCTCATACTTATTACTTTATATATCTGGTGTTGAGCGTTCATTCATTCCTCCATGTTCGTATGTTGGTGTGAACCGAGGTGTGTTATTACCGCCGGTTTTTCACTCAACACAGATCTTCCTGTGATTGGTTTGGAGAGGTGATAATGGCCGTCATGTGAGCTGTGGGATTCATGGCATGTCTGAAGGACATTTAAACCATGACCCCACTTTCATATCTTATTTCCCGCCCTACCTTCTAAAACACCCTCCTTCTCATGCAGCCTATATAAAAGCAGTCAGACACAAATGACAATAGCTGAGCTTCAGCTGCCACAGCTTCTCAAGGACTGAAACGGTGTGAAGGGGAATGCCAGGAGGAGTCTTTCCTCTCCATCTATTTCTGATCCTGACAGCACATTCTTTACGTCTCCCCTGCTGTCAGTGAAAGGAGCCTCCTCTGCTGTTACCAAAATAGCCCCTTCTTCCACTTGTTTTGATAAGTGACCGCTTTTTCTTTTCAAATGAAACAAAATAAGTGAGTCAAGTAGTCATTACAAAGCGGTGGCAATAAAGGATGATGATTGCATATAATCTCAGAGAGAAAAAGATTATACAAATTCTCTCTGTGCATAGCCAGATTGGGCCTGAAGCACCCTGCTGGCTTTACACTAAAGTGAAGAATCACTACGGGAAGAAGAAGTGGAAAGTAGAGAGCGAAATAGAAAGAGGATGAGGAGGAACAAAACAGCTCGAAGGACTGATGCTGGAGTGAGGAGAAGTACAGACTGGGGATACAGAGGCAAGCAGACAGAATAAGGGACCATGAAATGGGGATTGAAGACTATGCTTGGTGAGAGCGAGACAGAGGGAGAAATGGAGAAAAGGCGGATATCTGCAGCACCCCAGCTGTGAGGCTTAAGGAGCTTAGCCCTCCTGCCCATCACAGAAGACTCCTCAAGTGCAGGCATTCACCGCTGCTCAGCTACTACTGAGAGAAAAGTGAGCAGAAAAGGTGTAGAGAGGAGGGGTGTGGGTGGGAAGTTCAGCTCATTATAATATGCAAAAAAACTAAAAATACACAGTAGAAAAAGATTAAGATTGAGAAAAAGAGGAGTATTAAAGTACTTGTTTTGCTTGGCTTTGAAGTGATAGTTTGACTGTTTTATTTGGTCTCTTGCTGAGATGACAAGCTTAACACCACTCTCATGTCTGTGCAGTAATTATGACACTGTAGCCAACAGCTGATTAGCTTAGCTAATACAAAGATTGGAAACGTGGAAATGGATTAAACAAACAAGAACAATGCACATACATGGATATTTTTTACAAATTTATACACACATTTATACAGACATATGCATCCTGTATTTCAGTACATCAGTAATTTGTGACCTTTGGAGGTGCTAAAAGCGAGATTTTGTTTTATCTTTTGGACAGAACCTGTTTCCAGTTTTCATGCTAATCTAAGCTAACCTGCTCCCAGTGAAAGCTTTATTTACATAGGAAGTTGTATTTATCTTCTTATCTAAACCTCGCAAAGAAACAATGTATGTATTTTGCAACATTTTGAACTATATGTATTAGGAAAATACCAATTCAGAAGTGGTGGCTGTCACTAATGAACCTTGTCCAATAAATTTATATTGTGCTTTTCTCTATCCTATTCAAGAGGAATACTTGATGATATATATGACCAATATTGGCTTTACACATTTTCATTTTTTAACCTCTACAACAGGAAGTGTAAACCGACCGGGGCCGGTCCCTGCCTTCCTCAGGAGCCCACCTGTTATCCCAGCCCCGCTGGACATGAAGCCTTTCCTCCAGTTCCCCCTGGAGTCGCCTCACCCAGCCAGCATTGGCCTCTTCCACAACTTTAATACGGTGAGTGCTCATGGCATTGGTGGACATGAACATGATACATACATTCACATGTGCACACACAATGTCTGAGGTTTGCTGTTGTTTCGTCTTGTCTTGTGTTGATTTTAAAATGTTGCCTCCTGACTGGAGACTTGTGATAAAGTGCTAAAAATTTATACTGTATAAACCAAAATGATGAGGTGACAGCTGTTTACTTTTTATTCAGTAGAGTGATTTTCAGCATAATTGAGAAAATGCCTTGGCGGGTGTTTTACTGCAATAAAATGAGTTACAGCTAATCAATTGTATAAGAGGCACAGGCTATGTTCTCTACAGTCAGCATTTTTGTGGCTCCCTCTCATTTCCAGATTGGGTTTCATGTGAAGGTCAGCGTGGCGACAAACACGGACGCACGTGCACCATGCACACACGGGCACCCGCACTCGCACACACACATACATACACACACACACACACAATCTGTCCAGCTCATCTTCATGCGCTCAGGCAATGACCCTTCTGCAGGTTAATGATTCATCCTGCTTCAGCGAGGACATTGAGTGTGGCCACTAATGCCAGAGCACCTCAATCCAAATCACTCTCTGTCTGCACAGTAAAATTTAAATAAGTCTGGAAAGCTGCTGTCACCCAGTGATAGACGACTGTGGCTCAATGTGAGTCTTTGTTTAAAGCCTGGCTGTTTTAAGAGGCTGCAGAAGAGACTGAAAGGACACAAAGACAAAGGCGACCTGACAAAAAAACATTTAAATATTGTGTTTATTGTTTTAAATACAGTTATGTTCCAGTTTGGGCAGAAACTTTTGTGAAGCATCGTGTTCTGGGAGTTATCTGGAGAGCTCATATCAGGTCTGACTCACCAGGATTACATGTAATTTCCTGACACTTAAGATTCTCAGGAGTATACTGTAGGTCTCACCTACAATATATTGAGCTGCACAGTGAGGCGTAGTGTGTTCAGAGGGAGAGAAATGAGAATGAGCCTCTGCTACTCTGTTGATTCCTAAATTGTTCACAACTTTTGTAAATGTTGACATGTATGGGTTATTTGTTTATCAAATGATCAATTTGGAAACAAATTCATTTTTTTAAGTAAAGAATATCTAAAGTTTTTTATATTTCAACAAAATATTTTGATACAATTTGGTCATTTTTATCATCAGGATCCATTTAATATAAATGAAGTCTGTAATTGCCTCTTTATATGTTGTCTCTCTAATTAGGCAAACAGCTGTTAAAGAGCACAACACCAGATTTATAAAGAAGACTGAAGACAACATTCAGCCTAGTTTCAGACCTCTCAATATAATATATGTTGTGCTACGAAATCAGGCTGACTGTTGTCTTCTGTCTTCTTATTTATCAGCTGAAGTGATAAATCCTCTCAGCCCGCAATGGGCACTTCTAAAAGGTAAACATCTACACTTCCTCTGTTGCATCACTGATTAAGCAGACTCAAGATGTGCTCGCTGGCCCTCGTGGTTAAAATGAGCTGCTTAAACAGAAATAAGGGATCTGTAGCAAGCAAAAAATAAACCTGTTGTTTTAACTAAGACTAAAATCTTAATTATTATAACTTCATAAATCTGAAAGAAATGCAAAAATGTGGATTGATCTTGGTAAAGAGATGTCTTTCAATACCTTGCAGTACAAAGGAGATCGCATATTTCAGAATAGAGCTGCAAATAAGCTAAAAACTCAGCCAACTGTGAGGCACACTGTAAATTTTTGATGCAACAAAAGCTCCACTGTTTGAGGGAGAATGGAATGAAAGAGGAGACATAAAGTAAACTACTAGGTTAAAAAGGTCATAAAAAAAGGGACAGATGTAGAGAAGAGGTCCTGATGGGAACAGGTGGTAAGAGAATGGCAGCATAAGACACACAGAAATGGGAGACACAGTCAGAGATCAACTTGTTGTTGCCACGGAAAACACACTCACACAGACATTAACGTGCTAAGGAACACGCAGAAATACACAACACTCGTACCCTCACCCACACAAAATGTTGGCACAAAGACAAATGTACGGATGTAAACAAACAAATTTGGAGATGTTACAAGTCTCCACATGAAAAACACAAAAGAGAGAGGTGAATCAGAGACGAGAGGGGGGGAAAAAAGCAGGCCAAAGTCTATAAATATTTCCAACAATGGATTCAAACACAGTTTAAGTTTTCAGACCAATTATACCATTTCCCATGGTGCCTGAAGCTTGAGAGTGTAAACAGCCTCTCATTTGGCAGCATACGTGCACAGTCTGAGCAGGAGATGAGAGGCTGAGTAAAACCGCAGTGTACTTTTGGCTGCTTAATGAGGGAAACACCCAGCGCTGTGGTCGCTGAACCCTGCCAGTGGGCCAGAGAGCTCACACGAGTCCATTCAAGTTTCTAAAAATGAGGTGGTAAACATTTCATAGAAGAATGGCCTGACATATATACAGTATGAGCTTGACCTGAAAAAATTAGAAGCTTGGTTGGTACTTAAGGGCCAATATTTCTTCTTTTTTTTTAACTCATAGATACTTCCTTATTGTTTTGATGAACAGTTTTAAACCTATTATTTGATTGATCTAATGGATTACGTGTTTAGCTACATATATTTTAATAACAGTAATTAAGTCTTTTTAATCAGAAAAATATTTATGTCAATAATATCAATATGTCTGCATATTGATTATTGGATATGTATTTATCCTTTTATCCTTTTAATAATTTAATAAAATTAGGACTTTTTTCTCTTTAATTACCAGCAGCATGTTTTTAAGTTAATTCTGACTCTTTATTCCATTTTGTTAATGTAACTGATTTACAGTTTTAATATATTTCTCGATTCTGCTACATGGACCTGATGTCCCTTCAGCAGTCGTCAGCTCGAATCTTATCTCAAATAAATTTGACCTCATATCACAAAAAATATCTCTTTTGTTTTTGTAATACTCTGCTTACGATGTTTTGAAAAGCAGAGTTTTGTAGCACATAAACAAAGTACAAATTTTTGGAGATAGGGAGTCTGTAATTAGGCTCTTCTAACCCCAGCATGATTTAAAACGTTTGAACAGCACCCAAGAACTCAGGCACAGACAGCAGAACCAGCTGCTGCTGAGAAAACACACACCCTCCTGTCCACATCAATCACTGCTCCCTCTTCAATTCACTCTCCTCCGCTCTTTTTCATCTCTTCTCCACTCTTTTTCATCTCCCAGCTTTCTCCCCCATCTCTCTGTCATTCACCTGCACTTTCTCTTGAACACCTTCCCCTCTCATCCACATTTACTGGACTGCTGTTAGCAGCGGCGCAGAAACACTGCCCTCTGAGCTCCTCCTGTGTCGCTGAATCTTTGATGTGACCTCTGGGTTATCTCTCTTTAGATGGACCCTGTCCAGAAGGCTGTGATGACGCACACCTTTGGGCCACCTGTGGTGAAGACGAAGAGGCCAATCATCTCCTGCAATGTCTGTCAAATTCGCTTCAACTCAGAGGTATAACACCTTGAATAGCTTCAATAAAATGTTTGCTTCTATTGAAAAACAGCCTAAAAATAATAACAGTTCAATAAACACCTCCCTTAAACAATGATTGTCCAATCATAACTCAATCTTAGCAGCTCTTATATGCACAGAGAGCCTGTCAAGCTTTGAATTTACATTAAAATGCCAAAGTAATGTGCATGTGGCAGTAGCATGGAGGCTGGTGTCTCTTCTTTAGCCTTTTTTTTAAACCAAAACACAAAAACAAAACTATAAAATGTTAAAGCTAAATCCTCTTATGTCTTGCAAACTGGCTTCATTTCAGCAACAGCAATCAAGTATGGCACAAAGTTTGTGGGTTATAGCTTATGTTAAAGGCCTTGTTCATGACTAGCACGTTCACTATGTAGTATTAGGTTCTATGTTAAAGCTGAAAATAGATTCTACAATATCAGAGCTGATGTCCAGCCAACAGTCAAGCAGCCATGTCCTGTCCATGCTAATTTGATGGATGCAGTAACAGTAACTATGTGGGCCAAGCTTAGCAACCAATCAAACTTTTAGTATTGACTGTACAGCTGGAGCAGGTGTGAACTTGGTTCACAGTTTTTCAGCTCTAATTTTAGCCTGTGCAGAAGGGAAAGGGGGAAGGGGAAGACAGAGAAAAACCCTGATTGATCTCGATCCTCTACACGTCCAGTTTTCTTGAGAGAAGATAAACAGCAAATTTTAGAAAGCGTCTTAATTTATGTGTACAGAGGTTTTGTTGGGTTAAATTGACTGTTCAGCTACCCAGCTACTCGCTACTGACACCTGAAACATATTTCAGGTGTTGAAAGCAGGCCTCAAAGTGGTTTCTAAGTGCAGGTTTGAATGGAGAAGAGTGAGACATGAGGTTGAACCAAAGCTAACACGTGCTCGTCCTTGAAGCTTCCTTAAAGTTGACTGAGCACATTTTCTGCATTTCACTCCTGACAGAGATGCCTCCATGCCAACATGAGGCGGGAGGACTGAAATGAAAGAGGCCAGAAGTGATGAAACTCTAGAGGAATGGTTTGAGTGTCTCCATTAAAGAGGCAGTAGTGTGAAGTTGAAAAACAAATAACTCATAATATGGACATCCAAAACCCAGCTACTGGATAACATGATTGACAGGTTTAGAGTCTAGTAATGGGCTTTGAACAGTGTGTGTATTTTTTTAAGTACATGCATAAAGTGGAAATATTTTGATGGCTAGAGACAGTCTCTCTTTGCGTGGAGACATAAGTAATTAGATTTCCTTGTGGTCCACAATATGGCTAACAATATCTGTGATCATGCTGTACATTTATTTCAGAAAAATACCTGTGACCCCTTAAATTATCCCACAAGAACACAGCTTGCAATACCTTCTGACATGGATTTTATCCAGTAATAAAAAAAGGGCAGAGGTAAACATCTTGGACTGTGATGTGTATTCATCAATATTGAAAGAGTTTTTACAGATAAAAATATCCTGGTGTTTATGACCTGCAGCGCACTGTAACCTCTGACCTTAACATAAACAAAAAAAAAACAAAAAACAAAAGCCTGACACACAAGCCCAGCTAAAAATATAAACACATTCCTGTGATTCAGTGCTAAATTCTTGTATTCTAAATGCAGTGGTGTGTAAAGGACACAGACTGGGAGGGTGTCTGAAACTTGTGTGACACTGCCGTTCTCTCTGTGAGGGGCAGCTTAATTATATCCCCCCTGCTCAGACCTGCATGTTCTCACATGGTCTACATGAACATGGGGTGGCTTTCATTTACTACAGCATGTTCATATTGACATATTGAATGTATGAAAATGCATGCATGAAAGTGCATGTGGGTGTGTGTCTCACTGGTGCCACGCATGTGTAATGTGGGGAGTACTCTAATACTTAGCCACCTGTTCGTCCCGCATGCTGTTTTACTTGAGTGCAGCGGTGTGCATCTGCTCTGCCGCAGCTCTACAAGATTTTCCTCAGTAACCCGAGAGACTGGGAGCTTAAAGCACGGTGGACATTCTTTAATAATGAAAGAATACTCTGCTTACAGTACACGACTTGGCTTACTCGAGCTTTCTGCGCTGCGCAGCAGTTTGGAGGCAGATAAACACTCATTATTTATCATAAATTCTTCCTCAGGTCATATGCCACCACAGCACATTAATAATACCAACATTTAATTTAGTGTTTACGTCTGTGGGAAGTCGGTATGAAGTGGAACTTCTCATGTGCAGCACTAAGTGAAAGTGGCAGATTGATTGATAGTGGCCATTCAGGAGCAGGTGATTCTCACTGCCACTAATCTATAGCCACATGTGTGGTAATTATAACATTGCAATTTATTTAAGGCCACAGAGGACAGATTAGCCTGCCAGTGTTTAGCTCAGCTCTGCTGCAAGGCTGACGTCACACCATGCTGCATTAGCCATCGTCACCACTGCAGTACCACACTGGACACTTTTCTCTCTTTCATGCTCTCTCTCTCCTTGTTCTTCTCAGAGCCAAACGCCACCAAACAAACCGAACCTTGTTCCATTAATATCAGCTGCCTGTAGGAAGCTTAGTTTCCTTATCATTTTCCCTGTCAGTTTTCATGATTCTCCCTCTGTGGGGTATACTGTATCATCTGTCCCCCTCTCCTTCACTCCACCTCTCCTGCTTTTTCCCACCCCCTCTTCCTGTCGCTGTTGTCAGTACCCTGTACAGTAGATTTGGCTGCTAGACACTCTCTCTCTGCTTTCTGTGCCTTTGTCGCTTTATAGATAAAACATCAAAGCACATCCTGCTTAGAGAGAAAAAGGATTTCAGGGACATTCACTTGCTCTCATTTTCTTCTCTTAAATCCCATCTCTGCTTCTTCATTCATCTTAATCCCCCATTCCATAGGCTCTTTCATAGCTTCTCTCAGTCCATTTCACCTTCTATGCTGAACATCATTTATATTTTAAACACTGTTCACTTTCCCTCTTAACTAAAAAGAACAGTCATCTTAATTGTTTTTACATCTTATTGTCTTTTCTGCATCACATCCCCACATCCAAGCCTGTCAAACCTTTCATGCTTGAAGTGATGCACAACTTCATTGATTTTTTTTTTTAGGACCTGACACTGAAGGTCACAGGGAGAGTGAAAGTATCAAAGCTCAAGCAGAAAATAAACAATCAAGATTTACAGAAAGGGAGAGAAAAATAAGACGGACAGTGGTGAAGAGTGTGGACTGCAAACAGAAGGAGTCTTTTCAAGCTTTCTTCTGTTATTTGTTCGTGTAGTTGTAGGGCTTCATCTCCTTATCTAATTGCAGGGCTTTGGGTAGCAGCAGCTAGAGGAGTTGGGTTACACAGGCAGAGCTATATCTGCCTTTCTGTCATCACCAATCAGGTTTGAGGGCTATATGGGTAACTATCATTGGCAGTTAATACCTCAGGCTTACAGAGGCATCCTGAACACATCCCAGTGGTCTACTTTCCTTAGTGAAGCAGAGCACATCACAGAGCCTCCGACATGTCACATGCCTTATGGGTCTCTCTGCCTTGTTATTGACATTATTAAACCTGTCTAATCCAAGCAGGTCTCTGCTTGTGCATACATATGCACATACAGTCACACACACTATCTTGTATTACTGAATTAGTAAGGAGGTTACAGGAACTATATTTGTGCCCTAACACCTCACTCCTTCCTTTGATTTCATTTGAAGCTGACATGTTCATGTATATCTGGACTTGGAGGGAAATGCTGATTTCCAAGCCTGGTATCTTTTACTTGTTTCCATGTTGGACATTTCTGCATCTCAATATCATGTCCAGTGCTAATGTTTAAATGCCAGTTCAGAGGGTAGTGAGGCCTCCGACCAGTGAGGTGGAAAGAAAGGACATTAAGGTCAGGCTGGATTGATGCATCCTCCTTATTCTTAGCCATATTTCATGTTGTTGCCATGTAAAGATATTGCAGAAATTCAATTCAGACCAACTATAGAGTGCCAAATCACAACAGAAGTTTTCTAATGCATTTTTCGCACCGTGCACTCTCAACCATTCCTAATTTTTACAGAGATCCAACCATTCCCAGTGTTGTCTATTTTGTAAAACACCATTTTAAAATTATTTATTTATTTTACTGTGATGCAAAACATGTTTTTGGAAGCAAAAACATTTTTGGAGTGTCCTTTGAACACCTTCCACATTGCACAGATACAGGCAAGATATTCACACGAAGAAAACACAAACAAAAATGAGAGTGAATATGACACAACAGGGCTCTGAGCAGAAGAAGGACTCAGACCAGCCAAGACAAGGAGCTCCTTAAAATAAAGCTACATTTGTTGTATGGTCAAGCCTGACACCTACCAGAAAACCATACTTCACGAATTCTGCTACATTAATTTTATTGATTTTACAGAACATATGTTACTTTGTGATAAGTATTGTTATCTGGAAATGAAATTAACTATATCAGGATATGAGATTTTGGTCATAATGGGCAGCCCTGTGCAAAAGCACCCTACACACTTACTGAGGACTGAAGGAAAGTCCACTTATCTTCATATTTCCCATTTCCTGAGATTAAACTGATCCCATTAAATGCAATCACACAAGGACAAGCAGGGAAACGCACGCTCACAGACACAAACCCCTCTTGATTTCCTCCTTTTTTCCTGTCAGTGGCTGACCGTCAACTGTCACTGGTCGCCCACGGCCCTGCAGCCCATTTTAGATAATCCTACCACTCAATAACCATCATCAGCTCAGCGGGCCAGTTCAGTGATTACACCACTAGAGAAGGAAGACGAGAATATTCTGGAGGCTAATCTTCTCGAAAGGATCATCAGCACATCAAACTGCAAAACCATCAGCTCAGCAGTTAAACGAAGTAATGCAGCAAAACTCGGGGTGGAATATATTTGAAAATTTGTGAATAAATATTAGATTATCCTTGAGGTCAAAAACTATAAGGGTTTGTTCAATATAATGTTTACTAAAACAGGGTCCAAGTAGCATCCTTGGTTTAAAAAATCACTCAATCGTTTGGTTCCAGCTGCAGTAA
This sequence comes from Acanthurus lineatus, assembly GCA_029814665.1. Lineage (NCBI taxonomy): Eukaryota > Metazoa > Chordata > Actinopteri > Acanthuriformes > Acanthuridae > Acanthurus > Acanthurus lineatus. Next base: position 15,785,148 of record JAPZDV010000012.1, on the reverse strand, counting down.
TCATATCCACATCTGGAAGTCATAAACTGATGGGCACATGATAGCTCAACTGCAGATCTCGAGAGCTTCTGCAGGTGCTTTGTTCATTGACATTGCACCAACATCAGTGTAAAAGAGATGAGAGAGTCTTTCTGGTTACAGCCTCATTTCCATTCTTAACAGCAAAGCAGAAGTAAATCTATGTGAAGATATTTATATTGTAAAAGCATTAGATACTAATGAGTGTAAGACAGTAAGTGTTCATTTCCCTGATCTGGCTGTCTAGCCAAAGTTCATGTGGGTGTCAACAAGGAAAAAAAAGGAATAAAAATAACTGGCATGGTGACCAAAATAAATGTTTGTTAAAAATGTACATATAAAATCCTCATGGGTCTATTTAAATCCATGATTTCATGTAAATCTCCAAAATGTCTCATTCTTCTGACAGAGCCAGGCAGAGGCCCACTATAAGGGGAACCGCCATGCTCGGAGGGTGAAGGGGATCGAGACATCCAAGACAGCTCGTCTCCAGGATGGTGACAAGCAGCACCCTCCCCCTACTGTCTCGCCATCACCACCGGGCCCATCACCATCCAGCCCTGAGCCTGATCCAAATAAGCAGGGTGAGCATCACCTGTGACATATGATGTTACACTCACTCACACACACCCAAATCACACACACACACACACACACACACAGAAATCTGTCACAGATCCGCACAGATGCACAACACAGCTGTTGTGAGGATAGAAACTAATCATAAAGGAGTGTTAGTGTTTTGGAATTGAGAATTAAGAATAGTGGGAATAATATGATATATAATGTCGTCACAGAGAGTTGGCCAGACCTGCTGGCAGGTCCAGATGGACCGACACAGCTGTGTGTTCAACCTCCAAGCGGCAGAGTTTCAAGCACAGCACTAGTGCTGGATAGCAACATCATTATTTGCACCTTTTATATCATGATCATCAATGTTCAGAGGATAACTGTATGTTCCACTCGCCACATATTATTAACTAACCTGAAAACTTTGTTTCGTTCACAGATGACATCCAATCCTTTCCCAACTCTAACAAGTCACCTCTGACCCCTAGCCACCTTCAGACCGTCACACTGGGCTCAGCAGATGCAGAGTGCCCCCTCTTGCCTTCTGTCAGCATGCCTTTGCCATCCTCTCCCTCCCCCTCCGCCGCAGTCAGTACCTCCCCTGCGGATCCAGCCACGGCTGGTCTTCCTGACACGCCATCCCCAGCACCCAGCCCTTCTTCTGGAGAGTCAGAGGAAGAGAAAGCCAAGAAGCTTCTCTACTGTTCCCTGTGCAAAGTAGCTGTAAATTCCCTCTCACAACTGGAGGCACATAACAAAGGTAACTCCAACATAACCTTGTCAGTGTGAATAATCATAAAAAACGCTATGACACAGGGCACGTACAATCTTGAGAGAACTAACCCTCTTCAAATAACAACATTACACAGTGTACACTCTTAGAAGACTCCTAAGACACCCTGCAGCACGGCTCTTTATAAGGAATTCAGCACTTGTTCCTTTGAAGTTTAAAAAACTAAAGCAGGTGCATTAGTGCCACTTAGTGGTAAGAATAAAAACTTGTGTGGATGGGTGGGGAAAAAAACCTCACCTCCTACCACCTACACTAAATAATATTGTAATCAGATAATGCAGTTAAAGGAATATTTTCCATCCCTGCCTGATATATTTTATAATAACTACAGCTTCAGAATTTGCTTTCTGTACTTTTCAACAACCATTGTTTAGCAAACAATCAACGAGGTCCAATCAATAGCTGTTCTGATGTTTGCTCTCATTTCACACATGTTCATTTTTTCATCTTGGAAACAGGAGCTGAGAATGTAAACTCACATTAAAGTCAGTTTAGTGTTTCATATGTGCATTACATTGTAACATCGCCTTAATGACCAAAGTACATTGTATCTTTCTTTATATTGTTTCCAGGTACCAAACACAAAACCATTCTGGAGGCTCGGAGTGGACTGGGACCCATTAAAGCATACCCACGTCTGGGTCCTAAACCCAGCCCAGAGCATGGAGGGGAGCTGTCCTCTGACCCCAGCACTCAGGAACGCACCTTCCACTGTGAGATTTGCAATGTCAGAGTCAACTCAGAGCTGCAGCTTAAACAGGTAAGAAACAGGTGTCTGAAAAACCCTGAGGGAAGAGGTAGTAGTGAAGCACTATCAATATCAAATATCTGTCTATTGTCATTTTATATTTCAGCATATTTCTAGCCGGAGGCATCGGGATGGAGTAGCAGGGAAACCTAACCCTCTTCTCAGCCGACACAAGAAGCGCACAGACTTTATGGTAGAGTCTCATGGTCCTAAATCATATTTCTAATTCCTTTCCCATTAAAACATTATCGTTTAGGTTTCATGAAACCCGCTCCATGCACCAGTGCTTACAGTTGTTTTGCAATCACTCACCTTTTTTTCCCTTTACTTTCTCAAAGGAACTTCCAAAAACTCTGGGGGCGGGACTTTTACCAAGTCCTCTGGCTGTTGCTGCAGCGATGGCAGCCGCAGCCTCCTCTAATCAGCTGGCACTACGTCCACCTGTCCCGACCTCCCACCCTCATCCCCATCACCACCTACTACAGGGAACACCTCTCAGCCTGCTGAGGCCTGCCCCTGGTCCCATGCGCACTACGCATGGGCCGATCCTGTTCACCCCTTACTGACGGCTAGAGAAAAAGGACGAATCAGGAAGAAGCACACTGTGAAGTGGAGGCCTGCGACCATGTGCCATCAAGAGCCAAATCAGCTGGTGTGTCTTCATAATAAAAACAGTGAACATAAGAATGACTCTTCATGGTGCACACTGTGGTTGCAGACCACTACTGTTACGTTGACAGGGAGAAACAGAGATATCTGACAAATCTCAGACACGTCGAGACCGTTTGTTTCCATCCTTCCCAGTTTCCCTTCATCATTCAACTATGCCAATCATAGAGTAGAGTATACAGGTAGTTTGAAAAGGAACTTATAAACACATTTTAACAAGCATGGACTTCTTTGAGCATCTTCCAACCTGAAAACTGACTAATTATCTTCATCTAACATAAGATCCACTGCATCCGACTCGAAACCCTACCTCTCTTGTGTTCTTAATGTTCACCTCTGCAAGGAGTCATTACATATCCAAAGCATTAATGTTATTAAAAACAGGCCCACTGGGTTAGATAGTAGTTGCCTCTGATGTTAGCTGGTATCATGCTGTAGCTGTCACAGTATAGTGGACTGTACCACTGTTAACTTCTGTTTTTGTGGCCTATAAAGAAGAAAAGGTACCAACAATTCATATACTGTTCCTGCAGTAACTGGCAAACATTTCTCTGTACTGTATGTCTACATTTTCACAGCTGGCCTATATGGCCCATATTTACCTCTGTGGAACAGAAACAGGAAGTCAAAGAGGAACAGCAAAGGGGTTAAAAATACTTTATGTCTTAAAACTCTACTTATGCGTGCATACACCACATTCACAGTTTGGCAAAGGAGTTGTTGGTAAGACGTAATTGATACGTACTGATACTATGCAGTTATCAGTGTTTTTTTTCTACAGTTTGTGTACTGGCGGTAAGACTGGAGTAAGACAGAAAATAATGAGAGAAAAAGAAACAGTGCTCAGTTAAGTGGTTGCCCTCATGATTTCTCTCCAAATGTCCATGGACAACAACCATGTGCATAAAGTCCCATAAAGCACAAAGTAAAAGTCTATTGTGAAAAGTCTACATGTAAATGGTTTCAATATTTAAAAAAAGACAATCTATCATTTTTCATCTGCACCTCACTGTGCAAACAGAAAGGTTTCATGTCTTAATGTAATAGTTTCAACACTGTGAGCACAGCAGGACAATGGTTGATTTATGACTTTGGTAGCAGGTATTTGCATATGTGCACATTTAATTATACAGACCACATTTTCACCTCAATCCCTTACAGTGAGTGTGGAAAACAGTGGGTTGAAAGACACCAGCATTAGGTTACAGAAGAAAGACAAAAGGACCACATACACAGACAATTAGTTGTATGCAAAAATAAAAAACAACAAAGGTAGCATCATAGTCCTGTAATGGGATGAAAATGTTTAGTTGCTCTGTCTTGTGTGCTCCAACCCTCCATGATCCTCAACTATCCCAGTGAAAACTGTCATGATGGCTTGTGAAACATTAGAGGGGAATTTTAGGAAATGGAAACTGTAGCAATACTTTAAGCACTCCTGCTAACTTTCCTTGTTAACTGCAATAAAAAAAATGTCTACAAATGTATGAATTGTTATTTAGGAGAAGTGTGTTGAAACATTACTGTAAATGTAGATTATGAAAAAATGAGAAAAGGTACATGTTGGGGCTTCCTTATTGTTGAATTAAAAGAAAAATATGAAATCATTAAACTGAGTTTATGGTTGTAAGCCATTTTGATTGGTGTTTTTTTTAAAGCCAATAAGATATCAGAATACAAAACAAAAGTGTTTAACTATGTTCTGATCCTGACAGAAAGTTGATGAATTGCTCCTCTGCATTTGCTTGCACGCAACTTACAGCTATGTATGTCTAAACCTTTATACATGGGCCTTTGCGAAACAGTCTGCTGTTTGACAGAAACAGGAAGACTATGTGCAATGGTAAAAGGGTCAAAGGTACATGTGTCTCAAAGCATTAAGTGCCATAAAATTATAGATATTATAGATAATAACTTAAAATATCAAAATGGCATGTCATAAATTCTCATCTGCAGCACACTGCACAGCTTCACCTACAAAGCATGACTTTAGCAGCAGGTATTTGCATCATGGGCAAACTAATGGGCTATACAAATCAAATCATGCATGCTTTCTCATAGCCCAAGTGTTAAAGCACTAGGATTAAAGACATTGGAGCTATGCTACAGAGGGATTTATAAAAACCTGTACGGTGTTGCCCTAACCAAGCACACTTGACCAAAAACATACACTTGTTTTATTTTTCTATCACTTAACATAATGTTTAAACATTAGATGTTTAGTGAAAAAACTTAATATTTTGATAATGGCATGCCTATGAAAATTATTACCTTTGGACACTTTAGGCAAATTACCTTAATTTGTATTTGAAATAACCAAGGGAAATATGATGACTTCTTGACTTAACTCATAGTTTGTGGTGAAGTTCATTATGAAGCTTCTTTATTGTTAGAGATAAGCAAAATGGCACACGAAACTAAGTGGTCTGTGCAAGCAAATGTTGAGTATTTGTGTAAGAAATACGCAGCACATGTTAAGCACATTAATGATTAAAACATGACTAATGATTAATCCACTGAGATTCATCTACTAAGGTCAGTTCCTGTTTTGTTTGAGCATACAGTCCCTATTGATAAGAAATTTGCATTATGTAGACATACTTTACAGACCAAAACACATTTCACTGTATTTTTTAGCATTTGGCTATTCCATTTTAAATATTAAAAAGAGGTTCTCAAACAAATATGCAAGATCAAGACATGAAATGGAAAATCCCTACTTCATACCATTTCATCACTGAGACAACACTTAAGTGACACAGAGGAAGCTTATAAATGCAATACCAGCGGGAAGCCAGATATTCAGAGCAACAGACCACTGCAGAGAATGAAACAGCTTCACAGCAACAAGTAGAAGACCTGGTGAAATTCTTCAGCTTTAAGGTCAGATATTAATGAAAGGGTGTTTTTTTTTTTGGCTTTTATTTGCAACGTTAATTTTTAAAATAGAATCAATTTTAAATCATGTTTCACTCCTTGTCATGAGTCTTGTCACATAGATAACCTGAGTGATTTAAATATATAATGAATTATATAAGAGTTAAAATTGTTAATTAATAATTAATAATGCTAATTCATTCTAAAGCAATACTTTTGAGGTCTTTGTCTACAGAATACTGGTTTCAGTGACAATGACAGTGTATTTCATAATGTTACTAGAACCACAGCAGTTCCTCACAACAGCTGTAAAGGACATTACATTAGATTATCCTAAAACTGCTGATAACCTTTTGAAAACATTGTTGGACTTGAAGCTGTCCAAACAATAATATAACAACGACTACAAACAGAGGTTTCTATCAGCGTGGGCTTTGTTAAAAAAGGAAGTGGTTTCACCTATTTGAGAAGTGGGGAGGGCTTGGTTTCTCTTTGACTTTATTGTTCCTTGTGCTCTTTACAGAGAAGTCAATCAAAATTATTCTAATTGCTGACAGAATGCTGATGAACCACACAAACCAAACAGAGGAGGACCTCTTCTCCTGCTACAGTCCTTCAGTGGTAGGCTACCGCTACTTTGCTGTGCTGTGGGGAAGCACTGTGACCATCACAGGTACGGTGGGGAATCTGATGACTATCATAGCCTTTGCCTTGGACTCCCATCTGAGGACTCGCTTCAATGTGCTCATCGTCAACCTGGCCGTAGCTGATCTCCTGTATTGCACCATACTGCAGCCCATCTCAGTTGACTCCTATCTACACCTCAGATGGCGAAGCGGTCAACACTGGTGCAGCATTTTTGGCTTTCTCCTCTTCCTGTCGAACTCAGTCTCCATCATCACCCTCTGCCTGGTAGCAGTGAGCAGATATCTCCTGGTTGCAAAAAGGGCTTTATTTGACCGAGTTTTCTCTAACCGCAGTCTTATTTTTCTACTAATCTCAACATGGGTACTAGGACTGGCCAGCTTCGGCCCACTGTGGCCTGTTTATGTGTTTGTGCCACAGGTGTGCACATGCAGCTTTCATCGCACCAGGGGTCGTCCTTACACCACCATCCTGCTCTTTTTTTACTTTTTTTTTGGACTTGGATGTGTTGGAGTGTTCTACCTCCTCATTTACAAACGTGTCAAGATTGCATCACAAGCCCTGCTTCGCTACAGGTTAAGCCGCAGATCATCCAGAAAGAAACCAGCTCTTTCAGCACAACTGACCAAAGACAGTGGTGTAGAGAGTGGTGCGGCCAACACATGTAGCTGTGAAATGAGCAGCCAGGTGGATGTAGTCCAGAATACAGATGACATCACTTCTAAAAAGACCTTTTCCGACACCTCAAATTCATTAGAAGCCACCAGGCCGCCTTCAGATAACTTCCATACATCACCTCTATCCACACCTGCTCCCACCACCACAGCATCCACCTCCCACTCAGCAACTTCAGGAGATGATGGTGAATTTAAGCGCGTGACACGTATGTGCTTCACTGTATTCCTGTGTTTCGTGTTCTGCTTTGTCCCCTTCTTGTTGCTAAATATAGCCGACAAACACAACCGTGCCCCGCAGGTGCTGCACATGTTCTGTGCCAACCTCACCTGGCTCAACAGCTGTATCAATCCCATGCTCTATGCTGTCATGAACCGACAGTTTCGACAGGCCTACCGCTTGCTGCTCACCAGGTTAGCTGCACCATTCACTGGACTCTGGATCTGGTGGCGAGGGCTAAGATTTTGAAACTTAAACTTGCTGTAAGATTCTCCTGATATAAGCTTAACATGTTAGTCTAAAGATGCAGATATCGTGCAGCTTACATTTTGCCTTTATCAAATTTTAATTTGCTTTTCTGTGTGACAGTAGGAGGAATTCATGAAAGAAGTAATTCTCATGTAGTGAATGAGGGCATGGTTTGACATTGATAAAAAGAGAATGTAATACGTAACAAACATTACAGACTGCTCCTTTTCTTTTACAATATCCTTGTCTCACTCTATTTGCTACATAGTTTGTATAATATATGTATACGATCATATTGTGTTTTTGTATGTGATGTGTATGTGACATAATCCCCAGTTGTGTTGAGAGTTTTGAGGGTCAATGTGAGTATATATCACCACTTTTCTAGCTGTCACATCATTTGAAAAACCACCAATGTTGCATAAATCAGTGTAGGACATTCCTGTCAAACACAACAAGCTGACTCAGTAATTCAGGAACTTACAAGTGACTGTAACAGTGACTGTAACCTGTGTCTCAACTCTGTTTTGCCTAATGCATGTTGAAAGCGTGTGACTAATGATAAAAGAATTCACGTGATCTGGTTTTTACTTGTGGTTAAAGTGTGTTTGTTTGAGTTGAGTTGAGGAATTTCTTTTTAAGGATGACGACAAAGGTGTGATTTTCATAATAGTACTGGTGTCCAAACTCATTCAACAAAACTTGCATTAGCAACACATAAGATCATAAAGTTCACAGCTGAACCAAAGCCTGTTAACTTAAATCAAAAAATTTCAAATAGATTTTAATTCTTTTATTGATGGCTGACTCAATCATAGAATTTGTTCTACGTTTAGCAGTCTAGAGCAGGCTGTGAATCCACTTTAAAAATAATGGGAACACAGAATGACTTCTCATTTTTTTTTATTTACATTTGGTCATTATCAAATGAAACAAAAACATAATTTCCCTTTTAATGGTGCTAATATTTCATTGTGAGTTAAATGAGCAAGTTGGTAGAAAACAGATAAGTGCCATTTTTCAGAAGTTTATCACCAGCTGTAAGACATTTTAGCAACAACAAAGGGACTCATAACAAACATGAAAACAATAAATTATGTGCAGTATCTCAAATGTACTCTACAATGCTTCATATGAACCTTTTCCAAACAGCCTAAATGTTTAAGAAAATAGTCTTACAGTATTCACTAGACTAACTTCACAAAGCAGAGTCCCAAAAATGAAAATGTTTTCATACATTAGACTTTATGATCCATGATTGTCGAGGGGTCTTGTGCAGGTGCCGGGAATCCTAATGGAGTGAACGTGTGTCCAGTTTATTTAATTATCTTTTTTATGTGTCACCAAATACAAATTTTTGACAATAGTGCAACATGGTATATATTAAAAAGGGTGTGCTAATAAATTCAAAGTAAAAGTGCAAGAATTCAAATGCTGTTTGCAAAAGCAATTTTAAATATTGACTTTCTGAATTAACAGAGAGGCTGTCAGTTACTCTGACTGAAAACATAATTTTATACTCTTATTATTAACAATATTAACGCAGGAGTTGAAATGTACCCTAAAATTTTGTGACATGGATGTACTTGTAATGCAAGTAGCTAAAATGACAGCTTAAGTTTAATATACATAACAAGGCTTTATGGAAAAATACCTCCACAGGATTGTGGGGGCAGGCAATTTAACCCATGAATACTGAAATCAGGCAGATCAGGTGCATTTTGAAAAATGTCAGAGTCAAAATAGTTGTTGGGGTTGTTCAGATACATCAGTAGATCTTCCTCTGAGGCTGCAACAGGGCTAAACAGCATTGGATCAGAGTTATTCATTTCCAGAGGTGAGATAAGCTGATGAGGATTAGTTTCTTTTTCTGAAAACAAAGAAAGGGACAAGAGAAAGAAACTGTTAATACTGTCACGGCTGTGTTGTTTTTCGTAGATATTGCTTTCAATCAGGAAATGAGAGGGACAAATATCTTATGTGCGAACAAGCACAGCAAAAGGACTTGATTTCATGCAACATACACATTAATTGCATGCAGTTTTGACACATTTGCTTTTCCTTTTCAGTGTCTTTACCTCCTTTAAAATCTCAGTTCAAAGTCATGTCCTGTGCTATTAGCTTGAAAGGGGTAATGTCCAAGACAGGGTAGCAAAATGCTGCATTGTGCTCTTTGCTATTTGTTTGTAGCTAGTAGCTGCAATTAGCTCGTTAGCTCAGTTAGTGCACCTAGCTGCACTACTAGTTGAACAGTTTGCCTGAAGCAACAGATGAGGGTTGGTGTTTTCATTGCAAAGCAGTGGAACTAGGCCTGGCAGCCTCCCACTGATACAACCAGACTGACATTAAACACAATCTCTGTGAAAGACTGAGGCCAGTTTGGCAGGGATTACAGTGCCCCTTTAAAAACAGCTCCTTCTTTAATTCAACATTTTAGGAAAAACATGCAGACTTATTTGCTGCTCATAATAATATGAGGCCAAAACAAGAAGCCAATTAGCTTAACTTAGCCTAAAAACTGAAAACAGGGAGGAACAGCTAGCCTGGTTCTGTCAAATGCTAACAAAATCCACCAACCAGTGCCTCTAAAGCTAACTTATAAACACATTACCAACCATGTCTTTATTTTGGGCAGTTGCTATGCAACCAGGGGGAGACTCCAGGAAGTCAATGCTTGTGGTCAAAAAACAGCCCTGCACAAACCCAACATCAAACCATCTTTTGTCACTTCACTTCTCTGTTTTGTAATGGATTTAATTCTAAATCAAACTTGATAGGTGGATTTTCTTACCATTTGAAAAAGTCTCAAACTTTTGCTTTAATTATTTCGTTACAAGGTTCTGACTCATAATAATATTAATAATTATGGTCATGGTGTTGTTTAGTCTATGGTTGCATGCAGTGCATAAACCAAGTGTTACAATGCTCAAGCATCAGAGGGTACAATCAAAAGGCTGTAAAATGAATTAAATGTGTTAGTAACATTTTGCTCACAAAAAATCACACCTACACTTGTTAGATTTTATGTTCATTAGAAACACCGAACAGCCCCACAGCATATGAGTTAGAAGGACAATTCTATCACGCCCGACATATATCTAGACACCATATTTCCCGTTGATTTTCTACACCACAAGGCCAATACAGAGAGAGCAAGACAAAGCTCTGTGACGAAGGGAAAGCAACTTGTCTGATCAGGTTTCTAGCTGGATGGGACAGCAAGGAGAGCCATGACTCACCAGCTGCCTCTCCACACGGGCCATTCACTGGCTCCAGGCCTTCACCCTGTGCCATGTCAGTGGGCATGGGTGACCTAGCCTCCAGTGTGTTCCTACATGACCAATAACAAACACTTGTTACAACCAGCTGCTCATGACATAGAAATGGGCTCGGGTACATGGCATCTTCCATGAAGTAAGTGCATTTTTAGTTTGTTGTGTAAGTTGCTGTTCTGTAAACATATCCATGTAAAACATAAAGGACAATTTTGTCTTAATCCAAACCAGTAAGAAACTGTAAATCAGCCTAGAAGAAATGATATACTTACTCCTTTGACACAAACACCAGCTTGGTTTTGATGTATTTTATGTAAGGACTGTCATCTGAAAAAGGAACAAATTCAAATGTGATTTAATGTGTCATATTCACCAAAAACAATACCACTTCTATTGATATGACTATGCAAGTAAAGACACCTTTCAGGTAACAAACACCAAAACAATAAATGACATCTGCTGTGTGTTTTTTGTGGATAGCAAAGCACCTTGTTTGTTGCCCTTACCTCCACCCTTCACGGTGTAGTATTTTCCGAAAGCCTCATCTCTAGGTGTGCTGGGATACAGGTAAAGAAGAGGATTTTCTGGGATGTTTTCAGCTTCCAAGATTTGGAAGTTTCTGATGATTTCATGGAAAGGGATCTGAGAAAGGTCAGTTTTGGTGAAGGGCTGGACTGTCTTTACGTCAGGTTCGCCTACAGAGGATGATCATTGACAGCAAAAGTTAGTTGAACTAAATGAACTGTATCCTTGTTTGCATTCTGTCTATCATGCCGTAAAAAAGTATCTCACCATTTATGTCGATCTCAACCCATGAGAAGGTGATTCCGCCGATGACACTTTCACTGAAGCGCAACAAGAACGTGCCTCTCTGTTTCTTCTTCAAAAGGGACTTCTCTTTGCCTTTGCTCACAAACCCCATGATATGGCTAAAGTGCACACAAAGAGTCTAATACGTAACAAGAAACCTTTCCCATTTCCTAAGAATTTAAGATATGAGTTGAACTGCTCTGTGTTGAACCTAGGTTAGACTTTGTTAAAAAAACAAACAAACATACCCATCCCTCCAAAGCTGTTCAAGGTACGTTTTCACCATCACCAAAATGCCATCAAACCACACCCAGAAAGTTTCAGGGGTATTTTCCTGTGACAACATGGGTGAAAAGTCAGTACTCACACACAGACTAAATTATTAACAACACACAAATACAGATCATAAAGATCTACAGCCACACTGGAATAATGACAACCAAAAAAGCAGTGCTGTCACAATTGGCAACATGTCATGTGTGCAACCAACAGCTGTGAGAATCAATAAAGCAATTAATAGCAGTTAGCTTCTAACTCAAAGAGTGAAAAAGCTATAAAAAGTGTCTGCTGCATGGGACACAAGTGGGAAAGTTCTAGATATTGCAAGTCTATTTGTTCGGCTTTAAGTTAATTCCTTAAGCCATGCTGAAAAATACAGCTTCTTGGTTTCAGTTTTCTTACCTTGCTAAACTTTGTCCACGCTACTTTGCAGCTGTTGTAGTCCTTTTTCTTTCCTGGTGGATTAGCAAATGAATGATGCATTATGCAAGTTTCCTCACTGATACTTAATGATATGGCATCCCTACAAGCAATGAAGGACGCTAATTTATAGTGTGCAGTCCTTGTTGTAAACTGACAAATCCATGTAAACTAAGCAGAGATCATGCTCATTGCCTTTATAATTTCGGTCCAATGCCTTTAAAGCTTTCTTCTATAAGAAACACACAACAATAATGGATATGAATCAAATAGCTGTCACAAATCTGATTACATTGTGAGGGGTTTTGGTCCAAACAATTTTTTTACTTTTAAGCTCTAAACCAATGTGTCTGCCTTCAAACAAGTGGTTGATATGAGAGCTTTACCAAAGAGTCTGTTTGCAATCATCTCCAGCTGATCATCATTCAGACCACGTTTAGTGGCAGACAGAAACTGCCAGCTCAACATCTCTCCAAACTGTGGCCATGTGGCTGCAGGACTGTTGGCAAAGAACATGACATCCTGGAAAAAACAGACACTCGTTAACAAATATATTCAAATTTGATTTCAAATGCGTTCAAATAGTACAGCTTTACTGCAAAATGCTAAATGAAGCATGTTAGTCGTAGGGATCTCCCACCTTGGTGTCCTGACTGATCATGTTGAACCAGAGGACAGATGCCCAGGCACTCTGCTGCTGGCTGGAGTTGGAGATGATGACCACAGGGAGGGTGGAGGCCTATGTTGGGAGTCAGGAAAAAACAACTTGTAGTGAGGTCCTATTTTCAAAGCATAAACACAATGATATCATACCATATTTAATATAGAACATAGGTTAAAACGGTTTTATTCTAAAGCCAGTCATATAACAGGAAGCAGAAGAAATTGCACCTGCAGCTCAACAGAAAAGCCTTTCATCGTAAACACGCTGTCAAAGTAGATGATGTGTAGCTCCTCTGTGACACTGAGAGAAATCTGCCAACACCAAAACACACACACACACATAGATCATCATAGATCACAGATTAGATCAACTTGGTTGTTTGAGTTAGAAATTACTGAGTTAAACTGTAAGCACAGATGGTATCTTTAGGGTTATAAAAATCAACTCACATCACTGGGTGCTTTGCCGGCACTTCCAGACTTCTGCTCCTTCAGAGTCTACAGACAAATAATACACAAAATTGGTCAAACAAAATCTTCACCATCGATTAAAGAGTAATCGTTGTTCATTTAAATTTTCATCTTTTAGTCACTTCAGTTTAGTTATTTAAAATTGCTTTATGTGTCTGTGCAAAACAACAACAGTTGAGCATGTAACAGAATTTACCCGATGAATAATTCAGCTGTCAAAATTGTACAAACTGTTTTAAATGGTATTGGCTTAAATAGTTTCATCAGTTGTCATTTCAGATTTACTTCTTTACTCTGATCACCATCACTCACCAGGTGTCTGAAGTCTGCCACCATGCCTCCAGTCTGGCTCTCTGCCACGTTCAGGGCCTTGGTGACGGATCCCAGAACATTAAAACGACGGTATCTATGAACACACCAGGTTTCAGTAAAAGCAAAATCCCTTCAGATGTCAAAGTTCAATACAGTTCTTCTGGAAATCTCACTTCATATGGAATCTGATGTTTTGTCGAAAAAAACCCCCCAAAAACTCACCCTTTGATTTGAGGAGCCTCCCTAATTTCAAGGAGGAGAAAAACAGGGCAGTGACCATTGGGGGCAATGAAAATCACATCTTCTATTGTTTAACATCACAAACTAGAGGCTGCATGTTTGTCCTGCGTATAGTGAGAGTAACTAGAACTACAGGAGGAATCTCACCTGTCCATGGACACATTCACTTTAATGGAGTGATTCAGCTCAGGAAACTTTACAAGGAGTCTGAAAATATGATGTCAGGTGTCAGATTTTAGAACTTTGGAAATGAGAAGATACGAAACGGTAAAATGTGAAAAACAGGAAAATAAGTACACTCCTAAATTGGAACCATGAAAAAATATTACCTGGAGAGATCAAATTCAATTTTGGAAAAGGATAAAAGACTTCGCAGAAAAGATCAAATACATTTTACTCCAGCCAAAGTAAACAAACTTTAGGCTGGATGAGATCCACTACGACACGGTGTACTGGTGTGTTTGTGCAGCTAAAGGTAAGTTTCATTCTTCAACAGTTTGTGGTTTCATGATTTTCTTTAACATGACGATGGTCTGCCATGCCTAACTAATATTATTCACGTTATTATTAAACTTACTGCTTATACATAATTATAAAAACATTCCTGGTCAGAAAGTACCAACAAAAACTGTATGTATGCATTGATTGTGCTATAAAGAAGTACTAAAAGTGAATGAAAATAAGTTCACAGCAATGTGGTGATTGCCTAGAGAGGCACACTGACCTGGTCTTGACAGAGAACTGGACACCTGTACGGAGCACCAGAGGGCCTTTCCCCTGAGGCATGGATGGCTGAGTCTCAACCACGAAGGAGCTTCAAAACAACAGTTAAACCATAATGTCAGGAAGTTTCATTCATAAAACAGCAAGGAAGACTAAGGGTGCACTTACACCAGGTGATTTAGCACGCTTGACCCTAAAGTCCAATTTGTTTGATCACAGTGATCACTCCCTACCATTTCAAAATGATGTCATCGATGCCACTGTTCCTCTTAACAAACATTTAACAAATGTTATGCAAAGGATTCACGTCGGTCTGTTGTAGAGGTGGAGTAGTACAAAGTCAGTAATATTACATTCATGTTCTCTGTGCTGCTGTCAACTGTGCTGGAACTGCGCTTCTTCAAAACAAATGGTCGCATTGCGATAACGTAGGTGCAGCTAAGTGAAGACATATGGTAACTCAGGCAACCAGGCCAAGTGTAAGGTGCACCCTGAAAAAATGTTTCTTTAAAGACAAACCTCTTGAGTAAGGCTTTTAAGAGATTATCTGTTCTCATCTGCAGTGCTGGTTTTTGGGCCTTCACAGGGTCGTTGGCATAAGACACTTTTCCAACCAGCTCGTCAATCTTACCAAGAAACTCCCGCATCTGAAACAGACACACTGCCACGCCAGTGAACCTACAAAAACAAGAGGGAAAGACCAAAGTCATGATGCTGGCACAGGTCTTGGCAAAAGAAGAAAAAATGACAGCATAAACAAATAAATAAATTCACAAATACTGTTTACAAATCAAGAAATAAAGAGCACAGTGATGATGGATTGGGGAAGTGAAAATTTTCATCTACAAGACCATTTTTGCAATTTCTGTCCTCACTGCTGGGTTTTGTCAAAATAGTTTTTCTAGCAAAAAATTCAAGAGGGATTCTTGATATAATGACATAAATTGAATGCCAAAGTGATATGGAGCAGATGAGGATGAACATACCTTTCTTCCAGATGATCCAGACAAACACTGTCTGGAGCACCAATGCAGGATTTCTGCTGTCTCCTCTGCCAGTCCATTAACTCCTTCACCAGTAAGTCAATAACATCCTCGGCCTTATCCAGGATCTTTGTTAGGTCTGACAGTGCGCTCTAGGGAGGTGATGTATGAGAAAAAAGGTTTAAAAAAGGGGGCTTAAATTAGGAAAAGAAAATGTGTTGAAGAAATGAATGTGTTATTTAAGAATACTGATGACTCCATACCTTTCTACATTCATTCAGTTTGTTGATAAGAAGCTGAAACACTTTTAACTGTTCATTCTTTGCGGCCTCATCTACCACAGCTGCATAACAGTTTCCATAGTGGGATCAAAGTTTCCATATATAAGAGAACAAAACAAAAGAGAACATGTAGCTGCGATTCATGCCATTATATTACTCACTCTCAGAAAAAAATAAAAGAGCATGCAAATATAACCAGAAGCATTTAATCTGCCTACCTTCCATCTTGTAGGTTTGGAATTTAAAATCAAACTCATCTTGCTGCTCCTCCAGGTATAACATCGTATGTTCCATGCACTACATCCAAAGAGTACAGAGGCAAACAGTGACAGATGAACTGTAATATTTGTTGTCGAAAAAAAAACAACAGCTGTATCATGAAACATAATCTGTACCTGCACTTCATTCCTGAGGCCAGTTATTCTACGTTCAAGGTCCCGCTGGCTGCTTGTCTCCATGGGTTCCTGCTCTACGCACAAAAACTGTACCTGAGACAAAGCAAAAGAGCATAAGAAAGAAAGCATAAAGTCCACAAGAGTAAGTGTGAAGTGGAGAAGTTATTAACACATCATGACTGCCTGGTGGAAAATCTTTGCTTTTCAGCCCACACAGTGACTCCTGTAGTTTGTATTCATTACATGTGGCTCTTTTTACAATAAGTAGTACACCAATATGTTTTTAAGACAGAACCACTGATAACAGAAAAAAATGTACATTGGAAATTCAATTTACAGAGTTTGAACATGTCAGTTGTAAATGTTATTTTAAATATCTAAAAGTTTTTAGTACTGCAGACACACAAAATATTTGTCTATGTGCATACTGTATTGGCAAAAAATGGCCAAAAATTTCAATATTGTTGGGTGGCAACATGTTAAAATATTTGTTTTGAAAAAAAAAAACAGACGTCAACTCCCATTTTCTGGAGAAATAAGTGTGAAATTCTCTTAATTTGCATGTACAAGTTGCTTTCAATCTATCATGCCTGATGTGTCAATAGGTATGTGAGAAGTTGCTCCAACCTGTTCAGCAAGTTCAGCACTACGAAGAATTTCTTTCTCTTTTTCCAAAAACCACATGATTGCATTTGCCAAGGCACATGGGTCCTCCAGGTACCTCTGCCAGGGGAAAGAGGTCAGATGGTTGTTGAGTCAGAGTGGATTATTTTGAGTTATTTTCACAAGCGGAGTAACAGGAGCAAAACATCTAAACTATTAATAAAAGCTCAGTGAAGACATAAAATTCCTGTTAAAACTTTTCTTACTTTCTGATTGTACTTAAAGGAAGGCATAAGAAACATAACAGCAGGTACTCACAAACCATAATAATATGGTCTTCATATTCACAGGAGATATTTCTGAAAAATTATGTCACCCAGTGCTTTTATTTTGCATGACTGCATTTAGACAAACCTGAAAGTTCTGTTTATAGCGTCTAATGTTGTGCTGCATTAAGAATGACTCCTCCTGGACAAAGCGGCTGTGTTGAATATCCAAATTTTCCAGCAGGACCTGAAACAGCACCATTGCGAAATCATAGTCCCGCGCTGCTCGTTGCCTGAAAAATATAAAAGAAGATAGGAGCAGGGTACTTTAAAAACAGGGTAATTTACTGTAATTCTTAAAAGGCATTATGGGTATTGAATGACATGGGGTCAGAAAAGGTTGTGTTGTCTTACCACTCCTGCTTCTCTATCCAGGCTGAAAGGTAGTGCCGGACGTCCATTGGCAAAGCATCCCTGTCATAAAGCTCATGTAACTGCTGCCGATAAGCAGCAGGAAGCTGCTTCAGTCTCTCCCACTGAGCCATCCCACGGCTGATCAGGGAAACACCAACATGCACACACACAGCAAAACCGCATTTAACATGTGCTCATACACTAACGTTATGACTGTTTATGCTAATCTGTTGCAAATGATGTGTCACACTGTAGTGCCATAATGTTGGTTCATCTGCACAGTTAAATGCTTTAAATTAGTTCACCAGTGGACTCTAGGCCTTTTAAATCTCCCGAAGTTTGCTAACCTGGAGCTCTGAAGCAACCCAAGATTTTAGCTATATTTTTGCCTTTTTGGCCTAATAGCCTAATAGTCCCCATAAAAGTAACGTTGAAAGTAACGTTTTATCACTAAAGTTAAACGGGATCATACAAGTATGTCATCAACAGCTGAGGGAGCAAAGTGCAAACTAAATGCTACCTATGTGCAAACTGTATCTCTGCAGATAATGTTGTTATGCACTTTTCATGTAAGCAAGCTAGATTTTGGAGGAACAAAGAGCACACAGTGCAGACTAGGCTCGACCCAATAGTAATAACGCATTTACTCACCTTAATTTGTGCTGTCAGTCCAAATCGACTCAGAAATGTCTTAGTAACTTAACTTTAGCTAACTTGTCATTAAAAACAGGCGCAGATTTAGCTTGTCTTGCTCACGATATTAAATAGATGTTGCTAGTTTGTAAGCCAAACAGACCGCAGGCGTGTAGTTATTATTTCCTCAGTATTGTACACTCTGTTCTCTGTTTCATTGGACATCTCCTTGTCCCGCCCAAGTCGCTCCTAACAAGTTATCTGCAGGCGCCATTTTGGCTCTGACAGAACTGCCGTTAAAGCAGCTCAGAGCCAAAATGCTCCTGTCAAGTTGTTCAGTTTCCGCGTGAGCTCGGAGCCAACATCTCATTGGTCTAGCCGGACGCAGACTCGCACGTGGTATTGGTACACATTCACGTCAATCTGTACCGATGGGAGTGGCGAACAAAATAGAAACTTACGGCGATGGCAGACGATTTCCCGAGAATTGCGTAATGAAAGTGACTTAGCGAGCACGTGACGCACGTACTCCCAAAGACAAAAAAACAAAACCAAAACAATCAACTTTCTCTCAGTTTCTCAGTAAGAGCAATTAGAAAAAAAAGCCGATCGCTTTATTAATTATTAACAAAGACCATATTTCATGCCGAGGTTGGTATTTGAGTTATTGTTTGCACATAAAATCCTAATACACAAAGAAACGAGAACAACCAAATAATCAAATTGTGGAAGGATTTTACTTAATAGTAATGTTCAATTAAATAAAAGTAATAAGACTGTACATTGGTAATTTTTGTCACACCTGCTTGTATGCAGCTGGCTTTTTTAAGAGATGTACAGTCCATTAACACTTTGCCAGTTGAGTAAGTTTGCGTGTAGTGGCCCTTCGACTAAAAGAAAACTTAAATCAGAAAAACATTTAAATTAAACCGAGTTGAAATTAAACTTAATAAAAAAGCCGCTGACACAACCTGGGCATGTGAACTGTTAGTTTAAGTTCTGCAGTTTTCTTTGTGGTTTATTAGTCATAATCAAGCAAGCGAGAACAAGTAGGAAATCATCTCTCCTGTTGCCTCACTTGCTATTGTGAAAAACCAGAGGCCCACCAGGGTACATGCTGTATTTACGTGCCTATCTACCTATGCAGCATCAGGCGCCTGTAATGTTACCGAAAAAATAACCTACTCATTCTAAATAATCAAACAAACAATATAAACAAACAAACAAATAACTGGAGATCGGGGAACTTTTTATTTCCTTTTTTTTACGTCTGCTTCATGGGATAGCACGGATTGGTTAAAATAGGAACAATGCTACTGATACTTTTTTCTACCCAGTCAGCATAAGTGGCCTCCATGTGGATTTAGGTCATGTAAAAAGACCAGTAGTGTTTATTTTATTCATCTCTTCACTTCCTACTTTCACCAGTAGATGTCACACTTGACACACATTACAAACATGAATTGTAATTGCAGTTTTGGATTTGCTTAGCTAGATAGAATAGAAAAAAATGCAACGCAAACCTATCATGCAGCTGCAGCAGTGCTGAAGAAATTCTCAGGTCCTGATTTAAAATTCGCCTACTACAACCTTACAACCAACACAACTGAGTCATAAATGAATGTGCATTTTTTGGATTATTTTTATTCACACTCCCTTTATTTTTAACCTATAGAATAATTCTCTCTGTATATATCATAATTCATGAACAAAATGCCATATCTTAAACTCAAAATGTTGTTTGTGTGTATTTGTGTGATTTAAATGCCTTGTTAAGTTGTTAAAATCTCAATATATTCCCAAAAAATATTTTAAGGATATGACCTCTCAGTCATTAATGGCCGCTCCTGTGCTGCATGTATGATAACAAATTGATTTGTTCTACTGTTCTGGCACAGTGGTTGGTCAAGGTTTATGGAGTTATTCTGACCCTCTGGCTTATTGCACTGTGTCAGATACAAAGCACACACTATAAATATCTGCATTCAGTCACGGCTGTACATAGACATTCTGCTGCTGGATTTTTACATGCACAAATGTGTCAGTGGCATTATATTTCCTTAACAAACCACCTGCAATCATTAATTAAGTATTAAAATGTTGAGTGATTTTCCATGTACCTTTGCTATCATCACACCAGCTCAGTCAGCATCTTTCCTGCTGCCTTTGCTAACACCAACAATAAACACTTATATTTGATGATGGGAAAACCTAAGTAAGAGATTTTAAATGAAAGTTATATTCCGTCAAGACAAACGCACTTGTTTTGTAACGTTATTAAATACATCCAAACTGGTGCAGCTCTGTTAATTGAATCAAATCCAATTTTCCTATTACCAGGAAGCAGGCTGTGTTCTGTTGAGTTTATCTGATTAGATAAAGCCCAGTTTGTTACTTATCTCTTTCCAGTACATTTATAGAGCTTATGTAGTTTGTTGTATCACAGTGTCACAAACTGATTCATTCACAGCCTGCAGGGTTTGAATAGGGATTCAGGTATACTTCAAATTCAATCCTTCCACAGCATACATTGTGGCTTGTTATTGTGGTAAAAAAAGCAGTCACATCAATAATTGCTCTGTAATGTTCAAGCTTAAGCTAAGAGTGTGATGAATGACTCCACAATTCTTATCATATACATGCAACTTATGCACTAAACTGTTGTTCTGCAGGAAAGAATGCACACTGGAGAGGAGGCTAAGGACTGTAGCAGAGGCCAGGATGCCAGAATTTTCTTTTATTTACATTCCCTCATCTTTATGCCTGCAGGGGTATGTTTTACTATCTTCTTAGAGAACCTTGGGTGTTTTATTACGAGGTAATGGGCAATGTGTTTTATTTACTATACACTTTTAAAGGTCAGTCATTTACCTTAAGCTGCTTTGTCATCAATAACTGTATTGTTAACCTAACCAGTTCATCAGGGTATTGTTATACTCTCAAATTCACAAATGAGTCAATCAATAGATTTATCACTGAGTATAAAAGTCCAGCTTACAGACAATTTGAAAAATTGCACAAAAGTATGTTAAAAAACATTGAAAAAAAATTATCCCAACAGATTGTTGCAGATAATTGTTCTATTTAAAGGTATTACTTATTCAGCCTTCTCTGTCGTGGTTGACCTATATAGAAAATATAGTTTAAGTGAGAATATGCGTTAATATTTTCCTGTTGTATGCATACTGTTTCATTTACCATACAGCTGTGATATATAACAATTTAATCAAAATGAATGTGTGCTAAACTTTTACACTGACAGCCACTGCACACACACACATATTAACTATACAATTTATTGACATTTAAAGAACAATAAAACATGAAAATGTAATTTTCAGTCAATTTTCCCTGCGATCACACCAGATTTGATAGGTGACTGACATTGGAAAATGTTTTGATGTGAAGGAAGAGAAAAAGGAAAAACGTAAAGAAGGACAGTGAATGAAAGACTGTGGATGGAGGGCAAAATCAGAGTCTTGAGGGATTTAAGGTTTAATTTCCTGAGACCAGTTTTTCAAAAGTTGCTGCTTAATATGATACACTGATCAATTATTTTATTCATTAGACACACAAAAATCTATTATTCTGATGGAAAAAATGTCCTAGCCAACTAAATAAGCTATATAATTTTACGTCAAACTGAGTTTGTTTACAATGCATGTATGAATCATTACATTTTAGGCTATGCCGTGTCTCTACACACAATTTACTTACATTTACAGACAAACTTTCATCGTCTTCAGTGAAGAATAATTATTTTGTCAAATAAAGTTTGTTTGCACTCACACAAACAAAAAACTTACTAATACGATAATGTGTAATCTTGTCAAGTAATAAACATTATAACCAATTTGTTACTTTCCCACCATTTCACTTAACAAACATTGATCCTGTGTCATTTTTTTAAAAAGAGGTATAAACTAATCACAACAATATTTATTGCCAAAGCTTCAGAGGCTGATTTATTGACCCTTCAGTCTACTGGATGGTGATGATGCCCTCCTCATAGCTGAACTGGTTGACCAGCACGTCGTCGTCGTCCTCCTTCATCGAGTTGAGCAGGTATCTCACACCAGCTTTGACGCCGGTCTTCACCCCTGCACCCAGCGCATAGCCTGCCACCCCTGCAGTCCCCCCTGTGGCAACCATGAGAGCATCCGTCCCCAGGTCAACGGCACTGAGGATGGCTCTCTCCTTGGCCGTTTCAGAGCAGTTGACCGAGGCATAATACACAGCTGTGCCGAGGTTGTAGAGGGTGCTGACCCCAGGGATCCACTCCATCACATTGTACACACGCTCCTCACTTTTGTTGATGCAGCTCCCCTGAGGACTTCGCTTCATCCTTCGACCTGAAGCGGCGTGGATCGAAACATCCTCCTCAGCACCACAGTGACGGATCCAGCATTCGTACTCCGTGGATTCAGATGGTAGGATGCGACTGTTTTTCTTAAACACTGCCTGGTACTTCCCAGGTTTGAGTAGTCCACCGCTGGTCACACCAGCACACAGGACTCCCAGTCTCTCACATGTGCTCACAGCCTCCTCTAGATCACCTGTGGCTCCCTCCACAGCTGTACCTACCAGCATGGTGCCATTCACCCTGGTCCAACCCACACAATGCTCTTCCTGCTTAGAGATGCCCTCTCCCACTATTGCCAGCTGTTGAATGTTAAACATCACAGCCTCTATGTGGCGCCCTGCTTGATCCCTCTCTGAAGGCAATGCTGCTGATGCCGGTGCAGGTGTAGATGCAGACTTGCTCATCCTCTTCTCTATCAGACCCTCCACTTCCATAAGGAGCTCCTCAGTATCAGCCACCCCCAACAGGTCATACAGTTTGAGCACCAGGGTCTGCGCCTCCTGTGGGCAGCCTGCCACAACCAACACAGGCACCAAAGAGAGACCTAACAGCTCCTGTGGGAACACAGAGGATGATGGGTCATCCATGGTGCTGGCAGACAGCAGCTCCTCACAGCTGACATTCCACTGGATGTGGAAATGATCTTGAATCAGCCCTTGAAGCTTTGTCTTGAGGTTTGATAAGATATGTCTGGCAGATTGGACTCTTTCCTCTTTTATGGGACCAGGTTTCTCTGCAGATTGAAGACCAAGCTGGTGTTTGGAGCCCAGGAGAGACTGATGATCCTGTTTAGCTGTCTCCTTTACTTCTCCGTGAAATTCATTTCCTGAAAGCAGAGTATTTTTCAGCGCCAGAGGAGGTGGGACCCTGCACAGAGCCTGTTCATTCAGCAGGAGCTGGACCACAATCAGCCACTTCAGCTTGGAGGACATCATTCCACTCTTGTTATAGCTTTTGTCCAAAGCCACTATATTAAACACAGCAGAATAAAGAAAAACAAGCTAACATCACAACAAGGTAGTTCACATTGTACATACTGAACGAACAAATCAAAAACCATAAGTTTTTATTTGCTTAATTAACTTCAGTATAAGAAAATCCTGCAGGCGACACGTGTGTGTTTTACTTTCATGCTGGAAGTGATTGGTGGGTGTCAGAACAGATGTTGAGACAGAATTGTGGTTGCACCAGCCTCTAAACAGACACTTACAACATTTTCACGTGGTAATGAAATCCTATCTGTTAATGTTTTAAATGACACATTTAAATTTTACGATTTAAGAATATCAACCAATTTCTTTGCAAAATAGTAACATAGACACATTGTCAAAAAATTCTCATATGAAACACATTAAAATGATCTATTCACTTTATAAACAAACAAAAAATCTTTATTTCATGATAATTTCAACATTTTTTTTTTTAGTAATTCAAGCCAAAGCAGTGTCAACCCAGTACAGTCTCCATACTGAGCTGAAACATTTATGCATGTCCTCTTTTTCTACACTGACTGCAACTAAAAATAGAAAATCGTTTCACCCACAACCTCTTAATTTCATTGCATTGTTTGATCCTGTGGCAGCTGTTTTTTTTGTCCACCTACCTTAGTAATAATAATTAGATGTGGAGTCCAGAGTGTAGCAGTGCGACCAAGATGGCTTCAGCATGTAGGATGCTTTTTTTTTTTGTTTTCCTTTTTCCCCTCAAAACATGCATAGCAGTCGTCTTTCTCTTTGCCTCCAATGAGAATCTCCTTCTTTACACATGACATCCCACAGCCCTCCCTCTGTCTCATCTGTCTTTCAGCTCCCTATACTCTTTGGCCTCATTGCTCAACAGGGAGATCAGGGCTTGAATATTGATTCACGTGGGGAAAGTCCATGTGTTCTAAAGCAGTTTTGTTTGTCTGCCCGCCTATACTCTCATCCCCCCTGTCCCTCTGCTCCTTCTCTCTCAGTCGGTAGGTTTTGTTTTTGACCCAGATACTTGAAAGAATTCCTGCCTCATGCCGTGAGCCAATTTATCTCTTATACAGCAAAGACAAGTGAGGAAAACATGGGGCTATCTGAGGTAAAGACTGAACTCATTCACAAAAATAGGATTTCAAATATATACAAAGCTCAACATCACAATAATGTCTTTTTGTTACTGCATTTTAACATCCTGTTACATCATCTTTTCTCCACTAAATTCATTTAAAAAAAACTTCTTTTATTCTCATAAGCCCCATTCACCCACTTGTCAAGTCCATCTCTTTGGCAATCAGAACACCCAGAATAGCCTCAGTTTGCTCTGAGACATACAACCACTGTCCTATGAAAACTGTGTATTTCATAGAAGCCAATTTTGTATTTGCAAAGTAAATTCAGCCATGTGGCAAATAAATTTGGCACAAAAAATAGGATTTTGATAATTAATCTTTTAAGCTCTTCAAATAAATTCCAAATCTCCAAAACTGAGATATACTGTTTTTATTGGCAGAGTAACCTGAGAATGACTAAGATGATGGATATGTAGTCTGTATGTAGCAGCAAGAAGAATATAGGACTCTGTCACAGGCTAAATTTAAGATGAGATGACAATTTTATCCAATGAAAAAATAAACACTGTCACTAAGCTAAAAACAGCTAAAAAAAAGGAGCATGGCAGTGTCCACACAATTTTTCAACTCGCATACCTGTTTTTGTTTTTTTTTGTATTTGCTTTGTATTTATAAAAAGACAACTCACATCTTATTCAGATAAATTGTTTTCATTTTGTTCCCCTCCTCAATGCTACTATACGTCCTTCCTCTTTCCTCCTTTCTACTCCTACTTCCTTTTGCTCTTTTATAACCCCCCCTCCCCAACACACACACACTTTCTTCTTTCGCACAAAAATGTCTCTATTCTGTCAGAGTACTCCAGTGCTCCCCGCCTCCCTCTAAAGTAGAAAGGACAAGGCTCATTCAACACCAAATGGCCCATGGTAGCCAAAAACAAGCACCAAAGACTCACTATAGTAGCATGAAAACTTGTGTTAGAGTTAACTTACACAATATTTTGTATCATCTTGGAGGTTTTTTTTCTCTTTACAATCTGGATACTTTGTAAACTGTTCCTCTTGCCTTCAAAGTGGACCATCACAATCTTCCATATAATGCTATATTTTCAGTTTAGCATGATAAGTAAAATCATTATTACTGTGATATGCATGGTCAGGTAAATAAATATGAAGTTTTAGAAGAGCACTTATTTAGGATCAATGTAAACAGCACCCCACACTTTGTTGGTAAGGTTCTTTCTAGTATTTAACATCTGATTCTCTCAAGTACACAATGTGGAATTTATGTCAGCAGTCGTATCAAGCATTTAATCATCCAGGATTTAAATTTCCAGTACAGGCAATCGTCTAGAGATGAATGTTTGAGCACATAATCCTCTTGTCCTGCTGTCCGTCTTGTATGTATGTGTATTTATGAGCAAGTTACGGCAAGTTTTAGTTTTGCACACACAGTTCAACATCAAAACAATTCAAAATTGTGTGTATAAACTATGAAATTGCACTCATCAAAAAGATACACTAAACATAAGGAGTGAGTGTCATAATATAGAGCTAAAAGTAAAAATTTAATGGAGCAGCTGGAGCGGATGTCTGAATGTTATAGGAAAACCATAAGATATGAACAAGTTTTCTCAGATTTAAATAAACATAGGCAGTAACCAAAACATTAGCCTTAAGGCCTGATTTTAAAAAAAAAAAAAAACTGAAAGGTGGAGTGTACCTTTTGTTTTCTCAGAGTTTGTTCCGGATATTTGGTGCATAAAGCTAAATACAGCTTCTTAGTGTTTAGTTTTGACTCGTAGGGCAGTAAACAGACCTGCCACTGACTATCAGAGAGGTCTGGATGGTTCACAATGTAACAGCAGATGTATTTTGGCCCCATTCAGTGCTTTGTAAGCACTGTGTTTGTTTGACTGAGGTACTCTGATTTCACAGCACTAGAGGGTGATGTGTTACCACAGAGGACACTAACGCATCATATCAGTGCTGCAAAATCCTGAACTTCCAGTTTGTTTTCCAACTAAAACTTCACCACATCTTAAATAATAAGACAGGAGAACCGGTACGAGGGTGTGGTGCAGAGATTGCAAACATGATAACTATCTCTTAACATAACACCAAACTTGGTGCAGCCGAGCATGGAAAGTTGATCACAGGTAAACAGCAAAAAATGTGGAGATGTAAAACTGAAACCTAAGACCCAAGACATCAATAAACACAGTTAGGAAGCTTAGTTAAAAAAGCAATAAAGAACAGAAAATAATAAGAAGCCACCTTAGTGATTAAAACACAATTAAAATTTAAATAGATGAAGCAACCACAATAAGAACAGCTGGAGGTGAAATAGGATGAGATTAAAATTTAAGTTGCCTTGAGGATAAAAATGATCTGCTTTAGATTGGTCTGAGTGTTTTCCTGGGCTGCAGTGTCAGCTTTCAGCTCTCTGTTTTGATGTAAAAGCCTATAAGAGGAGGATTTTATCACTGTCCCGGATTATCATTTGGTTATGAGAAGTAAGAGATCCTTCACTGTCCCCTGCTGGAGATGGACAGAGCTATTCAACTGGTAAAAATGGCCTCAGCCATTCTAGAGAAACAACATTAAAATCCTTGAGGTTAATAGGCTGAAACAGAGGTGACATGCTGGAGTTATTGTATGATATTTCCGTCAACACGCTTTCTGTGTTCTCACCTACTTCACTCAGCCAGCATTTGGAAGCAGCCCATTGGACGTCACCAAGAGAACAATCTGAACCATCTGACAACTGGCTGGTGTGTGAATCAGGAAGTGTGATGGTTAATTGGAGAACTGCTCACTTAGTCATTTCTGTGGGGAACTAAGCAGAGTTGACACTGGTTTATGGATAACAATATCACCCAGAGTCCAGTCAAGACAGGCTGCTGCAAGCAAACTGCTCTACACACAGTGTGATTAACCATCAGGGCTTATGTCTTGGGAGTATTAACTCATTTGATGTGAGACACCATTGTGATATATGGTAACACAGAAAATCCCAGTGCAATTATCACAATTCTGTCTGACATATATATAGATAGATAGATAGATAGATAGATAGATAGATAGATAGATAGATAGATAGATAGATAGATAGATAGATAGA
>JAPZDV010000012.1:15681593-15755143 GCA_029814665.1 Acanthurus lineatus | reverse complement strand
GTGTGTGTGTGTGTGTGTGTGTGTGCGCGGATGGATGTGACGAGGGTTTGGGTGGCGGGTGGAGCTCTAATTGGATTACAAACGAGCTCAAAGACTATAATAATTGAGGTGGAGAGGCTGCTGAGCGGAAAGACAGATTTTGAAGTGACACAGAGCTCTTAAAACCCAGTAAACTGTACAACAGATCCACTGTTTACACTGTAGGATTAGATCAAGATCAAACTAAGAAAAGGTAAGATTTAAGTTTTTTCTATTTGTAATAGATTGTTGTAATAAAGGAGCATAATGACATAATTACAGATTACTCTGTTTACCTAGAGAAGCAAAGATATTGTGCCAGCCTAGTTTAAGTAATAATCTCATGTGTTATATACATGGTTTATTGCATGAATGAATGGACTGAGTGATTGTCAGCGTTGGTTTCTAATAGTGGATATAAAGCATGAAAATGTGGCGATATATGTTTGGCTATTTTAGTGCTGGATGACTCTTTTACCTTACAGGTTCACCTTTCCTGGTTGTGATCTCCGATGATTTGTTGAAGCATTGCAAATAGGCTGAATGTAATTTGATAATAAAATAATGACACTCTCTAGTTAATGCTCTTAGTAAAGGAGATGTTGCTTCCTAGAAGAATTTCTTTTACAAACAAACAAACAAAAAAGTAAAACCATAATATTTATCCTTTAACTATTTAGACAGACTTATTTCAATTGCAAATGAGTTACACATTTCCGTGCTCAGCTAACCTGCAGTAAGCTGTTAAAGTTAATAAAAAGGATACAAATAAATAAGAATGTGATGAAACTTGCTCTTTGCATTAAGTTCATCTCTGATAGGTCGTGGGTAGCTCCTGTACAGCACTGGGGACAAACTCTAATTAGTAATTAGCAATTTAACTGGAATTAATTTCAAGGTGATTACTTTTACTTTACTTTTTCGATTTTATTAATTCCCTAGTAAGTTCCAGGAAATTGGTCGCACTTTATATGAGGAAAGAAAACACAAGCATAACTTAAGGGTCGTGATGAATGAATGCATGAATTAATTCAGGGATGTGTTAGGATTTATTTTGAAGACTATTAGGAAATTAACAAGTCGTTATGAGTATGAGCATTTCAGATCCATGTACCTGATTGTTTTCTCTCTGAAAGCAGAACTTCTGTTTACAGAGATATAAAGCTGGTTTTATCAATTATGTGTGCTCCACCTTCTTTTAGTTATATTTTGTAACTCTAGTACATAGTGCAAAAATGATCACAGACTCATTAGGTTTTATCAAGCTGTGATAATTAGTCTATGGTTTTACTCAATATAACAGACTTTAAATTTAGTCAAATCTGTCATCATCTGACAGTTTTGCATTAGACTGCAAAAATGTTTCTAAATTTGAAATTCTCTGGCATTGTCAATTTCAGGTACAGATACATTTTTAATTACACCAATTGCTTATATGTCTTTTACAAAAGACCAAATTAGACTTAAAAGGAATGACCACAACATGCTGAGGTACAGCTTTGAAAGATGCAGTTCTCTGCAGTCACCACATTTTTTTATGCATCCGACTCTATAAATTATATCTCTCTGAGGACATTTACATGCTGCTAATAAACAAAAACTGATTCAATTAGTGAGAATTAAAGGATAAACAAAGAAACATGTTGAAGAAGAGTCTGTGGTCATAGGATGCTGTAATGAAGAATGAATGGGTGTCTTTAATTACATTTAAAAAATTTGCATTTAATATGGCTTATTGCTTTAGTTGCAGAGGCAAAGGGAGTGAATGACACTTTAGAAAACTCATATTTATAAAGTTTTTATTCATTTTAGCTGGCAATAATTAATGAGAGGACAGATGATTTTCAGTTATTAAACAGTTTTTGCTCTCTGTAGTGGCTAAGATTTAAAGGCAATAGAAAAACATGAAAATACTTCATACTAACAGCTGAGGTAAAGGTGTTTTCTCGAAGCAAAGCTGGTAGAAAGAATGACTTTTAAATGAATGAGCCTAGCTGAGAAAGTTAAACACATAATACTTTTCCCCCACAGGTTGCAAAAGGCTTTTTCTGAAGATATGTAATATAGTTCTATGTGAAATGTATATTTGAGAAGTGAAAAATTCTCTGTGTTTAACTGTAAATTTCAGGTCTGAACTAACACAGAAGTTAAAAAAGGTGAGGCACTGCCTTAGCTTTGAGGGTCAAAGCTCTCAAAATTACACTGTAAGAGGGAGGAGACATCTCTGAGCTTAGGTAGTTAAAAAGATAATGCAATGTATGACCATGCCAAGCAAAAAGCTATTTTTAAAAAATTTTAAGAAACAAATGTACATGTGTAGATGTTTGGTGTTGCACTGAAATGTCAAAGCAGTTTTGCTGTGTCAACATTTTATTGAAAGTCACAAAATATGGAAGTTTGTACACCTGTAACAAAGAGACACAAACTTGGACAAAAAAATCCCAAATCGATACAACAGAGATGCCACGTCCTTTAGAAGAGTTTAAGGAATAAGAAGACATCAGTGTCGCAGGGAACTATCTCTCAGCTTGGTTATGTGCAGGCTTTGTATGTTTTAAATCTGATTATCTGATCCACATTTCAGAGTGATGGAGAGAACTTCAAACTGCTGCTCTCTTGCCTCTCTGGTCACTTTAGTCATCCTAGTCTTATTTCCTGCGAGATCTTGGTGTAAAGAAGAGACCTACAGATTGCTGACAGAGGTAGGACTAGCTACATTTACATATTTGCAATAGGTTACTGTGATACAGGTGATTATAGCAGGCTAGCAAATAATGTTTTGCTGTTGTGTCCTTCAGGCTAAGTCAGAGTGCTGTGTTAGTGGAGAGGCAGAGTTGAAGAGATTTGATGGAATCGACTATGACAGCTTTGTGAGTCTAATGGGAAGGAGAAGTGCTGCTCAACCAAACAGTGAGTACATTTTACGAAATTCTTTCTCACAGACACAGAAACTTTTGTTGTCTAATCTCTGATTGTTTTTTAGCAGGTTACAGAAACAGGCCAATTGCGAGAAAAAGTAAGAAAGCATTTAATATTTTTCTGTAATGACTGCGCATTAGCTTTATGAAATTGTCATAAATTTTCTGCCCATCTTAAGCAGGACACATGGATCACATCCTCGCCGCTCTGTTGGGCCAAGATCAAGTGAGTGATTTCCAGTAACACTGAAAGTAGTTCATTCTGCAAGTCCTAATGTTAATTTTATACATTTCACATGATTTAGCAGTGGCTGTGGGTCATATACAGCTAAAAAGCCTATGTAGATGTAACACTTGAAGCTTATGTGTTATCTTTCAGGTTGCTTCCATACAATAATATATGCAGTTTAATGATTCTCAACATTATAGCCCGACCAATGGCTGACAACTTTAGGGCAACAAATCAAATTTAGTTGAGAAAAAAAATGGATAAAAATATAAGTAACAAACTTAGAAATAAACTTGCCAGCTGACCAATATTTTGACTTGCTGTGGATGAAGAGCATTAGGCTATATCATAGATTTTGGTGAAACAGCGCTTTGGAAAAAGGCTCTAGGCCACCTTGGCTCTCTGATTTTTAGATCCTTCAGTACTGCATGAAGCCTAAAAAAATAGCAGTGCTCTCTGGGTAACAGCGGCTATTTGCACAGGGCATTTAGTTCAGAACCTGTTCTATCTGTTACAGGAATGCTTTGTTTGTGTGACGAAGAGTATTCACGAAAAAAAAAGACGCCAGTCTATCAATCATGAAACAAAGAGGTAGGACACTTAATTGTGCACAGTCACTTTCATTAAAACACAGGGAGGAATATTTGTTGCTCATCTTTTCCAAACTGTGTTCTCTCTTATCAGGTTTCAACACTTTCTGTAGTGGAGATGTCAAGACTCCACAACCTCAACACAAGCTGTACACATAAACTCTTTAACAGTAACAATAAATCCTCCCATCTATTGCATTACCAGAGAGCAACATATCAAAGTTATTTAACCACAACGAGGTTAAAAAGCCATATTATCATGCATGAATGCATCTCTTGTTACTGGAAAATGTTCTAACTTATCAGTGTAACATCATGGGAAAAAATGTAAAAAAAGAACAACTGTACAATAAAATATCAATTTATTTATAGTGATTAAAGTACCATTCACTGAAAAATCCTGCACATTGATTTCTTGTGCTTGACACACTCACACAAACTTGAACACACTCAAGTGTATCGACTTAATTTCAACATCAATACCAACATAAATACATTTCAAATATAAATACAGTACTGTACACCTTTCCCTTTGATAAAATTTGAATGTTGGGAGTAGATTGTCGAGGACTTTAAGTTTGTATGTCTGGCATCAGAAACCAGATGTGGTGGTTATTAACAAAGTGTTTGGGCCCTTGTGATCCACCGACTGCAGGAGTCTGCACAGCAGTCCTTTGCTACTGAAGTGTCTGAAGACTGTCAACTCACTTGAAATCAAACAAGTTAATTAATTACAAAGGAAACCATTATGCTAAGCATGCTAACTTGGTTTTGACTGGACTTTTCCCATTGTTTAATAGAAAAAAAACTGAACATGCTCTTTGCTCATGTACAGAAGGAAACTGAGTGTAAACACTTACCAAAGGCATTTAGATAGGCATTGATTATCCTATACATAACATTGAATGAGAGAAAATGTTTTAAGTGGTTAAAAAAAAAACAGCACTTGAAACACTTAAAAGTGCATGCAACTGTCACATAAATTTATTCAGTGTGAATCACCACTGAATCCTGAAGCCGTTTTCTGTATTTGGTAATTACTGCAACTCTCACAAAAGAATTCTTTGTTTGGTTACAAAGTATTAAAAGAATTTTAAGGAATAATTTTAAATATACACAATATTACTTACTACAAAATAAAGAAAAGGTCTGGCTCACCCAGAATTTAAAAATTACACAACATTAAAGAAACTAAAACAGGGTAAAAGAAAAAAATCTTGCTCAATTTCAATGAAAACAAGTCTTTTAGTGGCTTGCCATACTCGTTTCACCGGAGGGATTTAATACTATTGTACTCCACCTCTAATCATGGTAATGTCACAGTGCAAAGTCATGTGTGCAGCTGATGGCTCATACAATCTCAATTTACAAGGCACAAACGAATGGGTCCACTGGGAAACAATGACAGGGAACTGTGTATCCAGTGCTTGTTTCAGGAAGTGCAGGTAGACAGGCGTGTGCCACAGATGGTTTCGGGGAATACTGTGTTTAATTACACTAACTACTTACTTCCTAATTAGGCTGAAGGTTTGTGTAGCTACCAAAGAAGGATTCAGATAAAAGGAACAACAGGCAGGAGAGTGGAACATCAGCTACTGGACACATTAAGACTACAAGTACACAAAAAACCTCTTAAATCTGGAATCACTCCCCATGAAATCTTTGGCTAGATTGTAAAAAATGAAGTGATCCGGAATTTTAATTAAATGCGTTATGGTCACATCATGTATCTCTATTACCTATAGAGGCACATGAATAGATCAAAACAACGCTCTCTTATTCAATTAAATTAACTTTAATTCTGTGATTATTTTTTTTTTACTAAATGTTGAGATCAGGAGTTTTCAAAACATCTGTGGAGCAAAAATTCTTAGCTAAACTGACCACACCTTTGCAATGTTATTTATACAGCTAAAATGATTCATTGACTATTAAACTGGTGGAAAATTAATCAGAAACTATTTTGATAATCACTTATTTGTTCAAGTATTTCTTCCAATCAAAAATGCCAGCTTTATATAGGTCTAACCTGTCTTTGCTGCTTGTCTTTGTCTTAGTTGTCTTATGTCTTAGTCCAAGATAATTAATCCACACAATAATCAGCAGATAAATAAGAACATGAACCAAACACTGCACTTAGTTGTAATGTTTTTAAAAAAAATGACTGCAGTCCCAATCAAGTTTTGGATGCAGCAAAACTGGTTAGTCACAGTATGCTCAAAGTTCAATTGTTTGTCACCTACAGGGAGCCTCTCACTGAAAGCACAAAATGAAGGGTCAGTTTAAGACTATATAAATTCACAAGGGCCTTGTGTCCCCTTCAGTTTAAATTCAGCAGCAGCAAATCTTGGTTGCATTTACACTTTTTTTTTAATCTAACAGTTATCTGACAAGCTCAAGACACACAATTAAGTCTCACTACCCTCCAAGGCACATTATCTATATGTGTGAAATGTAGACAAACAAGTTCAGCAAGACTACTTAGCTTTAGAGAGGGGTATATCAAGTTTTTGTGGCTCTGCAGTAGTCAGAGAAAAATACAACACTGGCAAAGACTTACTCAGTTTGCTCTGAAAATTCCCTATTTCCCAATGGATGAAAAAGGTGCTTTAATTAGTTTTTAAATGAATGCAGCTCACAAAGAGCTATTCCCAACTTTAAAGCAAACACATGGTTGTTGTCTCAATCAACCTGAAAAACAAGGAAAAAAGTTGTAACCACCTCTTCGCACTAAGACTCTTGCAGTCACAGTTCACATAAGTAGCAGTCAATTCAGCTTGAGAATCCTTCAGCAATAATCTTGTATGTGGGAATTTTTCTAATTAAAGTGGACCGTTTTTCTACTTATATGGAAATATGAGCCAAGATTATCAGAACGAACAGAATGAATAGGCAAACACTCAAGTCACACATTTCTCATACCTAATGATCAGTTCCTGTCACACACCTCATAGTCCTAGAGTTATTTGCCTTCTGGAGCAGCAGGAGGGTCTTTACCAGCTGCAGGAGGATCTGCATCCTGTTTCTTGTCAGTCCTGGAAGGATCATCCCTGTCTCCGTGCCCTTTCTCCTGAGAAGCCAGCTCTTTTTTTCCTTCTGCAGTATCTAGGGAATCTGACTGCTCAATACTGATGCCCGTTGGAGCAGGGGACTGGTAACGGTATTTGTAGCCAAAGGCACGCAGGTGATAGGTGTAGTACTCCAATAAATACATAAGTGAAGCATCTACATAGTGGAAAGACACTGACAAGTCCGAGCAGCAGTTCGGACCCTGAGGAAAAACAGAGTTATATCATCAGGCAAGAGTACACAAAAAAACCCCATCAGATTTTCTATGTGCAAAAACCCCCCCCAAAAAACTAAAAACATCTGAAAGAATGGGTGGTAAAAAGTTAACACATTTCACAATTTATCAAGAATATTATTTTGAATAAATGTTAACAATTAATCTGCCAGAGTTGCATTATACAAGAGTGAACAGAAATTCCACAATGTTTGCTGCACTTGCCTCTATGATGGGGTAGTAGCAGTAGCTCCAATACCAGAAGCTCTTGGGGAACTTAGCAGTGAGGTGCTGCTCGGGCACAAATGGATGAAATGTCTCCCTGTGTACACCGTCTCTGGAGTCCCCTGCCAGCACCCCAACTTTCTCCATACATTGCCCCATAGCAAGGTCCTCCACAGAGGTAGTGTGAGTACACAGCTTGTTTTTAAATCCCTCTACAAACCGCCGCAAAGCCTCTTTGCTCAACACATAGCCTGCTCCACCACTCATGTATCCTTGCTTGGTGTAGGGCTTAAATCTCCGGCCAAAGTAAATCGGTTCCTCCGGTGTGTGGTTTGCAAGAACCCACCGCAGGTTGTCCACGATTACGTAGGTGTCGTCGTCTGCCTTGAGGAACCAATCGGCCTCATGGGCATGATGCTCATAGGCATAATGGAAGGCCCGGATCGTTTTCCAGTACAGCTGGTCTCGACCCTCCTTTGTACCTAAGCCCACTGTGGGGAAGTCGGGGTCATCCACAGAGCTCATGAAGACCACAATATTGCAGTGGCGGCTCCATGTCGTCTTCACATGCCGAGCCTTCTTCTCTAGGTTGTTGGGTCCAGTCATCACCCAGCAAAGAATACGGACCTTTTTGTAAAGTTCATCAGCCATGCTGCTATCCTCATCTGGTATGAGACAGAAAAATTAAACATCAATCTTTTACACTGCAACCTCTCCATAATAAGTACAGCTAATATCTATTTAAAACTGAAAGAAAGAGTACAAACATGAGTGCTTCTGGCGTCCCTTACAAGCACTGGTACTCTTGGAGGGGACAATACAACAGACACAGACAAATAAAACACTAATTATGTTGATAAAACAAATCCAGTTGAAGACACTCAAGCAAATGGTTCAAAACAGAAAGCCTACAATAAATGTTGGCAGGTACATATACATCAACAGGAATTGGTTTACTGGCAAAACTTCTCTTTTAAATGACCCATTTCAGATTATTGCCAAGTATTCACAAAGTGCCTCTACAAATATAAAAAATGTCTGTGCTTACCAAAGTACACTTACAGGAACTATTCAGTCACTTAAGTAAACAAGCCACTGAGTACACATTGGCACTAAATGCAATATTCTTGCTGGTATAAAGCACTGGCTAAGGTATTGCTATCCTGGAGCAGAAAACTATAGGGGACAAATGAGTCAGGATGTGAGGAATTTGTAACCTGTTACACTTGAACGTTTCAAATAAGCTCTGTATACATGTCATCGTAATAGCCTGACAGCCTGGTATATCGGCTAAGAAGAGACTTCTAATGTGTATATCTTCTATTCCTGTACACATACAGTATTTAGATATGTTCTAAAAAGGACTCTAATACCAAATATCACATGAAGTAACATCAGTCTTATTAGTCCATAAAAAAAATTCATGATGTAAAAACAAAATAACTATGGGAAAAAAAATGTACTTTATTTCTATAAAAATGGCACTACATCTTTTGAAAAGCAAAATAATTTCCAGTCCCCACGCTCCATCCTTGAAGATCTAAAATCAAATCAAGAATTAAGGACATGGTATTTAAGAATGTCTTTCCTACGTAGTTTGTATAAACATTCTTTGGACACAAACCCCCGCAGGACGCACCTGTATGATGAGGGTGCTTCAGGTTGAAAAGTGCAGACCTCTCCTTCTTCCATATCTTTTTTTCTTCCTCAAGTTGTTGCTGGTAGTCATGAAGTTTCTCAAGGCTGTTGGCCTGCTGTGCTGACAGACTTTTCTCAAACCACACTTGCCGCAGAAACACGTACAAAGTGAAGGTTCCCACCACAAAACCCGCATAGAAGGAGAATCTGGATCCGAGGGCCTTCATGCTGGGCCAGGTGTCTCACTGTTAGTCGTTAAACTTGGCAAGTCCTGAACAAGAGACAGACAGTTAAAGGGAGAGAGAAAAGGCATACACGCAACTTCCACTACATGGGCCCCTGTCGCGAGCTGTAAGAACGTCACCTCGCCGTGTTGGCGAGTGTTAACTAAATGACAAAGACCCGAATGTGTGAAGTGTCACTCCCTGCTCTAAGGTGTGGTTAAATACTCACCAGCAGTATCGCAGGCACCATAGCAGCCGTCTTATCTCAAAGCCACTTCATCGTGAGAGGAAACATCAACTTTGCAAAGCCAAACTTGAGCCAGTTTTAACCACGACGTGAAGATAGATTTTCGTTAGACGATAACTTAGCTAGCCATACTAAAATGTTGCTCACGTTAATCGTGGCAAAATAGCGAGCGCAATACAACAAACCGTTAACTAAATAATTCACGGCATAGAATACATGTAATACTAAAGGCTGTCTTTGACGAAAGACTTCTGGCCTGTGTGTGGGACAGCTGTCGTTAGCTAACTGGCTAGTCCGTTATTTGGTCTACACGGCTAACGTTTACTTCAGAGCTAAGTTAAGTTAGCGATCCTTCCTGACGTATCAACACTAACGGAAACGATACATAACGTTACTATAGCTGACGGACCGAGATAACTGAAATGATTTTTGGCTGGGATAAGCGCATCGGTTTAATGAGAATATACTAATACACAAATGTAAAACTGTTCTACTGTGCCGCATGAACTAATTAACGTTACACATCTAACTTGTCTGACCGCTGTTTTCCGTCCAGTGAAAGTCACTTCCGGTCAAGTATTTCAAAAGAAAAGCAGTGTTTGCTAACCACAAACGTGTCCCTCTGAAGTAAAACATGAAGGTGTAGTAGCAATAATCCCGATTAGCAAACGTTTTTACTGTAATTAACCAGATACCGTTTAGTTGGATTATTTCGATTCATTATTTATAAATGCATTTAAATCACGAATTTCGTTTTCTGTAACCCAAAAAATAACATGTAACGAATTGTTTATATATTGCAGCTAATGTGTCACTATTCGGTCATCTGTTAGTTTTATATAGATGGTCAAGTTGTTTATTACATCTGACGGTCGGGTGAGAAAGTATGATATAAACATTTTTAGTGCCAATACACCTTAATTTTCTTCTCACAGTTACATCGGCGATTTCGACCCGTCTTTCAACTTGAAAGTAACGTAAACTACAAACTATAGAGCAATAATCCTTTCTAAAACATAGAAATGATGAATCAAACACACCTCGCACTTTAACTACCTGTAAATTCCATGGCGATCATTTTGGTCACTTAAAAATGGAATTAAATCACATTGAAGTTTGCCTAATTTGCCTTTAGGGTGTGTGCTTTTTCACATGTCACAAGCATCTCTTGTTCCTTGAACAAAGGTACAATACCCATGATCATATTTACAGTGTCAACACAACTCTAGTTTCTCTCTATTTTTACTTCCTGAATGCCAGCAGCTGCCAGTGAAAAGTAAACATAATCTGTTAGTTAATGGAAGTAAATGAAAGGAAGAACATTGTCTTTAAAAGCCTGAGGTTTTGCTGTGTATTTATCCCAAGCATGAGTAAACACAAATAAATTCAGTGTTTTACAAAACACAATCAAATAAATGGCATGATGATGTCCAAAAGATTCCTATGGTACTTTTTTTATTTCAAAAGAACAAATAAAGAGTGCTCAAACACTTCCCATATGTTTATAAGGCAGCACAGATTGACCATTGTCAGACTATCAAAGCCAGTATGGTATACCTAATATTATATATTATTATATTATAGTTTAATTTAAGAAAACTAATAAATGTAACTTGCCTTTTCCTCATATTGTAAGTTTCCATGGTTTACAACTTTGTGCAGTTGATGTATGAGGATCGAAGTGACAACTGCAGAGAAACATGGATATTTATGTAAAACCCCTGTGATTGCCAGAGATGGGCCGAAGGTTTTGAGACAGTACATTTCTGATTCTGCAAGTGGCATAATGGAGCATGAATCTGTAATCACAAACTTTACACTTAGCCTTGCTCTCTTTAGGTTACCTGGCCCCCTCAAGCCGACCATTGGAAATCCTAGATAATCACTGTCATCTGGCTCTGTTAACCCGAGGTTTCCCCATCTAGCAGTGCGCATGTTGATGTGTAAGAGGCAGTTAGAAATGAGACCGTTTTTGTGATACAAGACAACTTGAGTTAAGTCCAAAAAAACCTGACTGACTTGCTAATGTCATTATGTGATACGGGCCCCAGAGAAGAAAACAATTCTTCGTAAATATACACACCCTCAACATCTGAGGCCTTGCCCTGCCCTCTCCTTTTAGATCTTGAACCTCTGGTCACAAGCCTCTTTGGGGAAAAAATGCTAAAACTAAACTGTGTGCCTTACAAGGTTTGTAGAAGACTTAGTCCCACAGTGAAATTAAGTTTCATATACAAGACCGCACAGTCACAAATCTGAACACATTTACTTCGGCAACTCAAGCTGCACTTAATTTGTGCTAATTTACAACAGATCAAATCAAAAAAACATATTTACTCAATAGGTTGAGTTCCAAGCAGTCACAATTATTCACAAACTATATAAATTCAAAAAAGCCCTTTTAAGTACACCTCTGAAGGATCCTTAGAAAAGTTTTGTGTGGGTTTGGTAGCTTTCTTTGTTTTCCTTTGCTAAATTAAGGTAAATTGAATATATGGAAGTTTCTGCCGCAAACAAAGACAGTACACACTTAAGAGATTTTTCTTCTTACATTCTTTTTAGTGCCTTTCTTTTAAATTCCCTTATAAAGCACATGACACCCCAAGGGAAACCCAGAGCTTCAGGAAGCAAAGTTAAAGTTCTGAGTTTACAAAACCTTTTTCTATAAAGTGCCACAGTGTGTTAAAACACTTCTAGAATCTGATGAGTTTACAGACAAAATCAAATCACCAAACAGTGTGTCAAAGTTTCAAAAACAAGTGGGGACAGAAACCCTTCAGCAATTTTTCAGTTTTTCTTATCCAGACACAATCATACTTTTTCTGTAAACAGTAAACTGAACAAGCTACACATACACTTGTCCAGTTTGTTGAGGCATGCAAAATTTCCTCCAGCTCTGTCACTTAAAAGGGGAAGGATTTCTTTGTAGAAGACAAATGTACTGGAAGGGATTTATTCACCTGTGGACACAGTGTGCCGCTGACAACTTCAGAGCTAGATGCAAATATTCAATGAAATTCACTGAAATATTTCTAAAAAGGTACATACTGTACATCGCTCGGCTTACAAGCCATCTATCAAAACTGAATCCCATCAAAAAGGGGAATATGCATAACCTCATTCAGCTGCACAAAGACAGCTGAGATGTTGCGGTTTCGTCGTGCAACATATAACTGATGCCTACCAAACACACATATATTGCCTAGTCGAGACACAGACACATTTTTTGAATGTGCAAACAGGTGAGTTGATATTATCATCAGGGCTGACAGCAGTAATTTTGGGCTCTTTTTTAAACTCGTGGCTGCACATCAGAGTCCCCCTCCCTACGGGTCTCCACAGGAGCACACTGCCACAA
Source organism: Acanthurus lineatus (assembly GCA_029814665.1). Taxonomy (NCBI): domain Eukaryota; kingdom Metazoa; phylum Chordata; class Actinopteri; order Acanthuriformes; family Acanthuridae; genus Acanthurus; species Acanthurus lineatus. The sequence continues at coordinate 15,742,413 of JAPZDV010000012.1, read as the reverse complement.
AAGGTGCATTTTATGTACTGAATGAGCTCATATGTCCACATCGTCTGAGTCAGAGGTGCTGGATGACTGGGACTCCTCCTGGGACTCTCCCCACACAAACCTATAATTGTTCTCCAACTCTTGCTGCCTTTTTTGCTCTTTGTAAACCTCCTCTGTGCCACCGGTCTGTAAAGGAAAAAAAAGCATGTGTTTAAAAAACAACTACAACCTCTTTGATGAATGTTTTATTTTATTTGCAGACAAATTAGGAGAACGTCAAAACTGTTTCCCACAAAAACTAATTACATGAGTGTCTGTCCACATGTTGACATGCTGAATGCAAAAATAAATCACTCACTCAATATACTTTACTGAGTGTTTGCTCGAAAGGGTAACAAAAGCCGAAAGGAAAGAGAAATGTACTAGTGGTTTCTGGCAAGTAAGTGGGTTTCAGTGAGGTGTTAAGTCATGGTAGCAAGACATTTTGTCTAACGAAGAATGTAGTTGAAAAACAACTCTTGAAACAATATGCAGTCATTGAAAAGGTGGTGCTGTTTGAAATAACACCTCAGTTCTCTTTCCATCAGAGCATTAAAGATGCATTCAATTTTAATGATGATCAACCTGCAATATTTTTGGCTGGTCAAAGGCTGACACCCACAAACTTCCCTTTCAGCAATAAAAGACAAAACAGGAAAAGGGCAGGTTCTCTGCAGATGCGCACCCTACCACACATTTAAGTGAAGACTGCAAGGGATTCCTTTTTAATGAGTATATATATATATTTGTTTTGTAGAAAATTACGGTAAAATGTGTACCTTTGTATCAATAATTTGTTGTGAAGGTATGCAAATAGACAAGAATGACAGCTGTCTCGACCGCATATAACTCCAATAAAAAGTTAACAATGCCTTCTGAATTACCAAGAGATTTATGAGGAGTTCCCTGAAGGACTTTGTATCTTCTTCAGTCAGCCACTGATCACCAGCTTCCTCTGCGTTTTTCCGCGTCAATATCTTCACCTCAATTTTACCTTTAAAGAAAAAACAGGGGGAAAGGCAGCCTTGGCAGTTAAGTACATGCACTTTCAAGTGGCTCCAAATAAGAGAACTGCACCACATGTTAAAAAAAAACAAAGAATCACAATGAAGAATGGCACAAACAGGACAGTGAGTGAAAAAGAAAGAGCACACATGGACTTTTCTTTGCCTTTGTCTTTCAGATAAGCTTCAACTTACTGCTGTCCGAGATATTATTTTCACTACCATGACCCTCAATTTTGCAACTCTGCTAAGGACAAAATAACTAACTACTATATTAGCATGACATTCGATGTCTTTTGAATGTCTAAACCTTTGAAAAAACTAAATCTGATAGATCAAATGCTCTTTTGACAGAGGTGAGAAGAGAAGCACAGAACTACTTTATGCTCAAGATAACAGATGGAAGAAGAGAAACAGCCGTGAGTGTTTCGGGCACTCCCCCTTTCATACCTTCTGCCTTCAGTCCTGCTTTCTCTAGCTGTTCTTTAACCACGTCCTTTATGTGCTGCCACTGGGGGTCTCCTTCGCCCATCTCCTGAACTTTGACCTCCCCATCAGGGCTGCTGCCCGTCTTATACTTAGTTATTTTGATCTTAACATGGTCGTCAGCCGCTTGGTCTGGGTTGACGAGACAAAAGAGGGACAAACAACACAGTTCACCTCAAAAACCAAACAGCAGGGCCACAGGATGGAGGAGGCAAGAGCCAAGAATGTGTGAGCCAAAACACTGTCTTTTAAGCATTACATTTGTGCACTGTCATAGACTTCACTCACTGAGATTGATTTCAGTTATTCAACTCCAATTTAATTACATCATTGGCAGCAGAGGAAAGGCCACTTACTAACCACATTTTTTTTTTTTTTTTTAAAGAACTCCATGTGTGCGTCCATTCTATGATGAAAGATGTCACAACAACCATCATCTGCACATATGGATGGACTATGAGGATGATGGGCGGAGGACAACAAGTGTACAGATGTGGACATGACATCAGCTTGGCAGTTGCCGGGTTACCTGGCTGTTTTGGCGCTGCGCTGGGGCTGCCCCTCGTTGGGTCGCTGGCTCTCTGAACTCCTGCTGTTTGCTGTTCTGGGTCCTGGACATCTTTTTCCTCCAAATGATCAAGCAGCTTGTCCAGTGTCGTCTCCAGTGTCTGTGTGGCTTGCGTGCGATCAAATTCTCCTTTTAGACCTTCTGTCTCTAACTCCTGCTGGGCCTGCAACACAGAGGACAGTCAACCAAGTCCAAGCATTGCTTTACACTTAATTAGATTATTTCACTGTGTCTGATCTATTTGGCAACATTTGAATTTATATGGTCTCCATACATCAGTCTTTGTGTCAAAATAAAATACTGTCTCTGGTCTGAAACCTCATTTATGATGTTGTCAAACTCCTTCTGCATTTCTTCCTTTATCTCTACAATCTTGTCCGAGGGCACCGATAGGTCGGACAATTCGTCCTCAATTTCTTGAAGCAGGCGTTCATCTTCATCCTTCTCTTCCTCATCCAGCTTCTCTGTTACCCTGTCACTTGTTGGTTTCTCTTCTTGACTTTTGACTTGGTTTTGTGCTTTCTAAAAGCAAACAACAAAAGAAATACCGCACTGCATTAGATCACTCATACACCATGAAAAAAAGGAATTATACTCCAACAGACTTATTACACTAAAAAGTCTCATGGTAATCTTGACTAGTACTGACCTTCCTGTTACTCTCTTTGAGATGTTGAACAAATTTCATCAAGTCTGCTGGGTCGGTGATGATCTTAAAGTTGAATTTTTCAACTGAAAGACATTTATATGCAAAGAGAAATTGCTACAAGAACAACACTATGCAAAAACACACAAAGGAAGTGTGTAAAAAAAAAAAATTAAAAAGTACTTTAAAAATCAGTATATGGCAAAGACTCTGTGGTTCTACAAATCTTGTTTGAGGCTTAAAGCAGCAGGCATAAATCCACTGTGCAGTAAAACAGTAACCAGAATGATTACAAACTCCATAAGTTTCCCTTACAAGTGATTGTGTGTGTGTGTTAGAGAGAGTGTCAAAGTGCAATACCTTCATCGTCATCGTCTACCACTTCATTGCCTGTAAGTGAGTCAGAGCTGTCATCTGCTGCCTAAAAAAACATGAAGAAAGAAGGAAAGTGTCAATCTACACCATCTAGTGGTCAGAATTTGGTATTCAGAAAACAAACAAGGTAGTGAAACCATACTCTTGGTGGATGTATGTGGCTGTGAACTATGAAAAAACAAGTAAGCTTTATTTTCATCTCAAAAATCAAGAAAATGCTTAAAAAGGCTTTCTTAAAAAGGTATTAAAAGCTTCTTTTAGTTTGAAACTTGAACATCAAAGACTTTTTCTTATATTTCTTAGAAGCAACATTACTAAAGAGGGAAAACTCACAATTAATGGACATACCTGATTCTCCTGCTCAGAAGGAGAGGAACCTGCTTTTGAACTTCCTGGCTTGGTAACTCCCTCCCAGAAGTCAGAGTCCTCTGCGTCCTCTGACCTGACATCCTCAGAAACATCAGCAGCATCTGTTTCGAAAAAAAAAAAGGCAATTAACAAAGTCACACCTGGTCCAACAAATTCAAACCTGGCATGAAATAATTTTCTTAAAAAGTGGATATTTTTATATGATTTCCTGATAAACTGCTATAACACATCAAAAGTGATTTTCATCATAAGTGTAAAAAAAAGGCACCTTTCATGTCCAGCTCATCGTGGTCATCACTGGGTGCAGGTGATGTTTCGTCTGCCGCCACTTCCACTGTTTCATCTGCCCCCTCATTACCAGCCAGCATCTCATCAAGGCTCCTCAGTTCCTCTGAGATCTGCTCCACTTTACGCTTTGTGTCCGCTGGGAACAGACAGAGGAAAGGAGGAGGAAGACAGAGAGAAAGACAGAATGATAAGAAGAGTAAAAGAAAGATCGTGTCACACATTTGAAATTGTTTTCAAATTAGACAATGGAAGATTTCATATATTGTTTTCCTACTTCAACAACAAATAACACTGGAGGTATAAAGCAAGACCCTAAAAAAGTTGCAACAGAGCTTGACCCTCATTTTTTGTGAACTCACAGACTTGAGCCTTGACGTAATCCATGTACTGTTGTGCACTTAGCGCTGGTTGACACACGATACCCTGGGGCTTGGCGGTGGATGGTGGCCGTAGGAATGGATGCTGGCAAGTACGACTGGTGTGAACTGTCAGCACATAGCGGCACGACTGAGGCTCATCCACTCGAGCGATATAGTCAGCGGAGCCTTCTTCACACACAAACTGGAAATGATAAGATTAAAATCGTCAAGTTGCGTTTAGGAGTTTGATACAGCACAATGTGAAAATTTTCAGTGCCTTCTCATATCTCTGTCTGAAACAGCACAACAGAAAAACAATGAGAAAAACAGACCAACACAAATAAATACAAAAAAAAAATTCCTCTATTCAAAATGTCTCACCCGGACTTCAGTCTCTCTGGGATTTCCATTTAGGTCACACTTAGAACCGTTGACATAGGTCTGACTGTGGTAGCGCTTTAGTTTGTGCTGCTTGGAGGCCTGAGAAATAAATGGAAAAAAAATGTTTAAGTCAAACCTGTCTGTAAATGCTCTGACACTGAGACTGAAAGTTGTGCATCCAAAAAAAAAGCGTATATAGCGCACAATCGGTTTGTACAAGCACTTTTTAAATCAGAGTTTGTGTGGACGGACCTTTCTAAGTTATAAACCATCAGCTTAAATGTCTGAGCTAGAAGATATTTTTGTGATATGTAATCTATTAATAAGGAAAGATTTGTAGGGTTTCTGATCAAGAAAAATCAGATATGAATCGCATCATGGGCTGTAAAATCATTTCCTCGAATTATACAGTAATGAAGCCAAAGAATACATCAAACAATTCAGTTGGTCTATACTATGTACTGTACTGTACTATTAACATTTGGTCTTAAGTTTGTATTAAGGAACGACAAGAAAAAAACTCAGAAAGCAACAATAAAGCTACAAAACAAGGCATTCTAAATGACTTGGCCACCAACAAACCAATTGACCATGAAACTGAGTGAAACTGAAACCGACAAGACCAAATTTATACAATATAAAAAAAAACTTGAACCTTGATTCAGACCTTGGTCCAGACTTTCAGGTGTGAAAGCACCCTATGAACATGGACTCTTCTACAATACAACAACTCATGCTGGATGCCCGGGAGTAAAACAGATACTATCAGAGGGATTTATGAGCCCCTTGTAAACGACATCACGAGAAGAAGATAAATGAGGAAAGTAGACAAAGTGATCTTTCATGCTTTGCAGAGAAGCACTGCTTCAGCCTGAGGTAGTCTAATGTACTTGTATACATTTGCATATTTACTGTGCATTGTATATATTTGCATATGTACTGCACAGTTTCTTTGTTGGGATTTCATTGGGTTATATTTCAGGACACAGTGACATATAGCAAAGAATAAAATGCTTTTCTTCCTATCTTCTCTTTTTCAAAGACTGACAGCTGGTTGTTGCTTGCTGAGACACATGAGAAACATGAAGTAATGTGAAATAAAACATATTTTGTTAAAGATGGTAATTCAATCACTTTAGAAAACAAAGTAAATTCACAAATTTGTGAAAATTTGGCCCATGTGAAATGAACCCCAGAGGCACTGATTGTAAAAAAACTGAGTACAACTATAAAGCATTCAGCTCATATTATACAATCATGCAATTTCCAAATTTTCTTTCTTTACTTGTGATGCAAACTACAAATTTAAGCCCATCATGAATGATAAAGAAAAAAACAACTACCATGAAATAGAGGCAACTTTACCTTTGCTGTTTCATTGCTCCAATCAAATTCAGATTCATAATAACCTAGGAAAAGAACGTCCCCTTTGATTTCTGTGTCTGAGGAGAGAAGAGCAACATGTGTCATGGACAGCAATGTGGTTAAAAACAGATGAAAAGCAGGGGGATGCACGCCTACCTTCAAGGTGATACTGTCTGATGTGCTGACCATGACAGAATTCATATGTCCACCAGTCCTTCGTCTGCAGGTCACACAGGAAATGCGTAAATATGAAGTAACTGACGGACACATTTTTCATTTAATGCAAATGGCATGAATATTTCTTTTCCTGCAACTTTTTTTTGAATTTGTGTTACAATAAGTCTTGTTTACCCAAGGTACAATTGAATCTCAGACTTAAGACATGTGCACAAACATCTCCCCCATCAGTTTAGCAATGGTAAAACATCTCTTAAGTAAAAATCTTTGCACAGATACAATTCAAAGGTTCGACATTTTAAAGAAAATAAATATAAGAAAAACACAATTTTGAGTAGAGGATTTTTTTTAACAAAATTTTTTTTAATGTGCATAATGAATGGCACCTACACACATATTTTTTAAGTTATTTAATCTAAAAGATACTTAACACTGGAAGGTACCTGTTTCTTACTGTTAAACACCAACATTTGGCTCATTATGTGCTACTATTTGAGTGTAGCAGCAGATACAAGTAGAAGCCGCTGTTTTTTATAAAATGACACTACAGAGTTTCCCTTAATGTGTAAATATTTAGCAGAGTTTATCTTAAAAACTAAAACATTCACTTAATTTTGAACTGTAGTCCCCACACACAGCCAGCACTGAGTAAGATAAGTACTAACAGACTAAAAAATCTTAATATTCTCCACCCAGTCACAATCCCCTGATGTGACAACACACAGGCCTTGTTTGTCTCAACAAAAACAAATATCTTATGAGGAGATAAGCATGTCACTGGGCTCTGGCACACCAAATATGAGCATACTTTTAAGCGGTTCTGGAACCAAGGCTAGTGGCTAGTTTCCCTCAGTCACACTGCAGACGATGATTTGTGAACAGAGGACAGATGTTTAAATTCCTGCCTACCCGGTGCTAAAATACCCATGGGAAAAGGAATCAGTAATGCATTTTTTGAGACTGAGTGGTATTGAGCAACGTTTTTTTAGCTAACAAGAAGGAATCTTATATCAAATCTAAACTGAACCAGTGAAAAAAGGAAGTAGTAATACAGAGATGTGTGTCTCTTCTATTATTTTATACTGACTTCCTACTGGGTCCCTGCATTAAGTAGCACGGCATCTGCTTCGGTTGTTTCTGTGGCTGTTATCCAGCTAGAATGGCACAGCCCTTAGTTATTTCTGCCCCTGATTTACTGTCTCCAGGACATTAAAGGTTGGATGTTACAGAACTTCTTGAAGAGAATTGAGTTGTTTTTTTCCTTGGCCCTTCTGAGTCAAAAGCATTCTTTGTGAGAAGCTCTGCCGGGGTTCATCTTTTGTACTGTTTTGCAAAGAACGTTGATGATTTTCAACACAGTATTTAGTTTTAACAAATAAATTATTTCATTGGTGGTTGGTAAGCTGTATTTTCCAGCTGCAAGCATTAGCAAAGGTAAAATTCTTCCTGTCATTCAAAAATTAAAAAAATCAGTCAGCAAGTCAGCGGAGTCAGTCAGTCTTCATTCACACATCTGTAGTGTGAGCAGAACACTGCTGCTAAGGTTTTTACTGTTGCTTGCAAGTGACAGCATACCTCCCCCATACTTGCCTCCCTGTCAGTTTTGGAGTTCATTTTAAATTGGAATTACTAATTATTTAAGGACATTTTGGATCAGTTCCCACCTATCTATTTGGCTTTTTTAGTCTTTCTACAAATACAAGATCAGCCAGGTCCTCTGATCAGTCACTTCTGATAGCCCCACAGCTTCCGCTCTAACTCAGAGATAACCACACTTTATCAAATGTATAACCAGTTTGTGAAACAAACTACCCAACCACATCCGACCTGCCCCATCTACTGAGTTGCTCAAAGCCCAGATCAATAACTAGCTTTCACAGTACAGATAATGTTAAATCATACAGCATTCACATTATTAAATATGACTCTAGTGATGAGACTCCAGTACTTTCTCGATATGTTTTAGGGCAGTCATGCATTTACTTGGCTCCTTGAATCAGCGAAAGTACGGTTCAATATTTGCCTCAAAAACAGTTCCACCTCCGTGTCATATGGGATTTTAAATTTCACTGCATTTCACATAGCTCAGTAGCTGAGAACTTACCTTCACAAGACACTGGGCATTGTGCATTGGACTGAGTAGTTCTGGGATGTCAGGTCCAGTGTATCCTTGGGAGTCAGGCTCTGAAGCAGGATCCTGATGAAACCGCACAGCCTGGGCTGGAAGACGACACTCATACAGCTGCTTGTACTTACTGGACACCATCATAACCTCCTCTGTCTTGGTCTGAGGTTAAAGGAGAGACCCTGTCATAAAAAACTGCAGTATCTTCAAGGGTTACATTACTACATGTTAGCACAGTATTTGAGCATTGAAAGCTAATTAGCTAAATAACTATTTGACTGCCCTCGTGCTCAATCATTTACAAACTTCGTAAGTTATAATTAGCGTTAGCTAGATGGAAGATGAGATTTTGTTGTGACAGCTGTTAACAGTGGTTACTGCGTAACATCTGATTATTTAGAAATAACTTGAGCAATGCTTCGTTTAACTTGCAAGCAAATGGTACGTTCTAGATCAGGCTTCTCACCTAGCTAACAGGCGTGTTATTATTTTCTCACGCTGTTAACAATAAATGATGATATTTCACGCTAGCTAACAGTAGCCTGTTTGTAGCTAGCATCTAACCGTTAGCTTCCGCAAACACTCTCACTCACCTGCCCCAAGATGACGGGATCGGGGAGGATTTGAATCCCATATTTCATCTCATTCAGCTCCTCTAAATTCAAAAACGCTGGGACACAGAGTGGACATATCACAAGGAAAACGTACAATCTTTTTAGCCATCGCACCAAGGAAGCAGCCATGATTCTCTCCTCATACCCCCGTTTGTCTGACAGCAACAAAACACAGAACGTCTGACATGGTGGACGCTGATTGGTCAATGTGCGAAGCGAAGCTTTGTCATTGGCTATTTTTTTGTACCTAACAAGGGGGTTCAAATACTGGGGTGTGTTAGTTTACTACACCGGTGAAGAGTAAATAGCCCTACATTTCGTGCAACCGAAATTAGTATTTGGCTTATTGACACAGAGCAACAAAATAAACCTACACATTAATACAGAAACAGGCCATCATTAGCCTAGTGAATAGGCATGACACAGGTAAAATTCTCCAAATAACCAATTGTGTGGTAGTTTGATTAATTGCATTATATAGGCATTGTGTTGACAGAAAAATACCCCCCCCCAAAAAAAACATGCAATCACATTCCCACACAAGACTATATCAGTCTCAAAACACATATGATAAGAGACGCCCACAACCGTCCATCTACACACATACGCACGCACAAACACTAATGCAAACATTATTTATACTGCTAAGTTGTCCTTATGAGTTTGTTTATACCACAAGGAAAGTGGATTACGTGAATATACTTAAGTGCACAGGAAAGTCGTGCGTAATACGTAGTTCATTAAGTGTGCTCTGTGTTGAATGCTGCTGAGTGACCGCTGAATGTTGCGTTAAGGTGCGGTGCGCTCTCCACCGTACTGCTGCTGCTGCTGCAAGGGGAGCGCCCGTCCACAGCCTGCAGTGCTGCGATGTGCGGCGGCCGCTTTATTTGTCTCCTGGGTGTTCCGCTTTTCTACATCTAATTCCATTTGCAGGACTGCTGGGGAACAAATTTATTAGAGGAGGCCGAGCTCCGGGCAGAGACCAGCTTACACTGAGCGTCTTTGAAACTGAGGTGAGCTCCTTGTTCATATGGTTTGACTGTTACATTATGGGCCTATATGTCTGTCTTCAGATTTTATCGGCATTTCCAGCTCTCGGTAGTGATTTGACGGCTTCTTCATCGGACAAAACATGAAAGGAAAAGAAAGGCGTGACACAATTTGGAGATGAGAAATTAACGATAAAATATTTAGGCGCAAATTACAAATTAATCTTTGTTCTGGAGGAGACGTGTTTGAGCATTAAAGGAGATAAATCAAAAGACTCATACAGCTTTGTGTTTTTTTCACCTCTACATTCTTATTCACCACGAGAGAGGCTAATAGGCCTCTCTCATAGATCGTATTATATCTGGAGCCAGTTATTTATATTCACCGGTCCGGATTGCTGGATTGTTTTCTTTGTATGATATTTTTTCTCATATTTTAGGATGTTTGGCGAGGAACAGGAGCTGATTCAGAACAAAATGCGGCGATTTAAATCACGAGAATTTAAATGAGGCAAAAATCTGTCACGCGCACTTTGGGAGGCACCCACGTATCTGTGTCCATGTCTGAGGCATGTCACCAGCTCTCCTTTCCTCCCTATTGGCTTGTTTTTAGGTTAATTTAAAACAGCAGCGCAAGCTAACCCAGCAGCCCAGTTTAATTCTCATATTCGACATGTCTCCCCTCTCTTGAAGGGATGATTATATCTAAGGACAGCTAATTATTACTCAAAATAGACAATTATATTCAAATGGTCCGCATATGTAATTATTTTGTCATAATTATTTAAAATAAAAATGAAACTCCCCTTGGCATAACTTCATCAAACTTTACAGCTTCAGTTTGTCTTACGTTGTGTTATGGTCCGAGCTAATCAATAACACATAACTTTTATTATTTATAGTCTAATCTTGGTGATATGATTATACTTTTTTTCTATTATCAAATCATTTTAGCCTCTAACTTACTATTTGAACCTGCATTTTTGAAGAGTTTTGTGGTGCATCATAGTGAGCTTGTATTGTTTTATCTATTTTTGTCTTTTTTGCCCTTTCATGCTCTATGTTTGTCTCTATGTTGTGATTGTTTTTGTTACAGCTAAAATAATGCACAGATCCAGACAAGAGAAAAAAAAAGCAACACTCTGATGCACATTAAGCCTGGCAACATAAGATATGAGTGCATCGAAAGCAAGCTAATTGTGTCCTACATCTTTAATAGAACAGGAAAAAGAGCTTTTAAAAGGAGCCCATTTAAAACCCATTTCCTATGAGACATTTAAGTGCAGATCTGCTTAGGACCAATTGATTTTATTCCCAGCATCATTCCCAAACCCTGCAGGATTTCCCCTGGGGGCTGTAAGGCAGCTGCTGTGGCACCATATGGACTCTGGACCTTCTTTTTTTTATGTGACGATAAAATTAGTTTGTATTGTTTTGAACACAGTAACCTTGGTACTAATCCATGATATAATGCTAATTTTTCTTAACATATTTTCTAAAATGACCGTCTATTTCTTTCAATTTTCAGATGGGGACGGCGCTCACTCATGTCTGTGACTATCTACATGGTTTCTGGAGATACAAATGCCTTCATAGGATGCCCTTTCACTGACCAAATAAAGGCCATCAGGTATATTTTTGTGCTTTTTAAAGATGTGCAGGGCATGAAATTATGAGAGAAGAAGTTTATGGATTTGCTAATTGTGTGTTAGGGATTATAATTTCAAAAATATTATAAGACTTTTAATTTTGAGCATTTGTTTGAGATGTTTGCAGTAGATGGAAGTTAGAATACAGAGTAACCCCTGATCAGACATAGTCATTGTTTGATGTTTTCTAGCTGAAAACACAGAAAAATGTGTTTTTGACAAAATTCAACATGGTGGCCACATGAAATATAAGTCATTTGGGCTCTCTGAACTTGGAAAGAGAGTCTGTTATTAGTGGAAAATTTCAAAAATAAGAGGTCAAAACATTTTTACAATGCTGGATGGATGATGGCGTAAGAGCAATGAAAAGAAACAAAGAGTTAGCAGGCGCTCATTTCATTGTCATGTTAGATGACTATGCTGAAGTCTTAGCTTATCTCAGTGCACATGAATGTGTCTCAGATCCAGCCTCCCAGCTTCTCCAGACACACACACACACTCAGAAACACACTCACACCACTCACACACTCACACACACTCACACACTGACACATACACATACTTACTCACACACACACACACACACATCCCATCAGTAAGATTTCATAAACACTCAGAGCGGAAATAGAGTTTTTGTTCATCACTGCTAGAAGGTAAGAGAAAGAGCTCATTGTGTACTGGCACATTTCTTAAAAAAGTTAAACATCTGCTCTGTCGCAGGAGGACTGCGAGGGGGGAAAATAGAAGAGAAGAGAAGAGAAGAAAACAACTTCCAGATGCTAAAAGCAGACTTTAGTTTTATACATACTGAGCTAGCTGATCTGTAACTCCATTCTGCTAACCCAGATGGCAGTGCTAACGTGCTTGTGTTTTCTCCCTGACTGTATGAATATATCTAAGAGCCACAGGCTGATGGATCCTTGTGCTAATAGATACGTAAATACCACCAAGAGCATAGTTTTAATTAAACATTTATTGTTTTAATGCTTCTATAGTCATTTCCGTTGCAGCACTAAGTGCTCCATTATGAATCTGACTATCTGGAAAACACTAACAGCCCAGCTTATGATCATTTACCACATAGATTTTACTTCAAGTCTTCTGTCTTACCTAATGACAAAAATTGTGGTCTAAAGTTTAGCTAAAGCTAATGTGGGGCTTCAAAAGTCTGAAGTCAGACAAATTAAGTGGATAGCCTCAAAGTTTAGGGCTTTTCAGACAAAGTTTCCTCTTTCTGTGTCAGATTTTAGGATGCGCTCCCTGAGAAGGACGGTGTTGCTTGCCATCCTGGCGTCTGTGGTGCTTGTCCTAGCTCTCCTCCATTCGTGGCCAACTCGGTCTTACACCACAGTGGATGTGTGGCAGCGACCAGGGCAAATAGTAGACAAGCGTCTGGAGGACAGGCTCCCAGAAACAGACCACCGATTAGGCAACATCCCCTTTCATGTGAGGGACAATGTTGCAAGGTATGGACACTTTGTAAGTGATGAGTCAGTCTTTCTCAGTACCACAGAGCTTAAACCTAATTTCCCTCCATTCGTATGTTTGCGATAAACAATGCAGCTTGTTGGCACGTAATGGATGTGTATGCGAGGGCGAGAGTGGAGGAATAAACTTGCCCTTCGCCCAGCTCTTATTCCCACGGGTGTCTGCTCAACCTTTGCACACTGCCTTTGAGGCCTCTGAGCTGGAGGAAATGAAGAGGAGACGGGCCAAAGAGTACAAGAGTTTCCAAAAAAGGTGAGCAGCTCTCTGAAACACAAATTTCAAATATTCTTCCTGGAAAAGCAGAATCACAAACAAATTTCATGTTATTGGTAGAATAACTGAGACATTAGTTGTTTGACTATTAGTGCAAAAAAATACTAGAGAAGCTCTTACCTAATTTTATTTTAATGCACATGCCGTCATATCAGCCATCTCAAACACACTGAGAAAAATTAATATGAGTCAGTATAAACTTAGCATATTTAATCTGTGATAATGACAACAAAAGCATCGATAGTAAAAAACCAAAAATAAAGTTTTGACCTTCTCTACTTTACTTTACTTTAGTTTCTTGTTCAAAATGTTTCCCACATTGTTTTTCCCAACTTGGAATAAAACCTTTTCCCTCATGAGTCCGCTGGAAAAATACACAAAAATTTTTTCCTTTTAGTGGCTATTTGAATAGTTCTTTATACTTTAGATGTTTTTTTTCCAGCCAAGAAACAAATCATAATTACAGGGTTTTTTTTTGTTTTGTTTTTATTACAGCTGCTACTTTATTCCCTCTATTGGATTGTAGATTTTAATCATATTTGTCATCTTATTCTGTTCCCATCTGTGCTAGTGGGGGCATGTTGTGTAAAGGCATCTTCCTCATGTGGATTTTTCCCCCCTCAGGTCACAGACGCCTGCAGATGTTTTACTTGTTGCAGAAGCTAACAGTCCCTTACAGTATCCAACACAAGGGGTGGAGGTGCGACCCCTGAAAACAATCATCATCCCAGGTGAGACTTTAGATGCAACATGACACAAACTTTAGCGGATTGAGATCCAACAGTTAAATCTGATTATTGCCACAGCTAAATAAGTTGTCATGGTTATGAAAAAAAGCCAGCTGCCTCACGTTTGGCATCTGTCATGTAGTTGCATGTACAAAAAACACACTGGATTTCACTTATCTGTATGACCCCAAGAGCATGTTTGATTCATGTTTAAGAAGCGGGATTCAGGTAATGGATTAAGTAAGTCCAAAGTCTGTAAATTGTTGTCCTGTGTTTTCAGGCCTGGCCCTACACGACCTTCCCAGAGACCACTACTCAGTAAGTATTTCACTGTCTTTACTTTCAGGTATTTTTTTTCTGCTGTTCCCTCATTTTATTGACTTTTCTCTCCTTTTTTTCTGCAGATAAACATGACAGCCACTCTGGGAACACTGAATGTGGCAGCCGAGGTAGACGGTGTGAAAATAAAGGGTGACGGCGAGATGCGCATGACGCTATCCAGCAGCCTGCTGCCGAACCTGAACCGACAGCTGCAGTTTGTCACCTACACAAACACGCTGTTCCACCCGAGCACAGCGGATACAGGTGAGGACTCAAGCAAACGTCCTTACATGTTTGCCTGGTGTGATTTTTGGATTTATTATTGCTTTTTTAAAAAAATATGGGAGACAATGCAGGAAAAGTTTGCAAGGTTAGTACCCAACAAGTACCAAACCCCAATTCACAACTTTTTCATGTCTGGGAAAATCTGGGATTAGATTCTGAATTTGATATTTCAAAAATACACTTCTTCTTCTTCTGAGAGTTGCATGACTGGATTTTAACCACCTTGATGTCTAAAAAATGAACATTAAGATACAGCCTGCAGCCAGCTGGCTAAGCCTAGCTTTAAAAGACAGTTTAATAAGTGGATGTAGCATTTTGGTATAAAAAGTGAAGGAAATGCTGAGGTGTCTAAAGCCTGCATTCTTTCTAATGGTTAGCCTGGGGCAACTCCACTGAATGAAAAAAGTAGGTCTGATTGTATGTAAGTTTAATGAGAAAATTAGCCCACTTCTCACTGGATTTATTACCTAAGTAAACATTTACCTAATGAGCTTTTGGTCTCAATGACTAGTTTCAAGTCTTCTTCAGTACAGCATGATGTTCATTTTGTAAATTTTCATCCAAGTAAAAAAGAGAATAAAGAGTTGGGAGTCGGGCTCGCTGCGTGTCCCTGTTTCCTCTCTTATGCTAAGCAGAGCTAACCGTCTGCTGGCTGTAGCTTTAAATTAACCACTCAGATATGAGAGTGTTATCATTTTATTCATCTCTGAACTGAGCATATTGCCCCAAATCTTGAACTAGTGCATCTCTTATTAAAAAACACCAAATAGTTTATTGAAAGTGTTCTGCAGAGAGAGATGAGTTTTGAGATGCTATCTTTTTGTGTAGAGCCTGACAGTCTAACAAGGGTCAGAAGTTTATTTATAAGAAACATTAAGAACAACCACAGTTAATCCAAGTGCTGTCCAAGCTCATTATAATATATATTATATGAATAAAATATGAATAAAATGAACAATAGAACATAAACAAATATACCTGCACAACAAAGTTATGGTGCCAAGCTCGAATGCCCACAAGAGGAAGCAAGTTAACGATGCAGCCTGTTTGTTTTGCTTCAACAGAAAATCAGCAATGTTCAGCAGAGACAAAGCCTGATGACAGAAACTCACCGAAGGCCAAATTTACTCCCTTAACTTCTCTGTCAGCGTTTTATGCTCATGCAGCAGGTGTTAATTTGAATATAAATGTTTTGTAGATGGTTCAAAAAAAATTCAGTGCATGTAGATCCAGACAGGAATCACTCACAGTTAGACGCTATCATGCCAATCAAATTTATAAACGTCTTTTTTTATTGTTGTGTCTTTTAGTGCAGTTTGAGACAGAAGGGCATCAAGCCATCTTCAGCATCAAGATTCGTCACGGTGTAACACCCAAACTGTACAACACAGGATCCAAAGGAGGTAAAAACACACAACAACAGCAGCTTTACTGTCAATAGACAGCAATGGCAGAAATCATTCCATTACTTAGCAACTGATCAATATGCCTGCATCAATTATCCATCCACTATCCACAGTGACAGGCAGCGGACATGGTTTGCTAAACAAAAAGCTAACAGCTGTTTGACTTTCTTTCTTTGCAGAGTACAATGTCAGTGCCCTCGTCACCATAGCAACAAAGACTTTCCTTCGTTATGATAAGCTCCAGGATCTTATCGACAGCATAAGGAGATACTATCCTACCGTTACCATAGTAATCGCTGATGACAGTGAAAATCCCAAAACCATCTCCGGGCCTCACATTGAACATTACATCATGCCTTTTGGAAAGGTGGGGAAGTCTTTTAATTTCACGTCTCTGCTGCTGATGCTCTCTGGTGCTTTAACTCTGCCTCATGTGTCACAGGGTTGGTTTGCCGGACGAAACCTGGCCGTTTCTCAGGTGACCACAAAGTACGTGCTGTGGGTGGATGACGACTTCATCTTCACAGCCAACACCAAGCTGGAGAAACTCGTGGATGTCTTAGAGAAAACCACTCTGGATCTGGTGAGTGACAGAGGAACAAAGTTTGTTTAAAGGGATGTATTTTGTTTTTTGTTTTTTGCTGATTGCCTGCTGTGTTCGTGTGTGTTATCCAGGTGGGTGGTGCAGTAAGGGAGGCCACGGGTTACACTGCCACCTACAGACAAACCATATCCATTGAGCCTGGGGAGGAGGATGGCGACTGTTTACACATGAGGAGAGGATTTCATCACGTCATCCAAGGCTTCCCCAACTGCGTTGTGACTGATGGGGTTATTAACTTCTTTCTGGCTCGCACTGACAAAGTCCAACAGGTTGGCTTTGACCCGCGTCTGGCCAGGGTAGCTCACCTGGGTGAGTCCAGAGACAGAGTTACTGTCATAACAAACATACAGTTGAGAACAGACAGTATTTTTTGTTTATTTTAAGATGGAACCAGTGATATGAGTATGTATGAAGTAATAAACAACTGCTGGTAGCAGGGTTGCTAAAAACTTTTTCTTCAGGAGAATAAAATTAAGTCTTGTTGTCTGTGAAAAAATTTGGCTGCAGTTTTTAATTGAGCAGAATAATATTTGGCTGAATCATTTTGTTGGTGCTTGTTTTGCAGAGTTTTTCATCGATGGCCTTGGATCTCTCCATGTGGGCTCCTGCGATGATGTCATCATCAATCATGCGACCAAAATCAAACTTCCCTGGGTCAGCCAATCAGAGAGCGACAAGACTTATTCCAAGTATCGGTACCCGTCTGCCTCCTCTGACGCCACCCACACGAAGAATGGCCTCTTGTTCTTCAAGAACCGATTTCAGTGTTTGACTCATAATTAGTTCTCCTCCTCTTTAACCCCGAGGGTTTCTCTGCTCTTCTTAAGTTGCCAAAGAAGTTCTCCCCCACCCGTCAGATAAGATTTCAGATAAACACATTGGTTTTTCTCTTCTTGAATTCTTTGCAAGAGGTTTCAGGCTTTGCAGTGATGAAAATGCTGGATTACAGAAGTTTAAGCAAGTTTATTGAGTCAGAGCAGCGACTGTGTGGTGAGCTGAAAAGTTCTAATACACTGTAAATGTTCATGAGTCAAAAATGAAAGTTCAGACTCTCCTCAGTCAATAAAATGACGCGTTGAGCTTGAGTCTGATGGCTGACCTCTGAGGTTTCTGCCTGTTAAAAGGAAGTTTTCTCCCACCGCTGTTGCAAAGTTCTTGGTCGTGGGATTTATCGTTCAGTGTTGAGTCTCTATAAAAAATATAGAGTATGGCATAGACCTGTTCTATATGTAAAGTGTCTTGAGACAACTTATGTTGTGTTTTGGCTCTTCAGAAAAAAGATTCAGTCGAACTGACTCTCCTGGCGTGCACACAGCGGGGAATCATCTGTGGTGACGAACAAATCGTCCTGTTTACACAGACGCAGTTAAATCGCTGTGTATTTTTGATCAATTCAAAGCTATGAAGGGTTGAAGATGTTTGTTTGTCAAATCTTATCTGACTTTACATCCTTGAGTTGGTCCAAGACAGAGACATTGAGCTTTGGGAAAACCCAACAGGTAGCATCTGTACAGGCCACGTCACCTCATTGTCATTCTTTGCTAACGTGAGTCGAGGTACGTGTGTCCTTCAATTTGCACTATCCAAAAGAGTGAGCAATTGTGACGTCAGAGAGCCTGAGAGCGAGAACTCACTGTTTGTGGGGAGAAAGTGACAATCCTGTGGACACAGAGCATAGGTATCCTTCTTACCGATGCCGCATGAAGAACGCACTCAAAACCTGTTCATCCGTGGTACCTACGCTCCGTGGCTCATCGGTCGTGCCAAAGGTTTGGCTGCTGGCTTTTGGGGTGTTTTATCTGTTTGTGTTATGGTTTTTGCTACCCTACCTTTTACCTAGAATCCTATGTGTCATTTGTGAGAAGCCATTAATGTCTGAGGAGGAAAAGCATATCGGTCCCATCCGTCTGGAGTCACGCCTGGTGTTACCTGATCTGGGAGCGGCCTTGTCTTTTTGTCTGGTCTCTTTTCTGGTTTTCTGGTTTTTGGTTCAGTGCTCACAGATGAAAAAGACTGATGTGATGCATCTTTTACATGCTGCCTAAAAGAGAAGATGAATGAACCAAAGTGCATGTTAATTTGTCATCATTCTAGTAGAAGAAGTGAGAGAAAAACATTGAGATAGAATGAAGGAGACTGATGATTATCCCAAACACAGTGTGAGGAGTCAGAGCAGGAGAGGAAGAGTGAGGGACACCAAGTGAAACAAAGTTAATGGGACAAGTTGAGACGGTGGAGAATCGAGGCCTGAAAATCCTGTTTTTGTACTCTCCTCTGTAGAAGAACTTCTGTTACTCATGCCTGAAGTGACAATGCTGTTCTTTTATACTATGGCCTTTAGATGGCGCCCTTGTATCATTCATTTCCTAATAAGTGTTTGTTAAGGTGCCAGAGATTTATCTACTGATTTTTTTTTTTTTTTAATCTCGAGGAAAATTTTAAAGCTATTTTTTGTGAAGTTTCTGTCTTTTATTTATTTATGCTTTTTGTTCACCAAACTGCAATTGATGTTTAGCTCTGTGGACAAGAGTCAAATCAAACTTCATCAGTGACACTGCTGTCAGAGGCTTTTGTGCAGGTGTGTGTTCAAAATCGTATCTCATGTCAGAATTTCTAATTGTCCACAGATCCATTGCTGAGCTGAAAACCTTTTTTTGTTTTTAAATAAACATATTTATTGTCTTAACTTGCCTGCTTCACCCAAAAAACACTCATGTGAGATGTTTGATCACAGCATTTGAGCTTTTTTTAGTTCATTTCGAATGTTTACATATTAAAATATCTGTAGAAACACCTCTCTTTCATTTTCTGAAGTCTGCTTCTTCAGAAGTTGTTGGGAGTTTTTCTTAATGCTTCTCTTATAATTGACTGTGACATCTTTACTATCAGGACTCCATTCAATTCATTCAATTCATCTTCTAAATTTACTATATGGTACAAGTAAAATTTAGTGTGTGTTTTTTTGCCAAAACATAACATTTGGCTGCTCACAACTTTCAAACTGGTTTACGGTCAGATAATCAGAAACTTTGCAACAAAAGCCTAACAGTTATTATATGCAGGATGGAATCAATGAGGAGACAAAGAGGCTGATTAGAGAAGCTAAGATATCAAGTTATTTACAGTTGGATGTCTAATGTTATAAAAACGACTGAGTAATCTTGTTTATTCTGTAATGTGACAATAATAATGATTTCAGTCATTTAGGATCCTTTTAAATACTGAATGAAGGGTCAGTGGGCTGAATGTTTGGAAGACAATAGTTTGTCATCATATGTTAAGCTTCAGCTGTTGACTGAGATCTTCTCACTTAATTGAGGTGAAGGATCAGAAAAGGTTGGGGTCAAAGTTCAAAAGCAAGTTATTTTTGCTTTGAGGCAACAGCCACCGTGATGCTCCTTGATACACTGATACAAAAAGCACATTAGAGCAAACAAAAGCAAACATGAAGTAGAAAAGACAGAAGAAGCTGTTAAGAAAAACTTTTGCACTGAAATAAATAGAGCAAGTCATTGACCTCAGCAAAAACATACTTGCTTCTCTGGATGTAGAACAACAGTGAGATGTAGGAACTGGTGCCTTGTTTACAAGTGCCACTAGAGGGCACTGCACAAATACATGATCCCTATTCTGAACCAACTTGATCCTGTGAAAAGATCACAGTTAATGTGATTTTTAATACACTTTTAAAATCATTTTTGAAAATGAGACTAAGCCATTTATACATGTTTACTGCACATATACACGTACATTCAATAGAAAATGCTTTATAAATACAAAAAAGCCATGAGGGAGGCTTTGGTAATGCAGTAAGATGGGTGTTAACGTATACTTCAGAAATGGATAAGGCCAGGAAAAGGGACATGTAGAGCAAATGTTGTACCTCAAGGAAAGGACTTTCAGGTCTCAGTCTTCTTATTGCAGCGTCTTGGATTTGTGGTTCAAGAAAAATCTTGTTTTAAAAAAATTAAGGGAGCAGACATTTTTGTGGTTTCCTACAGAGACTTCCATGCTAAAAATGAACCTGTAGTGAATGCGTCACTGTAGAATCCATATCCTCCAAAGTGCATGTCTTCACATGTCTATATTTACAGTAAAATGTGAAAATGGCTGAATAAATGTACAAGCCCTGTGTATCTGTTTGAAATGACTTTTAACCTTCCCGGATGGAGTTCAATCTAAGACTACAGACACAGAGAGACACAAAACTACCATAAAGACTCACTCAATTACTATGAACGGAAGCAAAAAGATAATGCAGAGATGCACAACAACAACAAAGAGATTTAAAATGTTGCACAGCTTCAAAAAGATGCAAAACAACTGAAAGAGGATGCAAAACACAAAACACTCAAAAATTGAATGACTCAAAAAAAGACAGAAGCTGCAAATCTACCAATAACACACTAACTTACTCCAAAGACACCCAAACAACCACAGACACAAAACCACTGCAAAAACTAAAATTAGGTTGTCTCCTCCTGTCTGGGTGTCTTGCACCTATGTAGGAAGTTTGGGGGTCTCTAACATGTGTCAAGGGGCACGTTGCTTCTTCCATTAATGACAGAGACACCTGAGGTTATGTTTTATTTTGCAACATACAGAAACTTGGATGTTTTATTTAATTAATGTTTGTTTGCTTTTATAGACAAATGATAATGACACATATATTAACAGCATTTTTCTTTAATTCTGTGGGTGTATATCAGGACACCACAAGTCAAACAGGTTTATGGATAAAATCACACGAGATTATTTACATACAATATGACAGAATGACAGTGACAGATGAGCACCTCTGTTTTATCTTTGTTCCCTTTTTCCTCTTTCTGCTTGATTGCAATGCGTGCTCTGCATGAGTTTGCAAATGTGCTTGGTTCAGATAACACTATAACAATGGCAGGGTTAAAATAACCCAACAAAGGGAAAACACAGCTATTTGCTAATGTGCAGGAATGTACAGAAAAAAACACAACTCATGTGGATTCAGATCCCACAGTGAAGTTAGAATCTGCGGTCAATCAGTGGTTTCAAGGAGGCAGTTATTTGAGGAAACGGAGAATGAATCCGTGAAGGGATTTGAATACCAGTTCTCAGGGGGAATTAAGTGAAATTGGTCCCTTAAGAAAATATAATGCATTACAAAAATATCCATCAGGGAATTTCCAATGGAAAAAAGTAAGAAATATATACAAAGACAAAATGAAGCACAGTTTCTTAGGTGCTTTTAAGCCGCATCTTCATGCATTTCATCTCGTCCAATATCATCATCTGTGGCATGTGTGCAGAGTATACACACACACGCATATTAACACAATGAAACCAATACGATTATACAAGATCAAATCCAAATTAGCCTAAACCATAGTGATATCTTAAGGAAATTCAGGACAACAGGTGAAGACAGAAACACTGAGAGTTCGATGACTTCTGTGCAGGAGCCGAACACACAAATGCTGACAGAACTCTGACTCAGTCCAGGCGCTTCTTCTCCATCGGAGTGAAGTCAGTTCATTTGTCCCTGCAAGTCATCACTGTTTGCTCTCTGTGAGAGGATCCAGGTTGTTTGGTCGATCTGCTGAAAAACTCCAACCCTCATTTAATGTGATCTGCTGGACATTCAGACCCTGGGAGGAAGAAAAAACATCATTTAAATGTTTTAAACAACAAAAAGATTTTTTAAAAAGTTATAATATTGTGGCTTTAATGTGCAAATTCAGTAAGGAAAAAGAAATAAACCTTTTTAAATTAGAAAGGTTAAACTTTTTTAACAATAACATGACTGATGATTTTCAGTGTGTCCTCATTGTAAAATCTTCACTCTTCAGTTTTGGTCGGCTTGAATATAGATGAAACTGAATGTTTGAAAATAAAAAAAAATATCTAAAATAAAACTGCTAAACTAATAACTGAATCAGAGAAGGCAAAATAATGACATATAAATAATGAAGTTAATTATATCACCCAGATATAAACTATTATAATCTTGACTAAAAACTTTAACTGATAAATATGACACAAATTTTCCTTTAAAAAACTTTAGTGTGTGTGCAGGAGTTTACATATGAATGAATACATATGGCCAAGAGAGTTAACATAAAGTTAATTAAGCCTATTACAGCCAGGTAGATCTTGCTGAAATACTCAGTGTGCCACAGTTTTTAAATCTGGAGTCTGAGATGACTCTTTACATCAACTAGCAAAGTTTGTTTTAACAGAGAGAAAAGGGGAGCAATAGTAGGAACAGAGCAGTACACAGCAGGTAAGAGTGTGGAGGAAGATATCTACAGTGTTTATGTAGTTTTTCAAAGTGCCAGAAGGGGGAGACCAAGTTCTGCATGTTTAAAGCTGCATGAACTGTTTTCATGTGGCCACTTGGGGGAAGCAAACCGTGCTGCTGACACACTGACACAAATCACAAAGTTACAAAGATATCACAGCTGATATTTTAGCAAACATCAGCTTATGTCCAGGAGATATGAAGCAACATTATCATTTCAGCAAACATAAGTTTAACAAGGAGTCCTTTTAACATACATTTGGAGTTATGTTTGTCCACTTTGCATCTGTATGGCAGATATTCATTCTGTTTAAGCTCTGTTTTTGATTTCCACCAGCTCTTGAAGGAAACATCTGGCCCTCTTGTTACTTAATGGCTAACTCTGTTCACCAGCTAGATGTTGTAAAGTGGGTCTTTTTAATCCAGGCTGACAAGAGAGGTGAAAGTTAACCCAAACAATAGATTAGAAAACTGTGTAAAGTAACAGTCTGATCAATTGATTTAATAAAGAAAAGTATAGATGTGTATAGTGTGGCTTTAAAAAGTATTTATAAGTTACAAAAGGTCAAATACTGAAATGCATCACCTTAGAGGTTATAGCCAAAAGTTTATGCTTCAACCTAAATGGTGCTAAATTGTACTTGAACAGGAATAAGATTATGGAGTTGTTCCATAAAAATGTAATGATGACCAGAAACAGATGTTAACTCTGAAAAGTCTGACGAAGGCCTTTTCCCAAGGGTAAAGCACCATAGAAAAAATATTTTAGGCGGATGGGAAACCTGTTAGCACTCCTGCAGCTAAAGCAGGATGGAAACACTGCTGGTCCAAAAACACAAGGAAGGAGAACAAGAGGATGAGAGTGACTCTGTGGAAAAGTGCCAGACAAGCTTGTCTAATAAGAGCACTGTGATCTAATCGTTTCCTCCTCTACGTGGAAGTGTGCATGAATGAGATAAAACAGCAGGTCAGTGGGTTAGCCATAAAGTGGCTGGCTGAATGACACTGGCAACGAACTGGGTCGGCCAGGTTTGTAAATTCACGCAGAAACAACAACAGGATATTTGACAAAGGCAACCAGAGAGTCATTTCCCCTCATCATCACTGATCATGACCACAAACGTCCTCAGGCTGCTGAAATTGAGATAACAGCTCCACCAATCTGATCCACCCACTTTAAAAACCAGGGACTTTATTTGTACTGTATGCAATCATCACTTAACATGGAAGTTGTAAAGTGCATCGTGGTGCTAACCGACATGATGAATGACCCTGCCGACCCTGCTTTGGTTTAAAAAACACCAGAGATCCGAGGCTGCTCAGGCAGAAACTGATACTATTTGAAAAGGGTGATGGAGACACACACGTTTGCTTCCTGAATGGAGCTTATTAGTCACATCGTGTTCTTCTGTGATTCGTCACGTGTTCTTTTCCAAAGGAAAACAAACAGCTCTTTTCTATGAGCTTTGACTACCAACAATTGATTCAACATAGACAAAAAATACGGATGTTGATGATTTTCATGTCTATGCCAGCACTTGTTTTACTTTCAGTGACTGTTCCACTCCATCCGTCCAAGCAAAGAAATCGCTCACCTTACTTGTAACCTTTTTCTATTTTCTAGTTCTAGTTTACTAGTTCTAAATCATTGTTTTAAAACAAAAAGTAAGAAGTGTGGATGTAGCCCACAATGAACAGTGATGTCAGGTTGTACCGACTACACCCTGGAGTACACCTGTGCATCACTGTCTGCAGGAAAGTGTAAAATTAAATCACTACAAGTTTCTTAGATGCTGTCAAATTGCTCTTCAAATGTGCTCTGTAATCAATTATATGAAAAAGTAGGTTTTCAGTCTCCCCCTATAGTATGTAATTTGTTACGTGGTGATCAGAACACAGAGAAAATGTATTTTTTATTTAAAAATGACCCACTGTTCAAAGTAAATCTGGTATACCTGTGTGCTGTGTCGGCTGCATGATGCCAGACAAACTGAGCTGACGACGGGATAAAAGCGGTGGGTG
The DNA here is from genome assembly GCA_029814665.1 of Acanthurus lineatus. Lineage (NCBI taxonomy): Eukaryota > Metazoa > Chordata > Actinopteri > Acanthuriformes > Acanthuridae > Acanthurus > Acanthurus lineatus. The sequence goes on along the minus strand of JAPZDV010000012.1, from coordinate 15,717,593 downwards.
AGTTCTCTGTGGTGTCGCAGCACAAGGATTAGAAACCTAGAGAGAGAAGGAGAAATAAAAGAAAAGGAGACATCAGAGAAAGAGAAGTAAATGAATATACACACTGTATGAGGGAGCGGTGCTGCACTCTCACCACTTTGGAGGCTGGGTTGTGTTTTGGCGGATGCAGAGAGGGCAGGGAGGTGTTGTAAGTCAGCAGGCAGGGCTGCTGACGTCTCTCCATGGACGCAGAGGAGTGAGGTCGCAGGCCAGCTGGAGACTTCATGGTCCTGCCCAGGCTGTTTGACTTGCTTTCCTTGCGTTGGTATTCAATTGGAGACTGAAGGGCTACAGAGGGCAGGAAAAGAGGTCACATTACTCAAATAAAGTTAAGTTCTTCAGTGTTTTATTGAGGAAACGCCAAGTTCTGATACCATTAAGGAAGTTCCTCTGAGTCTCTAAGATCTGAACCACGTCATCGAACCAAGCTTGCTGTATTTCTGAAGATGATGCCTGCATGATGAATCGCATCACACTGCCGTTGGTGCCGCGGGAGGTCAGGACCAGGCAGCATGGGTCGTCCTCAGAGCGCTCCTCCACACCTAAGCAGCTAACCTGAAGCACACAAAGGAGGTATTGAAAAGAATACCAAACAAAAAACATTTTAAGGATTGTCTTGAAACACAGCTTTAATCACACCTTGATGCTGTTCTTGAATGTGTACCCCGGCAGAGAGAAGCCTTTTTTCTTATCTATTGGCTCACTAAAGATGACCAGCTGCTCAAACAGGAAGACCCGTCTCTCTTTGGCTCGAGACAAGACGCTGCTTTCCTGCTCGCTGACAGAGAAGGTATCCTGCTGAAGCAGCTTCCCCTGAGCTGTGATTTTCCCCTGAAACAGCATATAAACATTGTCATAGACTGTAGGTAACACTTGATATGTGTTTTATGTGTGATGACAGACCAGAAAAAATCATTATCCCACCTCAAAACCTTGGAGCCGGCCCACATTCATCATATCATTACAGCGCTTTGGCACAAAACACATCACCTCCACAGCTTTCTGAAAGAAGAAGTTGCATGGAGGAGAAAAAAACTAAATTTAATGCACAACAATACAGCAATACATCCTCCCTTCACAAAGATTATGTGTCTAGTTTAGTTGACACTGTTTCAGAGTGGTGTTGATTCATTTTTCTGAACATTTTGGTGGATGTAGCTGGTGGTGCTTTTGAACTGCTTCGCCATATTCAGCAAGTGTTTCTGCTATTTTGCCCGAATTCAATGTGAAATACGTAAGAAATGGCCACCTCTCTGATCCATACTCAAAACAAATGGAGGGGGGCACATCACCCAAGTAACTGCAAATGCTGCTAAAGTAGCCATTGTTAGCTACTTAGCTCAGTTAGCCATGTAACTCGTAATGTTGTATCATTAGCGTTAGCTCACTCTGCCTGGACTAGTTCAAAGCACCATGGGAAAGTTTTTTCTCACACGTAAAGCCCAGTAGCCCTGGATTACCAGGGTTAGGGTTAGGAAGAGGAGGAAGTTTTCAGGCCTGGAGTGAGAAGCTGCTGCTGAGGAGCAGGGTTGTAATGAGCAACAAGACTGGAGGCTGTTTCAAACACTCGTTCTCACATATTGCACCTTTAATTTAAATGTACTGGACAAAATATTATAAACACCTGTTTCAAGTAAACCGGCCAGTTAATATATATGTAATTATCTATATGTTGGACTGAGCTCATACCTGCAGCTCCTCAACATCTCTTCCTGCTTTGCTGTAGTACTTCAAGAAATCCTGAGGTTTAAAGCAGAAAGAGGTTTATTTAGAGATTTAATCAGCCAAACCACACTGCTTCATTAAGGAACAAATGTTAAAAAAGCTTTTATTATAGTGGCTACATGATCAAACATAAGGAAAACATGTATTGACCTAACAGTATTCCTCAGTGCTGCTGGGAAAAAACCTTTTCAAAGTAGTTTGCCTTTCTAAATTTTTTCGTGTTATTAATGTTCTAATTCAAATCATGTAAAATTAATAGCATGCATGTAGATTCACTGTCACGCTAAAGAGCAAACCTTCAGCAGAAGCTGGTATTTCATGATTCTCTGCACTGGTTTGATGAGCAGGTCGTTGAGCTGCAGCCTGTGACCCAGCTGCTGCCTGAGATCCTGTCAGAGGACAGACAAGGAGAGAAAGAGTTTCAGAGTCAGAAAGTTACAGTAAAAGTACAGCAAAACTGTGGTGTAAAAGAGTACTCACCTCAAAGTATGTCTCAATGTACTCAGAGACAATGTGCTCTGATTTGGGTTTGTTTTGACAGTAAACCACATACATGTGAAGACGCCGTTCCTGGAAATGAAAGATTTTCACAGAGAGGAAGAGAGAGAGAGAGAAATTATGAGATTACTCCAAATAATCTGAGTGAGTTGAGAGGAGAGGAGGAGAAGCGTGAGGAGAAAGAATTAAGCTTCTGCTCCAGCCTCCCCTCAGTTTTGTTGTGTTTTTTTTTCCTCCTCAGGAGTTTTTTGAGGAGTTTTGTTGAATCAGTGCAGGAATTCTGCCTCATTAAAAAGTTCCAGTGGCTGAGAAAGATTGGTTTAATTTGCCGTGGTTTCATTAGGCATGCTACACTGAGCTGGAAAGCCTGCTTCAAATCTAAATATTTTGCTCATTTCTCTCCATAAGTTTATTTTTCTACTGTATCAGGACTACTGTATGATGTAGGATTCCCCAAATTCATGTTTTACAACAGTGAATCAGTGTCTTTCAATTCAGAAGTAGTTTTGTGTTTGAAGCTTGGATCCATATTTAGAAATCTGTTTTCACTTTGACATTAAAGTATTCAGAGTTCAGTGTAAATCAGCTTCATATGAAAAACCTCAACGGGCAGGTGAAGACTCTTTACAGAGCTCTGGGATCTGTAACACCAGCACATTTGCACACACAGCGTGCTCTCTGCAGAACATCTTTAACTCTGGCTGTCGGCTTTCAAGGCTCTTTAGTCAAACAGTCAAACAGAGATGATTACAAGAGTGTTTACTCTGCAGCTGCACCTGCAGACAACTGATCTGCAAGACGAAGACACATCTGGATGGAAGGAGGCCAGGGCTTTGTGCACAGTCAGAGCTCTGATCTGCGAGGCGGCTGCAACCTTCGGCCAAACTGAAAACATGCAGGGGAACAAATAAAAAATGTACTTCTCATCCCTAAAGTGTTACTCAGTGATCTGCAGACTCACATGTTTTATGAAGAGCTCGGCCAGGCTGTCTGGATCACCCACACATTTCTCCAGCTCTCCCAGGAAATAACTGTGTGACACGAAACAGAGGAGGTCAGACAGCAACAGTCATCCAGTCAACCACACACACACATGCACACACACACAGGCAGGAAACAAACAGTCAGAGGGGACATGATATGAGCTAAAGCATCACTAAAAAAACTAAAAAAAAATTCTGAGGAACTTTGTGGGTAAAAATACAGAAGAAATATCTCTGTCTCACTCCTTATGCCAATCATAGATCTGGTGGATGTTTCCAAACACAATCCTGTCCTTCCCTTTCATGTCCTCTGGAACCCCCTGGTTCGCCATGGTTGCCATATAGCCCTGCGCACACACACACACACACACACACACACACAGACACAAAGACACACGCAGACATATGTCATTAATCACAACAGAGGAGCTTTCCAGATGGAAAATAAAAATGTCTCTTTCAGTTAAAGGCACGTCTGTTCCAGAATGCTTCAGATAGAGGAATCTCAGTTATGTCTTGTATAAATGTCATCAGCAGATTATTTAAAGGCTGGAAGAGAAACGCACCTGCACTATGAGTCCAAGATCTTCCACATACAAGCGTTCTGTCTCTATCAGCTCTGTCAGCACATATCTGAGAGAGAAAGAGATTAAAACATTCATTTACATTTTGGCAAAACAAAAATCAGAAATGAGTATAACTGTTCAGCATTTTGAGACATGTGCTTATTCTTGCAGAGGGCAGAATGAGAAGGCTGATATTTTTTCTCATGTCTGCATGGCATTTGTGAAGCTACAGCCATGAGTTCACTCAGCATAAAAACTTGAGACAGTAAGAAGCAGCTAGCCTGTTTCTGTCAAAAGCTAAGAAAATATGCCTTCAAGCAGCTAGAAAAGAACAATTCACTGCTAATCATGACTTCCTGGAGTCTGAGATGATTAAATGGGAATATCAAAGTTTCAACAAAGTGCAAATTGTTTCCTGTCAGGCACATAACTCCTAATTAAAGCAAAATATTATCTCTTTAAACTGATTTTATACAGATTATATAATGTAATCATGTGTTCATCAGTGAGCTGCAGAGATACTGGTGGGCAGATTTTGTTAAAGTGGTATCAAACTCCTCATCTGACTCTCTGCCAGAAAGCAAAACAAAGTATTTCCCATGTTACTTTGCTCTTTTAATGTAGAAATAAACACCTACATGCTCTTCTCTAAGGCAACGTTTCTCTCCTCCTCGCTGTCCACGGCCGCAGACCACTGGCTGCCTGAGTCATCCGTCACAGTGCAGCCGTCCTCTCCTTGGAGAGTGTTGATGCTGGATCTTTGACTCTGAAAAACACAGCGCAGCTTTTGTTCAGCATCACTGTAACATCTTATGCAAGAGGAGACAGACAGCAAGTCCTTCTGTTCTGTGAGACAATGAAAGTACATTCATTCATTGTGCAAAGTTTTATTTTAAGCTTCTCTACTGTAGTATTTCTTTTTTACTCCACTACATTCATTTAATAGTTAACTAAGTACTTTTCAGATAAATGTTTTACATTAAAAAACATTCATCTGAACATTCATTCATCTTAAACTAGTGGCACCTAAGTTGTTTGACTGTTGTGCTGGTGTATAAACAACAGTCTCAGTATTAAAACAGTGTCTAGTTTGGGGCCCTTTAATACATCTAAAATGTTTATGAGTTGTTAGCAGAATTTTTCATTATTTTATGCCAAGAAAGATTTTAGATGAGTCTTAAAAATGAAAGACAATATGTTTTGAGTTAACATTTTTCCTCTTTTCTCCCCTTTTATTCGTCATGGTAAACCTCTATGGCTCAAGAGACAGAGCAAGATGTCGACTAATCACACAACTCGTGTCTAAAATTGCTGCCATTTATCTCGACAACCCTATTAGATTTATCTTAAGACCCTTGTATAACAATACAAAATGGAAATCTCTAAACATTGATGCTACTTTGACGCATCGGTGTGAACGATCAAATGACATCATTTGAATCAATCACTGGGGCCATTTTTCTGCAGAATGTGTTTTAATTTTACTACATCTCATTGACTTTACTTCTAAGTCTGTACTAAGATTAAGTCGGTAGTTTGAATGCAGGATTTTAACTCCTAACTAAGTATCTTTAAATTGTTGTAAGGGTGTTTTTACTTAAGCAAAGGATCTGAGCACTTCTTCCAGATGCTGTGGTGCACAGTGATGTGAGACCCTAGGACATCGACCACACAAGCCTGATCCTGGAACACATCAGTAGGGCAATTTAACTGATCCCTTTTGGAAAAGTCATGCCAACCCCAAATCCCAAGTAACCTGAGAGTAATAATCACTTTTTAATGTCTCTCTTTGCTGCTGAGGAGGCTGTTGGGCAGGGAAATTTTGGAAAAGTTGAATCAAGCCTTTCAGACGGAGGTGAATAATAAGCAATATTTGAGTGATTTGTCAAGTCAGATAATAAAGGATCTTATTGTAAGTGATCATGGCATGAAGAGATGTTATATAACGCATGTCACTCCTCACCAAAAAGCAGTATAATCCAATGTGAATATGACCGTAATCCTCCTGACATAGTGTATGCACATAGCATTTTGTGCTCTGCCTCGCTGCACCAGATTATCCGTCTCTGGAGTCAGTTTGTGGGTCAAATATGCATTATGTCTACGTCTATGTTTTATGTCTATTTTTCCTATTTTTTTTACCCAGTCTTAAATGCTCTCTTGCTCTCTCTTCGTCTAAAGTTCCCGTCCTCGCCCAGCGGATGAAAAGAGTGTCTTTACTTTGGTTCTGATTCACTTGTCAGCAGTCATTAAAACTGCTGAGTTAAGCTTGATCCTCTGAATGTTTCCTCCTCTCTTACAGTAATTTCTCATTAGATTAAAGTCCATTAGCTTCTCTAAAGTCCATCGGAAGGCTAAAAGAATAGTTAAATATCTTGGGAAATATGCATTTTAATTTTTATGACAAGACTGAAGAGATCAATGAACTAGAAGTTCAATTACACTCTCATGTTTCTAATGTTAATATATAGCTGGAGCTACAGTAGCATCCAGTTAGCATAGCTTTGCATAAAGACTGTGGACAAAGGGGAAATCAGCTAGCCTAGCTTGTCCAAACACAAAATAACCTTACCTACATCTCTGAAGCCACCAGTTGCTACAGTTTATCAAATTTTTTTTAGATACACAAAATTTAACATGTGAAATGTCAACTTCCTATTTACAGAAGGTCAGACTCCAGTGTAACTGAAGTTCCCTGAGACCGATTACCTCCTTCTTACTCTGGCTGTTTGGGTGTCGTGACAGTACACAACTCACCCCAAATCCTGACCCCCTTTCAGCCTGTTAGAGACTGTTTGGCTGGTTGATTACTTCCAGATGTAGTCTAGAAAAGTCCACAGGATTGATTCCACTCCACGGTGCCTTTCAAGGAGCACTCAATATATTGTTACTAGAGAGCACTCGTATGTGCTTTGAGTGTGTGTGCACAAAAAAAAAAAAAAAAATGCAGCAAAATGTGAAATCTGTTCTATTCAATTGGCCAAAAGTGTACTGAACCAAAACTGGAGGATCGTGTGCATGGTTATATTTCAGTTTCAGTGTGATTTGTGTTTCCATTTAAGCATATCACCATTTATTTTCATGAGATCTGAATTTCCTACAGTTCCTGCAGGAGAGACACTACAGAAAGAATCACAACAACTGTGAGGGGAGTGAAGAATTAAGCGGTGAGAGCATTTTAGATTTGTGCTGATTCTATCATTCATAATTCATTTGTGTTTTTCCCAACTACTTTGCCTGGTTAACTGCTATCTATCTATCAATGTGATCCCAAAGGTTTTTGCAGTGCAATATTAGTTTTAAAATGTTCTTGTGGCCAAGAAAACCAAATTAAAGGTTGTACTCAAAAGCCGCTTATAATAGGCACTGAAAGCCTGTCTCTGCATTGGTAAAGGCTGTGGAGTATAAACATCATGAACATCTTTGGGACTAAGTCTATGCCTGACAAATCTTTATATTTTCAGTGTTTATAAATATCATAATATGGCAGCAACTAATATGCTATCACCAAAACACCATCACCATTTGCCATTTGCCATTACATTTTCTATTTTCCTGATTATTTAGTCTCTGAGCCACCATGCAAAGTCTATTTTGGCCTCTAAATTATGCCATAAACAGAGTAAAACAGTACAGCTTCAACCACAGATCAAAAAGAACAAAAGACCAAATAAGATTAAACTAAACTAATCCAGAATAGAATAGAATAGAATAGAATAGAATAGAATAGAATAGAATAGAATAGAATAGAATAGAATAGAATAGAAACATTACTAGACTCTGGGTGTCTCTGCCTTGCAGCAGGTCACATAACTGGCTCTGGCAGGGCAGCTGTGTGGGAGCAGGAGCTGCAGGACTCAATGGACCATCTTTCCACACCTACACCACACAAACACAACAACCATTACAAACAGCAACAATAAATGTGTTATTAAACATAAAGGCTCATAAACGTAGCCTGGCTTTGAGCCTCACCGTGTCTCCAGAGGGCAGGATGGTTTGGTTGTCGTGCTGTTCCAGAGGCCTTGGCTGAATCTCACTGTGGGAAAGGAGCGATGGCGGCTGCTTCCCGTCTGACCTGCACATCTGCTTCTCCACTTTTACCGCTCCTGCTCTGGCATCAGAGCTCAGCTTTCGAACGGGATTGGTGAGCCATTTCTTGAGGGCACTGACAGGGTGCCGTGATCCTCCAGATGAGGAGTGTGAGCAGGGGCTGGAGTTGCCTGAGGCCTGGTGGGGCACAGAGCCCAACGTAGGGGGGATGCTGCCGTCACTGCCTGCCACAGAGTACGACTCTGTTGCTGAGAGACAAAGAAAAGAAAAGGATTGGGTTAACATATAGAAGCTAATTGTGGGGTTCATTCTCTCAGGTCAGATGCTGCAGACAGATTTCTGCACAAAAATGTTGTTCAATTTCCTGTTTTAAGCCTGAACTGTAACTTAAGAAGCTGCAGCTACTGTACCTGCTGGTCATAAATCATTATAAACACAAAAACAGCTCTGTTCTCATGAGGAATGACTTCTGGCAAAGACTCATTTAAGTGGAAATTATATACTGCAACTTGACAGCATGCTTTTGTTGTATTTTTTGTCTAAAAGAGAAAATGTACTTAAATCAATAGTAAGACCCACCAAAGGTTACATCATGTACTTCACTGACCTGTTCAAAGATCTGCAGCTGTATAAGCTTTTTAAGAACAAAGCTGAAGTATGGAGACAGTCAGGGTAAAGCAAAAACGAACTTGGAAAGTCACTGGAGGAATGACACTAACATTATATGCTTTTGCAGAGGTGGACCTCATGTTGTATAGAGTAGCTGAGTGCACAAACACAGCAAAGCTCTGGACAGAAATACAAGATACATGACTTTAGTCTCTGTGCAATTTTAGCATTTTTAACCCTTTAGAAATATCTTGATTGGCCTATTTGGGATACCCCAATGCAAAAGTTTATTGCAGAACACTGTGAGGCTAAAATGGATGTATAAAGAGGTTAGTTTGGTTGTAGGATTGAGTAAATTAAAGGATGTATAGCACGTATAAAAAAGTTAATAAAAGATAAAAGTTAAAAATATTTAAATCTTTACAAATATCCCATAACATTTAAACATTTTACCTGTTTTAAGAATGATTACTTTAATGTATTTGATTATAAAAATGGCTACTGTGCAGCATTTTCAGGCACTACAAATAATTTTTTTACACATTTATTAGATTATTCTAAGGTCTTGATGTGCAAAGTAAGTAGTAACTACAGCTGTCAGATAAATGTAGTGCAACATTTTACTCTAAAATGTAATTGAATCATAATAAAGCACTGAACTCAAATGTAACTACCCTTTAATTGTATTGAAGTAAATTTAAACTTAGTCTATGTGTTCCTTCTGTTTAATCATGAATGTTGTTCCCTGATTAAAATCACTGTTACATAATGACATGAGATAAAGACATTGTGATTTCATCAAAAAAAGTTTTTACGTTATGTTAACACAAATCCTCATTCATCTCAGCTACAGCTGGGACTCTTGTTTTACCAAAGCACCGACTTTTAAAATGTAATTACTGTTATGAGGCATTAAAAGGATTCAAACTGGAGTGTAGTTTTTTGCCATTCCTCAGTGGATTATGTGACCTTAAGTCATGAGTGAACCCATCATATCTGCCCTGAACTAACCTCATTCCCTCTGTATTTCAGGCCGAACCAACAGTGGAACTGACACCCTTTTACGCCACAGCTGGATTTTGTTTCCAGCTTTAAATCTCTTGACGATGGAAACTGGTACCTAATCCCCAACCCCATTATTTTAATCAAACACCCTAACATTAACATTTCACTCTATTCTGCTGATCGTAGCAAAGTGGGATCATTCAGGGGCCCCATTTTCTCGTTTTGGACTCCTCCCAGAAGCCACTATTCCCTGTCAGCACATTTATGTAAGCTGTAATCATAATAACAAGCTTTTAAGAAGAAATCTGGGTCAGCCATTAGCCAAAACTGCCTGATACTGCCGTTAAACAAGACATCATATTAACAGTAAAATACAAAATAAATGGGTTTTTTGTTTCTGCTCTATTTCAGTTTAAGCCAATTTTTTTTCAAAAAACACAAAGATACACAAATATTAAGGCCATTTCTTGTGACATGATGATGATGATCATTCATGAGGATTTTATTTACAGAGATGTACTGTATATTTGTCATGTTGATATGTACCCAGAGCTGACCATCAGACAAAAGTTCAGTGTCCTGCAAAACAATCTAGACATGTAAAGTAGGATGGATTCAAATAAGACTGTAGTTAAACTAATTCATCCCTTGGTTCTTCACTCATGCAGCAAACAACTCATTTCTGTAATGGGATGATTAGGAGAGGGAAGGGAGGGGGGTTCGGGGTGTGTGTTTGTGAGTTCAAGTGGGTGTACGTGTGTCTATGTGGAAGCAAGAGAGAGACAGAGTGTTTATGTGTTTATGTGTATATGTGGTGGGACAGTTTGCTTATCTGCAAAATTAATCTACATTATTCAAACAGTTGAAGAGTGCGGGAGAATGAAAACATTTCAAGGAAATTGGAATTTTAAGGTGGACAGAAACCAAATATTTGTTTGGAAAGAAGAAGACAGAAAAAAAGTACAGAAGAAAGACATTGTTAATGGTGAATCAACATTCCAAAGCCATGCTAACATCTCTGTGAGGCTCAATAATATCAGTGTTTTCAGTTTACAGCTAATGTTAGCATGCTAACAAACTCAAAATGCCATTCTGCAGGCACTTAGCCAACATGTCACCACTGAAACAGAGCGACAGCGCAAGAACATCACTATTATAAACTGTAAAACGTCAGAATGACTTTACCAAAAATTACTTTCTGATTCTGTGATTATCTGATATTTTTGTTTTTTTGTTTTTTTTTAATCTGGTGTGGTTACACCGAACTACTGATAACCACCTCACCATCTGAAAAAGGATACAACACCTTTTTTCTACAAATACATCAACTTTTTCTCTGAACTGACCCTTGGTAGTGCACAATGGTCATTGTGACGTTCAAACCACCGCTGAACTGAGTGCCTCAGCTTGCCATGTTTGTTTGAGATGCTTATGTAATATGTTATTCTCCAACAGAGCAACAGCTGGACCACCATCCGGTCTGCAGGGAGTGTCTGCAATGCCTGCTGTGAGCGCATCCTCGCATGAAGGGGATTCAAATTATTTTCAACATTTTCTTTCTGTGTAAAGCTTGTATCCACGATGAATGTTAAAATCTAACTTCAATTTGAAAAAATATTTTGTTTTTTGTAAACTTTTTATTTACATATCACTGGGGCAGTTTTGTGCAACTCATGAGTCATGGAGGTGATTTAATGTGCAACACAATGACTGCGCAAAGATGGATGGATGGATTAAGGTTGGGTGGGGTTTGACTCTCTCAGCAAACCCCATTAACTGAAACAACACACCATCCTAGGTGGAGAGAGATGAAGTAAACAGGACCAAAACATTAGCAAAGGGTCAGCCTCTCTGACAGTAATCTGCTGCTCAAATAAACGCTAGCATATTGTACTAGACTGTGGCTAAAAAAACTTACAGTTTCATACGCAAGAATTGAATCCAACCAGTTACTGAAATTAAGGAGATTGTTTTGTAGGTTTTGATTTTTTTTAAAGTCATTTATTTTCTTTCTGTCTTATATGGGCTTTTACTAAAGCTGCAGACTTAACTTCAGCTAAAAAACACATTGGTAGTTACAAAGCTAGACATCTGTATGACTGTTGAGCCAATTGCACAAAACTCAGTTTGTAAGGAAGAGGAAAGTCATCTGGTTTTCCTTTGTTAATCCATTTTATTTTGTATTTTTTTGATTTTCCACTTAAAAATAACACTTCCTTGCTCTTTCTTTATTTACACAGTTAATTTACTAAGCAATAAAAATGCTGTGAATGATGACAGAGCGCAGAAGTTTTTTTTCTGACACACAGTCAAAGACATGCAGCTGTGGAGCAGTGGTGGAGCACGATGTTGTATTAACCATGTCCAGCAATGTCTTTTTTAAAAAATGAACTGCCATTAAGAGTTCATTTTAATTTTCACCATAGTATAACTTAATATCCCAGGGTCTTTATCAGCAAATGGTCAATCTGTCTATTTAAGTAAAACTTATAATAAATAATAATAATAAATGATAATGATCACTGGTCATGTATGCTACTTTTGAATGTAAACTAAAATATTTAGACTTTGTTTAATTGTACTGTTAAAAGCCTTTATGATTATAGTACAGGAAAACCTTTTGTACAATTTCAAGTCTATCAACACAAAAAACTTCCACAGTTAAAACATGATAATGATGAAGTCATAACACGAGAATAAGAGTATATGCTGTATTATGTTTGTATGTCTGTGGTGAGAGGGACAGTGCTGCATGAATAACCTACTTTACATCATGAAAGCCTCTCTCTCTCCTCCCTCTCTCTCTCTCTCTCTCTCTCTCTCTCTCTCTCTCTCTCTCTCTCTCTCAAAGCAGATGGTTGGGAGACAGATAACTACATCTTCCTTCTCTAAACCCCATAAATGGAAATGGTCAGCAACAGCAGGAATCATTGAGAAGCTGTTGAATCGCCGCCTCAAACTGTATGATGACACTTCATCAAGTGAAAGCATGACTAAAGGTTTACACATGCTACAGGTCTTTATTTGCCTGTATATGGGAGCTGATTATCGCTGGTGCTTCGTAATACTCTGCATATTGATGGATGAACTCATCATTACTGCAGTTGAATTCAGTCATTTTTGGCTAAAGACAGTCACTTCCTGTTGCAAATCTGCCAAGACAAATACTTCAAACCGCTGTCACCACCAACGTTTACAAATCAACCACTTTCATTTCATCAGTATCCTGTTACTCCCAGGCAAAGTTTATGCACTGTTTATCAGTCCAAGAGAGTTATGCAATTCTCTCATATTGAAGGATCTAACACTAAGAATTTACATAATGAGCACTAAAAATTAAAAAGACAGAAAAAGTTGGGTGTGTTAACACTTTTCGGTTGTGCTTCTATTTTTCAGTTATGACAGATGATGCCCATGTGAAACATTGAATGTAGCCTGTTTGATGAAGTTAAGTAAAAAAATGTTGAAAGAGCTTCAATTTGTAATCTTGCACAAAATAAAAAAAATTGAGAACTTTTAATGCCCTCTGTCTATTTATGCCCATTTCAAAACCTTGTTTTTGGCTAAATTTGACAAACTTTCAAGGATTTCATTTCTTTGGCAATCTTGATACACAGACACACACACACACACACACACACATATTACTATGACATCTTCTTTACTTCTTACTCAACTAACAACTGGTTTTATTTCTTAACATGAAAGAGGACTTTCAACACACAGTTATGAAATGTTACTTCACAGCTGCTGTCAATTTGAAAAGAATCAGGATAAAAGTGTTGCTATCGTGTAAAAATGCAGGTTGAAGCTCAAGGTTAATCCAGGATCTGAACAGATGACCTTTCTGTGCATCAGCTACACACCTCTGCACAGTGTCTTTCCCCTCAATCAAATGCTGCTGCTGCTGCTAACAGCTGTTTTTAAGTTGTTGGCCTTCAGTGCCCTGTAATGAAAAAGCATCTCCAGCAACCCCTAGCCTTACATGTTATTGATTTTAAATCACTGCTGTTTTAACTGGAATTTGCTAATGCTACCTGCAATCCAGCCATACCGCTTCATGGCAAAATGATTCAGAAAGTCATATAAAACTCATATTCATCATTTTAACTGAATTTTTTTTTTTTTTAAATCTAAGTTGCTATGTACAGCACAAGTGTCATGCTTGTGGCTTCTTCACTATTTTTGCTCTCTGCTCTTCGCATCTGTGACCTTAGGGCATTTTTAGGTCAATTGTATTTGCTCATAAGCTATGACAAGAATGATTATGATTAACATCCCTTCACATCACATGTGATTACATCCTGCCTGCCGACAGATGACCCAGATAGAGTTTTCACACTGTGGCAGGACATCTAATGATCACGCCACCACTTCCTTTTTCCCACGGTGCAGGAGCCTGCTCATTTGGATTCTCATTTGTACGTTGTGGTCACTCCTTCTTGGCTTTGTTTGCCGCTCAAAAACAATCTTGGTCTACTCGACTTCTCCTTACCAAAGGTCTGGTGAAAGCCAGAGCTTAAATCTAAGTTTAGTGAGTAAGATAACAGTGAGTGAGCTATAAGAGAAGTGAACTCGTCATCAGTTTCAGGTCTTGGCAGTGGCATCAGGAAGTCCAAACTAAACATTATGGGGACCACTGAGTTACACGTGGTATCACCGTGTTGCGGCAGCAGTGTTAGCAATCAGCCTTTATGCACATCTAACAGACAAAGAGCCACATCAGCAGTCACTTTAAAATTTGTTTTTGGCCACCTGGCAAATATAAGTCAAATATTTACCCTCTCTCACCTCTGCTTTAGGTTTTTACCAAATACCAAATTATCAGTCTCTTTGGTGACTAAATGTTCCAATATATTCACAGTCTTATCACTACATTTGTCTGTCTGTCATTTGGAGGCTAGAAGTGAGCGTGTATACTTTAAACCCCCTGCAGTTCAGTGTAGCTGAAAACAATGCTGATTCAAAAAAATAAATCTGCAAGTTGTCAAGCTAAAACAACTAACGGAAGGTAGTAAAAAGCTCTGTAGAGTTGGGTGATATTTCGCTGTGGGTTCAATATGCAGGGAAAAAAAACTTCCATTTGATTTATTGTTTATGCAAATCATTGTTAAAGACGCTTTATCACTCATTATTTGTTTTTCCCTAACATATTTGCCCATACTTTATTAATTTCTCTGAATAATCTTTTAAAATTCTATCCTTCTGATTTGTTTCTTAAAATTTATTCTATTTTCCTGTTCAATGTTTTTAATGCATTATGTAAAGCATTATGACTTGCATTTGCTCTGCCTAAGGGGAGACTTTAGCTCTCTGTGTCTGCAAATCAAGTACACTTGCACATCAGGCAGTTCTGTGCAAAATATTACTGCAAAGCAAACAACCACTAAGTGCAAAAGTGGAAAATGACTGAGCCTACAGATGGACTGCTGGATCTGTGGGTGCTCTGTGGTACTAAATGCAATTTGTGCTTGTTTACATCTTCACATACTGGCAGTGATGACCTCACACACACACACACACACACACACACACACACACCGGTGGCCTAATGGAGTGTTAGTCATTTTCTGAGTCAGAGTGATGTATATGAAATGACAAAGTAAGATTGTTGGCAGGACTTTTAAGTAGATTTCCACACAAGTTTTCCAAATATACTTTATCCAGAGGTGTTTATCTGCCTTTATAAATAGCTGCTGGACATTGTGCAAAATGAAATGAAACACTCAGTGAGGGTCATCAGAAGGACGTCTTCAGGGGCGGTAGATGGAAATCAGAAAGCTCCATATAGAGAGGAGGAAGCCCAAAACCACAAAGAAACATTTGAAAACAAAGGCAGTAAGGCAGAAAGAAGTAAGTCTTTCCTAAAGCCTAAAAATAGAAAATGTAAAAGAAAAGAGACAAACAGATTAGATAAAAAAACAGTTTGCCATTCTGACTGTGACTCCTGAGCGTCCTATAAACATATAGCTAACTCATCCACAGACTCACAAACAGACATGAAAGATATTTTTGGAGTCAGAAGGGAAGAAAACATCTAACAGCGACACTGACATCACATCATACAGGTGGTGTGTATCTGAAAGAGAAGTGCCAAAGATGCTCTTTTAAGCTTTGCACACAAAGGTGAGAATTCTTTCTCACCTTTTTCAACTGAGTCTGTTTTCATAGTTTTACATTTCACACATCTAGCAGAGTCTGTCTGAGCAGAGCGGCTCAGAGAGGAGCTGTGCTGTAATCGCTCCCAGCACAACTGGAACAACAGAGGATTTAAGGGTTGGAGCAATAATGGGACGTGTTTGTGTGTCCATGTATGTGCATGCTGAAATATGTGTGTGTGTGTATGAGTTCAGCTCAGAAGCAGAGTCAGAGAACTGCAGAGGTACAGATAAAAAAAATCACTTTTTTGTCTTAAATGCTGCCACACGTGTGTCTAAACACAACAACAGTCAAAAATGCATCTGATAAGAGAATAAAACCCAAACCCATGCAGAAATGAAAACAGAGAAAACGAAGGTCTTAACTATTTTTTTGCTTCACAACCACAATGATTGTCAGTCTTGTCACAGTTCAGCACAAACTAATGTCTACTTGTTTGCTCACTAGCAATATTGGAAAATTTATAGACACCACCACTTTGTCTGTATCAAGAACAAGCAGCAATGTTAGCTTACAAATGCAGCCATCACGAGTCAAAAAACAGCAGCTCCTCAAACCGCCACAAGGGTGGCTCCATAAGCAAGTCAATCCTTATTGGCCAGCATATTAAAATGCCCAACTTAACAGCAGTAATTAACAGGTTTACACCCCAAAAAAAGTTTTGATGGCTTTAGCCAATAAAATCATTAATCACTCATTTACCTGAATTATATCAAGGTTCAAGTTATGCATAAATGAATGGCTGCTTTGAGTGACAGCAGCTAATTAGAGACTACTAGGTGTCAGACGATAGTCACTTTTAAGTGTGTGTGACCTTAAGAACTCCAACCCCTTTTTTGAATATGGTCACCTCTGGCTCCAAAAAAAAGATGGCGACGGCCAAAATTAAAGTTGTGAACCTAATTGTGTTATTCTTAATGTTTTGCTTGTTTGTGTGTTCTACATCTCTTGTCCTATTATGTTCTATTACGTTAATATGCAAAGTAGTTTTGTGGGTAAGCTACTTTTGATAGCTTTAAGTTTTAAGTTCAAACATTTTAGAAGCTGTAAAAGAGTGTTGATAAAGCAGTAAATAACATACATTAATATCAGCAGAAAAAAAATCCAATCTGCTAGACCAAACCCATTATGCCTCTGATTGGCTATTACCTTCCAAACGTTAGCTATGGTGGAAACTGGTGCTACGAACCAGACAAGCGCAGGAGAGGAGCCACTCAGTCACAGGAGCTCACTTTTTGTCTAACGTCAACATCTGAAGTTGGTCAAACATCCCATAATAAGCAGAGTGCTCCTTTAAATAGCCTTATCATAGAAAATGTACTTCCTAAAACTTTTTATTCTGTCACTTTTTAATCCTCCTTAAACACTGAGTAAACACTTTTATATTTCTATTTTCTTGAATAATTATGAATCCGCACCATAACATGAGGAAGATGAGGGATGCTACCTTTTTGTCTCTAGCCATCTAATGCTGCTGCCTCATTTCATTTTACAGACACAGACACGTTAATTGTCTGTTAATTGGGACATGAATGGATGAAAAACACGATAAAAGTAATAAAAATATTGCATTATTTATTCATCAGACCTTACTGTGACTTGAACAAACTTTGTCTGAAATATAAATGAGATAGGAATAAATGATTGCACCTCCTGACATTACAAAACCTTGTGTAGGCCTTCAAACATCAACATCTTTTTGCAACAACTTCAGGAATTTAGAGAAGCAACCTAACAGAAATAAACAATCAGTAAAAACTTTCCTCCACAGTCTGAGTAGCTGCAGTGAAAGTCCTCCTGAAGAGCAGAACATCTACATACCTCTAATTTGAACAAAGCAGCAGCCACATTTGCTGAGCAGTTTTCTGAACAGGTGCTGACACCCACAGCCCCGCTGGTGGTGACCCCCTCTCATGATGATCCACTCCTGCTGCTACACTCAAGACTGTTAAAGGCAGGCATCATGTTGGACGAACGCACACACACACACACACACACACACATAAGCACATGCACAGCCACTATTCCTGTGGTTATATCCTGAGGAGATGAGAGGAAAAGCGTACAGAGAGCTCCACAGTCATGGTCCAAATCTGAGTAGAAACCCGGAGGGATTAAAAAATGCTTTTCCTAACCCATGATTTGCAGAAGAATGGTGGAAAAACCAGAGAGGCAGTGCTCTCCTCCCCTCTCGAGCCTCTCTGTGGTCAGATAGTGGGCAAAGATTATGAGAGGGACCAAAAGTAAGTAAGGGATCGACAGAGGGGCAGGGATTGGGAGGGGCTGTGATGAGGGAGGGGGTGGTGGCTAACACGCTGCTGCGCTAGCATCTGTTTTCCCAGTCCCACCTCCTCCGATCTCTCTCCCCTCCCCTTCCCCTCTGCTCCATCTCTCCTCTCTCCTCGCACCTCCCTCATCAGCTTTGCTTCTCATGGTTCAGTCTGTGGCTGTGGGACCTTTGTTGCTGTCATCACTTTAGCACTGACAAACATAGACTTTTTC
The DNA here is from genome assembly GCA_029814665.1 of Acanthurus lineatus. Taxonomy (NCBI): domain Eukaryota; kingdom Metazoa; phylum Chordata; class Actinopteri; order Acanthuriformes; family Acanthuridae; genus Acanthurus; species Acanthurus lineatus. The sequence continues at coordinate 15,699,454 of JAPZDV010000012.1, read as the reverse complement.
ATTAAATGAGAAAAAAATTGGACACTACAGAGTGACTTTTGATTCAGCTCGTGTAATGGTTAAATGGATGACAGTGTCTGTTAGTTGTTTTATACACGTCTCTGGTCTAAATTAAAATATTTGAACTTGTATTTGACGGATTGGTGATTAATTTTAATCAGATATTCATGGTTCCCAGAGGATCAATCATATTTACTTTGGTAACGACTTTTCCTTTAGCACAACCATGTGATTAAGATTTATGGTTTTGAATGAAATGTCTAAAAACTATTGGTTATATTTTCAGTTTAATTATACGACAAGCTCCATAAATGTAATATGACAGATGCAAGCATGTGTGTAAATATAGAATTGGCAGCCAGTTTTTTGTCATTCGGGTCAAAGGTTTCAACCCTGAGGCCTGGAATTCAATGACAAGATAAATCTAAGGGGTCATAAAATGAAAAATTACAGGCTTACAGTACAATCCTATTTGTGCCACACCATGTTGGGGCTTCATTTTTTGAGTGGCTTTTGTATCTTTCCTTTCTGCTCTACTATGTTGGATCATTGTGAGAAGGAAAATCCCTCTTTCAATGAGTAAAGCCACCAACCATTAACATCTGCAGACTACAGGGTCACGCAGAGACTTACTGTAGAAAATTCATGGCCTCCATAAACACACACACACACAAAAGACAGGAATGTGTGCAAAACACCATGACACTCCCTCTGTGAAGCTGTGAGTTTCTCTGTATGTATCTGACTTTGTCACATTTTTTTCCCTCAAACTCAATAAAAGCAGCTGCACTTGCTTAGAACTGTATTTGCATATTTATTACGAATCAAGTATGATCAACAAAGATTATCTATCCTATTTTTTAAAACTGGTAAAACAAACTCTTATTACTGAGGCAGTTGCTTGTCTCTTTTGTCACCATAGGTACTAAAGCATTTCCTCTGTTGTTAAAATAAACAACCAACGTGTGGAAATATCCGACACACAGCAAACTGAGCTGGCAGGATGGAGGCGGACCGATTTAATCTCCGAGCCAAGATTAAGCTTTCATGACTAGATGATCTTCAGAGCACAGCTGTCCTGCCTCGTGGCAGCCAGTAGTGTGATTCAAGGAGATTTCTGCATAAACTCATACAAACCCAAACATGGACACAGTCAGCGAGGAGGAAAAATAACAGGAAGAGGAGAATCTGTCTCTAATACAGGTGCCGTCTCTGTGCGAAACACATAAATTACACACACAAAAAAACTGATAAGCACACATTCACATCACAGGTCACCCAAAAACAACCCTGAAATCTCAATCTCAATCCACAGAGAACAGATTACAGCTATAAAAATGTCAAAATGCTCTTACTCTCTTGGTCATGGAGCTAAGCTTTTAAAAACTCTGCTGATATGATGATCCCTGCGAGCTGAAAGGCACTGATCCCCCAACAGTGCAGGATTACCGTGTGTGCATGCATGGATGTGTAGGCTGTGTGAGCATGCACGTGCCTAATAAGCCAATATCTAACAATCAGGACACAGTAATGTGTGCTTTTTATGCTTTGTGTTGTTAAAAGTATTTGAAATCTTAAATTCATCCATGATGTTTTGTGTGTAGAGTGAAACTCTTTCATTATCGTCTCAGATGGGAACGCTGCTCTTCCTTTCAGTCAGATAGCTCCCTACAATGGTTGATTTACAAGGTGCACATGGCAGCGAGTAAACTAGAGTATTTCTCTACACGAGTGCAGCAGAAAAGCCAGCTGTGTTACCTTTGCATCCTGCGGTTTCACTGGACTTCCTGGACCACTTGAATTGCGTCTGCATGTGCTGATAGTTTTCATCTGACAACAGTTTCTCCCGGCTGGTGTCTGAAATCTTATGCACAACAAAGACATAAGAGTGTGGGGGGTCAAACAGAAAAGACATTAAGTTAAATCTAAATCATAAATGCTTTGTTCTCTGTATCAAAATCATGTATTTGTAGTTGAATCTGTATTTTTCATGTGGGTGATAGTTTTGGGGGTAAGTAGGACTGAGGCTAATTATATCAATTTTCCACTCTGTTTCACCTTTCTCCCTCTCTCTCTCCACCCCTCTCTCTTTCCTATTTTTGCTTCAGCTTCAGCAGTTTCTTATCTTATCTGAGGAATTTCTCCAAGAGGGCTAAGCTGACCAGGAGAGTGAAGGATAACTTTAAAAAATCGGCCAGAGAAGCCTGGTGCTGTCTGAAGAATGAGTTTTATCTCTAAGTCAACTTCTAGCTTACTGCCAAATAAACGAGTCTAACAAAACAGAAAGTTCTGATGGATTCACACTGATCTCCATCTTGTTGTATGTGATTTATCAAAATTAGAAAGTACTGCCACTCAGTAAATGAGCTGAACGAAAGCAAGTCATGACGTGTTTTCTTAACACATTATTGTAATTTTAAGAGAAATTAGTATAAAAATAAAACTATAAGACAAGCAGCAATAATTTGGTTTTTCAAGTCCTATTAATTCTTAAACTGCACAGAGGGAAAGATTTAACTAAAGCAAGATAAATATAATCTGACATATCATCTAAAATAAATGGAAACATAGGTTTCAGTATGCATACGATGTTCTTATTTTCAGGTGTGGTCGTCTTGTTTTGTCCTGCTAAAAGTCAGTCTTGCTTTCTTACATTTCACACAATTTCAGCATTTGTGTACATGTAATTATTCAAGTTTAGCCCAATTACATATATGCAAGTATTAGCAATGATGTTTGTTTTTTCGATCACCAGTTTGTACAATAAAGCCACTCACAGTGTTCACGCTGTATCCCAGTCGCTGTTCAGTCCTCCCTTGCACTTTTGCCAAAGTTTTCATTTTGCATCCTTTGCTCTCTCATTCCCCTTAAGTTTTGCTTTCCTTCACCTTGATATCAGTCTAATTCTTCTCCCATCATTTAAACATTCGCGCTTTATCCTTGTATTTTTACTAAAACACAGAAAACAAGTCAGAGGGTTACATGAAAAGACAGCCGCCCTGCCCGACGCCCAGCAGAAGGACAAGAGTAGATAATCTATACTTGCACCAGGTCTTTTTTCTTTTCCCTTTGGGCAAATGGAGCCAGCTGTTCCATTGCAGTGAGCTCTGTCCTTGGGCCCCTCTGGAAAAGAGAGGGGTCAATCTGTCCGGACAGGTCCAGCCATGTCCCGCAGGTCCCATGTGCTAATTTCAGTGGGTGACCTTTCCCAAAGCAGAATTTTTAACTAACTCAAAATAGCTTCAGAAAATTTTTAAGTATTTTTTAGTAACCACTGATTAGATCAGATCATACTGCCAATGTGACTTTCTTTTTATTTACTGCTGTTTGACCAACTTCCAACCTTTTTTCCAATTTTTTACACTTAACTAAAACTGTACTGCAAGTCTTCCAGTAGAACCGTAAATATACTTAAATCATTCATTTATACAAAGATACATTTCAGATTTAAACAGTGCTATTGCAAGTTTTATAATCCAAATATTTGTGACACATATATACCTGATAATCAGTTTCACTTTACAATGACCAAACTACAAAGGCTGGATTCTGAGCCTGTGAAGTGTGTGAGAGATCTCCATCCTGTGGTAAACCCCAGAAATACCATGAGTCGGCCTCAGATACCACTGCCGTGCTCCGCTGTGGTGATGACCTTTGCTGCAGTTTTAATCTGTTCAACCTGTTCTGAGCACGTTGGTCACCTCTGATGAGGTCTCATTGTCTGCCAGTCAGTTTTAATTAATTAGATTCCTCTGGCTTAGGCAGATTACAGTTAACATTTTATTCATTTTCAATTGGATTAAGTACTTACTTTTAGAAAGAGTATAAAGTACTGTGTTTGTGTATGCATTTATATTTTTAATATGATGTTTTGTATAAACACATATTTATTCATGTTGAACAGAGGGTGCTGGTGCATGTTGTTGATGCTTGATTGTTATTTGTCCTCCATGTTTGCTTTCCCATGCTCTTCAGTTTATTTTCTCACTTATGTTTCAGACAATGTTTCACATCCTGTTTTTTCCCATTTAAGTGTGGATTAAATGAACCAGTGAAAGTTTGTCAGAAAGGTAAGGCATAAGGGAATCACATGTATTCCAAAAAAAAGAAAAAAATGTCATGCAACTTCTAGAAACTGCCTCCAGTTTATCCTATTTAAAAAAGATGTTAAAAATACCAGGTGGTACACAACGCTGATGTTGAGTTGGGAGATGAAAATGGTCAGGGCTGCAAATAATCCTCTCCATAAAGCTGTTGTAAGTGGGATGAGCTAAGCATGGAAGCTGAACACACAGTGTCTCAGAGAAGACTCTTCGAAGACTCCTCCTCTCAGTTTTATGTCATCACGACAATATGTGGGATGGAAATGGGTAAAGTACCTCTATTTACAGGCCTGGGAGGAAACTGTGACCTCTCAGCTGCTCTGAAAACACAGCAGGAGTTTTGAAGGAAGTCACAAGTCACATCAAAGAAGTCACAGAGGTGTGACAAAGACGCAGCAACACGTGGGTGCATCTAGATTTACAGCTGATAGATAACCCTTGATGGTAAGTATATATTTTTTATATTCACATAGCAGTATTAGTTGGTTTGATCAAGGTGATAGAGCATACTTGCTGTAATGATGTAGGATGGTAGGTGCTACAGCTCTGCCTCTGAATTTTTATAGATTTGCTTTGGTTTCATGAACTTTGTTTGCATACATTAAGGATTTGACATGTCTGTACTTTTTCTTGTACAAAAGACACAATAAGTGATGTGTGTTCTGTTGAGAAATATCTGGGAAATCCATGTCAGAGATCCTCTTCAGACATTTAAAATTATTTTTTTAATCACAATTCTGTTGCCTTGTTTTGTATCAGAAACACTTTTATGTGTTTATTTGCATTTGAATGTGTTTACCTGGAAACAAAAGGACAAAAAGCCTTTAGTTGTAATAGTTATGATGGTTCAGAAAGCATTGATTGAGTCAAAACATGAGTTGACTTGGGCCACATGTGACTGAGGTTATTCTGAGGTGGGCTGTTCCTCATTTAGCCCTCCTGTATGTTCAGCAGGGCTTTTAGTGCTGATCCACTTACTCAACAGTAAAGGCACACTGAGCTCATACAGCCACACCCCCTCCATGACACACAGATAACACACTCATTATCCCAGACTGGGAGACTCATGTTAACTTTGTCAATCTGACAATAAGCAAACTTTTTCTTTTTCAGTGTGGCAGATCTAAAGCCTTATTCTGTTCACAGCATGCTGAGATCCACCAACAGCTTTGTCCCTGCAATGAGAAGATGATTTTGACTTTATTATGTGTAATTACAGAGAGATTTTCAGGGAAAAATCCATGCTTCCATCTCTAGAGCACACCTGATTGCACCTTTGTTGCTGCAGACAACATCCAGTGGTCTCCGTTTTTGATTTTCTTGTAGATGTAGCCAAAGGATTCAGTACCATCTCACCTGTTCTTCTGTTGGAAGATGGCCACTGCGGCAGAGGACCCACACCTGGGCTCAGGCCCCGATGAGGATGACGAGTCTCTGTCGGGGAGGGAGTCCGATTCAGACAGCATCCTGTCCGATGACTCTGTGCTTCCAGAGTACACGCCGGAGTCAAGAAACGGCCTTACAGCGGCAACACTGTATCAGGCGTGTGCCCGAAATGATGTTGTCTCTCTGCGAAGGGTTCTGGAGAGAGGTGTGACAAAAGAGGAGGTGATGGAGCTGGACATCAACGGCTGGGTAAGAGTCTCATTCATAACACTGAGAGTTCAGAACCTGTAAATCAGATCAAAACCATTGTCACTCCCAGTGTCATTGATATTTACCACTGACTGCAACCAACAGAATGGCTTGATGGTGGCTTGCTGCAAAGGTTTCGTGGACATTGTATATGGACTTCACCACTGTCCCTACATAGATATAAACCAACAGGACAACGAGGGCAACACAGCTCTGATGATTGCATCGCAAGCAGGTAAGGCCTACCCAAACACCAAAGTTTACCAGAACAAATAAAAACAAAGGTCAAGTTCAGATGATAAACCAGTAAAGTACAACACAAACAATTGAGCTGCTACAACTATGGTGTAATAGTCAGTAGGAGATATCATATATGGCACATATTGACCAAAAAAGGCCAAACTTTAATATTTCAGTTTGATCTTGATGCCAGCAGACTCAAGCAATATCTTCATCTGAGTTGTGTGAATTAAGACTTTTGTAGGCAACAGAACTACCTTCAAATGTTACACATTTTCTGACTCACACTCACTACTGTGTTTTCATCACCAGGTCATGTCAACACAGTCTTGTATCTCCTAAATTACTATCCTGGTTTGGACACTGAGATAAAGGATTGTCGAGGATTCACAGCCCTCATCAAAGCTGCAATGACCGGCCGCAATGATGTTGTGGCTGCTCTGGTTATGGCTGGTAAGTGAGAAGTTTGATTTATGGGGGTTTTTTTCCATAAGCATTTATCATTTCCCTTATCAACAGAGTCTTAGAAACCTACTTTAAGCTGCTGTTCATTTTAATATAATTATTGCACAATGCATGCAAAATTTCTGGAAAATTATATGTTAGAACCTTGCTGGCATCATGCTAACATGTCACATGATGTTCAATAAAAATTACCTTAAAAGGTGATTTTTCTGCTGATTGATTTTATAGTTGTATGCATGACCCACTGGGAACTTATACAAACATGCTCACCAGGACTCCAGACATTCAAAGGCCCGAATTTTAATAGCAGTTTTCTTTGTAGTTTCTTCATCCACCAATGACACTAACTTCGACATCTGATGTTGCTGGACTCATACAGGAGCTGCTGTACTATGATATTATTAGGTGTTTTCTGAAACCCTGACATTAGCTCATTAAGCAGGACTCTGACAGCTCTAAATGAACAGTTATAGCACTGGTGGTGAGAATAGCTGACCCCACAGTTTATCTGTCCATATTTGAAGTCAGCGAGCTCTTCTTGCGAATCAATGTGTCAGTGACGCCAGACCGGTTTAAGAGATCACTCTGAGGACATTATCACATCTTAACGCACCCTACAGTAATCTCTGATTTACTACTTGTGGGATGGGTCCAGATTAGCTCCTGCAGAGCTATTTGTGGACTGCACAGGTTTCCTAAAATGGCTGCTGGTGAAAATTAATTATTTCTAATGGTTATTGTACTGATTCGTTACTTTGCTGATCATTTTCTCAAATGAATGATTTATCTCTAAGAGAAATGTTAAAAAAATAAAAAATAATTTCTCTAAGAGCAATGTCTTAAGTTTGACTGATTTGTGTAACTACTAAACTGGAAAAAGCAAGGTAATAAATTCACTACTAATGATAAGGAAGAACAGAAAAAGAACAATTTTTAGGGTGGACCCAGAAAATGGTTGGAGTTTTTAACCTGAAAAATTGCACAAAAAACCAAAACAGAAACAAGACAGGATGATAAAAACATTTGCTACTTTTTTTTAACCACTAATGGATTATTTAACGGTTATTTAATCTTTTAGAGGGAAAACTGCAAGTTGTTTCAGTTTCAGGGTTCTGGTTTTAGGCATGCTGACTCACTGTCACACTAACACTTTGTTTTTCTGGGACACTTGAAGAGAACAGAGCTATCATTAATGTTCATAAACACACCGGTTCTTTCCCTTCTACAACAAGTACAAGTGTGCAATGTGAAAAAAGGCTTGATTGCTGCAGTGTCTTACCAGTGTTTTGTTTGTTTTCTCAGCCATGAAAAGGTGTACTGGCTGTGTGCAGATCTGAATAAAAACTAAAATAAAAGGAGGTAAATTATTTATTCATGTTAAAATTAATCCTTGCTCTCCTAACTCCTTTTCTCTACAATCTTCTCTCCCAGGGGCTGACTTGCATGCAGTGGATGCCACAAAAGGAAAATGTGCTCGGGACTGGGCTCTAAAAACAGGTCGCTATGAGACCCTGTTTCGTCTACGTCGCCTCAAAATGCGGCCAAAAGCTGAGCAGTTCTGTGAGAGTTATGTCCCTGAGTGGCCTGAGCTCAAGGAGAGAGTAGCCAAAGCCTTAGCTGAGAAAAGTGCTAGGGAAAAAATTACCCAGCGGATCAAGAATACATTTGGATTCAGGCTTCCTCGTGATCCAGAGGACAACGGATGCTTGGACCACATGGTGCGAATCACAACCAGCATTCACAGTCCACTAATCTCAACTGGGTGCCGTCCACTCTGCCCCACAAGCCCTCCTGAGGTGGGGAAGAGGCGCATGGCTGTACCAGAGCTGGTGAAGAAACATCCAGTGAAGGAACTAGTGGAGAAGTCAGTGTGCCACACCAACGGCTCGGTAACACACATCATTCCCACAATTCAGTCTGCAGAGTCCATCTCTGCAACATGCTGCTCTGAGACTGAGCGGCGAGGCAGCATCCTCTCACTGGCTTCCACCAAAGTTGCTTCTACATTTATTCCTCGCAGTATGGCGAGAAGGAACAGCGTTTTCCCCTCAGGCTGCATCCCCAAGATCGATATCAGCAGGCCTACAAATGCAACGCCGAAGAAAGAAAAGAAGAAGAAGAAGAAGATCGATAAACGCTTCCTGGAGCCACCCAAGTGGAAGTATAAGCAGATCAAGGATGAGAAAAAGAAGAAAGCTGAGAAAGAAAATGCTGAGAAAGAGAAAAAGGAGAAAAGAAAAGGCAGCAAGAAGGCCCAAAAGTAAAAGTTTCCAAAAAAAAAGGCTGTTCTACTGGATGAAACATCACTTTGAGAACAATGTGTTTTTTAGACACTGTGTCAAACTCAGGGAAACTTTCAAAACAATTATCCTGGAAATATACAGCAAGCACTGAACCTATAGCCAAAGGAGAAAATAGATAACATAAGAGATATTTTTCCTCCTTAAACCTTGATGATGATGGAGCTCAAGATGGCAATATAAAGACACTGTCTGAGGCTTTTAGACTCTATTGTCTAAAAGTTGAGGCAAATAGGCTGTAATACATATATATTTATAGTTAGGACAGAAAAAGTTTATTTTTTCATTAATATAGTAAACATTTTAGAATCAGAAAATACTTAAATGATTGTTTTTTAATGATTAAGACACAATGAAACCCATGTTTACTGATTCTGTTTAACAGCTACTGAAGCATTTATAGTATCTACCTCCTCATTTGCACAAGACAAAGACAGGCCAGAACAAACTGTGTGTAAACCTACATATCCATTTCCTATGCAAGATGTAAATATGGACACTTATAGCTACATCATAGCTCAGTTGGATTATGTAATATTGTTTCAGGTACTAAATTGCTGTATTTTTTTAAATAACTAACCAGTAATTAATTGTAAATACTGTTTATGTATGTAGCAATGATGCATCAAAAGGAGGATCTGTTTAATCCTCTGGTTCAGTTCAAAGTTGTATTGCCATTTTTCTGAGATTTGCCAATATTTTCATATGATATCTCCTGCTTTCATTAACTCTATGAGTACATGGATTATACTTCTTTGAAAATCTAAATAAATATAGGACACTGAACACTTCAATTCAATCAGTTAATTCGTTTGCATTAAAAGCTACCATAATCAATAATTGTATAATAACAGTAAATCAAATGGTAAACTTAAAACGATGAACCCACAAGGAGTTACCATCAAGCTCTGCAATATATAAGTCAGGATAAGTTTTAAGTCTCTTACCTTATTGCTTCAGTTTTCCGCACTAATCAATCATGCTTTTAGCCACAACAGCTATTTTTTTAAGTGTTCAATACTGAAAACAGTTTATGGCTCTTGAGACGGGTATTTTTCTCAGGGATTTGTGGAAACTACGTCTGAGAAGAAACTGAATTTGTGACTTCTCCAATGAATGCTAAGTGTATATGCTGTATGTGTGCTGCTGTATGTAAAGATACAAAACTGTTGGTTATACAGTTCACCAAACCCTTATAACATGAGAATGTGTATGCCAGTGTCGTATTTTAGATTATTCTGTTGCCCTTGAGTGGCAAAAAAAAAAAATCCAAATATACCATCACAAGTAAAAGTCTTGTACTCAACGTTTTATTTCAGTAAAAACACAAAGGGCTGTCAATATTACTGCATACCATGTAAACATCAGTAATGCTGAAGCTGGTAAAGGTGAGGCTTATTTTAACAACTTTAAAGTACAGTACAGCTGCTTTAATCTTAATTTGCAAAGTAGTAGTAACTACTGTCAAATAAATAAAGTGAAGTCAAATGTGCAATTGTGATTGTGTAGTGGTGCAGAGGTTTTCAGTGACATAAATATATAGGAGTATATAGGAACAGTACTTGAGCAAGTGTACTTTGTTACATTCCAACACTGCCTTCGATCCCCACTGTCAAATATCAGCTTATACAGCTGACATCATATATTTTAGACTGGAGGAGATTAGAGAGAAATGCAGCAGCGAAAAGATAGCTGTCAAAGCAGCATCTCCTCTAATCCACTCATGAATTTGAAGATGATCTTAGCAGCAGTGGGAGCCTTATGAGGAGGAAATGTAGTTGGGACCTGTTGTTGACTAAAGGCCCATTTTAAGGGACCTTTTGGACCTTTTTATATGTGTACTGGTACAAGCATCCTGTCAGTCCAGGATTACAGTATGTCCTCATATATAGATGGATGGATGGATGGATGGATGGATGGATGGATGGATGGATGGATGGGTGGGTGGCTGGATGGATAGATAGATAGATAGATAGATAGATAGATAGATAGATAGATAGATAGATAGATAGATAGATAGATAGATAGATAGTCTCTCAGCTCCTCAGCTCAGCCTCCTCTGTGTCTGCACGGTGTGTGCTGCTGCCTGCTGGTGGAGCATGTTAGTAAACTGTACCCTGTGCACTGACAGCCTGGTTAGCTGTCATCATCACGCCTCGCCACATCTAAACGTTAGCTAACCAAACGCGTTAATGCGATGAACCGGGAATGTATTGATCATGGCTAACCTGCGGATTTCGTTAGCCGTCGTGTTTGTTCAAGCCGTAACGTTGCTGTACAGAAGCTGCGAGGGTGAGTTGCTTTGCTGTTTGTTTTGTTCATAAGCTCAGCTCCGCCGCCGCCGCCGCCACCGTCGAGGCGAGCGAATGTGAGTTAACGCTAGCCGCTAGCTTAGGTTAGCAACCCGAGCCGAGCCGAGCGACAAGCCCTTAGAAAAGAAACCAGGTCAGCCTTTATTTGTTCAGACATGGGTATTTTCTTAATGGCTTTCATGTAAATGCAACAAAACACGACATCACACCAACACCTTCCTGTCGCTGTCGAGCTAGTTATGCTAGTCCGAACCAGCAGTTAAAGGTGTGTTCAGGTAGCATGAACTGTGAGCCCTGTGGATGATTTTGCTGTAAACAAAGCTCGGGACCTGGACCGATTTTTGTAAAAATGGTTAGTTAAGTAACACAGCTAAAGAGATCATCCCATAGCCGTTTCCAGATGTTTTAGAAGCGTTTAATTACCTCATTCCATCGCAGTAATGTTTTCAAGGGACCTTAACCTGAAGCTATTTGTTAAAATGCCATTACAGTGGGTGCCAGTATTACTTCATGATACGCAAATGTTTATGTATACTTGAAACTGACACAAACTGTATGTAAAGAGACATGTATTAATCTAATATCTACAGCATCCAAGCACACATAAGGTGATAAAACATTGTTACAGTGTATTTGTGGAAGACATGTGACGCACAGATGTTAATATCATTAGTGACACCAATTTTAACTATTTCTGATTGTAGTTTATGTCATAGTTTATCATGACTGAGTTTGTTAAGTCTAGTATGTTCACTTAAGCTCTTTGGTAATACAGATTTTTTTAACATTACTCCATATTTGTGTATAAGGAATAAGAATGTGTTCAACATCTGATAAACATCTGGCAACATACTTATTAGTCATCCAAGTTTCCTGGAAATTTAAATGAAAACCGTTAATGAGGGTAAGATAAGCACTAAGGAATGTCTGTCCAAAAATAACACGGATCACAGTGATGCAAAAATCTTGTAAATCAAGTATTGCCATATATAAATTCAGGGCCACAGCTAAGAGTTCTGTTAGTGATCTTTTATATTTACAATTATCTTATTGACTGATTGCTTTTCTTTTCTCCTAAAATGTAATATAAACACAAAACTGGCCATTTAAATTGCTCTAAAACTTAAACAGAAGTAGCAAATCCTCACATGTGAGAAGCTGAAGTGAGAGACTTAAGTGTTTTTTTTGCTGGAAGACTGAACAAAAGGACTGTCATCATTTGTCTCGTTCATTAAACTACAATGTGTGTAGGTTAACTTCCAGTCAATCTACTAATCAAAGAGATTAATCAGCCAACAGACATTAATAGATAGATTAAACAGATTTTTGTCAATAATCTCAAATTCTTCACCTGTTCAATAAACACTATAACAAATGTGGAAACTGCTGCTACTCCTTTCTCCTGTAATTGCAATGAGAAATAGTGGTAGAAACAGATCTAAACCATACAGCTTATTCATTTACATATACCCTATACAGTGGATTCTATTATTGGGCATGTAGCTTGAGATGTGTTGCATATGTTCCCCTTACTGTCTCTAAAAGTGTGAAACATAAAGGTTTTGATTTGGATGTCATAAAACAAGGCATCTCAACGTTGTTCTAAGTGAAAACAGAAATACTGTAGCAAAGATGACTCAGTTCTCAAGCAGCTGGATTAAAGAGGTAAAACTGGTTAACAGGTAAAGTGTTGTGTTGTTTACATGGAAACATTTTCAAAACTTGCATGTACAGTTTTCAAACCACTGAAAATTTTTGTTTTAGATGTGATGTTCTATAAAATATTGTTTTATTGTAGCCTTGTTATCATGATTGAACTGCAGTGGTCAGTTTTCTGGCTGTATTTCTGCATTGTTTGAAGATTTTCCATCCCAAACACATCCTTTTTTCTTCTCTGAGGACTCATTTGTGGTTTTGAAACGATCGCACAAATTTGGATTAGAGTTGTGACATTTTTATAGCTGTGGAAAGTCTGAAATGGTGGTCTCTTCAAATGTTTAGTCAGCGTTTATCTTCCTTATTTCTTCTCTGCTTTTTTTCTGGTTTCTCGTATTTGACCATGAGCATCTGCTAAGTAGGTGTTGACTTTGTGTGAGTCAGTGCCACAAAGATGTTGTAACGCATTAACTCCAAATTTCCCCTGTATGACGTAGATGACACTGAATTTGGCTCTATGTGTCTTGGTTTTCTAACAAACATGTCTAGCATACAGGCTGTCTGACACGGTCCTTTTGCAGAGGGTCCACTGGGGGCTTTTCCAAAATTACTGGAATGTCATATTATGATTGGTATCTTAATAACATTATGAATTTCAAATAGGAAGTCTCAGTCTCCTGTTAGTGAAATTACAGTTACAGCTGATTAGTTAATCTCTCCTCCTACATGCCCTTGCGTAAACTCTCCACCCATCCTCCCAAAGCCCCTGCCACCCGAACACACCCCACCCCTCCTTGAACACTTCCTCAGCTTCCTGACTTGACCAATACCAACTTCTATCTTTGTGTCCTTAACCATTTACTTCTAATTAGCAAGGAATATCTTATCTGTAAAATATCACACAATGCCTGCAATTTTGCTGCAGAATATTGTTCTTTATGAGAAAAGGGTTACTGTTCTTTTTTCTAACTGTTTTCCCAGGAAATAAATGACTTTTTTTCACTTTTAATAACCAAAGATGCTACAGAAGTTCGTCACTGACAAAGTATTACTTAACATGTCCCTTATGGACTTTGCTTTATGTATGTAAATCTAAGACGACGCAAACTGTCACTTTAGGTTATTACTGCCCCCTACTGTACATAATATATACTGTTAAGTTCCTGTACAGCTGTGAAGAAATAAAGCACTTAGCTTCTACATTTGACTGACTGTTGATGTTGTGTAACGGTACATTCACTCCTTGTTCACACAGTATTCATTTGCAGTTCTAACAGACCAGGTGTCATGTTTTTAATTGTGCAAACTAATGTTTTTTCACACCTTGTTGCTTCTTCTGCCACCTCTGTCTCTGCAGCTCTGTGGTGTAACTGCACCACTGCTCAGTGTGAGAAGACTGGCTCCCAGTGCGAGACCGATGGAGCCTGCATGGCCTCCACTTCCTTCATTGATGGCCAGGAGCAGCACATCCGGATCTGCATCACACGTGACAAACTTGTGCCCCCTGGTCAACCCTTCTACTGCCGCAGTGCAGAGGGCCTGCTCAACATCCACTGCTGCTACACTGACTACTGCAACAGCATTGACCTTAAAGTACCTACAGGTGAGAACTGTACCAAGTACAGTATGATAACTTCCATCTACTGTCACCATGTGCTTGACCTTTGAAGTTTCTTTTAATATTTGTACAATGTAGATAAACACAAATGTATATCTATTGCATAACTGGGGGCAAATATTTTGAATAAAAAGGTATGTCTTTCCCTGGAGTGCAGTACATTAAACACTGGCTCCTGGCAGAGAGTGGGTGAGTAAAAGCCGGGCAAGAACATGCAATGACTCGTCCTGTGTGTACACAGTTCAATAACAGGTTTTAGCAGGAGCTTTTTGGGCCTTATTAACTTTACCCCTTCATATGAATGCGCAGCCTGGTTATAACATGAATTCATGCGTCGTCTGCAGTGTTATCTAAAGCATCTCAGTGCCTGTGAAGTGTTTCCTACACACTTTAGTGACTCATTGTTCCTGAGAAATGGTTCTTCTGGTGTTTTGTACAGGATCCTAAAATATGTGGCAAAGTGTCAGTGTGGAACTATGGTGACAGGAAATTTTGGACCGTATCCATTGCCAGCATGAACAAAAAAACCACTAGTTTATATGTAACTTTTAACCAAAGAGCAGCACTTAAGAAGCCTGATTAAACAAAGTGGCTAATGTTTTAACTTGAAGTTGCTCTGCTCAGGACTTCGGCTCACTCATTCAAAGAGCATAGATCCTCATGAAAACAGTGAACTGTGCAACACGAAATGTAAAAGTAGTGCAAAAGAATGCAAAGCTTTCCCTTCCTCTGTATTCATGTTTGATCCTTTTGGAACGATTATTTTACCTGGATAATTAATGCGCAAACCAGTGATTAAGATCATAATTAGGAATAATTTCAAGGCCCCAGAAAACAATCAGTATATCTGAATCAAGATTGGAGTTGAGAGGAAACTCAAAAACTAAAAAGCACATTACAAAGAAAAAGCACAGCTGAAAAATTTGAGAGGATTAAGAGAGGGAATAAACAGACCTTTTATAGTGTAAGTATGCTCTAAATGTAATTATTTAATACTGTCACATTTTTTAATCCTCAGTGCCCTTTAGTGTAGAGAATGGAACGTTTCTTTGTTAAATAACTGCAAATAATCATAAGAAGTCAATGCAGGATTCAAATTTTGACTCAGTTTTTAAATTTCTGCTGTATCAGAAGCATCTCAAACCAGAGATAAAGTCTTATGTTTGCACTAAATTGTTGATGTTGCATTTAAATTCTCTGCTGTTCTCTTTTCAGTTACGACTCAGGCGGGACTTGGGGGAGGATACGGCCCAGGTGGGACATGGGGGCTGGTGGAACTAGTCGCTGTCATTGCAGGACCACTGTTCCTGCTGTGTCTGCTGCTGCTGGTGGGTGTGTTCCTGTATCAGTACCATCAGAGGGCTTACAGCCACAGGCAAAGGCTAGAGGTGGAGGACCCCTCCTGTGACCACCTTTATCTGTCCAAGGACAGGACCCTGCAGGACCTCATATATGATCTGTCCACGTCTGGTTCAGGCTCCGGTCAGTGCACAGTGTGATCATTTAGCTGCAGGCCAGCACTTGTGTTGCAGTTCATTTTTTCTGCTTTATTTTAGATAAACTTGATATCAGAGGACTGCTGCTGATGACTCTTCTCTGTTCCCATCTTTTCTGAGCAGGTCTGCCTCTGTTTGTCCAGCGGACTGTTGCCAGAACGATTGTCCTCCAAGAGATCATTGGCAAAGGGCGTTTTGGGGAGGTGTGGCGAGGACGTTGGAGGGGTGGTGACGTAGCTGTGAAGATCTTCTCATCCAGAGAGGAGCGCTCCTGGTTCCGTGAAGCTGAAATCTATCAGACCATCATGCTCCGCCATGAAAACATCCTGGGCTTTATAGCAGCTGACAACAAAGGTGCAAATGACAGCACACTCCCTTGCCTACTAAGTGCATGGATGAATAATTTACAGCTTATTCACAGTTTTTTGAGTGTGTGTCTTATTTGTTATGTAATAACTTATTATTATCAAGCAAACTTTTAATTTCTTTATTATCTATATATTTCTGTGTCTTGCCCAGACAATGGCACATGGACCCAGCTGTGGTTGGTGTCAGACTACCATGAGTATGGTTCACTGTTTGACTACCTAAACCGCTACTCTGTCACTACTGAGGGAATGATTAAGCTAGCGCTGTCAGCTGCCAGTGGCCTTGCACATCTGCACATGGAGATTCTTGGAACACAAGGTAAAGCTTGAATAAATGAGCATTTTTCAGCATTTTTTTTTTTCTTTCAACTCTCAAATAGATGTGATGGTACATATGACAACACTGCCACCTGGAACTTAAACCAGCTAACCTTGATTGCATTTGGACAGTTTTGGCATCTGCAATCAGTGCAAGTTACTCAATTTGGCACATGTATGTGTCTGCAGGAAAGCCAGGCATCGCACACAGAGACCTGAAGTCCAAGAACATCCTCGTGAAGAAAAACTGCACCTGCGCCATCGCTGACCTGGGCTTGGCTGTCCGTCATGACTCTGCCACAGACACCATCGACATCGCGCCCAATCAAAGGGTGGGCACCAAGAGGTCGGTTTCCACATACACACCTGCAGCTGCTGTGTGCTGGCTGTCTTGTCTCACAGATATCTGTGACCCCTTTCTCAGAAAGCCTTTTTATACTGTGCATCAGTACTAACTGGAGTTGTTTTTATGTCTCACAGGTACATGGCTCCAGAGGTTCTGGATGAGACTATCAACATGAGACACTTTGACTCCTTCAAATGTGCTGATATCTATGCTTTGGGGCTGGTCTACTGGGAGATTGCACGCCGCTGTAACAGTGGAGGTCAGACTCTTTTGTTTTTTTACTCTGGATATTCAACCTGTGCTGTTTGTTTTCCTTTGTCAGTGTTAACAGCTGAGAGCACAGCACTGATCCGACCTCGATATTGTCCTGTGTTATCAGGTATCCATGAAGAATACCAGCTGCCCTACTACGACCTGGTTCCCTCTGACCCTTCCATAGAGGAGATGAGAAAGCTGGTGTGTGACCAAAAGCTACGACCCAACATCCCAAATTGGTGGCAGAGCTATGAGGTAAAAATGCGATTAAAACTAATTCCTTTTTTTTTTTTGCTTTGATACTTTCACTCACACATAAAGGTAATTCTAGTTTATTTCTTTATCTTTTATGTTTTTTCTGCTATCCCTGTCTGCAATTATAACATTGCACCCATCAAATTAGATATTGAAATAAAGGAACACTGTGCAATCACTAAAAATCCAAGAGGTTGCCAGTGTATTCAATAAGGGTGAAAATATTATTGTAGGATACTATAGTAACTATTTTGGGGCATGTGGCCATGAATCTTGTTTATTTTCGATACACATACATTTAATTATTACCTCAGTTACCTCTCATGCCCTTCCAATGAGATTTGGGCAACAATCAGTGCCCTCTTCCATAAGTACATTGAAAAAATCAAGAGGGTGCAGCACACAGCTAGAGAAGAGACTACCGTATTTTCCGCACTATAAGGCGCACTTAAAAGCCTTTAATTTTCTCAAAAAACGACAGTGCGCCTTATAAT
>JAPZDV010000012.1:15657064-15681493 GCA_029814665.1 Acanthurus lineatus | reverse complement strand
GCTTATATATGAAAAAAGTTCAAAAATAGACCATTCATTGACAGTGCGCCTTATAATACAGTGCGCCCTAGTGTGCGGAAAATACGGTAAGCAGGCACTGTCTGCAGTCTGCCTTTCAGTTATTAATTTTCCAGTGCCATTTTTTAGGATTTATATTTTTATTTTTTATATTTTCCAACAAAATCAGTGGAACAGGGTCTTTCAAAAAATAAAAAAACACACTTGTATCATTATTTTCTTACTCTAACAGTTTATTGTAAGCTCTTGATCCTTATTTGCTCTTTCTCATTGCTGTTCCAGGCCTTGCGGGTTATGGGCAAAATCATGAGGGAGTGCTGGTATGCTAATGGAGCTGCCCGCTTGACGGCGCTGCGCATTAAAAAGACCCTGTCCCAGCTCAGCATTCAAGAGGACATTAAAGTCTGAGCAAAGTCAGCAGAGCGATGAGAAAGAACACTGAGCAGGACCCAACTCCAGACTGTCAGACACACTGAGAAGGAGGGTGGCCAAGCCTCCTACAAAGAACGCACAAAGTAAGAGGATATGATGGAGAGACGCACTTTGTAAAATATTACTCAATAGACACTCCTGCCAGTTTTGAAGCCACTTGATTTCTGACAAACCCTACCTCGCTTACCCAGCCAAACTACCAAGAACACCTTTCCTGTTTTGTCCTCAGCTACTGCTGCCCTACCTGAACCTTTATGTTCCTCTCTACACTCCGTACTAACAAGGATCCTTGGATTTCCTGTGTTACTTGTATGCAATCGATAATAGGATATGTAATTAACCAGTTAACATTTTGAAAACCAGTTGATGATATTTGATAATTGATCAGTCTCTTTGATCACAGTTGCTTAGTAGTTAAGAAACAGCATACACTTTTTTCTGTTTGAAAGGGGGGAAACTGAGAGGTTTAGGAGTGTTTTTAACTTATTTTTCTTATTCTCTTATTTAAATGGCTAGATCTTGTTGTTAAAATGTGGGTGTTTGTGAGCTTAATTTTCTGTGCCTCCTACAGCACACAGGCACATCACAAACTGCTCAGAAATCCTTGAAAGAGAACAGTCCATCTGGTTCTGCTCCAACTGTGTGCTTTAGTTGTCTGCTGATTACCATGTAAGCATGTACAAAGCAGCTGAGGCAGACTGTGTAAATGCAGCCCATTTACTTTCAACAAGGTGTTCTGAGACTTCACTGGAGTCACTGGAGCATTGACTTGCCAAACATGATTTAGCCTTTGGACCACTTGCCTGGGGCCCTTTGTGTAAGCTGTTGTACACCTCAGGTTTTCCTTATGCTTACTTCAAGACCTTTTAGTTTTCGTCTGAACCATCTCAAGCAAAAAACACATATAGGAATTATTAAGCAAAAATGCATTTCACTAAGATGAGGGTGAAATGTAGAGAGTTGTAGAGCAACAGCTACCGGTGACTTAACACTGTATGATTTTACCTTGTTCTTATTAGCTGCATACCTGCTGGCGTCTCACAAAAACATGTTGTGCTATATGTAGTATATTTAAATGGTAGTACTTCGATCTGAATGCAGCCACTGTCTGTTAATCAACCTACAGACCATAACCTTTCATGAGAGTGAAGGCTGCTCCAGTCCTTCAGATAAGCTGGTATACACAACATTTGGATAAACCTTTGTCCTTTGCAGCAGCCAGTACTATTTACACTGTACATTAAATACGGGAAGGAAATCTTTTGTTTTTAATGTCTTAGGGTTATGGTTAGAGTTAGAACACTAGGAATCTGAATGGTAGTTTGTTTATATGTTCTTTTTTTATATCATCGATGCATGTCCACTGTTCTTTTCCCCACAGGGAGACAATCCCTGGCCATGTGTAACTACTGCACATAAATTAGCTTTTTAAGATGATACTTGTGTATATATGACAGATATATTAGATTTTATGTTGATCTTTAGGTCTTGTTTTAGATGGTAGAATCTTTTATGCAGGATTTTTGGTTGGTGGGGAAAAAAAATTGACTTCTGTACCAATCTACTTTCTGACCTTGAAAGTAACATTACTGTATGTGTGACACACTGTTTATGTTAACTTTCTCCTGTAGCTCTCTATCACTGAAGAGCAGTATTTGATTTTTAATCATAGTTTCCCCTTATGGCTCCTTTTGTTCACCATACAATGTGCAAGTTATGTAAAGATTGTTTCCTTCTAGCTAACACTATCAGAAATCACTGTCTACAATTTTTTTATGTTTTCAGGAAATAGGTGCACTTTTTTGTTTTTAGCTCTATGAGGATTCAACAGGTACTGTTTGTGTATAGTCTTTCCAATGTTTATTTATGCCGTGAGCCCCTATGAAAGCCTGAAAGGCCAAATGTGCACTACTACTGACCTCGCAGCATCAAAACCAAATTGTTCTCAGAATCATCTCCGGTCATGGCCTCAAGTGTTTATTTAAGATCCCACCACTGAAATTGAGAATGTTTATATGAATCATGCTGGTCAGTTGCTGTACAATCTAACTGGAAACTGTAAAGAGAATCTGACTTTCCTTTGGAGAAGAAATGTTGAAACTTAATACTACTGAAATATCTCAATGCTGTCTCACAAATGTGTTTTGACCAATACTTTTTGTTTTAAAGGCACTTGCTCACTGCACTGTATCAAGTCTTACAGGATGTTTGTAAGAACAAGTAGACTGCACTTGATGCTGTTGTTTTAGGTTGGAAAGACTGGGGAGTTCTACTGTTTGATTGGTGGATGAGTTTCAGCCTTGTCTGTACACTAAAGGGGTGTGTTTGTCAAATTGTATCTGCCTTACAATCTACAGAATGCAAAGTGTGTTGATGGTTTCTAATACCTTGCTCCAAGTATCCCTATGAATGAATGCAGGAAAGAGAGTCAAAGAAATGAGGTTTTATTCTACAGGTTGTCACTACTCCCAGGTCTCTGTCCAATCATGGCAAAGAGACAACTGCATCCATGTAAAATCCCTTCAGGACTTCAATCATGTATCTTCTAATATAGAGTAATAAATGCAATTGTTTTCCTATGCATTGTCTATTTCTTTTACTTTTCTTAATCTTGATGAACACCAGCATTTTAATTCAAGTGTTTCAGCAGTTGTAATTTTTGTTATATTAACAGTGGACCACAAAACTACATGAATGTAAAGTGAACCACTTGTGTTTGACTCAGTTCACTGCAGAGTTTTAGTCTCTTAGCCTGTTTGTTTTCTAAAATTCAAACTGTTTTATTTTTCTCTTATTCAAGGCTCATGGCAAAGTTTTTAGCTGGCAGCTGTTTAAAGAGGAAAACCCCAAAAATCACAATGATCCAACATCAAACAGCAGACAAAGTTAGGGACCAGCTGGTAAACATAATTGAGTATTCAGTAGCTGTGAAAGGCCTGATGGTTCCTCACAAGTCGGTGGAGACCAAAGTCAGAGCTTAAGCAGTTAATACAGGCTTAATAATCTTAATAACATTAGTTTAATGTTGCAGTTTAAATAATTTTATCATCAGTGCTACCCAGCTACATCTTTAGAAAAAGGCTCATGTGTATTATACAGGATGTATGCATTTCACAATAATGCTGCTTAAGAGAAACTCAAAGAACCTTTATTGCTCATCCTTTTGAATCAGAATCTCAGTGCAGATTAGTACAAAACCTGTGCATTTACATACAATTCTACACATTGAATTGAATATATACCAAAACAGGAAGTCGGGCTTTTTCCTAACATAAAAATGGAAGGAAATGCTGGAGTTTATTGACTTTAATAAAGTCCTACAACATAATGCATGGAAATAGTTGGGTAAACCTATCGGACTAGTTTTTGAAATATAATCACTGATTACTGACATCAGCATAACTCACCAAATTATTTAAATCAGAACATAAAAAACATCAAAGAAATTTGAATAGTTAATTTGACACCCTGCCCCTTCCTTTACTATTGTGCAGCATTGACACAGTAAGCAAATCCCTTCAACGCTAATAATGCCAAACCCAAAGTGTGGGTAACAGAATAGGCAGAAAAATGTGTCTCTTTAGTAAAATATACAATCCTTTAAACTTTATGTTATATATGACAACACAGACATAATGACAAAACAAAAAATACATAAATATTAGGAGCTCGTGCAAACAGAATACAGCACAATTAACGGACATCTCTAACAGCAGATTCATCGATATTGTTCCAGACTTTCAACAATGAGGTTGTCTTGGGAGCCTAAAGTGCTCGTCCAGGTTTGCTACTTTGCTGTCTGGCTACATTACAGATTAAAACCTGAGCCCTTGAATTTTTTACACAGTTAACTCTGGCAACTTGAAATAATCATTGATAAATTAATATAAATCTATTTTCTCAGTTCTTTGAAATTGGCTTAAAATTCACCCAGAGCTAATTTTGGAGCAATAGGTGCTGAAACCTGCAAAGGCCCTGGCTTTAAAAACATTTAGACCAAGAGTTCAAAGACAAAGGGTGTCGAATGTGACCAGAGACTGTGAATGTCTTGGAGGAAATTGTGTTGTGTAATTCTAGGTAATATGAAAAAAAAATGGACTGAACTAAAACATGACTACACTTTTCTTATTTTGCATCTGTAAAATAATTTAAAAAATTTTCACACAAAGCTAGTGTACAATAAGTTGTTGTATGTGTGGCACATACATACAGATGCACTACATACATATACTTCAGTAACCATACATCCATTAATATTGACTGCAAATTGAGGGTAGTTTTTTGAAAGGTGTTAAAAAGATTAAGAAATCAACCCTCCACCTGCATTTAAAATAATCAGCTTAGCTGAACTGTAAATAATAAGATCATTTATGCCAGTTAACATCACACTGCTTGTATGTACAAAGAACAGGGCTTGGTTAAACGTCGCAACGCACCAGAAAAACAACACACACCTCAAACGATCTGAAAAAGTTACACAGTGTTTAAAATTAAACTTTCATAGGCTTTATGTGCATCGAGATGTCTGCCTTTTTATAGAAATGAAATGCAACAAAGGACAAAACAGGTAAATCAGTTTTCCTTTAGCTGGCAACTGATTACTTAATTATAGTGTCAGGAACACATTTAAAAGAAAAGTTGTAATTAATGGTCCTCTTCTTCGTAGCTCAGCACTAACAGCCACAGAGAGATGGGAATGATGCCTGGTCATCCTGAATGGCCATAGCTCCTCCTCAAAGGTCTTTTGTGCTTTTACAGCTTTCATGGAATTTGGCTCAATTTGTTGGAGCGTTTGGTCATCCTGTGCTATTTAAATTTTGTATTGCTGGATTGCTAAAACTTCATATTTCTGCAGAGATGGAGATGTCTTCATAGGTGAGTAAAGAAAAGCCAGTTGCAGGAGATAAATAATGATACTTCAATATACATTCTTAATCCCCCTGTTACATGCCTCTACTCTTTGCTTCTCTCCTCTGACCTCCTCTCAAAACTGGAGCATTTCTGTCTTTGAGTTTCTTCTTCAAGCTGTGCCTGAGGATAGAAAAAAACAAAACAAACAAAAAAAATTAAACAAATCACTTTAAGGATTACCACAAGCACATTTAGGAAATTATATAAATGACTTCACTGTCTTTGTTACAATTGAACTACTTTCTGTATGTGTAAGCTCCAAGGATCCAACAAAGCGAAAGACTGTTCTTACCCTCATCTGCATCAGTCAGCACTAGTGCCTGGAGAATATCTGAGAGGGAGACAATTCCCTTTACCACATCCTGCTCATCCACCACCACTAGCCTGTGCACCTGAAAAACACATAGTACCATCCATATTACTTTTACCTCAGTAAAATACTGTATTTCTTCATGTTTAGAAGAATTAATACATGAAAACTTAACTTTACATAATGCAGAACTGGAAAAACAAACAAACATACTGGCTTGGAATGCCTATCTATGGGGCCAAAGTTCATTACACACTCAAACCATCTACAATAAACAGGTCGTCGGTGACACATAATAACATCCGGCTCACACCTCTGCCTCCACCAGTCTGTTGATGATGGCCTCCAAAGTTTCATGTCTGTTGCAAGTAAGCACTCCTTCAAAGTACTGAGAGCGGTGCTGCAAGGCTTTGGTCACTGTCACATCCAAGTTGTTGTACGTCTTCTCAGCTGCCAGGTTCTGGGTAAACACAAGCCCCCAGGTTAAAAATACTCCCTCATCTTAAATTTGGTAATGTGTGTATTTTTTAATCACACTATGTACATTTATATCCTAGTACTGATATTTATACTGGATCTTTGTGATTGAAGTAAAACAGTGAAGTAGATTAAAAGATAAAAATATCTAATAGATGCTGAAAATCAATCAGCAACCATTTTGAACAATTGATTGTTTAAGTCATTGTTCAACAAAAATGGTAAACATTCTATATGAGAAACACATATAGACAAATTTTAAACAAACAAACCTTTAAAATGTGATGATGTTTTCTGTCATATCTGAGTGTAAACTGAACATTTTTGGGTTTTGACTTTTTCTCAAACAAAACAAGTGATTTCAATGCATCATGTTTGGCTTTTTTATACGAATATATACATGTCATAGACAGAGAGATTATTAAAAAACCCAGTAAGGATCAGCAATAATAATAAAACCATAAAAGTAAGAGTTGAGACTGAAAGATAACAACTTACTATAACATCAAACTTTGAGTATATATCCACCACTCGACCTGCAAGAGAATAACAGCATATCAGTACATACACAAACAGAGCTCAAGAGGTTTCTGGTCATTTCAAGCAGCCAAAATACCTTTGTCATCCACAACAGGGAGTGCTGACACTCGCTGCTCAACAAAAATACCCAGCGCTGTGTACAGCGGTGTGTCTGTGCGGACCACTGCTATGTTCTGGAATGTTCCAATGTTCAGTTCCTCTATGGTTTGGTTCAAGAACGCAGGTTTTGGCATCTCTGATATCTGAAAACAATAACAAAAAATGTGTAATTTTAATTAAAACTGTTAAGTAGATTTTTGCAGAACACTGTTTTGAAATATATAGTATCCTAAAACACTGAATAAACAATTTATTAGAGAGGAGAAAAGTCAAAACAGACTCACAAAAAGCTTCAGAAACTTGAGAATCCTCTTGTGTGTGAGAATATAGAGTGTGTTCCCTGTCAGAGGGTCGATTACAGGCAGTCTGTGGATTTTATTCTTCAGCAAGGATGATACGGCATCATACAGACTGTGACACAGTGAAGTTAAAATAACATCCAAGTTAATCATGTTAATTTGGATAAAGCACATTGGGAGAAAAGACAGCTGTATTAAGAAATGAAACAAATAAAGGCTAGCTATGGTGCTAATAGATAGTTACTAATGTTAGTTTGTCAGCTGTTGTTTTATTGACAAGAGATGTGATAATTTTAAGTAAACAGAAGGATTCATTCCATCAATATTGTAGATACAAAAAGAAGTTTTGACAAAACCCCAGAAAGAGAAAAGCTGCTTGTAAAAAGGGCTTATGTTTAGGCAGTGGTGTGAAATCAGCCTTTATTTATAGTCAAAGGCCAAAAGAATAAACTGTGGAGGAGCACTTCATGCGGGATTCCTGAAATGTTACTACTGAAAGGCCTATAGTTACTTGCACTTCTTTAACAAATTGAGAATAGACCAACTTGAATGCTTTGGGCTAGACAATCAGATACCCAAGTATACCAAGTATAAACTTAAAAACAAACTCACCTTGCATTGGGAGATATGCTGACCAAGGGCTTGAAGGAGTCTTGAAGGTACACCTCTGTTACAAACAAGAACAAAAAATAAAGTTTAAGACCTTCAAGATTACTAGAGTAAATGACAAGCACTACATTAGATTAGGGGTGGCCAAACTAAAAACTAAGGCCAACCGTGGCCTGTTGCCCATTTTGAAATTGTCTACAGTGAATTTTTTTAATAATACACAAGAATTTGGCTTGATCCTATCGTTAATAAATTATAAAAAGCTCAACAGTTTTTTAATTAAATATTCTCACCTCTCCATGTTTCAATTTTGTGCTCTTCCAGCTCATATATCTGAACCTGTTAGATTAAAGAGAGAAAAGGTTGAGTATCTGTAAAAGGAACTAAAAAAGGAAACAAGCTCATAATATTTTTGTTTCGTGATCATCTTTGTATCATGACAACATGACACAAAGGTAAAAAGAGCAAGGGTCAATCAACATGGCATGTGACAAAATAAGACTGCAGCTTAAATTTTTAGATTTAACACCTTATATCTGATCTTTTCATTTAAGAAATACAACATTTTTGTAGCATCATCTTACCAATGGAGATTTGTAATAGCGATGAAGGATGTTAATAAAGTCTGTGATGGTCAACATACCTGAGGAGACACATGAAGAGCATACATAAAGTAAATAATTTAATTTCGTCTACACAGAGTCAAAACATGGCAACTGAAAATGACCCTTACCAACGAAACACTGCTTCTTACTGTCCCACAGGGGTGCTGCTCTTACCCCATTAGAGACAAGAGCAAAAAATGCCTTCTTGACCTGTAAAATTATCCACACCAAGAGTTTCAGTGTACATTACCTAATGAAGGATGGATTCTAATTTTCTTATTTAAAGCTTTCATTTTACCTGAAGTGATGTGTCAAACACAACCAGTTTGGAGCTTGTGGGTACGAGGTCATAACATCGGTGAGACTTCATAAACCTGGTGTACACATTGTGTTCTGGGTCTGAGAGAATGAGAGAGATTTTTTTTTTTCAAGACGTTATGAGCTGTTTTTATACGTAACTCATTCTCACGTTGGAGCTATGGGATTTACAAGTTCTCATTATCCAAGATATTTACCCTCTGGGAGTGGGTCCTTTTTGCCCTCAATATCATCAATCGCTACTGGTATCTGAAACAAAAGAACTAAGTTAATTGAGATGCAGTTTGTCCACATGTCATCCAAAACCATAAACGTGCATGTGTTAGCTCTGTTGTTAGAGAAGCCAGTATAGCCTGGCTAAATAATCCCCCGGACAGTTGACATATTTGGTGCCATCAGGATTTTAGACTATCGCATTAGCTTTTACTTTGATCAATTTGGTTACAACGTTATTTATGTCGCAAAATTACTGTTACATTTAGATTATAGTTAGGATTGGTTGGGTTTAGGTAAAGTTACGAGTAACGTTGTTACATGTATTTTATTTCGTTTATGACGGACAAAGTACTCCTTGCCTCGGTGTTCATGACTTTAATTGTCGGACTGCATGTCATGATCGTGAAGTCATACTGCACTTAGCCAGTATTATTTACAATCCAAGAACTTTGCTAAACAAGAATGTTTAAGTTATCCCGTCACTTTGACCAAAACAATAACAGTAAAGTTAGCGAAGCAACCGTTATTAGCACTGAGCTAGTCAAGCGTCAGTGAGTTGACGTCAGGCAGTCAGTTGAGGTGACTTTGTTGTCCTGGTAAGACATTATGAGGCATGCCGTTTTAATGAAGACATTACTGTAAACTGAGACCGGGGCGGAAATCAGGATAACATTCACCACGGAGAAAAAAAAGCGTGCGCTTCCTCACGGAGGACTAACATTACTGCAAATTTCCCTGCTCTATTCACTCTGCTAAAAAAAAATTAGCTGGTTAGCTGCTAACGTTAGCATGCTTCGGAAAGTCACACTAGTTCACTTATGTAGCCAAGGTTCGTCAGAAAGTTGACAGTCCACTCAAGCTAAAGTTAGCTACATACTTACACACTCCATATTCCATTCGCCGTTTTGCCTTCCTGTAACCGGGTTCGCTGATAAGATCTTGCACAACCCCACAGGTCTTCCGCTTCAATTTGCAATAGGCAACTTGAATGGCAGCGTGTTACAGTCGTTACCGTAGTACACATAGTATTACGGCACCGAGATCTCAGGTCGGATCAAGACCACAATTTAGTCCCCATACCGAGTCTTACTAAAAATTGTAGTTATTTCTTAAGCAAGCTAAATTAAAATGTATCCCAATGACATTGAAGTACATTAAAAGCCCCTGTGGGCTATCCAGTAATATACTGTACAAGCAACCTTGGTTTTTGCTACTTCAAGCTACCTAAATAATGCAGCCAAAATATGCACAAGAACACATCAAATGAGTAACAGATTTATTTATATACAAAACTGTTTACAGCAAGATTTCTGAATTAACATTGACCCACAAGGGGATATTGGTGTTCAGATGCACAACATCACCTGCACCATGGTATCAAGTCAACAAAAGAAAAAAAAACCTGTAAGAGCACCTTGAGTCATGAAAGGAAGCAGATGAGCGAGTTTGAAGAACTGTAAGGCACAAGACACCGCATCACCAGCTTCTCTTCAACCACCATCTATCACCTATCAATCAACTACTTACTCAGCAAAGCACTTGATAAGTTTACAATTACCCACTACAGGTATACCATGAGGATAAAGGGGGGAAAAATCCATATTATGTCATGTCTTTATAAGGCTAGAGGATCTAGGAAAAACAAGTCATTAAGGACCTCAAGCATCTAACATGGATCAAGCAAGTCCACTGTATGAATTAAATGGACTCCATGCCATATTGGCTTAGTTCTATAAAGCCTGTGGGAACCATTAAATCAAAACTATGAGCTCAAAAATTACTAACTCTATGGCCTTTAGCCATTTAAATAGCCTTATGCAGAGTTAAAATGCAATAAAAATTGCAACTCAACAATGTTAATAATTATAAACACACTTATGACCATATACTCTACAAAGGATATTGAAGGTAGAGCAAAACTGCACCACTGAAGCAACCAACAGTATCAAACCAATTTCTAAGGGTCTATTAATATTGTACAAGGCTGTAACTGGTCAATACCAAAGATCCTATTCATATCTATTCTAAACTTCTCTGAGGGTCGTCCGTAAGATAACATCTTTATTACAGCAAATAAGGAGAATATGAACTGTAGAAACAATGGAGGACTAATATGCTTAGCACAAGAGCTTAAAATGTGAGTTGTAAGATTTACAAATAGATTTCTCCATCATGAAGACACAGTTCAAGAGTTCATAGGTGAAAGGTACCTGAAGATAAGTTGATAAAAATTACAGCAAGAACTGTGAAACCACAGAGAAATTTCTTATGTGAAATCTCATTTCAGGGTGTTCAAGGAAATCCACGATATGTGAGAAATACTGACATTTTAACACCACATTTAAAGCAATGTGTATTGTCTATACATAACTGTCGAAAAAGACCGGTCCTTATAAAGATTATTAACAAGTCCTCACCAGGCATTAGCTCAATTACTCAAAGAGTTAAAGAACACAAGCCAATGTCATCTAAAACATCAGATTCACAAGTAAATATTACCATTATATTTTTTACCAAATCTGATGTAATTCAATAGGACCGATGTCTAACAATATTGTTTTCTGAGCATTTGGTTGAACTCAAAGTCAAGATTTCGCCCAGTCATAGATTACATTTCAATATTTAAACAAAGTGTTCGCTGACTATGTCTTAAACAAAGATTAATCTTGCTCTTAGAAACTTCTCGCTGTGATTACAATTAGTGGAGAAGTTTATCAACTATCTGAGCAGTTGCCTTGCTAAATCAATATGGTATCACGATGGAGCATAAAAGTTCCACTGCAGTGTCTTTGTGTCGGTGAGGTTGCGATTGGCAAGCTGGTGAAGATGTGCCTCCTGTCTTCAGCAAATGAGCTTACTGATGTCCTGGATACACTTTTACATCACAGCACACTTCTTCTCCTCTTGGGGTACATTTCCATCAGCTTTCTCCATTTCCAAAATGATCCGTTTGAAAACCTCCACAGCAGTCTGCATTACAAGAGTTTTGTCATTAGAATGTGATTCTATGTCAAAAATAATTTATTGGCTGCACCATTGATTTGGTATTCAAAGAAGTATCTATTATTACGTCATTCTCTTTAGCTGAGGACTCCATGAATGCAGCGTGCCAAGAATCAGCAAGTTTCTTTCCCTCCTCTGGCTTGATAACCCTGGAAATAGTTACATGGAAACTTCCCTTAATGAAAACATAAAACTCCTTTTGGATTGCACACATTTACTACATAAGGCACCATTTTTCAAGGATGATCAGAGTGGGTGGAGACAGAGAGGAGGGAGAGACAGACAAATATATTTAGGTCAAGCTGGTAACATTGTATATTTTTGTTGTCAACAAATTCCACAAAAAGACCATAGTCAGCAATGTGCTAGTCCTTCTCTTAATGCCCTTTGACAGCTTGTCTGTCCCTCCTAAGCCCAGATTTTCTTACTTTAAAATTCAGAAGGTCACATATATTTTTTAATTTAAGAAAATAATTTGAGCCCCATATTTAGCATTCTAGTCAGTTTGTACAGCAGCAAGACAGTGTGCATGAAATCAAAGAGCAGTGCTCATGTCCGTCATAATAAAAGGTGCATGCCTTTTTGTGCAACTGTGTGACTAATTGATGCATCTTTAATCGTTCTGGACAACAATGTCAGCAACGTCACAGAAGAAAAAGCTACATCAGGCTTTGGCTCCACAGGCAATACTTGTTTTTTTGGCTATTTCCCAGGATTTGTTGCTCTTTCAATGGGACTTGTTGACACTAATACTACTACTCTATGTCAATGAACTTATCTTTCAACTGACAAAACAACAAATGCAACAAAAGGGAATTGTATTGAGGGTTAATGAATATTTTCGCCATATCCATGTTTACATTGAACATATATATATGTACATATACATAGACCATATACAGTTTACACTAAAAGACTTAACAATCTTGATTACCTTTCCATGTGGAGATCTTTTTTGTTCCCTACAAGAACAATTGGGACACTAAAAAGAAAACATCCTGGTTACAACAACAATAACACTTGAAGAGTCAAAAAAATAGACATTTTGGAAGCATTAAAATTTAAAGATTCAACTAAACTTACCGAATCTTCCCAACCATGTCTAGCAACTTGTCATGTAGAATCTTCACGACTTCAAAACTGAACGTAGACAAACATAAAAACACTTTTATGGTGCCAATAGAGGAGAAGGCAGCAGTTAACTCCAACCTGTATTATACTTATTAATATAGTACACTACTAGTATGGAGAGCCTTTAATTTATTTGGCTAAAGCAATGGACACAGAGGGAGCCACTAGAGTTGAATACAACACCAGAAACTACAGACTTGACAGTTACCATAAAGCTGATTCAACCACTCTGATAGAACAGTAAAGTCTGTAAATGAAACAATGCCATTGAAGTAGAAAATGTAGACACTTAAAGTGTAGCTGTCTATTATTGTCTTTAAGGGTTTCTGACAATATATATCTCATTATTCACACAGATATTGAAACTCAACCATCAACTTACCTTTTAAGGGAAGTCACTGAGTAGACAAGGACATACCCATGGATGTCCATTGAATGAGATTGGTGAAAAATTGAGTACTCATCCTACAGAAAGAGGAGAGATTAAAATCTTGTTGGATATCATTTTTACCATACACAAGACATTATTAAATTGGACCACAAACATAAAAAATAGATTCTACAATAGTAGTGCTTTAATAGACAACTTGTAGTTCTGACATATGAATATATGTCATAAAAATAATGCACAACATTAAATGTTAGGATTTCACAGATCAAAAGTGTTGATATGTGGAGGTAGATGAACAACTTACTTGTCCAGCTGTATCAACCAGCTGAAGATTGAAGTCTTGACTATTCACGCTGACCAATTTGTTAAAGGCTAGGGAGAGGGATGAACTAGTTTTACAAAACATTTCTTGACATCAAGGAAATCCATTGTTACTGTATTTGCTGTTGTATGCCACAAACAATATAAAAGAGACACATACTGTTTTCAATGGTGGGGTCATAGGAGTCAACAAACTGCCCTTCCACAAACTGTATTGTAAGAGACGACTTTCCTGTGCGGGGCAAAGAAACACAATAAAGTTGTTTTACTATCACTTTAATGGAGTTAGAAGATATTTAAACAATTTCCTTTATGCAACACCCTTATTTATCACATTACTAAATGACTTGTATTGTACCACAGTGTTATACCACATTTTGTGACCCAGTAAGCTATGTAACCTAATCAGAAATAACAGTTATAATTGCCACTATTAATGTTTTTAGAATATGAAATCACAAATTTTATTTTGACAGTCATCATCAAAGATGGTGCTTCTTTAGTATGTAGGAAAACACACACAATTCTGATTGCTGTGATTCTGGTGGTATCTGTGACCAGTCAGATTCAGTAATACTAAAGGACCAACTAGATGACATGGACCAAAAGAAGACACAAATTGACAGGAGAAGTAACAGTGCCGCTCAGACAGACCTATACAGTACACCTGTTGCTACCACAGCTATCAAAATGTATTATCCTCTGCATATCTATGAGTTTTTTCTTTGTAGCTATAACCTCTGTGATCATATTTAAATACTATGTAGACGTGTCTGGTATTGTCTTCCGTAAGAGTAAATGGACTTAATACAGTTTTATAAAGACATTTACAGTGGCTATAGCATTTTTGCGAAAACCCAGGTGAAAGACGTTAGGGTCACATAATCTCAATGGTCGAATAATTAGGTGCTACACCAGCCACACAAGAGCATTTCAGAATATAAATAACGACCGGTGATTAATTAGTCAATCGAAAAAATCGGTGTTATAGAATGTGTTTCTTACTGTACTTATGCTTGTCATGCTAGGCTAAAAGTTTCGAAACACACCACTTGGCACTACACCAGAGTATCACCGGCGGAGCTAACTACTTTCACACGACACGTTACAACTGCTAACAGATGGGTCTAGCTGTAAAGCAAGATAATAGTTGTTTAGATGTGGTTTAGTACTCGACTGTTCAGCAAAAAAACACGTTACATAAAGAAACACGAATAAAGGTAATCTAGCGTTACTAGCGTCACTTGTATTATCCAAGAGCAAAACAAAGCCAGGACGTTAGCCTGTTAGCCAGCTAGCTGAGTACATTAGCTATGCACGAGCTCGTGTGCTTTACTCACCAACAGACCTGTAACCAATTACAGCAATCTTTCGATGTTTTGGTTGAGGCATTGTGGTGAAAACGAAGTTCAAAGGGTATTGATTAAATAGTACGCCACCTAGTTTTACTATCCAAACAAACTTTTATTGCCAAATTTGTCTCACGTCACGTGACAACAACAAACTTTTCGGAGCTGCCGCTCTAGCTCTCTGCTGGGCCTCGAGCTTGAAGTTCTGGGTAGCAAGTACAACTTGTACCTATCTCAAAAATTTGTCTCTTCCAGGATCCGATATGGTTATCGATTTCGATGGATAGTTAGTGATATTGAAATTATCGTTTCAACGGAAATTGGAAACGAATACACGCTTGTTCAACGCGATTACGATTTACAAGTCAAACTAACGTTAACGGAAATTGTCATTGTGTAAGCACACCGTCGTAAAACCAGTGAATACGTCAGAACTGACATGGAGGTGCATTCTAGCCAATTTGTGCTGTAGAGGTCACTCTTTGTGCGTCCCAGCTATGGTCTCAGCATGTTTCTGTCAGTCATCCTTTTTAGAGTTTTCCAGACTCACCTTCAGGCCACGATTGCTGGTGAAACTTTACAGTCTTTCATATAAACACGTGTGGGTTTCCATTGTTTCAGTACAGAACTATGACCTCGGGTTTAAGAGCTATGATTGTCAGACAGATTTTCTGTCATCTGAAAAAAAAGGTCATACAGGAAAACCCATCCAAACTCATTCCTACCTCTGCTGCCATTTTTAGAATGTCTGAAAAAGCACATTTTGTGTATATTTGGAAAGAAGTTTGAGTGAAGTCATCCTATTATGTCTAAGTTGACATTGACAAGTGATGATTCAGTCTCCTAATTAATGAGCATTTGTTTAGTCACAAAACACCATAGCTTACAACCTTTAACGTCTTTCTACAATGCCATGTTTGAACACCCAGGTGTCACTCTGAAAAATTTAAGTGTTTCACTGAAGTTGTAAATGGTGGGAAAATAACTATTTTTACAATAAATATGTACTCTTTGCTAATTCATCCTCATTCTCTCTGCCCCTGTCTTTCTGTGCTATTCTCAGTCACATATGTTCAAAATCAGGTATTCCAATAAAATAATTATGGCTTGGAACCATGTGGAATGTGATCTACTTAGCCATAACCATAAAACAAAAATATGTAAGTCTGTGAATGAGAAACTCTTAAACTGTTAACATTGCACCTTACAAACTGAATAATCAAATGGCCTCAATAAATACTTCAAAGGATGCTGTCTGGGCCCTCAAGTATCTCAGATGGTAAGGACTTAGGTGTGTATACTTGGTGACTATTATGTTCTTAACCAGTTAAGCTGTGAGAATGCATTCAGAGTCCATACATTCACCTACTTCCAGCTTGTAAAATAAGTAGTATATGGATGAAGGCACAAATTTTATGTCCAACTGTACACTCTGCTTGACCCTCTGAGCTTGACCCCTAATACATTTGCCACCTTAAATTACAAGGATACAAGGATACAAGGAACTTTATTTGTTATTATACAACAATTATATTAACAATTATAATATAATATGTTAATATAATTAACAATTATATTAACATAATCTGGTGTTCACTAGTGGCCATATATATATAAACTAAGTTATTATGATTTATGTAGCCAAAAAAAGGCAAAATATATTTTAATGGTTGTGTCATGCTGCCCTTTATTTTACTATTATTCAACATTAACAACTACCTTGAATAACTTCCACAACTTCCCTTTATATTGTAAATGATTTTTAAAAAAACGTTCTCTCTTTTCATGCCTCTGAAGAAAGGCATGAAAGTGAAAAAAAAGAGAGACATCATTTTAAATAACAGTTTATTATTCTTAAGAAAATTGAAATCACTTTTATTTAAACACATGGAATGGGACAGTAAGGCTTTGCAAAGACTCTTTGGCACCTTTGGATCCCATCATACAGTGTAGCGTATTAGAATGGTGACTTTTTTTTTTCTTTCTAGACAATTTTGTGCATTGTCTAAAAAGTGGGAAATGTCATTAGAAGCCCACAGCTTGGTGCTGTTTCCTGGGTCATTTCAGCCTGCTCGCTGGTAATGGTAGCAATACAGACAACCTTAAATTGGGATGTGACTGTGTGAAATGTAACGGAGTTAACCGGAAATTGTTCGGGGCTGTAAGTTAACGCTGCCGGGAGATGCTGCCGTCATAAACAGGCAGATGAAAATACAGAATAAAGTCACCGAAACGGTCCTGACAGGGACAGGTAATGCAACCGTTATTCGGAGAACCGGATACATCTGAAAGTACTTTTGGGGTTGACTGCCTCCACTGCATTGCGTTGCAAAAGTCGACTAAAAGACTTTTGAGAGAATTAGCTAGCTACCTCACCACTAGTGGCTAGCCATAGCATTTGGGAGGCGGTGGGTGCCATAGCAACCGTTTAGGAAACATACCGTGGAGGCTAGCTAACTCAGATAGTCCAGGCTAACGTTGGTTTGTTATGCTAGCGTTCAACAAGAAGCTGTAGAGACTTGGATACACAGTTTAGCGTTAGTCAGCTAATTAATGTCACAAGTCAGTGTTATCTACCTTACATCACTGCCCAGATTGCTTAGCTATAACTTCTCTCTATGCGTTTTAGTAAGCTGTCGAGTATGGCAGAGTGTCGTAACGATGTAACGTTAGTGTTGTGTTCAGCTAACGTTAACTTTGCTAACGGTTGTTTCTATTACATGCTGTAAGCTAACGCTAGCAACCAAGGCCGATAGTTCACATTAGGTAATATGAACGCCACCGATTTGTGAATATCAAAGTGAAGGCTGTCTTTAAATTTCGCAATCTGTTTTTAATCTATTTTTGCCTGCTATGTGATTAATTTAACACAGACAACTTAACAGTTAACTAGCCCCTTCATTAATGTTGCTTCAGGTCAACCTAATTGGAACTGAATCAATTATCTGATCAATGGCTGATAAAGATTTGAGGAGGCGCTAACTTAACTGCTTTTAAATTACCTTCGGATACGTTTACTTAACCTGGCTACATAAGCCAACTCAATCTTAAAATCATTTAATGTTCGCAGTATGGTTCAGTTCAATATTAGTGAAGTTAAGATTGTATGAGCTTGACGTTAATACAGCGACAAATTATCGAAAAGTTAGCTGACATCCACGTTAACTTGTAATGTTTTTTTTTTGTTTTCTATGGTCATTGAAAGTGATAAACTTGTGAATTTCAGATTTTGTTCAGTGTGAATCTAACTTGAGTGAATTGCTGTTTAAATTAATGTATAAAAGAGATAAAATACTCCAGTTTGATCTTAACAGGTGATAAAACTGTTATTTTAGTTTTCAGCTTGAACTAGTATGGATGCTGATGACTGCAATGGCCGGTCCTACATATCAGGTAGGACTCTTCTTTCATTACAGATACACCAGCCTTTAGAAGTTGGCATGTTGCTTAGATAAAAGATTTCACTCTTATATTTCTATTTGTTGCAGCTAGTGGAGACTCTTCAATGGAAAGAGAGTTTTCTGGGGCCCTTGGAGGTCCAACAGTGAGCACCCCAAACAGCAAGGACACCTCTCCGAGTCGCTCCCTCAGTGGTCAGTGAGAAAAGAAGTTTGACTACTTGAAAATTTACCAAATGCCCAAATCTTAACCATTTCATAGGTCACCTCTCTATTAAGTAGTTCTCAATATATAGTAGGGAAATAGCACTGTGAAATCTAACCTTAGAGTGATTAGTCAAACACTTTCAAAGGTGTATAATTATTTTTCTGTTTTATTATTCAGATCATACTTGATATAATATATAATTTCAATATGATATTTAGTTACTGAAACAGCCCTGCTCATATAACATAAATGACATGTAAACCCTGCTCACTTTGTTGTCTCTTAAGTCTGGCAACATGCTGGTTGACAGATTTTCTTTTTAGGCATTTTTTTATGTTTGCTCTTGTGCCTCTTTAGCCAACTCCATTAAAGTGGAGCTGTACAGTGATGAAGACCCAGGTCGCAGTACTGAAGATGAAAGAGGGGAGCGGGTAGAGGAGGGAGGTGCAGAGCAGGGATCTGAGGCTGTTGGAGGTTACAAGGAACCCACGAATCCTGACATTATGCCGACTGGAGCTACCAGAATGCCAAATGGAAAGCTCAAGTGTGACATTTGTGGAATGATCTGCATTGGGCCTAATGTCCTAATGGTGCACAAACGCAGCCATACAGGTGACTACATAGTTTTAAAAAGATATGTCACATCTGTGAGAAAACTTGAAACAAAAATATTTTGGGTTTCAGCATGTATTTGGAACAGACATTTCCTGATGTTGAATGCCACTGTTGACTCAAGTAGTGTAAAAATGTTAGCTGTGCAGAGTTGGACTCTCTGGGCTCATTAATCAAGACTGAGTGGCCGAAAAAAGTTGTTCTGATGATGGACAGTGTTTGAGTGTCTTGGTTAATCCTCAGTTATAAGAAAGAATTTAATTGTAATTGTAGTTTTTTCCTGTCAGATTCATTAAACTCTCTTAACTGGTCAATCCGGTTTCAAATATCTTGTTAACAGCCTAATGAACCCATCATTTCATTAGGATGTTCATGAGATTTTTTTGATAGGCTTAATTGACACCTCTGATATTGCCCTGCTTAAGAGTGAAAAAAGGACTGCCACACTAGCCTCTAGTGTCCTCAAGTCCTGTAGTCAAAAATTAAGAGACAAATGATTTACAAGTTCAGCAGTGTCAGTAGTTGTGTTAGAGGAGTGAAAAACAGTTGGAAAGAAAATTCATTATACAGCTGTGCTATGCTGAAATATACCAATAAAAATTGCAAAAAAAAAAGAAAAAAAACCTTGAGTAATTTACAAAGTCATGTTGATGATGTATCATCATGTGATTTTTTCTTTGTATCTAGGAGAACATTTTTATGTATGAGAACACTGGTGAATACCACAATAGTGCCCAATTATCTCACTCATACATGCCACTAAAGAACAAATCTGTTTTAAGAATGATTCTTTTCACAGGAGGACAAGTTTGCCAAACACTATGGGTATTGTTACAGGAGTTGGTTTAACAGGTTTGATCTATCTCCAGGTGAGCGACCATTCCAGTGTAATCAATGTGGTGCCTCCTTCACTCAAAAAGGTAACCTGCTCCGCCACATCAAGCTGCACTCAGGGGAGAAGCCGTTTAAATGTCCCTTTTGCAGCTATGCCTGTCGAAGACGAGATGCACTCACTGGTCACCTTCGCACTCATGCAGGTTGGCAGATTAACACCTGATTTTTTTTTTTTTTTTTTAATAATAGTGCACAATACAACAATAATGCTATTCTCCCACTTCATTCCCAGTATCCTCTCCAACAGTTGGAAAACCATATAAGTGCAGTTATTGTGGCCGCAGTTACAAGCAGCAGAGCACCCTGGAGGAGCACCGTGAGCGCTGCCACAGCTACTTACAGAGTCTGGAGTCACAGCAGCCATCCAGTGCACAGAATCCAGGTACATTTTTGTGGCATTCATGGAGATGAAATTTCAGAAATGAACTAAATTTTCTCAGAATTGACTTACATAAATCACAACATGGTGTTCTAAATATCAATTTCCAAATTCTGAAGTATTCGAATCTAATATACAACAAGGTAAAGCATACACCTATCCGTCTTCATTTTCTATCCACACTTTGGTTTAAATTCTACCAAAACAGTATACAGCTTAAACATTTGGGATAAATGCTATCTAAGTAATAAAAACCTCCCAAAAATAATATTACAGTTTGTTTGTACTCTGTGCAGGAGAGGAGATGAGAGAGCTAGAGTTTATACCAGACTCTCTACTGCAACCCTCCTCAGACAAGATGGCATTTATTGATCGGCTCGCCAACAGCATCACCAAACGCAAGAGATCCACACCACAAAAATTTGTAGGTGAGCATTTGGTCTCAGTGTGGACATTTTAAAGGAAGTGTAAAAGCAGCATTAACTGCCTGAATTGGATACCACATAACAATAGTACTGACCTTTTTGTGGTAGTGATGTTACCACCAGTCTTCACTGTTTTATTAATCCA
This sequence comes from Acanthurus lineatus, assembly GCA_029814665.1. Lineage (NCBI taxonomy): Eukaryota > Metazoa > Chordata > Actinopteri > Acanthuriformes > Acanthuridae > Acanthurus > Acanthurus lineatus. Next base: position 15,660,403 of record JAPZDV010000012.1, on the reverse strand, counting down.
AGCTGTTTTATCTGCCCAAGATTCAATTTAAATGTCAAAGTGAATCAGGAACCTCCTGGCCCTTTGTTCTGACATTTATTGATTACAGTTGCACATAGCTTGTGCAGTAGAGTTGTGGTCGATTTAAGAGTGGATACAGGCTTGGAGCAAACAATTTAATTAGAGTTGACAGGAAACAGTGACCACTCACGAGCCAAATTATTAGTAAAGCCATAACAATTCTAATATTTTTTTAAGTTAAACTTGACTTTTAATCAAAACAAAGTTGTCTTAATCACTTAATCAATGTGATTATGTTATTTAGAATGAATTCTGAAAGCATGGCAGGCTGTTATTTGCCTAGCCAAGCTACCTGCCCATAGATAGATATTATTTTATTTTTTCCTTTTAAAGATGCAGTCTTCCACAGACTTGCATGGTGCAATATTACAAGATTGTATTTCTCTATTGCAGGACAGAAGCACATACGTCTCAACCTTGCAGATGCACCTTATGAGCTTAGTGCTGGTTTGGATAAAGACAGGGAGATGCACACAGGAGACCTTGAAACCCCGCACTTTACTGGTCTGGGAGGAGAATATACTGGAGTAGCTGGTAATGGAGGAGGAGGAGTATCAGATACAATGAGGCCTCAACACCTTCCAACTACTCACCCTTTATGTTTGTCAGAACTCAGACCCATCCACGGCTCTGTTCACAACCCTGTCGCTCTGGGCCCCAGGCTGGATTGCACAGGGACTGGAGCTGGCCTTGGAGCTGCAGGTGTAGGTGTAGCAGGAAGGGAGGCTGCTGAGGGTCATGAAGACCTGCCTGCGGGTCGAAGTCACGTGCCCTCGCCTAGCAATGGTTGCCAGGACTCCACAGACACAGAGAGCATGCCAGATGAGCCGTGCAACAGTACTGCTCTGACTCCGACCCTGCACAGCAACAACGGCCATCATCTTCTCCAGTCCAGCAACCATCACCCGGCGCCTCCTCCGACTTCACACCACAGGAGTCGGGACAGACACAGTCCCAGTCACGCCAAAGACAGGGAGGTGGATAGAGAGGATGGAAGCCACTCAGCCCTCCCACCTCCTGTTGCCCTCGCACCAACTCCCAGCTCACCTACAGCACCCTCCTCAACCTCCAGGGAGGCTTTACGGGTTGTAGATGCGGAAGGGCGAGCTGTGCGGTCTTTCCGTTGCGAGCACTGTCGTGTCCTTTTCCTGGACCATGTCATGTTTACCATCCACATGGGCTGCCACGGTTTTCGCCAGCCTTTTGAGTGTAACATCTGTGGCCACCGTAGCCAGGACCGCTATGAATTTTCTTCACACATTGTCCGTGGGGAGCACATCCTTGACTGAGGTTAAGCGGTGGACACCCTGCTTCACCTAAAACTATTTTTACACTGAGACAAGGACCTACCTGGGTTTGGTCTGCACATGAGCTAGAGGAGACATTAATAACATGGAGCTGATAGGAATATTTCAGTCTGGCGTGGATACTTAAATCATGTACCAGCCTGAATTGCAAGCTCATATGTGTGTTTCTGGTCCTTAATTTTTTTCAATGCACTTTGAACAATGATACCATTAAAAATGCACTTTGAAGTTAATGTATTCTAAAGTAGATCATTCGCAGATGTGCCTTGCTCTAGAAGTCAGGATTCAAACCTGATGCACAAATTGTGGTAGACAAATCTGACTTTTGTTCGTAACCTGAGAACTTTCTTTTCTTGTGCACTTTAACAGGTCCAACATAATACAGCTTAATGTAAAGTTTATAGGCTCACCTGCAATGGAGAGGTTTTAATGCCTTGCTGGAAAAGCTCTTATTTAATGAAAAGATTCTCTTACAAAATGTTACATTCTGCAAATTTTTTTCCAACTTGGTGTTGATTCTGTACTGTGGGGTTGCTTTTTATAATGAGAAGCAAAGTGCAGACCAAACTCAGAAACCCGGTCCACGTCAAAAACAAGTGTCTGAGGGGTTGTCAATATAATAGAACTGCACTGTTTTTAATGGGGACAGATTGGACAATGTGTGTGTGTGCCCGTTTGTGCGCTCTGTGTGTGTGAGTGTGTGTGTGTTTGAGAGAGAAAGAGAGAACATAGGTAAACCATTTTTTTTTCCCAAAAGTAAATTGGAATACGTGGAAAATGAAGGCCTTTGTGTGAATGCTGTGTGGGGCAGTGTATGAAATGTTACTTTTTTCTTTCCTATGACTGCTTTTGTTGCACTGATACCTGCCAGAATACTATGATTACATTAAACTATTTTATGGAATGCATTAATGACCTGCACATTTCTGTCATAGTGCGAGAAAAACTGTTGGAATGTTTTTCTCACGAGGAAAGGAGTTCAAGTATCACTGCCACAATCTACAAGATTACTGAAGAGGTTATGGTCTTTACAAGTTTTTAACTTTTTCCCTTTCATACCTACATCAAACTGCAAACCAACACTAATCTATTTATTCTGTATTTAAAAAAAAATATTTTGGTGTTATATCTCATTGTATTGTGCCTTTCTTCACCCTGATCAAACCTTGTTGACCAGATTGAAGGACATGAACTACCAACTGTCATATCCCAAAAACACTCATTGTGAGTGATTTTGGGTCATGAGTTTCAAAATAATTCACTTACTCCAGTTGTTTTCCAGACACTATAAAAGCTCTGGCTTATTGCTTTGCACAATCTTTATTTTCTCCTATTGCACAAAAATGGGAATGATTTTGATTTAGCTAATTTATCAAAGAATAAAAGTGCGCAACATTTAGTACTATGACATGTATGCAGTGTGGAGTGGCAGTTTACTACCGTCCTAAGAGAGTTAAATCCAAAAAAAAATGTTTGTTTAAATTTTCTTTGACTACATTTCAGTCTACAGGGCAAATGAAATGTGTCCCCAAAATTTGTTATCAGTTGTGATCTGTAATAAATTCTCATCTTGGCAACATGGCACAGTAATGAACTATATGTTAAGAGAAAAGTGTCAGTTAATAGAGTACTGCAAGCCCTTCATTTTGTTTGTTTACATGTTAAAACAGTAGTTATTGGTTTTATACTTGTTGTAGTCACTCCTCCTTCATATTTGACTTGACTCAGTTTAAGCACAATAAATTGTCCGGCTAGTGTTAAATCGAGATCGCACAATTTAACACAAAAGTGAATTCCTAATTTTGGTTTATAAATTAGAAATTTATGGAGTTGGTGAATGTACACGTACTCCCCTATAAACAGCTACAAAAGGAAGTTTGGGACAGACTGAATTTCATGGATCCACTGATATACTTGCCTTGGTCCAGACCTTTGTATCCACCCATCCCACCAGGTTCAGATGACTGATTGG
>JAPZDV010000012.1:15583753-15656964 GCA_029814665.1 Acanthurus lineatus | reverse complement strand
ATGGATCCACTGATATACGTGCCTTGGTCCAGACCTTTGTATCCGCCCATCCCACCAGGTTCAGATGACTGATTGGAGTCAACAGTTCTGTCTGAAATCAAGCAACTGAACCAACTTGAGCCCATTAACTTTGGTATAGTGCAGAAAATTTGCTTATTGCATATGATTTTGATAAGATTTCATAAATTTTTGAATTTTTTCAGCTTAACAGTTGTTACTTTTTAGTGGCCTCCTGCAGGCTAAACAGAAACCGCTGAACTATTCAAGGCTGTAAATGAATGTTTAAGGTCATTTTAGTGTTGTGAATGGTTCCTTGGTTCTGCCATATACTGAACTAAATCTTGTTTTCCTTCTAATATTTTAAATAGTGGTCTAGATGTGCAGAAGCACTGACATATTGTTTCTGTGGAGAGGAATAAAAGATATTCATGGTCTTCACATTATTTTAGATCACAGTGAGTATGGTTCGGTATAGCACCAAATGATTCTCTCCCAAGGCCGAGCCAAAGAACCACTACTTCCTACTGTCAAGCACTTTTCCCTATTGCAGTGGCAAAATGAAAAAATAGTTGAAGTTAATATATTTGTATATAAAGTGTGAATTACTAAGAAGCTGCAAGGTAAAATTTCTTTTCATTGTTGTCAGTAAATACTTATAGATGTTAAGATGGTCTTTTTTTAAAAAAAAAAAAAGATATATCTAAACTTAGTTTTGCAGAAGACATTTAGAAAAGATCTTAATGGGTTTTCCTTTCAAAATAAATATTGTAAATGCTTACCTCAATTCACTTTGGTTTTAAGAATTCCTTCTAAAAGTGAATCTGCCTTGTTTTGGTAGATGTTTAGGCTTTGGTGCACATTGCTATATGAGATTTAAGAGAGAAAGAGTGTCACTTGTGAAAGACAATGCACTGTGGTGATCTCACCAGTGTAGAAACACACCAATTGAAACAGGAGGTTGTTTTTTTTTTTCTCTTCCAAAGTTGTGGTTTCATATAACAAATCAAGTTATCTTGCCTTAATAAGAATGGAGACTGTTAAGTCATGTTAAGACAGAAGTTTGTTGTCAATCAAACATGTCAGATTCTTGCAATGTAGTTTCTTGCAATCTAATCTAGAAAGCAGTGACAGTCTGACTTAAATGTAAATGATCCAACACCAAAGTTGTCATTGCAAATCACTGAAATTGTCATATTGGTTTGCATGGGCAGAACAGGCTTTGACCAATCCATTACATCTTTCTTCGCTATGTATATTTTATCTACATCACAGCCCAGGTGTGATTCTTCTCCCATTACTGAACTTTCTGTGTAGTAGACTTTACTATTGTGCCTTTGGCTTGAAGTCTTTTCTGTATTTCTGTTTCTATCAAAGTTAGAATTCTAACACTTTAAGTGTAAAGTTGGGTTTGCAAAATGTTAATCCTGTGATTTTTAAAAAATGCACATTAAAAAAGGCTCCACATATTTAGGCCATCCTTAATTTTTTTATTTTTTCCACCAATGGCTGCAGAGAAGATCTAAATCTAAACCAGCTGACCATGGTTACACCAAAACATTTTTATTGCAGACCTCTTAGAGCCAAAGAATCATTGAGGCATGCAAAATTTAAAACTTTCTGTAATCCTGAACCTTCAGCCATTTAGTTGACTTGAGTGTGGCAAGTAATGCACAAATTCTGTAAAAGTTTTGGGCTTCTGTCCACAATTAAGCTGTTTATTTACAAAAAATATTTTGTTTTAAAGAAAGCAAATTCACCAGATGGGAAAAATATAAATCATCCCCTTTCCTGTTCACAAGTTGACTTAGGTTGTATTTTTTTTTTCTATTTATGTGCAACACTAGACAGTAATGTGCTTCTGAACCTCATGCATGTGGTACCAATGCCATTTGCTTCTTATCCCACACCCCATCTTTCTGTTTTAGTCATAATACAACCAAATAAACTACTCCACAGTTCATTACTATGCTTCAGAAATTTAACTAGTTGTGATTTTTTGTGTTCAAACTTTTTTCTTGTTGCACTTAGTTCTTTTCGGTTTTGCTGTTTGTTAACCCCAAACTCCTGTAAATGGTCTAATATCGCTTTAAATAACTGCAGAGCCTTTTAAATGTATCATATGTAATTATGCATTTGCGTAATTTGATCTTAAAACTACTGTAAGTTTTGTACTGTAAGAAAGTCTATTCCAAATAAAATACTTGACAGGTCTGTCTTTCCTTTAACTACTCAACACATGAGTGGTAACAATAATGACCTCACACATTCAAGTTTTATGTAAAGACTTTTGGATTTATTCTTCAGGTGTACAGCATCCTCAAATTCTGCTTTACATAGGTTTTGCAGTAGCTCTTGGTGCACCAGTCTGGAAAAAGAAACAACACAAATTTCGATTAGTGTCTGACAGATGCTCTCATGGGCCATGACACTTTTAGCACAGGTGTGACACATAAAATTAAAGGCTGCATTGCCTTCATGTATTTCAGCTCCAACAACTTGGTTTCTAAAAGATCAAAAAAGCTGACAAAATCTTCATTCATGTGATAACACCTGTGCTTGTCCTGCTTTACTTTCAAAATCATTTTTCTTCCTGAAGAGTACACAAAAACAAGAACACTGTGGTGTAAAAGGTACTCACAGCAGGCCTGAATCTGGGTGGTGGGGTGCGGTCTTTCCTGGCCTAACAAGAGCGGTTCCTCACAACTTTGCTGTGGATGGCACAGCTGACACAGTAGTGCAGCTTCACATAGAGCTTGGGCAGAACATAAGCTGCAGAAGGAACACAGTGGACAAACAACAAATGAGGACAATACGTGAGATTTCAAGTACAAAGACGGCTCATGGTGACGCATAACACGAAAAACCATGCAGATACACTTACAGTCAAAGACACTGGCCTCTGAGATGTCTCTCACGGCCGCCGCCTCCACTATGTTTCTGATGACAAACTTCTTGATGGCCTTGTCCTTGGGGACACAACGGGCACAGTTGGTGCAGCGGATGGGCTGCACATGCCCACGGCCCTTCTTAGCACGACCGTTATTCCTCCTCTTCTTGGTCTGGAATACAGATGTCACATTAATAAAAACAGATTACCTACTCCACAACAACAGACATATCTGCTTAAATATTAAATTTCAATACTTTTATAGCACAGATCAGCGCATCTGGTTTTGTGTCATCAAAAGCTGTAAATTATGGCATCTAGATTTTTAGCTCTCGTATTGCTGCTTGTATTTCAATTAAAATTTGCTTAGTTACGCCTCTTTGTTAGTACCAAAAATAAGGTTTATACGACAGAATGTCCTTATTACGTATGAGAAAGATGTGTTGATTTTTGCACCAAAACTTGGGCACTTGTATAGTTTTGAGACATCTGAAACAGACTCCAAATCTTGCACTTGAGCTGCAATTTATAAAAAAAAAAAAACCTTACTGGTCTTACGACTAAATTCTTATACATTACAACCCTGTCAGCATACAAACTAACCTCAATCATTACTAACTACATCACTGCTAACTACAAATCAATCATTTAATATAAGAATTATCAGTTTTTAATGAAGTGACCGATGTCTACTAGCTTGCGTGTCTTATTAATTAAAATGATGGTCAAACGCCAAGGATGGCTGCGGTGTCTCGAGCCGGCTGCCGCTGCTACAGAGCCAGGCTACGAAATATAAAAAGTTTGGATTTACCCATTTTAATTCACTGACGTATGAGTACAAAGCCTCGTTAGAAATACACATGTATCCTTGAGAGGGTGGCGTAGCCGCGTTTCTCCGTATATCTACGGTACAATTTTCCCCTACCAGTACACAGGAACACATGCACAAAACGGCTAGCCTGCTAACAGCTAGCATTAGGCCCACACATTTTTAAATAACATTAAGTGACTTTAAATGGTCGTCCCCGACACTGTGATCTAGCTTTGTGATTACAATACATAAGAAGAGACAATCTAGTGCAATATTTCGAAAAAAATACCAGTTTATTCTGTTTTGGCCCAACGGCCGAACTCAATCACACTCACCATGTTGCACGGGAAGCTGGAAAGAGGACCGGAAGAGGTTGTACCGCGAGAAGTAGCGCTATCCGCTCCTCCCCCGAAATACTTCACATCTAAAAAAAACACTCCACCCCGTGTCTTCTTCTCTGTTATTACTCACGTAAATATGTATAGTGTGCATACAAGTGAAACAAATATAAATTTAGAAAAACATTGACATACCTTTTTATTTCTCTATTTTCTTTTCGCGGAGGGATATTAGTGCACTTGAATTTTCTTCGAGGGTCACCCCGGTGAGCGGAGTTCTGTACTACAACTATCCGAATGAGAAAAGTAGTGCCAAAGCCGTATACTAAAACAAGCCTACCTGTGTTCTTAGATCACGCTAAATACGCAGAATAAACAGTTTAGTGTTGAAATATCATGGGCATTATCATCGTTATTACTTTGTAATGTTAGCTGCTTACAAATTCTGCTAAATGTTTTAAATATTCCACTTATGGTAATCTACCGCAGCTGTTCTATAGCTGTACTCTCCTAAAGTTTACATTTTCACATTCATCATATATATTCATGTAATGAAGATTTAACTAGCTAGTTGACAGTTCCGTCTAATATAAGGAAATGTATTTTTAGACAAAAGAGTAAATATTAAAAAGTAATTACAATACTCTATTACCATAAAGATGATTTATATTAATCATCACAAGAATTTGATTAATCTCAGCTTCAGGTCAATCAGTAGGGCAGGGTGTTGTCAAAGGCCTCCCCAGTTTTGTGTATTTGTGCGAGTGTGGTGTGTGTGAGAGTGCGCTCTGTTTTCATTTCTCTAAATCCAATTTTTGAAACAAAATTCTTTGAGGGACCACTTGATGGCACTAGATTAGAAAGTTTATCTAATTTGGTGGATGTGACTTAAAACATCTTCATGCCTTTGGAAACAGTAGTGTTCGTGACTCTGCTGTTTCTAATGGAATCAAGAAAGGGGAACTTTTAGGATGGGAGGTTTCATATAATAATTTCAAGATCACATTTTGTAAATGGGAATTGTATTTTTTGCTTCCCTTCTGACAACAGTCTTAGATACCTTGCTCTCGGTTTAGATGCACACGGATCCAGTGGTAAGTCAGGCTTTAGCACCTGCAGCACCAGGTTCAAGAGGCTCTGTGGAGAGGTTATAATGCCACAGGAGATCATCAGATAATTGTGAAAATGTAGACTTCAAGAGAGTAATATACATAAAAAAGAAAGCTGCAGCAGATGTAGATAAGCAGGCGTAATATTCTAGTAGATTTTGTAAAAAGTTAGCAATACACTTCAGTTTTTTTTCAGTTAGTTTTTCAGTGTGTCCTGTTGGTCTTCCTTGAAAAGAGAGACGGAGTCTATTGAGTTAAATCCCTCAGATGATGCTCCCATCGTCTCCAAAAATCAATGGTGCTGTGTAATATATTTGCTGTTTGTTTGGATAAAGATATAGAGGAATTTGCACATGCTATTTCATACATTCACATACAAAAACCAAAAGAAAATTTCAATAAACAATCTGAAAGATCATCTGACATTAAGTGTCAGTGGACTTTGACTCAATTTTTTGTTGTTGTTTGGTAATATTGTTTTACCTCTGCATGTGTTGTCTCTTTTAAAAGGGCATTTTTTCTGACAGTGCCACCATCTGAAGGAGCACAAACAGTTTGTTAATTTTACCATTCTATAGAGTACACCATGACTGCTGCTTAAGTTATACTAACTACATAATTACAGTCTGATTTCCACCTTTAATGAGGATTCTTTTCATTGCAGCTGTGGTAGCCACCATGGGACTAAGCAGGCAGAGCTAAGGTCAGTGATTTGATCCTCAGCTCTTGTCCGCATTTCAAAGCGTCCTTGTGGCAAGACACTTAGATGCAATTGCTTCTGCTGGTCAGATCAGCACCTTGTGTGATAGCTCGCTAGCATGGGTGCGTGAGTGTGTGGATGAAAGATGGCATACTATAAAGCACTTTGTGTAAAATCACTATTGAAATGCAGCCATTTAAAATTTACTATCATTACGTTCAGCAGCTGCTGCTGTTCTTTGATACAAATGATCAGAGACAAGAATTATCAGCTCCAAGTTCCACTGGCTCTTTGTTTGTCAGTCCACTGTCCCTTACCTTGGACTTACAGACATGTTTGTTGAGAGAACAGCACATAATTTAGACTCTAAACTTTTAAGAAAACTGCTGTGTTTTCAAAAGACCCAGACTCCAGGTGTTAATACACACATTAAAAGCATAAATCAATACTAAATAAACTTAAGGAACACAAATTAAAATTAAAAAATTTTATTTAAATAGTTCTGTGCTCTTGTTCCTATTTCTTCTTGCTCTTCTTGTCCTTTGCCTTCTTTTTGCTGGGCTTCTCGACGTTGGCCTTTTTGTAGAGGTAAAGTCCCACCAAGCCGAGCAGAGTGGGAACCAGGGCCAAACATACCAGTGGGAACACGTCATTGACCATTTTCTGCCACGGCGTCTGCTGCGTCAGGGAAATCACCTCCACCTCAAACTGAAGAGCAGCATCACCTAAGGACAGATTATATTCAGTGTTTTGTCACTTTAGGTAATGATCTAAGTTTTTCCTTTAATTTTTTACCATTTATTTTGCATGCATATTCATGAAATATTTGGCTAATATTACATTATGATCACTCACATATATTCAAAGGTTAAGGTGACTGTATTCTTTATGATTCTTGATGTTAACAAATTAAAATCACAAAAAAACAATTATCATTAAATGTACACATCCACAACAAATCAATAGATCACACTATTGCACTGTATTACAACAAACATCACAGTTTATTTTAAAGGTAGTGTCTGTGTAGAATTTGGGGGGATTTATTTGTAGAATATGGATGGAATAACGAATGGAATACAAAATCCCTCGGTACATTTTTTACTAGTGTAAAATCACCTAAAGGACTAAGAGCCATTGTGTTTTTATTACATTAGTTTCAGCCTTTTATGTCTACAGAGGGAGCAGGTCCTCCTCTACAGAGTCTGCCATGTTGCTTTGACATGTTTCGACAGTAGTCCTGAATGTTCAGACCAAACACTGTCTCTATAAAGGGCATTACATGTTTTTCACAAATTTTACAGCCCATGTAGATTCTCCTACACACTTAGAGGGGGAGGGGGAGCTGAGGGATATTCAGTGTCTAAATCTAAAACATTGCTGCTAGATTTCACTAAATCCCACACACTGGACCTAAAAGTCATTCCCACGTCAGGCATCCTTCTGCTGCAATTGCCCAAAAGTCTGTATCAATCCACAGCTTCAAATAGGTCCCAACAAATGCAGTTTACTGCAGTCTAAGAAGCGTCTGTTGAGTTAACTGTTTTATGAAATAACAGACTCTTTTTCAATTAAATGAAGCTGTGTTTTGAGACCAGATTATAAAAGAGTTTTGCCTTCAGTTGGATAAATTGGGCTCAAGGCTGTATGACACAGACAAGACAAAATCCTAACACTTTGGCAGATGGACTAAAAACTGCATTGATTTTGGTCTTTTAATGGGATTTGCTGGCACTAAGAACCCTATAGATTCCTTATGCTTTTCTTTTTTTTTTATCATAGTTGTGAAGTTGTGTAGAGTTTCACAGTGAGGTGCAAACATTTGAAGTACCTGGAATTGTAGGAGGGTAACCTTTTTTTCCATATGCAAGATGAGATGGAATAGTGGCTTTGATTTTTTGCCTGAATGACAGACAGAAGAATACGAAACACATTTACCGAAAGCATTTCTGAGATTCCATCAAAAAGCTATTCACTGTGGAATTTTTCAGAATAAATTCATGACTTCATGCAGCTACTAAAATAAATCTGTTGCTGAGCTTTTCTCCCAGTGGACCTTCACTTCGATTCACTTACCCTTCACACACACCAATCAAGCTTTGTTCCAGACCTGATAAGAAAATCACACAGAAAAAGTCAATCAGCAAAGCAAGCACATTCACCGACACACACCAAGCTGCAATTGAAGTAGCTTAGTAGCTTAGTGTTAGGTGTGTCACTGATTGAGCAACACAAAAGGATTTTCGGGTAATTTACCAGCAATGACAGTCCTCTTCCCCAGCTCGACAACAAGAGGATCCCGAGATAGTGATGAGTCAATGACTTTTCCATCCATCAGTTTACCCTGAACAGTGAAACACAATGTAAGACATGGGTTGGTGACAACAAAGTAAAATACTTAGATTCCACAAATTAATGTGTTTAAATTTGTCCATACTTGACTAATGTGTGCATTTTCTGCACACTATAGAGATTTAATAAAAAAGTAAAAATCTCAAAACTATATATATGCATATATATAGAGAGAGACTTTATAGAGATTTAATAAAAATAGAGATTTAATAAAAAAATAAAAATCTCAAAACTATATATATGCATATATATGCATATATATATATTTAAAGCAAAAGAGACTCATAGCCCTCAAGATATATAAATAATACTAGCGAAAATCTGGACAACTTATATATTCCTATATATATCTGTATGAAAAGAAATACCATTCTATTGTCTGTACAGAAAAGCTACTGTTGATATTTTGTTAGCTTAGCTTATGAAAGAGGCTGGAAAAGGGTATAAACATCTTTGGGCTCTATGCATTAAACAAACGAGATGTAACATGTCTATTTATGAGTTTTAGAGGTGCTGAGTAGTTAATATGTAGTTTGACAAAACAAAGTTTGGTCCAGTTAAGAAATCACAGAAAAAAAAAGTCCTAATTTTGCAGACTGAATATTTTAATTTTAAGTTTTAAAAAAGGAAGAGTTCAAAGAGGATGTTTGGAGATATTTTAAGAGTAGCAGTGTTATTAAGAACATTCTGGGTTTCACAGAGTGGCTGACCTTAATTTTTCAGCAAAAAAAGATGCTTTGCTTTATGACTCAAATTAAGGTGATACATCAATGCCCTGTGTATTTTATTGATGTGTGGGTGCAAATAAGCAAGCTAGTAATGAATAATCTTCCTACATATGAGTATTTTGAAAGCAACTTATGGCACTTAAAAGAGTGATAAACTAAAGAATGATGTCTGAGTCAATAATGAACACACTGAATGGGGTTCAAAAAAAAGATGCTAACGTTTAAACCAGTCAAGCTTGCAGTTTTATGATGCTGGTAATCTAACTAACCCTAACCCTATGGTGTGTTTAAATTAAAATGTAACGGTATACTTAGGAGGTGAATGATTATGATATTTGTTTCGTTAATTTTTCCTTTGTATTGTTTTGTTGATGGTGTCGATCTTTAGTAGCTTTTAGTTTTTTTAATTTATAGGCTATCATTCTGAATTTTTACATAATCCCACTCCTAAATTATATAATACGGAAAAGGGCATATCTACTCATTTGAGCACAAAAGGATAATGAAAAAACTTTAAAAAATCAACAAGTGTGAGCGGTGAAAACCGTGAGCCCGCAGTGCTTCATACAGTACGCCTGGGTGAACTGGATGGGGTGCTGCTCCTCTGAAACACTGAGCTGTTATTGCTGACGTGTTGCACCGCCCCATCGCTCCATAGTAAAATCACAGGCGATCCCCTCACACACACGAAATAAAAGCCGAAAAAACCACATGGACAGACACTACACGAAAATATGTCCCATGCTCAGCCACAAAGCCCTGTCTATCAGCTGTCTTTTTTTTCATTTAAAACATTATAAACGCACAGCGGTGTCCACATGGTTGGTGCAGACGGTGCCACATAGACAACAACTGCGTTCGTCATCAGCTGGACCGGTTTCCATTCAATTTATTATGAAATCCACACAAATGTGGGACCACATTTTGTCATCGGTTCACAGTGGAGTGGACAATGATGGGTCTTACCGTGTAGTGTATTTGCAGCGTGTCTCCCATTGTGGACAGCACGGAGCAAGTTTCAGGTTTCACCTTTGGGGCACAAGAGTTAACTGTTAACACCGATGTGTGTGTTTTTTGCAGCTTGAGGTTATTGTGTTGTTGTCTGCAGTATAATTGTGTTACACTGTCATAAGCGTGTCACACTCACCAGAGTCTCCACCTGCAGCTCCTCGACTTCATTTTCTTGACCAAGCGCGAGTCCACAGGTGAAAGCCGCGAGCAGGAGCAGAACAGCGCTTGTCTTCATTGTGAACTTCTGGAAAAGAGCTGCCATCCAACAACTTCCGCGTAGCCCTTTTTTATACACACGCACGGCAGGCAGCGCAGGGAGAAAGAGGGAGAGAGAGCCGAGCTGCACAGTCTGCCCCGTCGACCAGTGTGCCCAAAATGGCTCAGCACCGTGTAATGCTGATGTGTTATAATACTGTAGCGATAAGGACCAGCGGCCCGTGGACGTTGTCCCAACACCTGGGTCTCTGTGCAAAGCCCGCCTCAAACATTTCGCCAGCATCCCACCAGCCTGCCGTGGTCGAGAAGCGGAAGCGGCGTCCTGCAGAGGCGCTGGGGGGCGGTGCTGTGCAGCTTCTGCAGCCCGGCTTTGCTGCTGCTGCTGCTGCTGCTGCTGCATGCCTCAAGTTCAGACTGTCAGAAGCAAACATCTCTTGTTTTAGCCCGCTGCCCAAACGCCACGTAGCTGATGGCCCTCCACGAGCCCATTGTAATGACTGCAGTTGCCGAAAGAAGCACTCAGATCCTTGATTAAAGTAAAAGTAGGAAAACTATACTTTGAAAACACTACACTACAAGTAGAAGTCCTGCATTCACAATCATACCCAAAACTTCAAAATCATATGTAAAGTATAAAAGTGTTAACAACAAAATCCACTAAAGTTTGAAAAGTACAAGCAGGCTACTCATTATCGCACATGATAGTGATTTGCTCAGTCTGAAAGGGCTATTTATTTTACTGATGCGTCAATTGAAATGTTGCATTTTGCTGCTGTATTTGTTTAAAGTTGTATTCATTTAAAATACTTTATGTGCTGTTGAGTAGGATCATTTACAGCAGTATATCATATACTGTAAAATCACCATTGTCACTGTCCTGTGATAACAACACAAAAAGTCATGTTTTCATGAACTCAGATAACAGCCAAGTTTTGATGATGCATTATCTGGCCAATCTAATGATTAGATGAGGGGGTAAATAGTTTATTTGGCCTAAGGAGTAGGAAAATTTCCTTAACTTATTAAGGATCACTTACACCTTCATTAGAAAACAAGTTAAAACCACTAAATTTTGAGATAGTTTTAACAGGACAGGAAGGAAGTTAAAAACTGTTGTAAAAGAGGGCAAAAGGAGTAAAAAGTGCAGTATTTGACTCTGAGATACTCTGAGTCTATCAAATATCAAATAAAGCACATAAACTTTAATTCGCACTAACCAAAACTGTTTGAGTAAATGTAGTGTTTCAGTTTCAGCCAGAAAGTGTATCATCTATGCAATTAAAAAAGCTTTCAAACTCAAATATGTAGGACTTTGACACTCTGCTAATCTGCTTGTTCAGCACCGTGTGGGTGAGATTTTATCAGATTTGACTGACAGTGATCAGGCAGCACACGGAAACAGTCCCACAACTGTCTTCAGATTTGAATTCAAATGTTGCTGAACCCTTATTAGTGCCAGACAGTACACCCTACTCTTTCCTAAAAGAACTGACCTCAAGCTATTTTGGGAAAAAAAATATGACAAAATAATAAATAAAACAAGAATCCCATTACTCAAAGCCTAAGTCTAACAATTTATTTTTGCCAGGGTTCCCTGGATGTGGTTACAAATCAATTACAGTCCAATCTACCACTAAAATAAAATCTACAAATCTAGAGTAGCTATGAATGTGTAAAGCAAACATTGTGTCGTTACATGGTTAATTAATTGTGAATATAACAGCATACTCTGTATTTCTCATATATCTTTTTATATCAATTTATCAAGAACAAGAGATGTTCTCAAAACCGCAGATTCTCTTTACCTGTGACTCACTTTCATCTCTTATTTTTAGCTGCAGGAAGACGTGATCACTGTCACAGTTCTTGTAAAGCAGAAAGCCTCACTGACTTGCTAACGAGGTCATGAAATGTCAGCGGGTCAGATATGAAGCAAAACTGTGATCACTTGTTGATGCAGATGGGGGTGTTTGAAAAAAATGCTACAAAAATACCTTCTTGGATGTTCATAATAATCTAAGCACATCTAGATTGTCAAGTATAGAATAGTTCCCTTTCTGTTTTTATAGATGAGGTGCAATGGTTTTAGTAAGTAAGTTAGTAAAAGTTGTTTGTATTTATTTAGATACAGTAGACACAGTACTTTTACTTTAGACACAGTACTTTTACTTTAAATTTGAGTCACATAATAAAACAGCTTTCATTTGAGCCAGTGTATGGAACTTTTTACAGTAATTTGACCACCACTTGCTACATGTTCCACCACATGCAAATTTTTTTCTTTTATCTTTTCACTCGTTCCCCCCTCAGACAGCCAGAGTGCATCACTGTTTGTGATCAGAAAAAGAAAACATATGGCATATTTAAAACATGGGCTATTCAGCTAACCCTCTAGCCTACAGCAAGTAAAGAAATGTACCTAAAGACCCTATGAGCACACATCTCTTAGCTAAAGAATTCTCCAGACTCCAGTAACAACTGTTTCATGTTCATTTTTATATTTATGTTTTTTTCCTCTTGTATGCACCTGCACATGTACATTTAGAGTTGATGAGAGTTGTTGATCTAAAAACCATTAAATATAAATCAGGAGAAGAGAAAAAAAAGTTGCTCTCATTTTGTGAAAGGTTTTGACAGCTTCAAAAGAAAGAAACTAAAATTTTAACTAATGGGACTCTTGACTGTTCAGCGGTATCATCTCCTCTATTCCTGTCAAACATGGCCACATGTGCAGTTGTAATTCTGTCCCTCTGCTCTCTAAAATCTTAAAATCAGAGTCAAACATGTCAAACCGGTGTGCCTTGTTATTCCAAAATTATTTGTATTTCAGATTAAAGTATTATTTTACCCCTTCAACTGTTGTTGTCAACCACAAATTACTCCCACTTCTTCCTACTCTATCTGCAGCAATGACCTGCAAACTACTAACATTTAAATAACCAACTGCCTCGAATCCTCTGTTTGCCAGCAGGATATTATGGAAGTATTACTAGCACAGATTGCAGTATTAGTGCCACATGCTCATGTGTTGGACAAAGGAGAGGTTCTCATGCAGAGGAGTATGAGCCAGGAGTTAATCTTTGTTAGATGGTGCTAAATAAAACAAA
The DNA here is from genome assembly GCA_029814665.1 of Acanthurus lineatus. Classification (NCBI taxonomy): domain Eukaryota; kingdom Metazoa; phylum Chordata; class Actinopteri; order Acanthuriformes; family Acanthuridae; genus Acanthurus; species Acanthurus lineatus. The sequence goes on along the minus strand of JAPZDV010000012.1, from coordinate 15,643,705 downwards.
CCTAAGCTGCTCAGTGATAAATATTCTAATTTCCCTGCAGTGCTCCTTGCACTGGTGAACCTTTTATCAAAAAAGTGTCAAATCCATGTAAATGTTGACACCTAACCATTGATTTTACAGGAAAATACAAATACCTTGTATTAAGTGCATGATCACAAACATTAACCACTCTGACAGCACAGTACTTAAATAGAAATTACTGACTCATCTTTATGTGCAAACTCAAGTTATAACCCGCTTCCTCCCTCGGATGACAGAAGTAGTTGTTTGAGTATAGTCTGCTAAAACCACAGAATTTGATTTTGATTCTGATAAATGATTCAGCAACGTTCACACATTTAGTTACTGCATTTTTCCAAAATGCTTTTAGGTATAAAGTCTCACAAAGGCTGACAGTGGGAAGGTGAAAAAAACATGTCATTATGATGAATCAGGACTATTTAGTACTAAAATGCCCTCTTGCATTTATTCAATGCTATATACTGTTCATTTAAAGTACTTCAATTTAGAAACTTTTCTTTGTTCCTCATCTGTGGATGAAAGTATTGCACAAGTGTTACGCAACACTGAAACCAATTCACCATTTCCTGAACACTCAATAACTTCACACATACAACAGGACATTTATATAACAGCATGTCAGGCTCAGAAGCAATTAAATTTATAACAACTTAAAAATCATTAGTCTTGTTTTCAGCTAGCACATTTTTCCTGAACTTGATTCTTATTAACATACAACTGGTTAAAATGCAGTGAAGTAAGCTTGTAGTTTTTGGTCATCTCTTGGAAAACCTCCTGAGCTGGTTTGCAGTGTTTTGATGAGGTAAGCTGGTGCTGTTTTGCAGCCTTTTGTATTGGGGCTGTTGTGAAAATCTGCCCTGCAAATGTTCGTGCTTTGCAAACATTTTTAGAATTTGCCATGATCCAACTTATAGCTTTTTACAGCAGACATGGACTGGTCAGGAAATCAAAGCTGAAACTTATGTCAATAATGATCTTATTTTCCATCAGATGTCACAGAGAGTACCAAGTTCTTCACACTGGTAAACCTAAATTGAATGCTGCCATTGTTCTTTTAGCTTCACCTGCATTTTTTTTCCCCAATGGTGTCTGCAGTGAAAAATCCCCCTCTTTTTCTTTTTGCTAATGTGACCATTGTTGTTTCTAAGTTACAAATAACTGTCGTGTATTGGGGCGGGGGGTATCCCTAAATGAGGCCCAAATTCCTCATTTGTGAAGAGCCCATTTTACTGCGTCGCTGTTGGTTAAATTATTTGCTTTCACATTCGAAGTGAAGTGACATTGTTCGAAATCGTCAACAAACTCCCACACGAACCTGATTGCTCAAACATCGTTTCAAACTGTCAACCAAATTCTGATTTAATATTGACCCTTGTCTCGCGATATCTGGTTTACTGCTGCGTTGTCCCCCGGAAGTCAATTGCACTTTTTCTAGGATGGCGAAGGTATTCCCTCTGAAATCTCTTTCTGATTGGCTAGTACCGTTGCATTTTTTGCTTGGATTGGTTAAGTTTAAGCATGAGGCGATATGGTTGGTTCAGGTTAGGATATGAATATCAGGGTAAGCCAATCAGAAGCAAAGGAAGGCGGGCCACTCCTTTACGATCCTAGGAAAAAAAGCCCTCTCTCGGAAAATACCGTGAGACATTTAGTGGAGGTCTACTAAGCTAAGGTAAGTGAAGATACAGATACCACCATTAACCCAAAAAATATACGCCTAGGTCACAACAGTTGATGAAATGATGGCGTGTTGGTCGTCTGTCCTTTGGGGGTTGTGTAGCCTCAGCGTTTCCCCGGCCGAAGCAGCGGCAGGCGGCTCGCTGGCAGCAGGATGCCCGCGGAGGTGATGAGCGGATGAATGAATGGGGTGGATCGGGACGGCGGAGACGCTAGCTACCGTCGCCGATTATAAGCTAAATTAGGCTGATAAATTTGATCATAACAGATCAGATAATGAGGAAATTTTCAAGGCTGGTAGCTTAAATTATCTGCGCATCTTTAACTTAAGCTGTGAGATGTGCTGGGTCGGTGTGAACGGCTGATAATGGCACGATAGCTGAAAGCTTACCTTCGTTAGCATCCCAGGCTAACGTAACCTGAGTCACCCGGGGCAAAATTAACGTTATCAGGCCGGCATATCGTGGCCCTGCTCCCACAGAAATCGCCATGGAAGAGCTCATATTTAAACGTGTTATACATCTGTGAAGGGATGCGAACTGGTGTCAGGCAGTCAAAGAGAGATGATCGTCTTCAGCACCATGGACAGGGCTAATGTCAGCCCCATATTTACGGGCTGTTAATTTTTATTTTACCTTCTGTTATCTCTTAATGTAATATTTTAATTCTGTGAACCCCTTCATGTTGTTGTTGGATGATAATGTCAATATATCCACATGCTAAGGACACATATATAGCATAAATTGGACCACCTTGTCTCTTCCCCACGTTGAAAAGTAGCCAATACACATACTTTATCATTCAGAATATGTGCAATTGATATAATTGATGATATACCCAACAATACAGAAAAATGTCCCAAATCTATTAGAAATTGAAGAAGACATCAGTTGGGACATAGCATATCACTTTCAACTCACTCACTCCTTGTGTTATTATGCATATTGCTAATATTACAAAATGTTGAAAATGCTTTCTGATACCAAAGCCTGGTTCCAGACCTTTGAGTGAACTCCAGTCTCTTCAAATGATGAGAAATAATTGAGTTAACTAAGAGGAATGAAATGGGTAATCAAGCTTCTCATCAGTAATATGTGGCTGAAAGCTCAGAAAGCTGTTTTGATACCTTTCCTCCAATTCTCTCTTGAGAGCTTTACCACAAAACATTTTTGGTCTTTTACAATATTAATATTAATAGTCATCCACATGTACAGCGAGATTGCAAAATTGAGCTACAGGGAAAATGTGTTCTTCTGTCTCTTTGTGAGTCCAGGTGGCTTTGTGTTGGGGTTTAACTGCATGCGTTACAGGCAGGCCTGTTAATGTAGGACATTTTGCATGTACTCTGAGGGCTTGGCATTGTTGCAGGCTAACATTTGAAGGAGGAAAAAAACAGCGAGAAGGGTCTGAACAGATTGTGCAGCGGCCTGGAGTCATGGCACAGACATGCATCTCCTTCACCCTCTCTGTGATGATTACTGTGGGCGATTAGCACAGCTTGCACCTGTTTAGGGGTGTGCATGTAGGAGGGAGATTTTTTGGCATGCTTGTGTAGTTTTTTTAAGACAGGTGAGAGAAGGTATGCTTAAGTGTTCCAATTTTTGTAATTAAACCGAAGCCTCGCATAGTTGATCTTATAACTGATTCTCTCTTTATGTCAACATATTAATATTTTAGACCAGCAGCATTTACCTCGCATTGCAAATGAAAGTGTTACCAAACTGGTATTTGTTCCGTCTCTTTTTTTAGCCATCCCTCATATACCTGCTGGAGTAGTGAAACTTCACAGACAGGCATCTAGGATTCAGATTTATCCTCACTCTGAAGTGTAAGAACTTCATCTGAATCATGGGGAACATTTTCGGGAATCTGCTGAAGAGCCTCATAGGGAAGAAGGAGATGAGGATCTTGATGGTCGGCCTCGATGCTGCAGGAAAAACAACAATCCTATACAAGCTCAAGCTGGGGGAAATAGTCACCACAATCCCAACCATTGGTATGTGCACAGTCAACACAGTATTGGCTGCATCGTCATGCCCACTGTATTTACTTTAAATGCTGTATGACACCTGCTCTTGTTTTCAGGGTTTAATGTGGAGACAGTGGAGTACAAGAACATCAGCTTCACAGTGTGGGATGTGGGTGGGCAGGACAAGATCCGCCCCCTCTGGAGACACTACTTTCAAAACACACAGGGTGAGCACAGATAATTAAAGGGTTATAACGGTAACACTTTCCTCTTTTTGTCTTGAGGATAATAGTGTGTTTATTTTGTCCTGCTTGCTGTTTCAGGTCTAATCTTTGTGGTGGACAGCAATGACAGAGAGCGTGTGAATGAAGCAAGAGAGGAGCTGATGAGGATGCTGGCTGAGGACGAACTGAGGGACGCAGTCCTCCTTGTGTTTGCAAATAAACAGGCAAGAAAACCCTAAATGAGATCAACCAGATCAACCCACATACGACAACCTCTAAGTAGTGATTGTGATACTTAACTTTTTATACTTAGTTTTAGATTGTAATACTTAACAATTAGAAGGAGCAGAGAAAGAGAAGAAAGTCTGAGCCTATCAATTAACTCCCTCTTGGGTCAAGAAAAAATTACATATGCATCCCCCAGAATTTCTGGCTTACAGGTCTATGATATGAAAAGATAAAAGAAGAGAAAAAAAGTAAGATAAGATTTTAAACAAGCCATTTTGATCGTTTAGCAGTAATATCGTCTTACACTCTCTTTCTGTTGCCAATAGTGGATTTTTGCTTTGGTAATCAATGACATTTTGGGAAATATGCTTATTTGCTTTCGCACAGAGAATAAGATGAGAAGCTAATACCACTGTTTTATCTGTCTCTCAAGTGTAAAGCTACGGCCAGCAGCTGTTAGCTAGCTGGGAGACTGAAAGCAGTACAGTGCAAGAAATTTTCTGCCTTACAAGGCCCTATAAAGTGTGTGGATTAAACAGATGGGATAAAATATGTTGTTTGGGAGCTTTGCAAGTACTGGTACAGAGATTTTGACAACTTTGGACAAAGCCCGGCTAGCTGTCTCCTCCTTTATGCAGATGTCATACTAAGCTATGCTAACCATGTGCAGGAAGTAACTTTATATTCATAATATGTAAAAGTAGATAAAAGAGTTTTAACTCTTTTTAAACTCTTGACAAGAACATACTTTTTTCTAAAATTTTGAACACAATTTTCACAATGTAACAGCATGAACAATACTTACACTGCCATGAATGATCAATATTATTTTTTTGATTAATTGAGTAGTTGTTGGTCTATAAAAAAATCAGAGAAATGAAAAATGTCCTCTACAGCTTCACAGATTTTAAGGTGTCAACTGCAGTCACTTGTTTTTAATGTTCGGTCAAATGACCAAGACATCAGCTGTCCTGTCTTTATAAAACCTCACAACTAATCGTGTCCCTTCTCCCTCTGTCTGATCTCTGCGTCTCCGACAGGACTTACCGAACGCCATGAACGCTGCTGAGATCACAGACAAGTTGGGCTTACATTCCCTGCGTCACCGCAACTGGTACATCCAAGCCACCTGCGCCACCAGCGGCGACGGCCTCTATGAGGGTCTTGATTGGCTGGCCAATCAACTCAAGAACAAGAAATAAGAAGAAAAACTGGAAAAAGCAGCCAGCAGCCACACCCGTCCAACTTTTTATTTGTTTTGAGAATTGTGGGTGTAAGATAGGAACAAGGGTTTTGATTGATAGGTGAAAAGCAAGAATCTGGGTTTGGGGGTGATTTTAGGCTTTCATTTTCAGTCTGTTGAGGTTCCCAATAGTTTTCAGCGCTTAGTGAAAACAGATTCTCATATATGTCATATTTAACCACCCTTACACACACACACACACACACACACACACACACACACACACACACACACACACACAGACATACACAGACACACACAGACACACGAATGCACACTAACTGTAAGCAATCACAGCAGACACTTGCTTGTCCTGTGTCCACCTCTTGTCCTTAGGTGCAATGTACTGTATGTTAGTCTTTAGGTGCTGTTCCAAGTCATGTGTGACTCCAGAGTGTCAGCAGCGAGTCAGATATGACTTTTTGTCAATGTGTGTCTTTCAACTGTCAGTCGTCCATGCAAAGAACTGTTCTGTGTCGGTTGCACTTCCTGTTTGTTTCTTTCCTTTCTTGCGGGAGTAACAGAGCCATGTTTGAGAACAATCACAGCTTAATAATTCACTTTAATGGTTTGTTGTTCTCCCTCTTAATTTGTGAGCAGTGCTGAGGCACTTTGATACTCACATAAAGTGCATACATGTGCACGTGACGTGCACACGTTGTGTATGTTTGTGCAAGCGGCCTAGTGAGTGTTGCCCGTGAACAGCAGAAAAAGACAACAGGACTGCAGTTCCCTCTTTCACTCGTCCTTTCACTGCCTCGTTTTGGAAATCTTTTGATATATGTGGAGTGTTTCTTCTCCCTGTGTGGCCACATCAAAGCTGCCCTTTTTAAATATTTTAAAACGCTCAACACCTCCTTGACTGCCTGAACTGCATGCATCCTGGTAGATCTTGCTCACATTGTTGCATACATTTCCATCCACAGAGCTGCATGGATGTTGCCGCTGTTTGTAGGTTTTTCTCTAGATGCCCTTATTGTGTTCTGGTGCTGTTTACAGTAGGATGCAGAAACTAACCGAACCACCAGTTTCTGCACGTAGTTTTAAACATGTGCTAAATCCAGCATCGTCAGCTTTATGATCTTTTAATGTGAAAGCAGTATATAGGATAACCTGTGCACGAACACAACACACACACACACACACGGCCTGCACAGCTGCTGCTTGTCTGCCTTCATGCGTGTCCATATGAGTACTCAAAGTGCGTTCGGTTGCTCTCGCTTCATGCGTTCTTGTCTCAGACTTGCATATCGGGGGGATGATTCTGTTGCTGATAAGTCTGTGTTACTGAATGTGAATATTGTTGATGAACCTATATATGGTTGTAATGATATTTATTTGACATGGATATGCTTTTATTTCAGTGATGTGGTGGCGTAATTAAGTGAAAAGAAAGCAGGGTAAGCAGATCGGTCCATTCAATTCCGAACAGCAGAAGAGTTCCCGCATCACCACTGATACCAGCAGAATCTACAGATTTCTGTCAATAAAACAATATCTTTGTGCCATACATGGGTACCACCACTCATATACCAGTGACAGTACGACATGCTCTAAATCCACTCCACCAAGTTATGAGTGCATTGTTCATATTCCGCATCTATCGTATGTTAAATCATGAGTTTGATCGTTTGGGTTTTGTGGCCTTATATTTAGTAGTGAATTCAAGTTAATTTCTTCTCAGCTGGTTTCTTTCTAATTTTAAGTCACATATATTTATCTATAGAGAATGACTTGCAGATTTTATTTCTCTATGCCCTCAAAAGGCAGGTTTTGCACCACAGTTCAGGATGATTAGGCAAAGGTTTTGTCCTTTTGTTTTGCCAGTATACTTGATTCATATTCGGTGGTAGATTTCTTTGGTTTTCTTTGGGGTGTAAAGAAACTTTGATGTAGACTGTGTCTGTGAAACAATGATAATCCGTGCAAAAAATGAAAAAAAAAGAAAAAAGAGATAATAAAAATACTTCTGATGATTCATTCTGTACCGTTATAGTTACACAAGTAGATTTAAAAGGGTTGAAGATCGTGTTTAAATGCTGAATGAAGGCGACATCTGTATGTGATGTAAGACAAACAAAATCCTGCTGTATTACAAATAAATCCATTTTCTGTATGACCTGTCTCATCAACAGTGAGTGAGTGTCACTGGTGGGCTTCATATTTACATATTAATGCTTCATACATACGTTCATATTTTTTCAAGTGGCTGGTAAAAGCTCTTACTATGACAGGCTTCTACCAGAAGAGGGCAGTCTCTAGCAACAGTACCTGTGCTTTGAAGCATAATGGTGTGTCTATTTTATCATTCAAAGGTAGATGTTGTGGCTTTTTAATCATAATTTTACAGTTTGGAATCCTGGAGACCCTGAACCTTCTCCAACATCTCGAAAACATGTTTAACTCTGTTTTATAATCTTTAGGATGTTTGTGATTTATTTTAACATTGCTGCATCTGAACATGATTTTGAACTGTTAATGTGGTCCTGAAGTCTGCTACAGAAAATAGCACATTTTGATGTATCAGGGTCTCGGAAAAAGATGCATCAATACAATGGATATTCATCTGCTGTATTAATATTGACAGTAGCCTACTTTTATTTCATAATATCACCTCTCACATTTGCATTTACATGCGTGCTTTGGGACCCCAACCACTTAAAATTAAAGCCTATGTCTATGAAATTCAAGAGTTAAAAGGTTGCATACTTCAGACACTGTATGTCTGTAAATTTTGCATTTTTTAATCCAAGAAGGAAAAAAACCCTCTAATGTACAAAAATAAATTTACCTGTGGCAGACAAAGATTGGTTTTAGACCAACACGAAAAGAAACAATACCACAAAAAACTATCCTCACTTTTTGAGAGCCTCACACAAATTCACATAAATCAACAGATTCCTGACAAATGCGGATATGAGAGAGGGAACCTGTCACTGTGTGTGTGTGTGTGTGTGTGAGTGAATGTTTGTGCATAATGTTACAATCTCTTTTTACGTTTCTTTGAACTTCTTCTCCCCCTCTGTCTTCCCTGAAAGTAACAGAAAAGAAAGTCACAGTTTTTTTAGAATCACTTCCTGGTAGCGGTGAAATATTAACCATTTGCTTTGACACCCATCCTACATTTCAAAATGTCTTTGAGTGACAGATAGGAGGATAACTTTCTGATGAACTGGAGACTATTTCATGTCATATGTGTTATTCTGTGTAATTAAACCTGTCCAGATAGAAAAACAACAAGGCTGTTTGTTAGTGTGTGTTTGTGTGAGTGTAACAGACAGACTGGAGCTGCAGGCAGAGCCAGTTTCTACAGAGCAGTTCAGCCGGCTCACCCACTCTTACAGGCAAACAATGTTTGCATGGAGCTTTAGTGACAAACTAAGAAGATGGCAAGAGATAAGATTTTCTCAGCAAATCAAATCTTGATCTAAGTTAGAGGAAAAATACTTCCTGCAGTGCAGTTTGACTTAAACACTATAAGAAATGTTTAATATCCTTTATGTGTCAAACATTTAGCTGTTGGTGTTATGCTCAAGACATGCACAAGATGGTCCTAAGTATGGCAGTAAAAATCATGCGGCAACAGAATGATGCAACAATAAAATCTCACATTTCCAGGCCACTGGTTTAAAGGAGTGGAGGGGTCAAAGCCCGACTGTTAAGAAGACAGAAAGGTTATTGGGCATCACGTGTGACAGTAAGGAAGAAGGAAGAAAGCAGATAACTATCAGGGTCATTTATTGTTGTTGTTGCTTATAGAGAACACTTTTAGAGGATATGTGATTTTTCATATCAGTAAAAATAGTTGATTCTTTGTTTAAAAGACACATTTTCAGGTTATGAGGGGGGTGGAGGAAGTGACTCACCTAGTCTGACTGTGAGCTACTTAAACATCAAGGAACAATGGGGAGAGAAAGAGTTTCATTATGACCAGTTCAGTAAAGTTCGTACTGATAACTATCAATTTAAGGTCCCTTCAGGCAAAATACTCAAAGGCACCAAACAAAACGTGACAAAAACAAGGCCTGAGGTGTATCAGGCTGCAGAAATGAACTTAAGTTATCAAAGAACACAGCACATCCACTCCTTATTTGCATTTTTACAGTGAATGAGTGCAAAAATTAGAGTGGTATGTGCTCTAATATTCATTAAATGATTGACAAATGTCAAATAAGGTGGAAAATTCCATGTCTGAGCAGCTTTGCCAACATTACTGTTCAGGACAATGTGGACTTAAAGTCTGACGCTCCAAGCAGTTTTTGAGAACAATGGCTGACATGTCATTCCTATGTGTCAGCATATCATAGATAATCTCAACCAGTTCATTTTTTAATGTTGTCACAAAAAATGTCAGGTATACCTGATAAGGCCAATGTACCATGGACTCACATTGGCCTATGTGGTGTGTTACGCACACTTTCAAACTCTCCCCATGCTACCCATCTGTCTCAATTGTCAAGCCTTTAATTAAGGTAAAACTGCTGCATCTCTGTGGTTAAAAGTTTTTGGACTTGTTGACAACAATGTTATGAAACCTCTGTTGTGTGACTGGACACTGACTGGTGGCTGTTTATTGAATTGCTGCCTCAATCAGCAGGACTTCGTGCATGCAAGCTGTGCACACAGCAATTTTCAGTTTTTCTTATCAATTTACTTTGTTTGATGAGGTGATTTTTCCTCTTTTTTGAAAGTTTCAACCATTATTAAATGAAGTGACTTCCTCTTTTCCAGATCTAAGCGTTTGCTGTCTTTTCCCTTTAATCTTGCAAGAGTCAGATCACCCCATTCGGCTGAACTCATGTGTGTTATTTCACCTTACCTAGTATTATAGTGTTTTAAAGGCATTCCTGTATTTTTTTTTTTTTTTTTTTTTTTGCTAATTCTGTCACTCTTGTGCCTTGTCCTGTCTGCCCAATACTTAATGCTTTTATTGTGGAAAGCTTTCTAAGCTCGCTTTGTCTTGAAAAGAGAAGAATTCACTTAACCACAAATTTTACACACTTGCAAAACCTCTCCCATTCAAAATATTTGGTCATTTTTTGATTGATTTTTATATTTCACACAAAGGTGTGCTCTAATAGAATTATTGATCAAGTAACCCAACTAAACATTTGTGCAGAGGCCAGGACACTGCTGTAACTCCTCCCCTAACTAATCTATCCATCTTTGTCTTGGTAAAAAAACAAACAAACATCTTTTTGTGTAAGTGCATCTTGCAAGGTGTTTTTTTCAGGTTTTGTGAGTAACTACGTGCTCCGTGTAGTCGTATGGCCGCAGGCTGGGCCCTCCCAGATAAATCAGTGCCAATGAAACAGGCGCTCCTGACATGGATTGGCTAGTCGCTGCGCTCCAATCACTGAGCTGCAGTGATTCACACAAACCGGAGCGGGCGGCTTGTAAAGTTGCGGCTCAGTTAAATGCCAAACGGGGGGGAAAAAAACTCTAACAGGTTTTCACTAAACGGTGGATTGAGTTCTTTATTCGACTACAAGAAGAAGACGAAGGAGGGAAAAAAGGAGGGCGCAGGACAATCTGGAATAACTCAACTACTGCTTCTAAATGGACTCTTTTGGATTAAAACGACCGAGGACGATTTGTGACGAGAGAAGGACACATTGTTATTTATTGGTATGATTATGGTATTTTCTTAAAACATCACCAGCTTGGGAATTTGAGCGAGGATGGCCGCCCTCATGAGGAAGGTGCAGCAGGTGCTGTGCGTCCTGCTGCTGTGTGCTCTCCAAATCTGCAGCGCACAGACACAAGGAGGTGGGCTCAAATACACACACACACATATACGAAAACACACACACGATTAACCTTTCTCGTTCATCACTTTTTTTTTCAAGTAAACCAAGATCTGTCTGCGACATTTGCGGTGGAGCTATGACAAATCCCCTCTAACACCTGGATTAGAGAGCTGTGTTCACAGATGTAAGAAAACACCTGTCTTACCTCACAGACCTCAGACACCAGAACCTGTTCCGCACACGTAAAACTCGTTTGCAGTGAGTCACCTGCACCTCTCCCACGACTCTGTGTGTGCTTTATCATGTTTGTCTCAATTGTTTCAAGGTTTTGCCACAGAGGAGCCCAACCTTTTACCGCCTGTTGACTGACAACCACAGACAGCCAAGAGACATTCACAATACAAAGGACAACTTTACCTCTGATGTGTTTCACTCTTTATTCTCCCGGTGTAGTCAGATCAGGGAGAAATACTCACATTTATTAGTTATTTAAAAGTAGGCCTCTTGATGATAAGATGAAAAATGACTCTAGTGCAATAAAACTTTTGCAACAGCAACAAAATGCAAATAATTGAGAGGCAGAGTGACCCCAATAAGGGTAACTATAGATTATATGGGATTAAATGAGTGTTTTAACAAGTGAGCAGTATTTTAATTTTATGGCTAATTAAAGGGCAAAAATTCGAACAGCTTTTTATGTTAAATTTTAGAATCTTATCACATATTTTCTGTGAAAAATCATAAACTTTAAATTGACAAGAGTTGGAACTATTTATTATTTTATTAATCAGTAATCCAGTTAGCAGGATTAAAGTGTACTAGAGCAACAAAACATCACAATAGTTTGGAGCTGGAACTTGCTACTGTTTTGTGTTTGAACTTGTAAAATGATAAACAGGTTATCAAAGCAGATTAATGATAAACTGATCGATAAGGCCTAATCAACTGATTGGTGTCAGCTGTAGTAACCAACTGTGACCCAAAACTAATGTAGGGAAGCCACAAAAAAGTGCATGCAACGCTTCCCTCTGAAATAAAGTACAGCAGGGGTGGAAGTAGCATAAGATGGAAATCCTCAAGTACAGTTTGTCATTGTACTTGAATACAGTACTGGAATAAATGTACTTAGTTACTTTCCACAGCATTGGGCGGTGATGTTTTTGAGGTAGAGAGGTGTTGTGATTTGAATCTCAGCGTGAACTTCGACCTTGTGCTCTTGTCATTGTCACCTGGTGGCAGGTGAATAAAAAGCCGCTCTGAGCTGGAAAAAAAAAACACTGTGAACAATGAGCTCATCGATCTTTTGGGGGCTGATTCAGCCAACAAAGCCTCTCTGACAGAGTACAAAACAATGTTGACTTGGTGTGTCTTTACTGTTTCATCAGTGATCAATCCCTGTTTTTGAAATGAGAAGCACTGATACAAATTTGGTGATCAAAACATATATTTAGCCAGAGTAACTTTTTTTCTGGTCAAGACCTTAATAAGATTTAAACTATGACACCTTCATGAATTATATTAGGAACTTATATTATTATCATAGCAGCTGAACTCATTAGTCCTGGTCTTTAAGCCAGCGGTTGAACAGGATTTTGTTGTTCAGTAACCAGGCAGTTATAAAAGAGGTGATGTTGTTATGTTGATGCAGAAAGGTGGACGTGTGCACCAACCTTTGTATCAACATATCAGTTTATGAGGTCAGGCCACAATAAGATAACTACAGGTAATGTAGTTTTGTTTGTTATCATTTTAGAACCTTAACCTTTGTGCACTTTTTGGACAGGAGCTCTGACTTGATTATGAGGAGAAAAACCGTCTTTGCATATTTATATGTGAATAAACATGTTACACAAGCATGTTTACACTTTAAAAAACACCACAGGAATTTTTCCACCTGTAGCACTTTCATTTTCAAATACTCTTGTTGTGCGAACAGGAAGGTAGCTATTTTAATGATGCAAACATCATCATCTAAACAAATAATGCTTATTTATGTCATTACAGTGTCTCAGATGTTAAATATGTAATGTATCTGTGGAGGCTCAACTTGTAAGTTATAAACTTGATATCACGTCCTTGAATAAAACAACAGGTGGAGTCTCTTTTAATTGCCTATGTGCTTTTTATAAGTTACTGAAAATGCAGTCACCCCTGTTCACCAAAGCATAATATTTGTCTCTCTCTGCACCGGCCTCAATTCACCAAAGTTTGACAGGGCAGTTTTGCACAGTGGCAGCAGAAAATCTTCTATGTCATTTGTACATACATTCTCCGGCTTTGAACGCACCATGAAGTGAAGTAGTTCATGCTCAGGTGTCTATCATTGTATTTGCAAGTGAGCAAGAGTGTGTCTGTGTGTGTGTGTGTGTGTGTGTGTGTGTGCGCGCGCACTCACTTCCCAGGTATGCAGTAATCTCTGGCCATCCTGTGCCAAGTTTCTGTTTACTTCAGTCATCGTCTCAACCGCTTTACTAAGCTTGTTTATCTCCTCCTCCCTCTTTTCTTTTCTTTTCTTTTCTAGTATTGAAACCCTGCTAACAGACGAATGAAAATAACAGCTGAACCTGATCCGTGTTATGTTTTCATCATGTGTTGGGTTACACTTTTCGTGCTGAAGACAATGACACCATTTTGCTTTAAGTTTATGTGCAGTATATGATAGTTATAGATTAAATAGACATGTTGCAGTGTTTGCAAAACCTGAGAGTAAAATGTCAGTGCAGACACGGTTTAATACACTACAACATTTGTTTTGCCCTCTTTTAAAATCAGTCCATTGTGTGCATGCATGCGTGTGTGTGTGTGTGTGTGTTGACTCTAAACCCTCCACCCCATTCCTTATTTCTCCATCATCCATCTGCCAATGCTGAAAGTCCTCCTTTGACAGAGAAAACCCACTCAGCCTGTTGAGATTTTCAGCTTCCACAGCTGCAGCCTGTGCATTGTCTGTGGCTCATGCACCAGTTTGTCACATACTGTGCTGTGTGTTCACACACCGGTTTCTCCCCTCTGAGTGGGCTGTGCCTATACCATGCATACTGTACATACTATAGCGTGTGGAAGCTTCTTGAAAGTATTTGCTAAAGAGTATTTCCCAATAGGCAATTCAAACTGTAGAGTCAACAGCTCAAGTCATCCACTGATAGCAGCGAGCTGCTCTAAGGGCTTAACTAAGGTGGGGTAGATAAAGAGCTTCACTCCTGAGCAGCTTGTAAACTGACATCACTTCAACTGAAAGGCTTTTAATGAGCAAAAGTTTCTGCACACAAATTAATTGAGACTTAGTCATCGCAGCTTAATGTGAAATCGCTGACATGGTGCAATAGACACGGCCCGTGCTAGAGCAGGCGTAGGTGTGAATGATAAAGAGAGTGTGTCCTGTGCAATAAAAAGAGCGCTCCAGTCACTGAAATGGTTGCACAAGGTTGAGAGACTTGCAAGAAACTGATTGAACAAAGCTTTGATCTGCACTTATACAACAGTGGCTGAAATATTCCAACTTTCAGTCTCTGTATATGGAGACTTCCAAAAACACACTGGATCATATAATTCTCTAAATGCAATTCAGTCTTTGCTGTAATTACGTTATATTAGAAAGACCGTAATTATGAGGAGTCAAGAGAGAAAAACTGTAATTTTTGACAGCTATGCTGCCTCTGATTGGTGAAAAGAGCAGAGTTGGACATTTTGACCAGGAGCACTCATTTCCTGGAGTCTCTGCTGGTTGCCTGGCAACTGCTCACTTCCAAGAAAAAATGTGACACATAACCCACCATAAAACGGTAAATTGTCGTTTTTACACTTTGGCTTTTGTACTGATTAAACAAAGGACATATAAAACATTAATTATTGAGCTTTAGTGCAGGAAGGCAGATTTTGTTTTGCTTCAGTTGATGCAGACAAACTGTTTCTCCACATTTCAGGTCTTTGTTCCAAGCTAAACTTAAATTCTTTTAATGTAGCTTTATATGTAACATACTGATATGAGAAGAGCATGAATCAAGAGCTAATTCAGTCACTACTCAAAATGTTGAACTATTCCTTTAACTATTTAGAAACTCTGTAAAATGGAGCTATTGACTGTTTTTTGTATCTGGCTCACTTTTTAGCAAACCGCTGTAGGTATGTGATATCTAATAGCCAAACCAGCATTCTGATTTGGTGGGGTTACAAATTGGCAGCCATCTTGGAACAATGCATAAGAGCTCCTAAACTGGAAAAACGGTTTGAAACACTGTGTTTATAAAATAAACTTTTTAATCTGCCTAAGCGAAGAAAGCCCTGATGAAATGATCATGTGTCCAGGTTTTGAGATATTAAATCATTTGCGCCTCCTGCCTTCACTGCTGGAACATTTAAACCTGAATCATGTTTATGTTACTCGAGGAATTGAAAAATTACATTTAAGGAAATCAAAAGCACTGTGT
The DNA here is from genome assembly GCA_029814665.1 of Acanthurus lineatus. Classification (NCBI taxonomy): domain Eukaryota; kingdom Metazoa; phylum Chordata; class Actinopteri; order Acanthuriformes; family Acanthuridae; genus Acanthurus; species Acanthurus lineatus. The sequence goes on along the minus strand of JAPZDV010000012.1, from coordinate 15,628,166 downwards.
CTTCCCAGAAACGACGTCCTGGTTGTTCTTGATAATCCACAGACGTGGCTGCTATGGGTGAGACATTATTTCTGGAAAGAAAGCCTTAAGAAGCATAAACAAAATTCCATTACATTCACTTCTGTTGTAATGTGGTGGCAACAGGACTTTCCAAAATAGATATTTAAAAATATCCTCAGATTAAAACCAAAAGTACACACACACACACACACACACACACACACACCTCATGTGTTTCTGTGACTTGAGTCAACTGACGCTTTCATGTTGTTTGCTAGAGCCAGTTCTTGTGAACCCAGTACCCCTAGACACACACAGGGACTCTTATCTAGACTTTATGGGTGGAGGACATTGTCTCCCTCTCCCTCTCTCTCTCTTGCTCTCTCTCTCTCTCACACACACACAAACACACACACACACTGTGCATTAACCCCTCTGCTGTGCGTGTGAGGTTAATAATCATTAGCCTTTTTATGCCCTTGTTGATCCTGTTGTTCTGCTGTTGTTCCACTGTTCTGACTCTGATGTCAGCAGAAGGAATGTGTTTGTGTGTCGAGCATACTTCATGTGTGTGACCTGCTTTGTGTATGTGGTTAAATACACACTGCTCAGATCCAAGTACAGCGAAATCAAAAACAACAACAATACTTCTTTAGAGATTCTTTTCATACGATAATAAACAAACATTCAGGTGACTGGTTCGTGATTATGCTTCCCAAACTGGGAAACAATTCCTTTATCAATCTTGTTTGATGTTTTTTGTGTCATGTTTAAAAAAATTGCTGCCTCACACATGAGAGCTCATTTCAGGGTAAAATACCATGAACTATCTATTAGTTATATAAGTGTGTTCATATAATTGTTTTAAGTATATCAAAAAATCCAGATGACAATAGAATCAAAGTTGATTGTTATGTTTTCTGTCCTCTCTGATGATCCTCTCCTTCAGTTTTCTCTCTGCTGTTTCTCGTCTGTCTGTAATTTGAATAGCAAAGCAGCCTTCGAGTGACGCTGAATGGTCAAACTCCCACAGACCATAAACAAGGCCTCGTATGTTTGTTGCGGAGGACATGGCCTGTACACAATCCTCAGATTGTGTACACTTTTACAGTACATTCATTGATATTGTGCAAGCAAATGACATTGGCCTGCTACCAGTAGCATAAAACACTCTTTTTAAGGGTTGTTCCTCATAAATAATTTATTAGAATGTTCATAGTTTTATTTGTATTGTAACTTACTCATGACGCATAAAACTTTAGGACTGTCAGTAAAATGAAGCAAAAGAAAGATGGTTTGTTAAAGGATAAAACTTGTGTCATTCTTTACTTTTCTTTCTGATACCTTACTTTTCTTCTATGATGCAACTGTCTGTCGCTTAAAAACTGTCTCACTTCCATAACTGACCTCATTAGTCAGCCCCAAGGCCATTGGTTTGCACTGAGGAAGTCAATCTTTAAAAATGGGTCAAAAAGAAGCCAAATCCTGATGTCACGTCCAGGCTAGCCTCATTTCAACAAGCTTTTGTAACTAAATGTCAACCTCTCGTTCAGTGATTCTCTTACTAATTTTCTGAAAAATTCAAGCATGTCCCTGAAGTTTCTTGTCCATACTGTCAAGTAATTTACCAACTACTACAACAATTACTGTAATAGATTAAAACTAAACAGTTACTTTGTAATAATTACAATTACTTTACCCTTAAATTGCTCGTGAATGTTTACAGCTGCAGTGCTTGTGGGATGCAATGAGAAAACTTGAGTGTCTATGTTCATGATAATGAAGGAATGTGTCACACAGAGAAACTGTGTGAATTACAGGTGTGTTTTTTGACTGGTTTTGACGTTTACAACACACTAACAAGAGTTCATTCTACACTTTTCCAGTGGTCGTTTGCACCGGCACAAAGAACGCTCTGAGCACGACGGGAAATGCAGAGATCCAGTACAATCTGATGAAGGAGATATACACCAACTGCGAGATTGTGATGGGCAATCTGGAGATTACCATGATGGATTATACCAGAGACTTCTCCTTCCTGCAGGTGAGGGTTCGGACACATGAAGGAATCACAATAACAAGTCTGCAGGGAGCAGATTACCAGAAGTCCTTCCACAGAATAACAATATGTGTCACTGAGAAGAACTACATGATAACCAGTCAGTACAAGGACATGAGTCAACCTGATGCCAGAGACACAAATCTAGCTGTTTGTTACTGTCTGCAGTGGAAGGTGTCTTTATCCGTCTCAAATGCACTTTGGCTCATTTTGTCCCCCTCCAGTTCGTTCCAAGTCATTTGCTTTGCGCTACACTCATCATGACTAACAAAGACAAATAAAACACACCTGTGCTTCCAGGTTGTGACTCTGATGTCACAATGAGTAATAAAAGCAGAGGGTGCTTGTATCCTGGAATTCTTCTTTTCTCACAATTTTTTTCCCTACAGTCTATCAGGGAGGTGACAGGCTACATCCTGATGGCCGTCAACGAGTTCAGCCGCGTGCCTTTGGATCATCTGCGCGTCATCAGAGGCACCACACTGTACGAGGACAAGTACGCCTTGGCTGTGATGGTCAACTACCAGAAAGAGGGGCAGCATGGCCTTCAAGAACTGGGCCTGACTCACCTCACAGGTACACAGGAAGTCATTCAGTTAGTGTGTTTTAAGTGTGGGAGGATGGCATGAAGTAGATAAGAGCTTAGACTGGATGGGACACTTGGTTAGCTACTGTTGGTGCTCCCACGCTCACACAGTGAAGCCACACCTTCGGAGTACCGGACGTAGGAGGACAGCGATGTAACTCGCTGTGATGTGAAGTCCCTGGAATGTCTCATGAACTCAACCGCTCAACTGCCAGTGTAACATGAGCTGCAGCACATTAGCCTGAGTTTGTATGTGCTGTAGTAAACAGTGAATGGGAGCTTGATAGGATGAGTCATGGGCCTGCCGGGGCTTGCTTTACTAATTGTCTGCCCCCATTTAAATGTGTTTGTGCCGCCCACAGAGATACTGGAGGGAGGAGTCAAGATCATCCAGAATAAGTACCTGAGTTACGCCCCGCGGGTGAACTGGCTGGACATAGTGAAAGATGGAACCGCTGATATTATGATCGAGGCCAATGGGCCTGAAAGTGAGTGGGAGGGATGATAAACATACATTTGAGCATCAGTTCCCTTCTATATTAATGATATTAATGTTGGGCTTTTAAATCTACTTTTATGGTGTAAAAATGCATCTACTGATATTAAAAATAACCTCTTATCTTAGAGCCTTGTAATGACGCATGTGGAGACGTTCCATGCTGGGGTCCAGGAAATGACACGTGCCAGATCTGTGAGTGACATCAGCTTCCCTTTATTTCCCTATGCATCACCTCAGTTCTGTAATATAGGGGTTGCAAAAATGGTGCTGTGGCCCTGGGGTGCCTTAAAGATGAATCAATGGTACAGCAAAGCTGGTTGATTCCATTTTTTACTGTACATTTTCAAAAAATGTCACACCACATTAAAAAAAATGAGGCATTTTTGAAAATAACTACAATTGAAGGTAAAGCAGCATCATGTAAAAATTTGTATTTCATGTGATTTGGTGTCTCTTAGTGTAAGATGTCTGTCATAAATACATCTCCCAGGTTTCTGTAACAATAGTCTCAGTTGTAATGTACTTGCAGTGGCCTCATAAAAATTGTCTCTTATGTCATGAAAACCTCTGTCTTGAAGTGGCGGTCAAAGTTTTCAGAAGAGTTGCTCACAACTCAGAACAGCAGCATGCCAAGCTTACATCACTTGAACCAGAGTGAAAATGCTTACACCTGACTGTAACTTTCACTGGTTAAAAGTCTCTGGAGTTGGCTTATTACCACAAACAAGCAATTCAACAACTTTTATCTAGTAAGTGCAAAAAACAAAAGACACAATACTTGGCATATGAGCCAATATTACTTACTAGTGCAACAGCAAGAAATCTACCTCATCTCTTGCCAACGACTAAAGGCATTGTATGTGGATGATGTATCAGTGAGCATGGAGGGTCCAACGAAAAAAACACTATGAAAGGATATTTTGGCATAAAAAAAGGTTTTAAACTGCAGCATATTAACAAATTACAACACTCTCACCTTTCCTTTAGTGACAAAGACCGTGTGCGCCCCTCAGTGTAACGGTCGGTGCTTCGGTCGAAACCCGAGCGAGTGTTGCCACAATGAGTGTGCTGGAGGCTGCACGGGACCCTTGGACACAGACTGTTTTGTAAGTCTGCAGCCTCAATACGCCCTTTTTCAAAGGACACGTGTTGATATGTCACAATTGCAAAAGCTCAGGTGTGAATCTACCAGCTGTGTGATCTATCAGCTGTGTTGCTAACTGTGCTTCACTGGACAATTTACAGGCATGCAGGAACTTCAACAACTCGGGCTCCTGTGTGCCTCAGTGTCCCCAGACCCTCATCTACAACAAGAAGTTGTTCAAAGTGGAGCCCAATCCCAACGCCAAGTACCAGTATGGCTCAATCTGTGTGGCCCAGTGTCCCAGTGAGTCCCCACAGTGGCTGTTTTATACCCACATGTTCACACAGACCTACAGTGTACAACAGTCTGTTCATCACTCAGCCTTTTTCCTTCAGCTGCTGCTACTCAGTCGCCCAATGACCATAGTGTGTTAACTGCTCATGTTTTGGTCAAGTGTTGTTGGTTCAGTTGCTTATTTCCTTTTTCATATTTTTTTCCCAGCAAACTTTGTGGTGGACGGCAGCTCTTGTGTGAGCAGCTGCCCCTCTGATAAAATGGAGGTTGAGAAAAATGGGGTGAAAAGGTGTGAACCCTGTGGAGGCCTCTGTCCAAAAGGTATTACGGATGGAACTGGTGTTCAGCAGTTCACTGAACAGTTTGTTTTTTGCAGCTGAGAAACAAGCTTAACTAACTACTAAGTGCTGTAGCAGTACGAGTAAAAGTCTGGATTTAAAATAGTAAATTAAAGCACAAAGACACTATTAAATAAGTATCTGTCACGCATATTATTTATTTTTCTTAATCTTTAATGTATAGCTGTAAAAGAGGGAGCCAATTAGCTTTATACCTTGTTGTTATGTAGTTTTTCTCTACAAAAATTATTTGATTTACAGAGTGATAATATGTTTTGTATGAAAAATCTTAATCTTCAAAGTCTGTGAGTTGGTTGAAGAACGTAAAATTTCCCCTTAAAATGTAGCCTATTCAGGTACTCTCCTCCTCTGGTTGGTTTTAGCTGCCTTTATACGTCCTTATCCTTTTCTTCCTCCTCTTCTTCATCTGCCTCCCAGCTTGCCACGGCACAGGAAGCCCAACCAGACAGACTGTGGACGCTCGCAACATCGACAGTTTCATAAACTGCACTAAGATCCAGGGCAGTCTGCACTTCCTGGTGACGGGGATCAAAGGGTAAACAAGACTCTCTCCTATGATTATGACAATTATTTTTATGAGTTTTGCATTTAGTGGTCAATAACTGTTTTTATCCTTTTAGCAATGGGCCCTTATTGTTTCCTTTTTTCCTTCTGTTTAAAGTGATGATTACAACGGTGTGCCACCCCTCGATCCAGAAAAACTAAAAATCTTCAACACTGTGAGAGAGATTACAGGTGTGTGTGTGTGTGTGTGTGTGTGTGTGTGTGTGTGTGTGTGTGTGTGTGTGTGTGTGCGTTTATATGTGTGTCTATGAGTGTGTTGTTTTGATGTCACGCAGCAATGTCTGCTTTAAAACACAATGTCTTTTATTTCAGACATCCTCAGTATCCAGTCGTGGCCTAAAAACATGTCTGACCTGTCAGTCTTCTCCAACCTCCAAACAATTCAGGGCAGAACTCTTTACAAGTGAGCTGTTGTTTTTTCTCATTCACGTGTTCAAACAATGTTGTTGTTGTTTCTCTTGTTCACCAAAGTTATGTCACTATCATGTTGTCGTATCCATCGCTACACTGACGACTTAAACTTTACTGATGTGAATCTCACTGTCTTTTTGTATCTTGTATCTCTTTCTGCCCCTGTTTTACTTCATATTTACCTCATATAGAGGAGTGAGCTCTAGAAGGTACAGTAAATATTTCACATGCCCGCCTATATCTGCCTTTTCACATATGACATCTCAGTTTAAAATCATTTTTCTTAGCTGAGATATTTTTCAGTCTGCAAAGCCTTTCAGTAATTTTCAGTATACTGCTGAAATTGTGTGATGAGCTGGTGGTGGGCGCAACTCCTATAATGAGTTCACATGGTTTACTTGCATGCTCTTTTTGATGGTGAGGTGACCAGTATGGGACTCTGGGTGTCTGGTTGTGTTTTACAGAGGCTAGAAAAGGCCGTGAAGATAAAAGCATTGAAATTGTGCATGAAAAATATTTTACGTTGATTTATCAACTTTATTCCTCTTTGAAATTCCCAGTAGATGATTACAATTGTACAGCATCAAACAGTTGAAATCAGAGATTTTACTGTTTTTTAAAGATTTGCACATTCAGCTAAAAAATAAAATAAAATAAAAAAACCAACAACAATTGTCTCACATTGAAAGAAAGCCTTAAACACTTATCAATAACAATCAAGCCTGAATAACATTTTGATCAACCAGTTTAAGTGCTAAGTTTGCAAAATTGGAAACTTGGCACTTGAATTTATAGACTTGAAAAATAATATTTTAAATTTGGAATTTCTGTATGAACTTGATAACCTGAAAAATAAAAAGTAGGTTTGTGTATGAAATTATGAAACTTAAAAATTCTAAGAAAATTCTGAGAAAGACTATTTTAAGTAATACATTGAAAGCAAAAATAAATTATCAAGCTGTTCTTTGCTACCATAGTAATTTAAACACAATCACAATATTTGAAAGTATAAATTTCTCACAGAACATTTATTTACTACCTGTTATTTCAGGGGTTACTCTCTTCTGGTGATGAGGATACCCTCTCTGACCTCCCTGGGGCTTCGGTCACTTCGCAAAATAAATGACGGCAGCGTTTACATCACAGGAAACAAGAAGCTCTGCTACCATGACACTGTCAACTGGACGCGTATCCTGAGCAGCAGCTCCCGCCCGCAGCGACGCCAGAAACACATCGACGTCAAGGATAACAGACCAAGAAAAGAGTGTGGTGAGTGAGAGGGGACAGTTTGTGACCAGCTACCTTGTCAATGTTGATGTTGAGGTCTATGGAGTTATTTTTTTTATCTGTTTATGTCTGTAGTTAACGAGGGCCGTGTGTGCGACCCCCTATGTTCCTCTGATGGCTGCTGGGGTCCGGGGCCAAACCAGTGTGTGTCCTGTATGAAATACAGCAGGGGAGGAACGTGCGTGCCAGACTGCATGTTCTTAACTGGGTTAGTCTTCACAAAAAAAAACAAAAAAATAATATGAATAAGAATAACCACAAAGTTTGTCTTAATGTGAGTAATGTTTGCTATGGTGTAGCTGCCCCAACTGTTTCAATCTTATCTACAGTCTTTTCAAAGGTTCAAAAAGTGAATAACTTTTCTTGAATGCAGGGAGAGGCGGGAGTTTGCCACTCGATCAGGGGAGTGTAAGCCGTGCCACCCTGAGTGTAAGGTCCAGGAGGGGAAGCAGACCTGCACAGGCCCAGTATGATTTTCTTTATTCTCTATAATCTCCGTGGGTGTGTTGCTGCCACCTAATGGCATCATGAGAGACATAATTACACTCCATGATGCCACTGGCTTTGAATCCTTTCTATCTCTTTGTAAATTTTGCAAAATTTGCCTTTTTTTATTCCAATTACATTGCTTCTCCCTCCTTTAAGGGAGCAGATCAGTGTGTAGCATGTGCCAGCCTGCAGGACGGCCCACACTGCGTCTCCTCATGTCCTGAGGGTCTGATGGGAGGGGAGGAAGTCATCTTTAAATACCCCAACAAGCAAGGCCACTGTGAACCATGCCACACCAACTGCACCCAAGGGTAAGGCATGAGTGAAGCTCATTCTAAGTATATCCAAATGTATGTTTGTGTTTGCGTTTATATCAAATTTACCTTGTGTCTTGGTTTTGTGTTTAGTTGCTACGGTCCAGGAATCAGGGACTGTGTCGGGGCTCCTCCACTTGGGTAAGTTGCTCCTCTCAACCTCCCATGTTTTGGTAGTACATTTGGATTTAGTATCATGTGCTGACGATGTGGCATCTCTTTTTCCTTTCCATCTGTCTTCAGACAAGCAACCACAGCCATCGTGCTGGGAGTGATTGCACTTCTCTTCGTTTCTTTCTCTATCTTCGTGTTGACTGTTCTGTACCGCCGAGGTCTCGCCATTCGTCGCAAGCGAGCTATGAGGAGATACATGGAGAGCGGAGAGGTCAGTCAGAGTCTGAAGTCTTCATGATGCTGTTTTTGCTTCAGTTTAATTTGTTTTGACAAGTGCTCTCTGTGCCTACAGAGCTTCGAGCCTCTGGATTCTGGAGAAAAAGGGGCTAAAGTCCTTGCTCGGGTCTTGAAGCCCACAGAGCTGCGGAAGATCAAGCTGCTGGGTAATGGAGTGTTTGGATCTGTCCATAAGGTAGGTGTGATTATTTATGCCATCCTCCTCTTTCACATTTAAAGCCATTCCACAACTTTTACATTCGTCTGTATTGCTCACTTCACAGGGTTTTTGGATTCCTGAGGGCGACACGGTGAAACTTCCTGTGGCCATAAAGGTGATTCAGGATCGCTCTGGGCGGCACAACTTCACAGAAATAACAGAAGTAAGAAAATGTGACTTTAAGGATTCTTTTTGTATCAAATACTCAACGAGAGTAGGTTTAAAGTACATCTTAAGTACTACATATTTTCTCCACAACATATTGTATTGCAAGGGCTTAGGAAGTTTAAAGGTGTATATAGACATTTTCCCATGTTTGATCTGTCGCTGCACCCTGTCATTTGATTTCATTCTGTATATTTAGCCTCAGAACAGCTGCACTTCTCCACGAAGGAGCAATCCTCAAATGTTTCATAACCAATTTTAAACATATGACACTCAAGCAATAGATTTTCGGTGGAATATTCCTTTAAAATCTGAGTAAAAGGTAGTCATTTCTTTTAAAATTCTTTAATTATTATTATTCAACCTATATGTTCACTGCAGCACATGTCGACAATTGGAAGTTTGGACCACATGCATGTTGTCAGGATCCTTGGAATCTGTCCTGGTGACAGTCTGCAGCTCGTCACCCAGCTCAGCAATCAGGGCTCCCTGCTGGAGCACGTCAGGAACCGCAAGAACGAACTCAGCCCACAGAGGCTGCTCAACTGGTGTGTTCAAATTGCAAAGGTAAAGGACGATTTGTTTTTGTGCTTGATTTTTGTGTAGGCTACTGTTTACACATTCACACAAGGTTTGGTCTGTTTCACTGATGGCACTTGAAAATATATTATTGTCCTTTCTCATCAGGGGATGTATTACCTAGAGGAGAACAGGGTGGTCCACAGGAACCTGGCTGCCAGAAATGTGCTCCTGAAGCACAACTACACAGCTCAGATCTCAGACTATGGCATTGCAGACCTGCTTTACCCTGATGACAAGAAGTACTTTTACAATGAGGCCAAGGTCCGTATTCTGGCAGAAAAGATATGATAGACAAAAGCACAAACAATAAAATGATCAAAGTTCAGTCTCTAACCTGAATTTGTTGTTCACACTTTGAGACATTTGCTCCTGTTTTCTCATATTCACTTACCGCTGAGGTAATCATTAAAGATATTTTCTGTTTTTGGCTTTAGGCACCAATCAAATGGATGGCCTTAGAGAGCATCTTGTTTCGCAGATACACACATCAGAGCGATGTCTGGAGTTATGGTGAGTTTTATGCCAAGTCCCAGTTCGGCTAATATCGGAGGTGTGGATAATTCAGTTGTACCAGATGTGCTGTTCCACACCACTCTTAATCTGTTGCCTTCATTTAGGTGTCACAATATGGGAGATGATGTCTTACGGGGCAGAGCCATACAATACAATGCGTCCAACGGAAGTTCCTGATCTGCTGGAAAAGGGCGAGCGTCTGTCCCAACCTCAAATTTGCACTATTGATGTTTACATGGTCATGGTCAAGTGTGAGTTCCTGTCTTCTATTCTTCTTTTGACATTATCTTCAGACTTAACCACTAGTACCACCATCAGATTAACATTTTTGACTCGGAAATGTCTGATGACTATTAGATGAATCGCCACAAAGACTGGAAGACATTGATGTTTTCTTTAGGTTGAAGTTTATTAAAATCCCCTTTGATGATCCCACGAAATCTCATTTAATGCCATTATTAGGTCAAATTGTATTAGCTACATACTTTGCAAGATACCTGCCAAACTAACCTACCCATCAACCCCAGCTGTCATTTTCTGTTGAGAGCTAATTAGCAAATTTTGGCATGATAACACCCAAAACTAAAATTGCGCACATGGTAAACATACCTACCTACCAGCGACTTAGCATCACTGATAGCATGTTAGCATGTTGATGTTAGCACTTAGTTCAGGGCATTGCTGCATTTAAGTACTGCCTCACAGAGCTGATAGTGACTGTAGACCCTTAGTTTTGTTCATATATAGCTTTTTGGTCTCAGAAGCCTTTTTTTATACATTAGCTTTAATGCACCGAGTGTCAAATCATGACTCTTGTTTTTGATTTCCAGGTTGGATGATTGATGAGAATGTCCGTCCAACATTCAAAGAGCTTGCAAATGAATTTACTCGAATGGCCAGAGACCCGCCTCGCTACCTGGTTATTAAAGTAAGAAAGGCTGTGTGTATATCAGTAACCCCTCATTTTATTTGTTCCTGTGGACAGAAAAGATGTGTTTGCTGTGGAGCCATAGTAAAAGTGTACTAAGCTAATCTGTGTGTCACTCTTGCCCACCAGGAGGACTGCAGGCAACAGGAAACAGCCCCTGATGAACTTGCCCAGCGGAGTGCAGACCTGGATGACCTGGATGATCTAGACATCGACTTGGTGAATCAGGAGGAGGAGGTGGTGGTAGATGGCATAACTCCGGCTCCCCACTACCAGTCTCAGTCCAGGAGCCTCAGTCGCCTCTCGAGGATGGACAATCATAGAGTAAGTAATATCACTTTCTGCCTATTTAATGCATTGAAAGGTTTTTTCTGTCATCTACTAGATCTGAATTTCACTTATGTCTTTTTCTCTAAAGGTGGTTCTACATCCATCAAATGTGGCTGGATACCTGCCAATGACTCCAGGTGTTGACATCCAACAGGTAGCAGAAACACCAGCAACATCCTGCTGCTCATTCCTACTTTTGTCATTTTACTTATACAGTTCTTTCTGTGTTGTCTTGAGCAGGCTTTGTGGCAGTCGCGCTCTCGACTAAACTCAGGCCGCACTGTGTCCGAGAGCTCAGAGGGCTGTGGCCCGACAGTGGAGCTGGAGATGAGCGAGGACTTTTCTCTGGCAGGGAGCCTGAAGAGACGACGTAATCGAGAGGACAGTGCTTACATGTCACAGAGGGACAGCATGTCCGGCGGGCCACCAGAGACTCCATCACCAGATGTGGAGGAAGAAGACCAAAATGGATATGTGCTTCCAGGAGAAAGCCCAGAAAGAGGTAATAGCATAATTTGTGTTAGTCATCAATTACAATGATATTGCAATTTTAAAGTGCCCCACAATCAAACAAACAGGTAACAACCTTAGATGCTTGTTTCAGTTCTGCTGTGTCACAGTCATCATTTTATGGAATGAATACAAACCTGCCAGTTTTATACATTTTCTTCGTTTCTTCATTGTTTCTACTTAATAAATTGTTTGAGATAAGGGCAGAAACTGAGTATGAGATCAGATAAAATCATTAAATTGTGTGCCATGTCACATTTATTTTTAAAGATTCATGATAAAAAGAAATAGCTTGACACCGGGGAGAAAAACACTTTTGTGCTCTCTTAACAAGAGTTAGATGACCTCGGGTCATGGCTTTACTAGGACGTTGTGCCAGACTGTTTCTTGGCCTTGCACACTGACTTCCTGTAGACTTTTCTTTGACTTGGGGTTGACAGGCCACCAGAGGAGACTCCAGTAAACATCCGTCCTGGCCGAGAAAAAGTGTGGCACATAACCCTTGTAAAATCGTAAAACTGTTTTGACATGTTTTTTTTTTCATCAGATGAAATAAATTAGATGTGAGATTTTAAGTAGTAAACTGTAGAGGTGCTTGTAGGTTGATGTTGTTACCTTTGCACCGAGCGTTGATAGCTGTTTTAACTACTGAATAGACATGAGAGTTGGAGAGCAAATAAAATTTTCCAATTTTTACATTATTATAAGTTTGAAGTAAAAGCAAAGAGCATAAACGGAAAAATAACATGCACATTTAAAAAAAAAAGCTGACTGACATTGAGAAAAAAGGTGCCTGCACACTGAAAATGCATATAATAATAAGCTCATAAGCTATAATGTTTTGAATTACATCTGCATCGAGTAATGCAAACTTCTCTTTATCCCTTCTTTTTCAGAAAACCTATTATCCACATCTCGAGTCACTTCTGGCAGGATTCGCAAGTCTCATTCGTCGAGCCTGCTGGATGACCCAGATGATGAAGAATATGAGTACATGAACAAGCAGACGTGTGTGACCCCGCTCTCACCCAGGCACAACAGTCACAGGCTGAGGCCGAACAATAAGCGTGCATCCTCTATATCATCACAAGTGACAGCATACTCAGGTGACACCATACCATCTATGGAGGCCAGAGGGAGTTACACAAAGAGCCGTCACAACTCAGATTCAGAGCAGCAGGGATTGAATGACGTTGAGTATGAATACATGGACATCAGAGGGAGTGAAAAAGATGACAGCCCACCAGCACATGACCCTCCCCCTCCTCCGACACCAGGAAGGATGGAGGATGAGGAAGAGGAGGAAGATGAGGATGAATATGTGGAGGACAGTAACTATCATTACACGAACAGACAGCCAAAGTTGCGACAAGCTCTTCAAGACAGGAAGGAGCTGAAGATAGAGGGAACTGATGAGGCAGAGGCGTATGAGTATGAGGACATGGACTGCTTTGCTACTATGCGTCCCGGCGGTGCAGTCGTGTACCAGAACCTGCAGAGAGAAGGAGAGGAAGCAGCAGGGGCAACAGAGGCACGTCGGTCTGGGTTTGAGCCCTACGTAAAAGTTCGAGCTGGAGTCGGCGTTGGTGAACCTGCAGCTGGCGACAGGTCTTTTGACAATCCAGACTATTGGCACAGCAGGATGTTTCTGAAGGCCAAAGCAGTGCCTACATGAAGAACACTTTTGAAAATATCAGGAACTTTGCTCTGAGACTTATTCATGAAGGACCTTTAACAGGAAATGCAATCAAAATCAAGTAAATGATGTAGCCTAAGACACAATTTCAAATAAACCCATATGTGTGACTTTTGTAGAGCTTCGTTGTCCGGTACAGGCTGATATTACATCTTATATTCAGGCCTGTGATGTGGGGCATTTCCAGAAATAATCGCACTGAATGTTGAAAACACTGACAGAATTGAACAGATTACAAGCTATGTATTTTTTTGTTTACATTTTTAAATGAACAAAGCTTGTTTTTTTTTAAACAAATGCATTTATTTGCCATTCTGACTTTCAAGACCTCTGGTAAGAATGAGTGAAATACATTTTCTACTCAATAAAAATATTTTGAATAGCCACAAGGAACCAACCAACTTTTCATTTTACATTAGTTTTACATGGTCATATGTGCAATGTGTGTAATATAAGCTATGTTTTTCAGTTAAAAATGAACATTAAAATTCACCCTGGAACCTTACAACAGTGTATAGTCAAATAATAGACACTTAGTAAACAGGGGTTCAATTCCTGTGTTGGTCATAATGAATTTTTTTATAAAAGTCCACTTATTGTATAAAAAAAAACTTTTTTTCAAGAGCTTTCAGTGATCGAATTTTTTTTTCTTTGTTACTTGAGTTGAGTTGTTGTCAGTTGTTGTTGTTCAGTTGTCAGTTGTTGTTGTTCAGTTGACTTCGGAAAATAAAATATGCGGTCTAATTTTAATCTTGTGTTGTCTTTGCCATTATAAAGGCTAAATAAGCCTTAATATATTCTACTAAACATATGTACATAAATACATATATAAAAATATAATTATACAGTAGGCTACCATTGGAAAATATTGAGCACAACGGGATCTGTTCAGAGCTCTCGTGGGCTTCTTCAGGCTGAGTTTTGGCGGGTTTAGGTCGCTGTGACGTTGTCAGCGTCACGGTGAAGTGGGAGGAGCTTGGAGGGCAGCAGGAGGCCGGTGTCGTAGCTAGCTACGGTTACAGGCGAACGGAGCTGCTGGGTCCTGTCGCTGTTCAGGGCCGACTTGTGACTGAAACTTCACTGCCAAGATGTCGGACGACGAGCAAGAGCAGACTATAGCCGAGGATCTGGTGGTCACCAAGTATAAGATGGGTGGTGATATCGCCAACCGTAAGTACATTTAAACGAAGAGCCGTTGGTGGCGGGATGAGATGACCTGCTCTTTTCGGCCTGTCGTGCAGCCAGCTAGCTAACGCCAGTTTCCCTGTATAGCAGCAGCGGCAGCAGCCATGTGGTTTACATGCGAGTCACACATATGCTATCCCAACGGGCTGGCTAGCTAGTTAGCAGGTGCATATTCAGTTTCAGCTATTGCTAGCTAGACTGTTGTTACCTGACGCTCGCATTAGGCTGTATTTTCGGGACCTGTCTGTCTGTTTAACAAAAGTGGGATGCTAACTAATTAGCTAACATGGCTTAGCTCATTGCCCAGTACAGTCAGCTAGCTAAACATGTTCATCAAACAGTTACAAGCTGACAGATAAGCAGCCAGCCACTGATATGAAGCCACTTCAGCGCGAGTAAACTTTACATGCTCACAGTTCTCTTTCTTTCATCACGAACCTTAGACTGAACTGTTTGTATTAGTTTTTCCTTTACTTTTCGATTATTAAGTTACCAATTTCAGTCGCTGCATGACATGCTGATACGTTTTCCATATGAATGATAATGAGATCTGGAGTCTGTTTGTCACTTTAATGCATTTCAGAGGACGTCATCGTTATCTTCTCTTTGCATTTGCACTCTTTTTACTTTTCGGGGTTATTTGTCACATAAAACAACTTCGTCATCGAAATGACAGCATATATAGGAAGACATTTTGAAAGAAAGAAAGGAATAAAATTCTCGTGTAAAATAAAGCACATGATTAGGGGCTTGAAGGTTAAAAAAAATTACAGAAATGTGACAATCCTTGCTTTCGGCAAATTATATATTTGATAAATGTCATTTGTTATGTCATCCTGTTGATGCTAAAATCATATAACCATCCAATTTTAAGTAACAGTTCTTGATTTGCAACATTGCCTTCTGACGGCATTACCACAGTATGAACTCAGTGGAGGTTTGCAAATCCATACTCTCCTATCACTGAACGTCACTTGAAGGTCCACTTTGTAAGATTTAGGGGATCTCTTGGCAGAATATTGTGGAAATGGAATATAATAATCATTACTATGTTGTCTTAGCCACTAAAAATAAGAACTGTTGAATTTCTATAGCCTTAAAATGAGCCTCATATCTATAGAGGGAGCCGGTTCTCCTTATGGAGTCCACCATGTTGCTTTGTCATGATTTGACAGTAGCCCAGAGAGGACAAGCCAAACACTTGCTCTAGCTCACGCCAGTTTTTGTCTGTAAGTTCGCCTACGTGCTTGTAGGGGACTGTGATTAGGGGATGTGCAATTGATTGCAATCTGCAGCCTTACCGCTAGACGTCACTAAATTCTTCACACTGGACCCTTAAAATCGCACTGCAGTCTGCATGCTATCACTTTTTGATCAGCTCCCTGACCACTGAGAGTGTTAAACCAGGGGTAGGTAGATGTGGTCTCTCTGAAAGAAATTACCAGTTATGTGTGGGCATTCAGTGTTTATTTACTCAGTTTTAGACAATATTTGAGATGAAATGAAAAATGGTCCCACCTCACATAATCAGTGCTTCATTAATGCATCTACCTGCTCTTCCTTGTTCCCCTTTAACTCCTCTAAATTGTCTACTGTTTGTCATTCAGAGGCTCTTCGTCTGGTCATGGAAGCAGCAAAGCCCGGGGTATCGGTGCTAAGCCTCTGTGAGAAGGGGGATGCCTTCATCATGGCTGAGACTGGAAAGGTCTTCAAGAAGGAAAAGGAAATGAAGAAAGGTGAGGCAAAGTTAATGCTAATGAGTCTTTTGATAGTCTGGTTAACTGTGGTGGACCAATCAAGAAGAGTGCAGACGCACTCATGATAGTAGCTGGTAGTGTGATTGAGAGCGAGTCCACTCAATCTTGATTTAGTGTTAATACCAGCAAGGATGTTTAATAAGAAACAAATATGGTGGCAGAGTATGCCTGTGAGATCATGACGTCAATCCCTCCATCCTTCTGTAGTGTTCTTGCTAAATTTGTGGATGATTTCCAAATGAAGACTTGGTGGTTTTCTTTTCCCTCTTCTAGGCATTGCCTTTCCCACCAGCGT
Source organism: Acanthurus lineatus (assembly GCA_029814665.1). NCBI lineage: Eukaryota > Metazoa > Chordata > Actinopteri > Acanthuriformes > Acanthuridae > Acanthurus > Acanthurus lineatus. The sequence continues at coordinate 15,611,649 of JAPZDV010000012.1, read as the reverse complement.
CTCAGTCAATAACTGTGTTTGCCACTTCTCTCCCCTGAAGAGTGACCCCGACTACACACTTAAAGATGGGGATCTGGTCAAAATGTAGGCACCACAATCAATAATGTCACCCCGCTCTTCTCCCCTGTGTGTCCTGAGTGTCCCATTGTGTTGTCCTCCCTTCTTTCCATGTGATATCTTGGCTTGTATGTGAGGGTTTTCTCTTTGCTATTGACTGTCTGCTTCATCAGTGAGGTCTTGTCTTCCTGTCTGTCCTGTGTGGCAAACGACAAGTAAGGTTGGGCATTTTTAGAACAGGTGTTTTGGATTTTTTTGAAGTGATGTGTTGGATTTTAGCTGTAAAAGCCCTCCATTTGCTAAATCCAATTAATAACATTTTTCTCATGCAGTGTTGTTCTTTGGACAAGGAAGTCAGCCCATCTTAGTTGTTGTGTTGCCATGTATGTCTTCGTCCTGTGTACTGTCTTTTGTGCTTCATGTAGGTTTTGCAATGTTTAAAGATGCTCAGTTTAGCTCATGGTGTTGTTGTTACACATGGTTTGTATGCTTCTCACTTTGCACACACTACTAGCCAAACCTCCTTGCCGGGCATGTCTTTTCAATTTATCATTTAATCTATAGTGCTGCTCCCTTGAATTTACAACAAGTCCTTCACTGTATTCCTGCTGATGTACAGCCCAAGAGAAAATCACCTTGGATTACTTTTTCCTTTTGTTAGCCATAACAGATTAAATTGTTAATATATGTCTGACCTTACTGGTTATTGTTGTGTCTTTATTAGTCTCATTTTACAAAGCGGAGGATAGTTGACATTTTTGTCCTTCCTCAGTTGATTGATTTTTTTTGTTCCTGTGTCAACATTATTGATCTTGACAGCTGGGTAGCTGTTAAACTTGGGATAAATTTGACAATGATAAGTTACAATTTTTTTGTTATTTCATGCTCTCATCCCTTTTTTTCCCTCTTTTTTGTGTAGCGATCTCGGAGTTCATGTTGATGGCTTCATTGCCAATGTTGCTCACAGCTTTGTGGTGGGAGCCAGTACGGTGAGGGTCTTTTCAAAAGACTAATTTAGTCACCACCTTTTTTTAAATTTAATTTTTTAAGAACACACCTTAAGTTCTCCTCTCTCTTTTGTCTAATTTCTGCAGGAGAATCCCGTCACAGGGCGGAAAGCAGATGTAATCAAAGCAGCTCATCTGTGTGCAGAAGCAGCTCTTCGCCTTGTTAAACCTGGTAACCAGGTACATGTAACAATATCTTGCAGACATCTCATAAAATCTCTTATAATAATCTTATAATAAACAATTAAGTACACATCCTCCAGTAGTCCCACTCAGCTGCTCCTTTCTCCTCCCTGTATCCCACAGATGAAAAAAGTAATCACATAGTTTCAGTTAGTGCATAACTATTCTTTGCTTGGGAAAGTGATGCACTTTTCTCCTTCTCTCAGAACACTCAAGTGACAGAGGCCTGGAACAAGATCGCTCAGTCGTTCAAGTGCTCCCCCATCGAGGGTAAGTGTCTCATTAACAGTCTGTGCCCCTCACTGTGTCATGACATGCAACAGAAATTCAAGGCAACTGCAAGTGGCACAGAGTTGAATAACTTGTCTCTAAATTTCCTTCTTGAATCTCTTAACATGTTAACATGTAAGGGGGACAATGACTGTTACAGGTTCAAAACATGCAAGTGAGTGTTTTCCTTAACATGGTTCACTTTTCCTGTTTGTAATATGATGTGCTCTGTGTTTTAAAGGTATGCTGTCTCATCAGCTAAAGCAACATGTCATAGATGGAGAGAAGACCATCATTCAGAACCCAACAGACCAGCAGAGGTATATTTAGGGAGGAAGGGAGGAAAATCCGAAGTACTCTGAATGTTTTGACTTGCAGTAAACCACTAAAACATTGTTAATTCAAGTCTCACCTTTTGTATCCATATACACAACCACAGACTAAATGATAGTTATTGCTTGCATGCATTGACAGATATAGGGTGTGTATGTTTTGTGGGATTTGAAGTTTTTTTCTTAAAACACTTGTCTAGTGCTTATGTTCGTTAATATGCACTACTTTAGATTTTTTCCCATAAAAATAATGACACCTTTCTTCATTTTTCAGGATTGCTTTTTTTTTTTTTTTGGTTTACCTTCTGCCTAAAAACTAAAAAACTTTTTTCTTGATATGGGACCAATTTGACCCATAATGCCTAAGATTTGACATCACTCTGAACAAAAAATACTGTTAGAAGCTCACGCAGTTGGTTAGTGTGCATAAAATACTAGTTGTAAACTCTCAAACATAAGCAGATAAACTGTGTGTGGAAAGCTTATACTCATTTAAGATCATTTATAGTTGCTAATATCTTGTATCAAACCATAATGACTCCATGTCTTAAAACTATTCACTGCAAGATCTGCGGCTTATCCGAATAGCAGCTGTCCTGTAACTCCATTAAGTTTGTGTTCACCCTGAATGTTAACAGAGTGCTCAATATATTTCCCATCTTCTTGACTGTCTGCTGCTGACTCACGTTTTCAGGAAGGATCATGAGAAGGCAGAGTTTGAGGTACATGAAGTTTATGCTGTGGACGTCTTGATTAGCACTGGAGAAGGGAAGGTCAGTGTTCTTTTTTGTCTTCATTACCCACAACTGTCGAATGTCTATTTTTCAGCTTTAGGTAGTCAATAAAAGTGTTAAAAACAGACATTTAATGCTTTGTTTGTTTGCTTTTTTTCCCCTATGTCATTTCTTCTTAGGCCAGAGATGGAGGTTTGAGGACCACCATTTACAAAAGAGACCCCAGTAAGCAATATGGCCTGAAGATGAAAACATCCCGTACGGTTCTGAGCGAAGTGGAACGACGCTTTGATGCCATGCCCTTTACTTTCCGGTATGAACACAAACTCTGCATGCAGTAACTAAAATACATAGTCCACCACATGCTAAAATTGTTATTAAATTGAAATCAAGTGGAATATTACCATACTTTGACTTAAGCACTTAGTACCTCTATCCACTTTCCATCAGGGCATTCGAGGATGAGGCCAAAGCCCGTCTGGGGTTGGTGGAGTGTGTCAAACATGAACTGCTACAACCGTTCAGTGTGCTACATGAGAAAGAGGGTAAATGTTCACCTCTCCCTTTATCATGTTTTTTCCCCCCTTTTTTCCTTTCTTTTTTTTCTTTTAAACAGCTTTTGCTTACTAATTCACACCCTCTCTCTCCCTCTGTTTGTGTGCGTTCTCAGGGGAATATGTAGCTCAGTTTAAGTTCACAGTGCTGCTGATGGCCAATGGGCCTCACAGAATCACCAACGGGCCCTTCGATCCAGAGCTCTACAAGTCAGAGCATGAAGTTCAGGATCCAGAGCTTAAGGTAAACACTTTGAAATCCCTCGAATTACACATAACTTCTTTGTCGCATACAAACTGGTGGCATTAAAAATTTTATCCACAAAGTACTGAAATGTCTCTCCTCTTCCCTAGACTTTGTTACAGAGCTCTGCAAGCCGTAAAACACAGAAGAAAAAGAAAAAGAAGGTAAATAATTATTCTTACAGTAAATTGTGGAATCCAAGGCTCACTAGTGTAATGTGTTTACCATCAACAGTGCACAACTTTGGCTGTATTGACATTATAACACTACTGCTGAAATGGAACTAAAACACTTTGACTTCTGCTGCTGTCCCACAATTCCCCTTGTCTTTGGTGTTGTATTTGGTTAAATTTTACCACTGTTTTACTTATGTGCACCTTCCTTTTCACATCCTACAGGCCTCAAAGACAGCAGAAAATGCCACTGGACAGCCAACTGAGGACACAGAAGCCGCATAATAAACAAACAAATAAATAAATACTGCCTTTCCACACATGCAAGACCCCAAAGAGAAGCAAGAAAAAACAAGAGAAATAGCCCCAAAGTATTTGCCCATTGTATACTGAGTTAATTTCACAAATTAAACTGATGAATTCATAAGAACCTGGGATTTAAACTAATATTTGAAGGTCCTACATGGATATTTAACCCTTTACTGTATGAATTGAAAGCCCCATGGAAGTACTCTTGCTTTTTCTTCTTCAACTTGAGTAGAAAATAAAGAACACTTGCAAATAATTTTACATCTTCAAAAAAATGTGTTGCCAAATGATAAGAGTGCAACTGGTGCCTGATTATCAGCATTAAAAATTTGTTTGGGTACTATCTGCAGCTAAACTTTCCTCTTCGTAAGACTGAAGCGTACAGTGGGCATTAATGAGAGTGGATAAGCCTGTATTTTTTTACGTCTAGCTGCAGGTGAAGGATAACTGGGTGATACCAACACAAACCTGGATAATACTAGTTAACTCTGTCTTCATTTTCTAAGGATCAAATACCTGAGGCCTTTGACTCTGGTTGCTTGAATGAAATGGCTGGACTCACTAGTCAGATGTTTATGGGCACTTTGTCATCTCTTAAATATCCAGTGCATTCTGAGACCATAAGCATTTAAAAGTATTTGCATTTAAACATTTTCCCTAATAACGCCATGCAGTAAAGGGGTAAATAATATTTAATAAATGACAAACTAAAAAATTTAACAATTCACAGTGAATAACAGTAATTACATGGAATTACATTTAATAGATAACGTTTGCATCAGAGTAAATGTAGTGAAGGTTTATGGTTATGCTTCTGTCATCAAGACCTGACCACTTATTTGGCTGAAACTACAGTGTTCTGACCACCCTAGATTTTTTTAAGCAATAACCTGAGCAAAAGACTGGAATATTTTAAAGTATACAAGCAAAACATGGTTGTAATTAGCTTGACCTTAGGGAACAAAACTGCCACATTTACTGCCATTCCCCTCGAATTTTATGAAAAGATGGAAATCTATACGTTCCAATTTTGAAAAACTTTTCTATTAGTAAAACCTGTTACTTGCTTTACTATGTCATTTGTCTTGTGAAGCATGAAACTGAAGCTGCTCAAGCTTTAAAAAGGTTTTGTGGGTGTCTTCAGTGGAGCTGGGCCAGTAAGAGATTTTTTTCTGGTCCGACTTTCATCTCGAGGTCTGGGACAGTGTTCAGTTTAATCCTGCTTTGTAGCTCAGTCAGTGGGCAATGGAACTTTACATCTAATGAAATAAAACATTTTCATACTTTTCTGTTTTTCTGGTTTGTTTTCTGTCAAAGTTATGTACTAGAAACAATTGCAATGAAGTATCATGACTGCCTGCTAACTATGACTAAAAAAAGAGATAAGAAATTACAGTGGTGTCAGCGGTGCATTAGGCTTTTGTGGGAAATGTTAAAAATCAGTAATCAAAACCTTTGCAATATGAGATATTTAGATGCATAATGTCTGCATGACCATAGTGAACTAACTCAATTTTGTGGAACTATTTGGTACAAACTATTATTTTTTTGTAGCTAATTTCTTTGTGTATTCCTCCTCCTTTTTCAGAAAAAGCAAATAGTAGCCTACATCAAACTCAGGTGCAAGAGATTGAGCTGTTTCACCTGACAAACAATGGCCTTTGGATTATTGCAGAAAATAAAACCTTTTGCAAATCAAAATGAATATACTTGAACGTAATAGTTAACAAATAATCTTAAGACAACGCCCATATCATCATTTTTGAAGCGTAAATGTAATCGTCAGAAGCAACATACATAACGTAACATAAACGAAACATAACGTAAAATTGTTAATTGTTTACCAAAGACACCCACGGTGAATAGCATCAAATTCCCTGTGAGTAGAATTTAACATCAAAACTACATTTCCCAGTAAGAGAAGAAAATGCGCTTGGCGCGTAAATATGACGCAATGACAGTATAAATACCGCCCTCTCACATCGTCACATCCTCTTTCCGTTGCTCTTCTCGCTTTGAGGTATGGAAAAGTATCATACTGCAAACACTATCCGAATTAATCTACGAGTTTTACAAATCATCCGCGGTCTCTAATAATTGTATTTGTTTTATTTTCACAGAAACTCTCCACACGATGAGAGCCAAGGTAGGTTAAGAAGCCAGTATCAATATTTTAATGCAGAAATCCGCTATCCTCAGTCAAAGCTGCTAGCTAGCAACTGGACATAACGCCTCTGCTGTTTTACATTGTCTGGTGGATTAAAACTTCTTCGTCCTATTATGTGTATTCTAATATTATTTATCTGATGTATTTTTTTATATTCTAACAATACCTACTTTAATTTGAAAGTTTTGACTGTGCAGTATGCGTGAAAAACAGTCCGAAAGTTGTTGGTGGACGGCCGGCGTTGGTGCATGCTGTAATGTTAGCAATGCTAAACCGATGAGCTGATGTAGGCTGTGTGTAATGGCAAAGTCCAGCTCTGGCTGTAAAATTATTGTTTGTCAATGTTGAGTTTTTTGGCCAGAGTCCCGCATTTTTCATTATGCATCCTTGGATGCATCTAAGTCAATAAGTAGGGCACACATGGCATGCTTACTGCTCCCATTGTATGTTAATAAATATTCGTCTTGTTTTCTAGTGGAGGAAGAAGCGCATGCGCAGGTGAGCAATGGATTTTAATTTGTATACATTTGTCTTTAATGTTATCTATATAATATTTAACAGTTTGTTACTCTTTATATATGTAATTGTTCACTGAAACGTGCACCAGCAGTTAATCAGACTGTTACTTTTGGAATTTGTTTTCCTGTTCAGTCAGGGCAGTTCGACCAAGTTCTTACTACAGTCAGTCTGTATGAGTGTTGTGCACATTTGTACATATGCCTGCAGTTTGGGGACACTCTATTCCCTACTTTATAAATTTAAATGAGTCAATTTGCTGTCTGCCGTTAAAATTCTCAACTATAGTTTACTTCTATCACTTTTACTATTTTGTGCTGTGTGATAGCAGCCTGTTCCTCAAATATGTACTTGTTCTATGACTGTTAATGAGCCCTTGATCTTAATATCTGCATGTCAAGGTGAATATCAGTCAAAATTCTATAGGCGCACTTTAAACTTCATAGAAACTAAATTGAACAACTCATGATGTTAAAATGTTCTGGATTCACACACAAATTGTAGTTTGCCACTTGTTTCTAATATGTTGTGGAAATGCAACCATTCATTACTTTTAAGTGGAATCTGTCTTAACACTGTCTTGTGTAGGGAGTGGTAATGTAGTTTGCTTAAATACCAAATCAGTGTGCCACAAAATAAAGTTTCATTTAGTGGTAAGGTGTATCAGTTAAATGTGGTTGGTCTGCATTTTATACAAGCTTTGTATGGGTTGACAGTGTAGTGGCCAAGGGAAACCTTGGAAACTTCAAGCCAAAAGGCAGGTTCAGGGCTCAGTAATTCAAATTTATTCGTTTCCTGAGTGGTCGTCTGATTTAGCTGTGCAAACTCAACTCGGGGTAACAATGATCAGGTCATAGCTTATGGTTTAATGTTGCCAACACAAAACAAATGACCAAAAGTGTAGAGGATTTTTGGGATTCTATATATATATGCACTAATGATCAGTGAACAGCCAATTTGTGAATGTTACCCTGACAGTTGCTGTTTTTTATCCCCTAAGGCTGAAGCGTAAAAGGAGAAAGATGAGGCAGAGGTCAAAGTAAGCCCTCATCCCTGCCAGCTGTGATCCCATCAGTGCACCTCCCAATGACTGACACATGCAGCTGAAGTGGATCGTGGAGCCCTCTTCCATTGAACCAAGGCTTAAACCCTCGATTCAGAAGACTGCACGTCTCATGGAGCCTGCTGTGAATGTCTGACTGGAAGATTGCAAAGATGCTGGACTTCTCTCGACATCAGAACTACAGCTGCTTTGTTCATGGACCATAACATGTGTATACCCAAAAACTGTCATTTGGTGTATTGAACAATAAATGATCACTGTTAAAAATTTGACATGAGTTCCTGCATCTTTATTTATTTGATGTTAAATTTGGGAGTGGGTTGAAATGGGTCTACAGTAGCTCCTGTTTTCTGATGTTTGTCAATATATAACCTGGGTATTGATCCTGTAACTTCTGATATAAATATGAGCTCTGAATATAACCGGTATGTAAAATAAGTATTCACTGATTTGTTTGGAACAATGACTTCAAAGCATTCAGAGCCAAGTATTAAATGGATATCCAAGTAGCAAGGTCCTGTAATGCACATTAATGTGGAGTATTAATTAGGAATAACAGCAGAGACTGGTCATAAGTTTAACAGCTTTAAGGGATTTCCTCATCAAAATATTCAGAAGTCTCCCACTCAGTTCCCTGTAATAGACTTATGCATCTTATTACAAAACAACACAGTGTTATATCAGGACCATGCAGCTCTACTGGAGACAGAACATGACATTGCTAATGTGTTCATATCACCTGTCATTTCGCACATCCTGCTTAATTTCCTAGAATAATTTCAAGGCCCACAACAGGTTGTTAAAGATGCAGAGCATCGCCAGCTTTTTCCGCTGATCAACAACAGTGTATGTATTGGCATAAAGGTGGTATTTAGGCTTATTTGTTGATTATTACCTTTGTGCAAGTGAAGAAAGGTCACTCGCACACAAACATGTTCAAAGCAAAATCATTCAGATGTTTAAGAGCAACTTATCCCTGTCTGCTGTATTTAGGTGCTACATACATAAAACTTAAGATATGATTTGTCATTTAATGAAGTGCTGTTATCAAAGAGCTTAAATAGGATCCATTTAAATCTCTCAGCATTGCTACATTTTTAATACTTTCCAACAAACATAATCTACAAGTAAAAGGCCAGTATCCAAAGTCTTGATTAAGTAATAATATATAAGTAATATCAGAAAAATGTACTAAAAGTATTGCAATTAAAAGTATTTACTCTGTTGTAAAGGGCCCCTTGGTACAGATAAATTATTAGACTGTTGATACTCATGTATCAGTGAGCAATGGGACTTCTGTTGTAGCTGTTCAAGGTGGACCTTTAGGTAATTTAGTCCAGCAGTTCACTGGCTAGGGGTTGGTTCAAATTCAGTTAAACAGGTTGGTTTACGTCCTAATTTTGTTTTCTAAATTTTTTTTTGTATAATTTAATTAAAGCATATTTTGATAAAATAACTAGTAACTACAACTGCCAGATAAATGTGGGAGTGTTAAATACTGTGTATTTTTCTAGGAAATATTATGAAGCAGAGAAAAAAGTAGCACAAAAGGAAATACTTAAGCAAAGTGCAAGTATCTTAAACTTGTATCCAATCACAGGGTTGAGTTATTTTGTTTTGCTACTTTCTTCCTCTGATTATTTTATGGAGTATGTGAGTGACAAAGGTCACAAAAAACACTTGTTAACAACTGAAATTTAAATTCTCAAGTATCACGATTTTGTTTAATATATACAATCTGAATGCAATTGGTTAATTTAAATGAATTCTGAATAATCCAATGATTCCCAAACCGACTAGGAATGGCCATCACCGGGGCACAATGTGGGGCTTTTAAGGTCGGGCATGACAGTAAAGGCAGTTTTGGGTCCAGAGAATTGATCACCTTAAATGATCTCTATTTACCAATTTCCGTATACGCCTCCAGGTGGCGCTCGGGATCCGTCTTTATGCTGCACACTGAGGACGCCATAGAAGAAGAGGCAGGATTGTAAACACAAGGATATGGCTGACGAGAGGGGTGGAGAGGAAGACAACATTAACGACAACATGGGAAACCAGTTACAGCTTTTACCAGGTAAAAAACAAATTCACCAAGTCATTGACCGGTCTACTTAGCGTTTCAATGTTTATCTTTTCATCGTGCTAACAGCTAGCTAACATTTCTTATAAACAGGCCACTATCAGAGATCTCAGCCTGGCTGTCACATAATCTGAACCTCTGCTTTCACTTTCTTTTCATTTTTCCCTACAAAATGAATTGCTAAGATGATAAAGTTGTAGCTGTAGTTTCATTAGAAGAACTAAAAGAGCTGACTGGCCTCACTGTGAACCTTTATGCTTGCTGTGCAATAACAGACAATGAGGAGGAGGAGGAGGAGGAAGATGACATGGAGACTGAAGATCGAGATAGCGAGGAGGCAGAGAAGCCCAGCATCATAACCTTTGACCCCAGTCTTCCCACATCTCATGCTGTAAGTGATGCCACAGTTTTCTCTCTTTGGACAATAGCTCTCTGCATGCACACTACCATTCATGTGTACTTTTACCATCCTAGTGCTATTTTTTGCTGTCAGGGAACTGTGTACTTCGATTTCTGCATCTGAATGTTGTCTTGGTGTGTTGAGTTGACACTGACTCTTGTGGTGATAGTACCTGGGGTCAGACATGGAGGAGTTTCATGGCCGTACAGTCCATGATGATGACAGCTGTCAGACAATCCCAGTGCTGCCTCATACGGCTGTGATGCTGGTGCCGGGGCAGACGCTCCCTCTGCAGCTCTTCAGGCCACAGGAAGTCAGCATGATGCGTAGCGTCATCCAAAGAGACCGCACCTTTGCTGTTCTCGCTGACAGGTAGAGAGTGACTCATTATCTATCTATTGGTTGTCATCACAGACTAGAAAGATCTGATAAATGGGGAAAGCATCTCTGTGTTTGGTCTACCAATTAAAGGGACATCCTAGTGATTTTACACAAAAGTTAGTTTACTAGTTATGAAGAGTTCTATTTAGCCCATGAAAACTGTTAAATGATGTTTTATTTGACACTTGGCTGGCTATTTTAAGGCTGAGAAAATAGCTCTGATGATATTATGAGGGTAATCTTGTTGTGAACTTGAAGACTTTAACTTCATAACGTGTGTTGTTTTTAACCCGTGTTGTTAAAGTCTGTGTATAAACTTGGGACATGGAGTTTCAGAAAATCTGGAGATTTACCAGGTTTGGCTGGAGGTCCTGTTTAAAAGATGCCATGAAGTTACATCATAAAAAATGCAGGATGAACTGCTTTTGGTGCTTGACCTAAAAGTCAAGATATCTTTGTGCAGGCTGATTCTTTTTTGTTTTATTGTTTGTTAGTTTGTTTTTTGCCATTTTATTTGTATCTATAATGTAAGTTCCCCAACTCTATAGTAGAATGACATTAAAATCATTGGAACACATTTTAGGTTATTTTTAGCATTTGATTTTAATGGTTTAATTGCACATCTGTCTCTGCAGTGATTCAGGTGATCCGGGGGCAGAGTTTGGGACGACAGCTGAGATCTATGCATACAGAGAGGAGCAGGAATATGGCATTGAAACTGTCAAAGTGAAAGCTGTTGGGAGGCAGAGATTCAAGGTCCATGAGATAAGAACTCAAGCAGATGGGTAAGTTAAATTGCCACATAGTCAGTGAACCAAGGGTTAAGGCTAAATGCATGTGCACACTTAAATGAGAGCCATGTCTTAAACCTAACCTTCTCTGAGAGTTTAGATATAACCTTTGTTCTGTGGTTCTCACGTGTTGTTGAATGGTTGTTTTTTTTGCAGGATTCAGAGCCCTGCAGGTTCTTATCATCTAATCAGGGACCAATTTAAGAAGTAATGTAAGCTAAAAATAATATGTGTTATCTGCAAGACAGAAAACCAACAGCTCTCTGGACAAGGACTGCAGATCAGTGAAGGAGTCTCATCTTTTTGAACTTGGCTCTTTATACTGTCTGGATGATTGAGGGGTTTTTTTTTTGTTGTTGTTTAGAAAATGACTCAGTTGTTACTCCATTAGTTTGCAGCTAGAGGGCAGACTTTCTCTGACTTACTCCAATAAAAAAAAAACACCATAGTCAGCTTCCACTGACAGTATTTGTGAAGTGCATCTGTTGCTACTGTGAATATTCACATTCATGAAGCTGTTGTAGTTTTTTTATACTCCATTACTCTTGAGAAGCTTTAATCTGTTGCAAAATGCATGGCCCAGTCTTTGTGCTTGCTTTTGTTGGAGGTCACAGTGAACTATGAAAGAAGTAAGTTAACTTTGTTGGTATCAAACTTTTTAAAACAGCAGTACCAAAGTGCTTCACAGAGACAAAAACAAATATTCAACAATAAAGAGCAGTAAAATAAAACCAACTAAATTAGAAGACGAATAAATGAAATTGCAGGCAACAAACTATTAAAAACACTAGCCTATGCAAGTGGGTTTGAAAAGTTTTAAGGTTAATGCCAGATTTCTTTAGTTATCACGTTTAGCCACTTGTCAGCAACTGCCTTTCCAAAGACAAGATAAAGCTTTAAAAATCCAGAGTCGAACATTTAGTGGCATATTTTATGTTGTACAACAACAAATTAAACTCTTTTAAGCTTTTTTTAACCACAGACTTTGTTTCAGCATCTAACCAATAGCCCTATTTAAAAAAAAACCCATGACGCTGAAACAAGGGAACTGGAAGTTCAATTAACTAATTTCTAGGTTTCAAGGCTCATTCCTCATTAGTGGTAAAGGCTGCTAAAGTTGTAAAAGTGCATTACCACTTTGTTTTGAGCCTCAACAGTGGAACATTAAAGCAAAGTTGATATGAAGAACTGAGCAAACTTGTGCACTGGGTCATAAGTTCAGAAATATAAGAGGGAGCAGTGCTTAGGACGGTGTTGGAAGTGATTCAGAGGCTCTTGAAGTGAATTCTTAAGTATAGAGAAAGCCAGTGTAACTCTAAGAGCTGTGTTATTGTTCTGTCTTTATTAAGTCTTTGTCAAAAGCATGGCAGCTGCATTCTGAGCCAATTCAAGTTGAGCAGTTGCAGACTCAGCTAAGTAAGAAAAGTAGAAGCATTTCTGGAGAAAAGCTGCATGTGTAACAGATGATGTCGCATTATAGATCATGACTACTTACATCCTCTGCCGTTCAGGAAATCGCTGAGGCCCACTGACCATAAAAATGAGTCTTCATAAAGACACATTTCCCGCTTTCCTTACTTGCTGTTGCATAATTCATATAAATTGGCCGCCATAAACCTGTTGACCTCTTTTTGCAGTGAAAGAGACCCCAGATAGCATAGAATCGAAGTTATCGCTCACTGAAATGGGATCGGCTTTGGTGCCATCTGAGGTGGCGTGTTCTGAATATTAATAGAGACATTGATATGTATTTCAGTAAATTTCTTCTTCTTCTTTCTGTAAATCATATCTTAATGTTCAGCCTGGGAGTTTGGACAACGCACACTACAGAAAGACAACATTTGGATATTTAGTGCAATTAATTTGCAATTAATTTAATGCCATCACATTATGGTAGCTTTAGTGCTTTTTGTTTAATGAAGAGATAAAAATTAAACAATGAAAATGGTCCTTTTGCAGAATTAATCTGAATGCAATTTTAGGTGTGTGCTCTTTGTAATACCAGATTAAACCTAAAGTGTTTTCACTGCTCGTGTGCCTTTGCTTTGAGAGCGTGTGTTTTTCTGAGCTCCAGGAAGTTCACTGAGTCCGCGTCCAGAGAGAAGTTAAACAAATTTTTCTCATTACTGAAAGAGAAAATGTACAGACTGCGCCTTTATATGATCATCTCAGATTTACAAACATCCTGTCATACACCTGTTGATATTCAGGCAGCACACCATTTGTTTAATCTGTTATTCATCTGCTCGGATTCAATCATCTTCTGCTGCTCTCTTTCACCTTTCCCACCTCACCTCTCTTTCTTTCCTCGACCTATGTCCTTGTCTTTCTTTGTTTCTCTCCTCAGGATCAGACAAGCCAAAGTACAGATCCTTCCAGAAAGAATCCTTCCTGATCCCCTCGCTGCGGTACAGCTAACACCCCTCTCCAGGCTCCACCTGCACCCCTCCACTAAACCCCCGACTCAGAGCTGCAAACAGGCCCAGTGCTGGTGGAATAACTACCAACAGGTCAGACTCACAAACACTGACACTCAGACGTACACATGCAGCAATCACATGCAACATCTTGTGCCAATTGATACTTAATACATTTAATTAATACATTTTCATTGTCCATCACAAGGAAACACAAATTTGAATTGGCTCGTGTGTCTAGAAAATAATGAAAACTTCATCTTGGTCTCCTGGAATCCAAAGTGACTTTTTAAAATGTCTTAACAACAGAATAAAACACAGATATCCAATTTGTTATATAAATAATTAATCAAGTCACAGTTTAGAGTAAATACTGATTGATAATGCAAATCCTAGAAAAGACAAACAACAATATTTAGATAGTGGTGTGCTTTTAACTTTGTGCAGCATGTTACTTTGTGCTTTGTCATATATAGGTGAATTTTTGAGTGGACTTCAGTCAGTATGGCTGTTGCTGTACTTAAGTTATAAATGCATTTAGATTTAATTGGTTAATGGTGCATCTGTCGTTCATCACAGAGGAAGTTCCACTGTGCCAGCCTGACGCCATGGCCGCCCTGGGTCTATGCACTCTATGACTCTGTGAGTACTGCAGCCCCTGTTCCCAACTTGGAATTTCCTCCATACGTAAACATCACGAGGCGAATGTAAACCTTCTTCCTGTGTTTCACCTCGCAGGAGTCGCTCATGAACAGAGTGAAGAAACAGCTCCATGAATGGGACGAGAATCTGAAGGATGACTCTCTCCCGACGAATGCCGTAGGTCAGCCTCTGTTCAGTGTATCACAGATGAACTGCAGGCACGCACACACATGCAGGCGTGCGTCTTTCTGTTTGTGTCCTCTGTGCTTTCATTCCGTCCTTCCTTTCATCCCACTCTCTCCCTTCTTTCTGGTTTCTGTCAGACTTCTCGTACAGGGTGGCAGCCTGTCTGCCCATAGACGACGCTCTGCGGCTCCAGCTGCTGAAGATTGGCAGTGCCATCCAGAGGCTCCGCTGTGAGCTGGACATCATGAACCGGGTAAGGAACCCCTCTGCCAAACCACCTCGGACTTTCTCCTCTGTAGTCACTGCCATCATTTCCCTCACAGTGTGATCAGATCTGTTGTTTCCTTGTGCAGCAAATTGTGCTTGTATCTGATATATTTATAATATTATCCATGCTTGTCTGGGCTTACAGATGTGTTGCTGATCTGATATTTCAGTCCAAATTGATACTGAAATTAGTTTAGCATATGCAAAGATATTTTGATATAATCGCTGCTGAAAGGGAACTTCAATAGATCTGTAGTAAACATACTCTGAACATGAGGTGTTTGTCACATTTAGCCTGTATAGGTATATTGACGTACTGTTACCTGTACCAAACTGTGAATGGATAGAGGGAGGTTGGACCCAAGCTAGAGGCTGAAGTGGTCGTCCCTTTATCGTACCTGCCTCACTTCTCCACTAACATCCATATTTTAATAGAAACAAAGCAAAGCAGTTCAATCTTTGTCTTACTATTTTACCTCGCTGCCACTATATCATTGCTTTAAGTAAATGGAATTGTACATATCTGACTTATTTGGGTATGATATTCCTTATTTTTGCACCCTGTGCTTTTACTCTTCATCATGATCACCATAATCATTACAATCAGTATCATCACTTAACTGCAAATCTAACCTGAGAACCGTGCAACAACAGGTATGAAGATGATCTTGACAAAAGCACAGTAACTGACAAAGAAGTAAAAGTGATGTCCATCTGATGGTCAGACAGGTGGAGTCACCAACTAAGCTAGAACGCTAAAAGCTTTAATCACATAATTAATGCTCTATAATCTGGATTTTGCAATTATTTTGTTCTTACATGATTCAAAAGTGGTTGAAAATACTCCTTCGGGTTTTTTTTGGTAGGCTCGGTGTGGGAAGTGCCTCTTAAATGTGCTTGCCTTTTATCCTCTTTTGTCCTTCCTTGTGAGTGAGGATAATAATCCTCTTTAATGTGTTTCACTGGTCACTTAAGACCTGAACTCGTGTCATCCAGCGAGTGGCTCTTGAGGAAGAATAAAGGGTCGGGTGGATGATTTTAACATCCTCAGTGAGCCTCAGCAGTGTGAACGCTTTCCACTAAGAGGGTTTGATGACATGTATACATTCTTACAACTGACATTTTGCCGTCTCTCCTCCTCAGTGCACATCACTGTGCTGTAAGCAGTGCCAGGACACAGAAATCACCACAAAAAATGAGATCTTCAGGTGAGGACTTGTTTTGTTTTTGTAAAGACAAGTCAGTGCTTTTTGGTTGCACTTTTCTTGTTGAAAGGTTGCCCACATCACTGTTGCAAAAATTAGCTTGGATATTATAGATGCTTTTCAATACAATGTTAATGAAAACTTCTAGGGACTCGACTTTAGTCTAAGAGGGATGATTCATCATGCAGGTAATCAAAAGAAGGAGCCGAATGTGTCTGAAAGCTGCTTACAGGCTAATTAGCAGCGCCAGCAAACCCTTTTTCCATCAGTTATTTAGTAGTACTGAAAAAAATCACTTAATGTGTTTTTTTTTACTCTTAGATGCATAGATTTTGGTTTTTGAAATGTCTGTCGCTCCAACTTTAACATGAATACCATTTATAAGCTGCACATCTGGTTATATTTTACTGAAAGATGGAAACGATACATTATATAAAAAAATTAGTCATCCTTTTAGCACATGGTGATGATGTAAAAACAAAAAAGACACATAATAACATTCTGATAAGGGAACAGAAATACTTGTTTTTTATAACTGTTTTTTCCTTCCTCACAGTAATCATCTTTTTTAAAATCGTCACTGAATTGACTTTCTCTGTGGAAGCTGCGGATAGTCAGAGGGTTAGATTATGAAAATAAGTGACTTTACTCTACATCTTCACACTCACACAAACCCACACCATACACACAATGTTATGTAAGCTAATTTTGTAACCATCATGATGTGTGATGCTTCATGTTTTTGTCCAAGAGTGACACATAAATCCTCTACACCAATGAAACTGTCCAGACCCTCACTGTACATTTATAAGACAAGTGCATTAACTTTGTGTGAGAACATCCAGATAATCTAAGTGAATGAGTGATAATGTGTTTAGTAACATGCTAACTTTTACAGCACGCTTCCTCTGACTGACAGAACTATGAATGTAGTCAATGCATTTTCAATTAGGCACCCAAACCAGAACTGCAGTTGTTTAAAAATGAGCTGCTGTAAACACAGCACTGACATGTTTATCACATTACAAAGCTGATATGATGAAAGGGGTCAACAGAGACTTGCTTATTTACATCGAGTAATTTTGGAGTGTCATTATCAATCAGGTGTGTTTCTTAAGCTAGTACTTTTTCTGCAGCCTCAGAGCTCTGGTTTCTAACCTGACACGCCAGATGGAATATTCACATATCTGTTGGATATATTTCACATGTCTACCCATAGACAGCATTTGGAAAAGACAGCTTGTTGAAAAAACTTGATAGGTGGATGGATGAACAACCCAGAAAAGCTTGTGGCTGCTTCTTGTTTTCGTCAAAACTAAGCCACGCTCATAGCTACCACCTCTTACCCTGCAAATAGATTTAATCTCACAGGTCCATCCTAAAAAGCTCCAGCTGCCTTGCAAGGTTACCTGGTTTCAGAGTGCCTGTAAAACTTTAACTTGCATTTTTTATACTTTTTATGGAATTTTTAATCTGTCTTTTGTTTCAGTCTTTCAGAGATCATTCTGATGTTTTGTTTTTGAAGTCGTAGTCTCTGCTAATGCTAACTCTCTCTCTGCAGCCTGTCTCTGTACGGCCCCATGGCTGCATATGTCAACCCTCATGGCTACGTCCATGAGACCCTGACTGTCTACAAAGCGAACAACCTCAACCTGGTTGGCAGGCCATCAACACTGCACAGCTGGTTTCCAGGGTAACTCTGCCACATTCATGGTGTTTGAATCATACTAAATAAAACAACTCATAACACACACACAGCTTGACGCAGACTCTTCAAAGTGCCTTGCAGTGCGTCCATAAATCCATCTTTTGAAATTAATGTGAGACACACTTCTGACTTTTGTCATCAGAGGTCTCAAACTTGCCGTAATACCAGACTTGTTTCAGCAGTAATCCTTTGTCACGCTGTCCAGTGCCGGAAATTAGAAACATTTGGCTTCCCTGTGTGGCCCGATTTTTAATAATCCTCTTTTTCGTTAATGGGAAGTTTCTTTTTCGTGACCTGGGGTCACTGTATGATGCTTTGCGTTCTCTGTGCTCACCTTTCCCAGCCCCCCAAGTCACCATTCACCAGTAAACAAATTTAATTCCCTTCAATTTCTCTGTGTTGCCTAAAATGAAGTTTGGTTTCTGGTTTATAACTGGAGACCCACATTTTAAGGTCTTGGTGAAATATCAAATGCACACTTGCTAATGGTCAAAAAGATGCATGTAGCTCTGGTGGTGAGGATGATCAGTTCTCATTAAGGTTGTTGCTTGCACCTGCTAATTGCACACTTTTGCATGGCGCTTTGTTTGTGTGCAGGAGGAACAGTCTTGTAAGTTTTGGCTGCACCTTGTAGGAACACAATTTAGTGACATCGCTACTAATTTAGAGGCCAATCATGACTCGTGTGATGTTCGTCTTACTAGAAACCCCCAGAGAACATAATTAAAGAATGCTGATTTTTTTATTGAAGGAGGAGATGTTGTGTGTGTGTTATGTGATGTATTTAATTTCTTTATTGTTAAATTCATTTGTCTATTTGTCAGAAAAAGTACAACATTCCCACAAGATTTTTCCAAGCAGATTATTTTTAAACAAACATGTTTAAAGGTGATCTTGTCGTCCTCTCCCTTCGCCCTCAGGTACGCCTGGACAATCGCTCAGTGCAGAACCTGCGGGTCTCACATGGGTTGGAAGTTTACAGCCACCAAGAAGGACTTGTCTCCACCTCGTTTCTGGGGTCTCACCCGTTCGGCCATGCTCCCCCGTATCCCTCAGAGTGAGGGAGAGGACGGGAGGGAGGGCACGCGTCTCTTCTGCCTGTGAAGTCTAGCCATCATTTTCCCTTCAATTGAGAAAAAAAAAAAAAACAACAGCAGCAACAACGCAAAACTTCCAAGTCTGGATCTTAAGGCACTGTCTGGCTGCAATTACTTTTGGCAATCAAAGCATCACACACCTCCTATCACCCCTGGCAGCAAATCCATCATTTTAGTGGAAAGGTCACTGGGCCTTTAAATGGCACTCTGAGAGCAAATTAGAGGAGGAAGGAGGTCATGATTGTTCTTAATGGCTCTTGAGATGTGGAGGAATCTGTGGTGCGACTCAGTGCATTGTGTGATAAAGTGAAAGAAAGAGATTTAACAGATTGATTCAATGACGTGTGGTAACATCCTAGCATGCAACTCCCAGATCTGCACGCCTTTCCTGCTGATTTCTTGGTGGCTGCAAACATAAAAACACAAAAGCTTATTGCATATTTATACAGCTCTTCTGCTCTGAATAATGGGAAGTGTGACAGCATGAAGCTGAGATAGAGACATCTTTGGCAAGCAGTTATTCTTTAATTTGTTATGAAACCAACCAGTTGATATGAACTCACTTAGCATTAAGGGCCTTTGTGGGTTGCTCAGATATGTTTTCTGATATGATTTCAGCTGCTGTAGATCAGTGGAGGAGGCTGTTTTAATAACAGTGCACTCATGTATGGGTGGATCTGTCACTATAGGGGATAATCTGAATCTTTGAATGAAAATCCTGTGTATTTTTTTTACGCAAGAAGGTTTGGAAAGTAATTTAACAAACTCTTCCATGTGTGGAGCTACTATGCCACTTATTGTCATCCAGTTTTTTTCTTAATAAATAAAAACTGAGGTGACAATAATGGTAATGTGTGATAAAGTGGATATAATTGGTATCTGTTTTATATTCAGTAAAGGCTCATTGTCCCGTCAGATGATGTGCTTCAGGAAAGCCTTATCTCTGGTTGCACAAGTGAAAATTAGACGTCTCAGTGCCTGATTGCAGACTGTTTTTTTAAAGGTCAAAGCTAATTAACACTGAAAGCAAGAGGACCATTTGCCCTTCTTCATTTGGTTTGTTCATGTTGTGTGGCATGTTGAAATGGAGTGCCTAAGCCGCAGCTCAGCATCTTTTGATAAGTTTGATAAGTCAGTGATCACCGGCGTGAATGAAAGATTGTAAATGGCAAAATGATGATGAGATTTAGAGTCAGTTATTGAAACTATTTTTAGGATTCTGTTTTGTTTGTAGTCTCACAGTTTTCAGGATTTTACATCTTGCGATTTTGTTGCAAGTTGCCGGCTCGTGTTTGTATAAATGTGACTGTAAATAAGAGGCAGTTATAGCATTTGTCGTGTAATATAACCAGTGAATCTGACTCTTACTTCTCATATCTCTTTATGTCACTGAGAATTGTTAGAATATAATCTTTTCATCAATAAACAATTGATCCATAAGCATTAGCAGGTATTTGATTGGAATGAGAAAAGGTTAAGATGTTGGTTTGTCTAATAAAATACTTTTTGCTATTCAAGGAATCACTCCACATTTTAGAAAACAGCATATTTAGTACTTTGCATGGGGTTAGAGGTGAAGATGCATACTCTGATGTCTGGAGAATAGTATGAATCTTCCCTAGCCTATAAGCTTGGCTTAGCATAGGACAAGAAAAACTAGCTTGATTTAGTCCAAAGGTAGAAGTTTGGGTACAGATTGAAAAAATAAGTTGAAATCTGTTGATCAGTGAGTTTCAAACATATAAAAGTCAGACTTTTAATTGCCTTTGGATAGAGCAAGGCTAGCTGTTTACCCCTTTCCAGTATTTATGCTAATCTAAGCTTAGCTACTGAATGTAGTTTCATGTGTAGTATACAGATATTAGTTTCGTATCTGTGTCTCCTCACATAATTATCAACATCAAAGCAAATTAGAATAAATCTCAAAATGTCCCAAATACACTTTATAGGGTGATGCCTGTCAATTAAAGACTTTGTTGATTTTTCTTATGGCCCAGGCAAAATGTCATGTGTACAGGTCTGATTTTTGGCTGCAGTCACTGAAAACACAAGTTTATTTTGTGGCTTCATACTGATTTTTTTTTTTAATTCATATTTTCAGTTATCTTAATACTTCTGTGGACTTCCCTTCACTAAAAGACAACTCCATCGATTCAGCGTTGTGTTCCTGCAACATTATCGGAGAGATGGAAAGTTAAAGAGGTGAAGCTGTAAAATTATAAAAATAAGAACCAGAGATAATCCACCAACCCCACCAGCAACTATTCAGTCAGAGATTGGGGTGTGTTATGCTCGTAGTGGCTGGTCTGGTATTCACACTTCTTTGTAACTCCATATCTTCAGATTACATCCATTTATCAAACTTGTTTACTTCAAACCCAAAAGACACTGACCGGAGTTACATCACTCAAGCCAATCAAATTTCACACAGCTCCCCCTGCAGGATGTATACAGCTTTTCTTTTAATAAGCAGTGCTCCCATGACTTGTAGGCAGACTTTGGTGAAATCGGTGGAGTTCCTCTTTAGGAATCAGAAAAAGTGAGCTTCCTCTGAAATGTGTCCATCTATCTTTCTTTTATTCATGTTCACATTTAGTGTTTTATGTAGAATTTTCTGTTGGACCATTAAATGGTGACATCTCAATTTGTCTCATCATATAAATGTTCCCCCCATTAGAATGACATGTAAAATGTAAAATCCTTTTTTCATTTGTCATGTTAGTGATTGGGTGGTGGCAAGGCTGTCAGACTTTCATTCACCCCAACAATAAAATGGATGTTTCACTGAAGAAATGGTTTGCTTGATTCTGTCAGATCTTTGCTTGTTTCCATGAGATTTATTGTACCACCGAGTAAAATAAACATACAGACGTGTGTGATGTGTGTGTGTGTCTCTTCTGGATTAGCAGTTTCAGCAGGTCACCTGAAGCAGAGCAGTTTGAGTTCAGACAACATGTGTGTGTGTTTGTGTGTGTGTTTGCATGTTGACAGACCTTGTCGAGATGATGAATTGAGCTTGAACAAGAAGCTTAAAAGGTGATATGATGTCTTCCAAATGCATAGACAGACAGATCGCCATTGTGTTTGGGTGTTTCATGTGTCTGCAAATAATGAGTTTACAGCCCACTATTATCTTTCGTGCAGATACACGTGGATAGAGGATCATTTGATACACTAGCACACTGAAAGGCTAATGAGTCTCTGTGGAGAGGAACCATATTGACCACGTCTGGGTTCCTCAGAGATGATCATTTGTAGTAATGATGTGGACAGGACATGATGAGGACATGCAACATGTGACTTCGTAAATCTCACCACTTCAATCTAAATCTAAAACTACAATTCACAGAGTGGGGGCCTCCTGTGGGCCCCTGAGAAGCCCCAGCAATTTTGAATGGTGATGAGAGAATGCCACAAAAAAGTATGTGTGTATGTATTATAAAACGTAGAATAACAACTAACTGTAGGAGTTTGATGCAGTTTAAAGCTCAAAAACAAGTTCCCTTAAGCAGAAACTGTTTTGTCAAAACCATGTACTATATGTTCTTTTGAGCTTTAATTTTCTCATTGATATGCGCTGTAGGATGTTCCTGTATGCCTTTCTGTGTGCACACCCATGTTAGCATGCACGTGTTTAACTGACGCAAGTACATGCTGTACAAGGCTTCATTATTTTCAATTACAGCGTGTGTGGAAGTTGTAAATAAAGCCTGAAGCTAGGTTGATATAATTACTAGGGCTTATGTAATCACCTAAACATGTCTAAGATAACAGTGAATAATATACAAAATGTACTGTTTTTTTTTTCAGGAATCAAAAATATGTACTGAAACAGGGGAAAAGAGTAAAAGGTCTTTATTTACATAAAAAGCTGACTTTTGATATCCTGAACATGGCGAAATATAACAACACTTAGCAGTGTTTTTTTCCTTTGAGCGTGGGGTTTCAAGTAGTTGGAGCTGAGTCTGAATTTCAATACTTTATTTAGCCTTTATTAGATTGAACATATCTATTTTAAGATCAGATAAAACCTCACTGATTTCCATGGGGACATCAGGTAATTGTAGAAGCAGATGTGAAAAGGTATCCACCAGGTAAATTGGCTAAGTATATTCAAACCATCCATTTAATCCAGAGCACAACTTGAATTCACAAATAAAAATCCATGTTTATCAGATTCGGACTGATGAAGAAAAATTTGGAACTACTGAGGACACCGGTGAGAGAAGCAAGCTCAGCCTGTGATTATGGTCAGTGCCTCTCTCTCTGATTGGTCAACACAGACTTGTAAATTAAGGGTTAGGGTTAGCTCCTCAAAAACAAACATGTTGCTTTCATTAAACTTTCCACTTTACAAATACTTAATTTACTTTTTAAGAGGTTGAGGAAGAAATAACTGAAAATGTACTTTATGCACCACAGTCCTGAGGCTCCTCTGGGAAATTTTCTTTACTTCTAGTTCCACAAATTAATTGGAAAAGAAAAGAAAGCTTGGAGAACACAGCAGTGATGCTGATAGAGAGGTGCTGGTAGTGGGGTTTTTATGATTATTTTTCTAACAGGATTTTAATTTCAGAGCAGTGGCAATGTTTTGATACACTCACTGACCCCTTCATTAGCTGTACTGGTACATTCAGTTGTACTGCTCTATTGCACAGGTTGCGTTATATGCATATATGTTCTTAATATAAATACATCATTTGGTAATACATAAAGGATTACAAATTTAAATTGCTTTCAAAAAACTAACCCTAACCCCCTAACCATAGCCCCACAACTTTTCTATAAATTTGAAAATAGTGAAAGCCAGCTTGTAAAACACCATAAGTAGCTACACACTGCGATTAGATGGGTCAGGACGGATTGAAAAACCAGGTGGAAACAGGCTCACTGTTACACTGCAGTTGTAATGTGGAAATACTCTGGTGTGGCATTGTCTGCTTAATTCAGTTATTGTATGCATTGTAGCATCTCAAAACACTTAATATGAAATGTTAACAAGGTCAAAAACTAATTTTTTCCTGGAGAAGGACTTAAACATCCTCAGACAAACCTGGCATTATTGAAGTTGTTCAGTAAAACTGCTCTATTGACTTTCAGTGTTCCAATTACTTATCATAGTTTGGGGTTTTAGTTTAGACATTTTTTATTCTGATAGATTAATTCTGGTCATGTTTCTGTTGTCACTCTTTGTGTCTTTTCCTGCCAGGTTTGTTTGCCACCTGTTGCTTATTGGTTAATTTGTCCCTAAAATTAATTATGAATCAATAGGTTCAGGTATTTTCCCTTTTTTCAGTGCCAGGTCATCTTGTTGTAGCACTTTACATCATTCCTTGTGTTTATTTCTCTCAGTGTTCTCGTGTGTTTGCTCTCCTCCACTCTGTTTATTGGACTTCTGTTTCTGGCCTGCACATTGATGTGTTTGTTTCACTGGACTGCCTGTTTCTGGTTTTGAGCCTAGCCTGCCTCAACCTGCCTTAACCGCTTCTCGCTGTTTGCAATAAAATAACTTAACTGAACCAGCTCTGCATACTGGTGCGAGTCCTCGTGCTCCCAGGTGTTGCTTATGCTTGAACTATCATTACAACATTTGCAGGCAACAGACACTGATGACCCACTCTAATCTAAAGATTTGCTCTCTAACTATCAAAAATAATGACTACCAGAAAAAAATTAACTGATTACTTATTTTTAAGTAAAATCCTGTTTCATCATGGTAAAAGCCTCTTCATCATGACTTGGTAGAGTTTGAAATAAATGGCCACGTTCCCTGTTTGTCTATATGTACCTGTTTCATGTACATCAGGCTGCCTCAGCCTTTGGTATGCTGCTCCTTCAGTCTGTGGCCCTCTGTTTACCAGCAGGTCATGCACATTCCTTATGTGACATACACCAGGTTTACATCTGGCTAATATCTCTACATTAAATAAGGTCATTTGTAATATAATTAGGGGAAAAATGTATTCAGAATGTAATCATCGTGATCAGTGTTAATATAAGATTTAATCTAAATGGGTCCTAAAAATTAACCAGATGGCTCATTGCAAATTACCTGTTTACTTAACAGTCTTTGAGTATTATGATAATAACTATGCACCTAATTGTCTGTTAATAAGTTTTCAAAAGCACTCACTGTGTATGTGGGTATGTACTTACACAGAGGAAAAGTGGCACAGTTAATTGTAAGAATGTCACTTTATTCAATACAGTTTAACAACCTGAACAAGACTTTATGAATATGGTTATTCATTGTGAGATTTAAAACATTTTTTCACCTAAGAGAACATTTATAGAAGTGACATGTATATTACAATATTTAAATACAGTAAACTTAAAGCAGCTTATTTTGAAGATCAGCATGAATAACATTCACACAGTGTTTTTGTATTTCCTCTCATATTCATTACAACAGGGTTATCCTTGTTTCGACTCTTTGTAAAACAGCTTTTAAATTAAATCTGGTCTAGTAGACTTTATCTTTCCTTAAATTTATGAGCTCAACTCAAAGGACTGTGGCATAATTTCATTTTTATTAAGTTTCTTGATACTCAGTATATTACAGTTACTTAACTCTTCTTTTATCCTTAACATACGTCTGAAATTATAACACTGAATCTGTCTGAAAAGGCATAAATGTTCCCGATGTCTAAATCCGGCTCGATTTAAACCAGGAATCTCTTTATATCACATCAAAACAGTCACAGTCATTACAATGAGATGGCATGATTTTCATAAGGTGTTTGCAGAATCTGTACTGATTCTTTGCTTCGCCAAAGAGCGTCAATCCAGTCAGACAAAACAGTCAGCATCTTGCCACCCGTTTCAGTTTTGCTTTTGGTGAAGTTTCTTTTTTTAAGATATACATTTATACGTCGGTGACCAAGATATATACAGTATATCTTGTCTCCATATCTCCTGTTTGAATTAAACACTCGTTCAAAAGCAAGCGAAGCTCAGCAGCAGCTTTCATCTGGAGGCATATCGACCATGGGCTTCTCTCGTTTCCATATGATAACGCACTGCTCTCATTTGGACTCGGAAACATTCTTGAAGCTTATGTACAAGGTGCTGATCAGCGTCGCCTCGTCATGCATTGAATCCTTATAGTTGGAATTCCGCTTGCACAGGAGCGTCACCAGCCTCTTTGGAAACGGAGAGCTGAACAGAAAGTAAATGCAGGGATTGGCGCAGCTGTTCAGACTGGCCAGCAACATCAGAATGGTGAAAGTTGCAGCTGGAATGACAGCAGAAATACAGAGTGTCATGCATTTTGCAACGGAGTGTCCTACCACCTACTAATATCTTAAGGTTGTTGTGCGTAAAAACGCACGTCTCGGACAGCGCGTGGGTGATTACTGGTTATCTTATTTTTTAAAATCCAACATGAAATACACAAAACAACAATAAAAATAAGACCCACATTAAACTGAGCAGAGGCCAGAAACAGTTAATTACTCAACCCAAATTAAATATATGAAATACTTAGTTAA
This sequence comes from Acanthurus lineatus, assembly GCA_029814665.1. NCBI lineage: Eukaryota > Metazoa > Chordata > Actinopteri > Acanthuriformes > Acanthuridae > Acanthurus > Acanthurus lineatus. The sequence goes on along the minus strand of JAPZDV010000012.1, from coordinate 15,585,373 downwards.
TTACTTACTTTCTTTTGGTGCATGTGTGTCCCAGGCGGACCAAAGCTGGACAGTGAAGAAAGGAGCCCAGCAGACAATATAAGCCACAACGATAACCACCGTCATCTTAAGCGTCTTTACTCTGGCCTTTGACATGCCGGCCACACCGCTGGCTCTGGATGGAAAAGGGAGAACCACGCCGCTCTGTTGTTGAATCTTTTGGTACAGGTTCATTTGGATGGCTCGGCAGATGCGCACTTGACAAACAACAACTATAATAACAGGTATCACAAAAATAACCAGCGTGGTCCAGGTTATATAGGTCTGCAGTCCCCATGGTTGGATAAATTTTGCCCAACAGTCAAAAACACCGGGTGCGACCTCGACCTGTGAGAAAATAAAAACCTGTGGCAAGCTGCCCAGCAGAGAAATCCCCCACGTGACGCACACAGGGATGTTCAGTCTTGTGCGTGTCCGCTGGAACTTAACCATCGGGTTGCAGACAGCTTGATATCTGTCAACTGTCATGACCACAATCATGTAAGTCGAGGAAAACATACCGAGAACTTGCAGGTACTTCACCAGGCGGCACACCAGGTCTGGTCCGACGAATCTGTCTGTGATGTCCCACATGAGCTGCGGACACACCTGAAAGAAGGCGACTACTAGATCCGCCAGGCACAGGTGGAAGACGAAGACGCGCATCCTGGACATCTGTTTGCGCTTTCTCCAGAGGACGAACAGCAGGGTGGTGTTGAAGATGGCGGCGCTGACGAAGATGACACTGAGCAGCGCGATCTCCACCCTGGCCAGAACCTCATCTCTCGCCACGTCCTGCGCCTCCACAAAGCCACTGTCGTTCACAGGACGCATTGTGGAGTCCAGCCTTATCAAATGGTCAAAAGCTGTTGGGGGAAAAAATAACTGAAAGTTCAGTGTTATTGAAACTCGCCATTTTTCCAAAACAAAAACTACTCTGAAAACTTAATCTGTACATAATTACTGATGATTATAACTATGAAGAAAAGTTTGGTTTAAAGATCCATCAAACAGTTATGGCAGTAAGGCATTTTATAGCAGATATTCCCTTTTACCTTCAAGTGAACTGAAGCTCTACTAATGTTTTCAGTCTGGGGATAATTCTGCAGAGAAGAGAGTGGTCTGCTTCAGCTGTGCCCGTGTGTTTTATGTGAGGATGAAACTGGGTGGAGCTTAGATTCATTCAGTAACCTACTCTGGCAAATAAATCCTATTATTCTTTTCAGGTGAAAATAATAGAGACTGTTGCCTAAATACTGCGTTATTTGTGTTTGTGCTCATAATGGTATTTTCATACATACAACTGATTGAAAACTCCAGATTAGCTAACAGCCGGACACTATGGTTATTTTTTTTCCAGTGGCTTTGTCACGTGTAGTGAGACTTTTATTAGGCCTAGTTTATGATAAATCATTATGCCTACAATAAGAATATTTTATGCTAAGTTGCTTTTGAATTAATTTATTGAAAAAGTGTTGTTTACCTAAAAGTACTAAAATACACTTTCACACAAGAAGAAGTTAATAGCCAATAGCCACCACAGTGTAAAATGGGCTACTTTACTTAAACAGCCAGGTAAAACTCAGACTATTATGTCAAAAT